>JARQOD010000001.1:86733852-86822339 GCA_033576555.1 Oophaga sylvatica
TTTACCCGGCTCTCCCACCCCTGTAGCGGGGCAGGGGGTAAAAGGGGTTAAAGTCACCGTGATTGCACGGTTGAAAATAAGCCCGTTAATAAGGAGAGGCGCAAAAGACCCGTCCATTATTAACCCAAATTATTAAAATCATAAAAAAAAACAAAGCAAGAAAAAAGTATTTTAATGAAATAAAAGAACAACAACGTTTTTTTTCTTTTTTGAAACTCTCAACCCTGCGACGCCATCGACCCTGTAAAAAAAAAAAAAAAAAAAACCCGAAATCCACCTGTCCACGCAGTCCTTAAAACGACGTCCCACGACGTCCAGCTTGCTACATCGCAATGAAGGCAACCTGCTGTGTGAAGGGGTTGAGATGAGTTCTGAGCAGAGGCTCCCTCTGGGTTAACAAGCGGGACTGTGAGGATTGTGAGGACTGGGAATCGGTGTTACTGTTGGTCTTTTTTAGGGAATATTTTCTCATCAGGGTTGCCGGTGATCAATTGTTCTGGTCTGAATCCTTCTTTCCATTTTTCCCTTGAAACCTGCTGTGTCGTGTCGCACCCTGCTACAGATAAGACAATTTCTTATTTTGTGTTTTTGCTATATTTTTGCATTTGGTCCTGCACTCTGTGGGGGCCTTCTGGTCCCCCCGGGGGCTTTTGCCCTCTCAGTTTAGTTCAGCCACGTGTTTTGTACTTTTGTTTTTTTCCAGTTTTTTCATGGCTGTGTTTTTGTTACACCAGAGAACTAATTTAGGTGGTAGGGCGTGTGACTCAGGTGATTTTGAAATTAGTAGAGTTGGTGTTTTCAGGTTTTTCTGGGATTGCAGTAAGTACCCTTCCTGCCTTTTCTATTAGATATTTTGGGGCCCCAGCGTTTGCTCATACTATTTTCTTTCTGTGTCATATTTCCTTTGTCTAACCGCCTTTAAACATGTTTGGGGGCTTTCTATTATCTTTTGGGGTTCTCTACGGGCAGAAGCTTTCCTATTCTTCTTTAGGTGTAGTTAGTTTTCAGGCTGTGACAGGGTCTGGGCCCAACTAGGAACGCTCCAGGTGCCTCTAGTGGTTATCTAGTGGTTAGTGCAATCTCATAGATTCCAACTGCTTGTGTATTGCCTTTTTTACCTGCACCCCTCAGCTACCGTAACATAAAATCACCCCGCCTAAAAATTGTATGGTCCACAGAAGGGAAAAAAATTTTTGAAGGAAGAAAATTTGTCGAGATATTTTTCTGTTTGTTGCATTTTTTTTTTTTTTCCCTCTGTATCTCTGGGTGCTGGGGAGGGATCTTTTCTCCCAAGGAGTTTGCCAGTTGTTGCCGTTGGATCAGCTTGCCATGAGGTTCAGGTATTGCTGCATATTTTTGCAGGTTCCTGTTGGGACCTATAAACCCCAGCCAGATTTGTTTTTTTGGGGATCAGCTAATTTCAAAAATTTCAAAAATAATTGTAAATTGTTTTCTTCCTTAAAAACAAGTCCTCAGGGGAAAAACCCGCGCAGCAGGTTCAAAATTTTCACTCTCTCCTGCGCGGCGATCCTCAGGATTGGGCTTTTTCCCTGATACCTGGGTACCTGTTTTGATGATGTTGATGCATTTTTTCAGGCTTGGGGTTATTTTAAGATGAGCCTAATGTACTGATCAAGCTGAAAAACCTTGTTGGCATTAAATCAGGGGCTTGATTCGCTGAGTTTACTGTCAGAGATTCCGTGGTGGGCAGTCCTGACCAAAATGGAATGACGAGCTTTGGCGGCCCTTTTCCGGAAGGGTCCTGTCGATTGAAAGGATTTTATGTGGGTTCCCTGTCCCCTCTGGTCTCAATATTCTATGTCATTGGCGATTCAAATTGAAAAAGACGTTTGCGTGAGCGGAGAAGTATGCGTGGGGTGGGGTTGGCCTTTGACCGCTGCTGCGCCCATGCATTTGATGGAGTGGGTCGGGGCACAGCGTCATGAGTTTCGAAAGCGCAATGGGTTATGTTTTACTGTGGTGATGCCCCCTCATGCTATTTCAGTCTTTCCCTAAGCGGGGAAGACATTTTGCACGCTCAGTTGCTTAGGTTGTTTCAGACTAAGTTTTTATTAACTGTCACCTGATATGCTCTCTGTCCTATTTTCTGTAGGCTTTCGTTGATTCTGGAGCAGCTATTAACCGATGGATTATGATTTTGCAAACGTTTTGGGTTTCCCTTGTACCCCCACAGAATCTATTCCTTTACGGGGACGATTCTACCCCATTGGCTGAGAATAAAACCCCATTTTTCTACTCAGGTGATAATGGGTTGAACCTGATCACCAGGAGTGCTGAAATTTTTGGTTTTATATAACTGCATGACATTAAAGTGCTGGGTTTCCCTTGGTTACAGTCTCATAATCCCCCGTTTTGGATTGGAAATCGTGTCTGTGACCAGTTGGGGCTGCCAATGTGTTGTGCCAACACCCCTTTTTTTCTGCCTCCCCCCAGGTTGAGGATGTTCCTGCTTTTTGTTTGATTTTTCTGAGTGTTTAGCGAAAGTAATTGCATCCTTACCTCTCCATAGGGGGCTATAAACTGCGCTTTGAATTAGTGCCAATAGTAAATTCCCAAGGTCGCCTTTTTAATTGTCTGTACCTGAACATGCGCTTTGCGGTCTTATATCAAGGAATCATGGAGAAGGGTATATCAGACCATCCTCTTCACCCTTAGGTGCCGGTTTTTTCTTTGTGGCCAAAAAAAGGTTCTTTAAGGCCATTTTTGATTACGTCTCTTGAACAAATTACTGTGAAATATCAATACCCGTTCCCTTGATTTCGACCTGTTTTCCAGGGTGAAAAACGCTACTTGGTTTCCCAACTTGACCTCAGGGGGGGATAACCCTTATTTCGCATTAAACGGGGATAAATGAAGACGGCATTTAACACCCCTAAAGGGGCATTTGAGTACCTGGGATGCCCTTTGGGCTCACAAGCTCCTTCCGCTTCCATCCTTCTGAATGACATTTTCAGGGTTTTGTGGACAAGTTTCTGATTGTTTTTTTGGATATATCTTGATTTTTTCTAATGCGGGACACCATGTGAACATGTTCGAACTGTATCCGATTTTGAGAGAGAATGCTCGTTGGAAGGGATAAAAGGGTCTTTTTGGCGTACAGAAATCTCATTTCGGGTCATTTGTCCCCATCTGTTATTGAAATGACCCGGGTCAAGGTTCAGGCCATCTGTGATTGGGTCCAACCTACCCCTTAAAGGCTCTTCAGAGTTTTTGGGTTTTGCCAATTTTTATAATCGAAATTTTGGTAATTTCTTGTTATTGTTAAACCATTAACTAAAATTTGACCGGAAAGGGTTTTCTGATGTGGTGAATTGGCCTCCTGAGGCAGTCTCTCGTTTCAGGAACTTAAGCAGAGATTCCCCTTCTGCCCTGTTCTACGGCGCCTGATGTTTCTCTCCATTTCAGGTGGGGTTGATGCCTCTGAAATGGGGCGGGTGGTTTTGTCCCAAAAAGATCCAGAAAACCTCTAAAAGTAACCCTTGTGCCTTTTTCTCTCGAAAATTTTCTCCACGAACAATTATGACGTGGGTAATCGGGATTTATTGGCCATGAAGTGGGCTTTTGAAGAGTGGAGACATTGGCTGGAGGGAGCCAAACATCAGGTGGTGGTCCTTAGGACCATAAGAATTGGTCTATCTGGAATCTGCCAAGCGACCAATCCTAGACAGGCCAGGTGGGCCTTGTTTTTCACACGTTTTAATTTTGTGGTTTCCTTTCTTCCTGGCACTAAGAATGTTAAGGCGGATGCCCTCTCGAGGAGTTTCCTTGCGGACTCTCCTGAGCTATCTGATCCCTCTGTTATTTTGAAGGAGGGTGTAGTTTCTTTCCGCCATCTCGCCAATTTTGAGACTTGCTCTGGAGGGGTGTCAGGAGGATAGGCCCGAGCGCTGCCCTGTTGGAAAATTGTTTGTCCCGGACCAAATGGAAAAAGAGTGTGATGTCTGAGATTCATTGTTCCGCTTTGGCTGGGCATCCCGGATTTTTGGTACCAGAGACTTGGTTAGTCGGTCCCTTTTGGTGGCTACCTTGTCTCGCGATGTCAGGAATTTGTGCAGTCCTGCGGGACTTGCTCTCGCTCCAAGCCTTGCTCTCGCTCTAGTGGTTGTTTTGATGCCATTGCCTGTGCCCAAGAGACCATGGGACCCATATCTCTATGGATTTCATTTCCGATCTTCCTGTTTCTCAGAGAATGACCACCTCTGGGTAATTTGTGATAGGTTTTCCAAAATGATACATCTTGTGCCATTACCTAAGTTGGCCTTCCTCCTCTGAATTGGGTGCCGTTGTTCCTTCAGCACGTGGTTCGTTTTACACGGCATTCCTGAGAACATTGTGTCATGACAGAGGAGTCCCAGTTTGTTTCCAGATTTTGGAGGACTTTTTGTTCTAAACTGGGTGTTCAATTGTCTTTCTCCCTCGCATTTCATCCTCAGACCAATGGTCAAACTGAGAGAACAAACCGACATTGGAGAATTATCTAAGATGCTTTGTGTTGCTGATCAGGTGACGGGTCTCTTTTTTTGCCTTTGGCTGAGTTGCTCTTAATAATAGGGCTAGCTCTGCCACTTGATGTCTCCGTTTTTCTGTAATTCTGGGTTCACCCTCGATTTTCTTCAGGACAGACGGGGCTTCTGTCTGTCCAGTGTTGACTCTGTTGTTGAGCGTATGCAGCAGATTTGGGACCAGGTAGTGGAGAGGTTGTCCCTCTCTCAGGAGAAGGCCCAGCGGTTTTGCTAACCGGCATAGGACTGATGGTCCTCGGTTTAAAGTGGGGGACTTGGTCTGGTTGTCCTCAAAGAATATTCCTATGAGAGTAGCATCTCCTAAATTTAAGCCTAGGTTCATTGGACCTTAAATATCATGGAGATTATAACCCTTTTCTTTTCGTTTGCTTCTTCCAGGGACATTTAAGATCCATAACGTGTTCCACAAGTCCTTGTTGAAGAGGTTTGTTGAGCCAGTGGTTTCTGCTGCTGTGCCTCCTGACCCTGTTTTGGTTGAGGGCAATCTGGAGTATGTGGTTGAGAAAATATTGGATTCTCGTTTTTCTAGACGAAGACTCCAGTATTTGGTTAAATGGAGAGGTTATGGTCAGGAAGATAATTCTTGGGTGTTTGCTTCGGACATCCATGCTAGGAGACTTATCCGTGCGTATCATAGAATCATCCTGACCGACCTGGTTGCTCAAATGAGGGTTCGGTGACCCCACCTCAAGGGGGGGTACTGTTGTAAATGGGTTTGAGATGAGTTCTGAGCAGAGGCTCCCTCTGGTGGTTACAAGCGGTACTAGTGAGGATTGTGAGGACTGGGAATCAGGTGTTACTGTTTGGGTCTTATTTAAGGAATCATTTTCTCATCAGGGTTGCCCGGTGATCAATTGTTTGGTCTGAATCCTTCTTTCCAGTTTCCCTTGTAGCCTGCTGTGTCGTGTCTGCATCTCCTGCTATCAGATAAGACAATTTTTTATTTTGTGTTTTTGCTATATTTTTGCATTTGGTCCTGCACTTCTGTGGGGGCCTTCTGGGTCCCCTCCGGGGGTTTTTGCCCTCCAGTTTAGTTCACCCACTGTGTTTTGTACTTTTGCTTTTTCCAGTTTTTTCAGTGGCTGCTGTTTTTGTTACACCAGAGAATAATTTAGGTGGTAGAGGTCGTGTGATCTCAGGTGATTTTGAAATTAGTAGAGTTGGTGTTTTTCAGGGTTTTCTGGATTTGCAGTAAGTACCCTTCCTGTCCTTTTCTATTTAGATAGTTTGGGCCCCAGCGTTTGCTCATATTTATTTTCTTTCTGTGTCAGTATTTCCTCTTGTCTAACCGCCATTACATGTTTGGGGGCTTTCTATTATCTTTGGGGTTCGCTACGGGGCAGATAGCTTTCCTATTTCTATCTTTAGGTGTAGTTAGTTTCTCAGGGCTGTGACGAGGCGTCTAGGACCAACGTAGGAATGCCCACGGCTGCCTCTAGTTGCGGTGGTTAGTCAGGGTACTGCAATCTCATAGATTCCAACTGCTCTGGTGTATTGCCTTTTTTACCTGCACTCCTCAGCTACCGTAACAAAAACACCTGTCATCCCGGCGCAGCACAGCTGATTACCTGCTTCATCGGACTGACTGCTTTAAACGGCCGGGATTACCCAGTGGTCACTGCAGTTATCGCGAGAAACTGCATGTGACCGCTGGGGAAAGATGATGGCGGCCATGAAGCATCCAGGCGTGACCGCCGGAGATCTTCTGCCAGGTAAGTGCCGCTGACTCCTGACAGACCCGACCGACGGACACAGACAGTGACAGTGACAATCCCGATTCCGGTATCCGATATGACGAAAATATCGGTAATTCGGAATCGAAAGCCCGATACAGCTAATATCGGCCGATACCCGATATTTGCAGTATCGTATCGCTCAACACTACTCGTAAGGGAAGGAGCGCCGTTTGACTTTTTCAAACTAAAATTGGCTGGAGTTGAGATTGGACGCCATGTCGCGTTTGGAGAGCCCCTGATCGCCTAAACAGTGGAAACCCCCACAAGTGACCCCATTTGGAAAATAGACCCCACAAGGAACTTATCTAGATGTTGGTGAGCACTTTGAACCACAAAGTGCTTCACAGAAGTTTATAACGTACAGCTGTAAAAATAAAATTTTTTTTTTTTTTTTTTTACAAAAATATTTTTTTTCGCCCCCAATATTTTATTTTCACAAGGGTGACAGGAGAAATTGGACCCCAAAAGTTGTTGTCCAATTTGTCCCGAGTACGCTGATACCCAACATGTGTGAGAAAACGACTGTATGGGTGCACGTCTGGGCTCGGAAGGGAAGTAGTGACGTTTTGGATTGCAGACTTTGATGGAATGGTCTGGGGGCGTCATGTCGCATTTGGAGTACCCCTGATGCGCCTAAACAGTGGAAACCCAAACAAGTGACCCCATTTTGGAAAATAGACCCCACAAGGAACTTATCTAGAAGTGTGGTGAGCGCTACGAAGCCCCAAGTGCTTCACAGAAAATTTATAACATACAGCCGTAAAAACAAAAAAATTTTTTTTTACAAAAATGATTTTGTCGCCCCCAGTTTTTTATTTTCCCAAGGGTAACAGAAGAAATAGGACAAATTGCACAATAACTCTTGTGGTCCAGAGTACGCTGATACCCCATATGCGGGGGTAAACTACTGTTTGGGCGCATGGCAGAGCTCAGAAGTGAAGGAGCACCGTTTGACTTTTTCAACGCAGAATTGGCTGGAATTGAGATCAGACGCCATGTCACATTTGGAGAGCCCCTGATGTGCCTAAACAGCAGAAACCCCCCAATTCTAACTCCAACCCTAACCCCAACACACCCCTAACCCTAGTACCAACCCTAACCACAAACCGAACCCTAACACACCCCTAACCCTAATCCCAACCCTAACCTGTTGTGAATGTGTTAGAAATGAATTCTGAGCAGAAGCTCCCTCTGGTGGTTACAAACAGTACTGAACTACTCAATGAAGATTGTGAAGATTGGCAATCAGGTGTTACAGAAAGGTCTGATATAAGGGAGGTTCCCTCCCATCAGGGTTGCCGGTGATCAATTGTTCTTGTCTCAACTTTGGTTCCTGGTTCACTTGGAAGCTAGCTGTGTCTTGCCTGCATCTTCTGCTAACAGATAAGATATTTTCTGCTTTTATTTTTGTGCTGGCTTTTTGCATTTTGTCCTGCACTTCTGTGGAGGTCAGCCAGGTCCCCTCCGGGGGCTTGTGCTCCTCTCAGTTTATCTGAGCCACTGTTATTTGTTCATTTGCCTTTTCCAGTTTTTTCAGTGGCTGCTGCTTAGTTTTGTTACACCAGAGAACTAATTTAGGTGGTAGAGGTCGTGTGATCTCAGGTGTTTTTGCAATTAGTGTGTTGGTATTTTTTTAGGGTTTTTTGGATTGCAGTAAGTGTCCTTCCTATCCTTTTCTTTCTAGGAAGATTGGGCCCCAACGTTTGCTCATACTATTTTCTGTCTGTGTCTGTATTTCCTCTTGTCTAACCGCCATTACATGTTTGGGGGCTTCCTATGTTCTTTGGGGATCTGCTCCGGGCAGATAGTTTTCCTCTTTCTATCTTTAGGTGTAGTTAGCTTCTCAGGCTGTGACGAGGCGTCTAGGACCAACGTAGGTACGCTCCACGGCTGCCTTTAGTTGTGGTGGTTAGTCAGGGTACTGCAATCCAGTAGATTCCAACCTCTCTGGTGTATTGCCTTTTTTGCCTGCTCTCCTCAGCCTACCAAATCATAACAGTATCACCGGCCAAACTGAAAATTATATGGTACTCACAGTAGGGAAAGATAGTGTAAAAAAAAAAAAAAAAAAAAAAAGTTGTCAGTTGTCAGAGATATTTTTTTTTTTTTCTTTCCCTCTTTTTCTCTGGGTGCTGAGGATTTTTTTTCTCTCAATGGAGTTTGCACAGTTGTCTGGCCGTGTGGATCAGCTTGCCACTGAAGTTCGGAGTATTGCTACCTATCTTGCAGGGTTGCCGGTTGTGGAACCTAGGATCCCCATGCCAGATTTGTTTTTAGGGGATCAAGCTAAATTTCTGAATTTCAAAAATAACTGTAAGTTGTTTTTGCCTTAAAACCTAAGTCCTCAGGGAACGCAGCACAGCAGGTTCAAATTGTCCTCTCGCTCCTGCGCAGCGATCCTCAGGATTGGGCTTTTTCCCTGACACCTGGGGACCCTGTTTTGAGTAATGTTGATGCATTTTTTCTGGCTCTGGGGTTATTGTACGATGAACCTAATGTCACTGATCAAGCTGAAAAAGCCTTGTTGGCATTAAATCAGGGCTTGAGGACGCTGAGTTATACGGTCAGAGATTCCGAAGGTGGGCAGTCCTGACCAAATGGAATGATGATGCTTTGGCAGCCCTTTTTCGGAAGGGTCTGTCAGAGAATGTAAAAGATGTTATGGTGGGTTTCCCTGCTCCCTCTGGTCTCAATGATTCTATGTCATTAGCGATTCAAATTGACAGACGTTTGCGTGAGCGTAGAGGTATGCGTGGAATAGTGTTGCCTTGTGAACCAGCTTCTGAACCCATGCAGTGTGATAGAGAGGCTTCTGGGGCACAGCGTCATGAGTTTCGAAAACGCAATGGGTTATGTTTCTACTGTGGTGACGCCTCTCATGCTATTTCAGTCTGCCCTAAGCGGGGAAGACGTTTTGCACGCTCAGTTGTCTTGGGTAGTGTTCAGACTAAATTTCTGTTGACTGTTACCCTGATTTGCTCCCTGTCCACATTTTCTGCTCAGGCTTTTGTTGATTCGGGAGCAGCTATTAACCTGATGGATTTTGATTTTGCTAAACGTTGTGGGTTTCCCTTGATACCCCTACGGAAGTCTATTCCCCTACTGGGGATTGATTCTACCCCTTTGGCTGAGAATAAACCCCAGTTCTCTACTCAGGTGATAATGAGTGTTGAACCTGATCATCAGGAGAGTTGCAAATTTTTGGTGCTATATAATCTACATGACATTATTGTACTAGGTTTCCTTTTGGTTACAGTCTCATAATCCTGTTTTGGATTGGAAATCGGTGTCTGTAACGAGTTGGGGCTGCCAATGTGTTAATGCCAACACTCCTGCCTCTCCCCAGTCTCAGGATGTTCCTGACTTTTTGACTGATTTTTCTGATGTGTTTAGCGAAAGTAAATCTGCATCCTTGCCCCCCATAGGAGTTATGACTGCGCTATTGAATTAGTGCCTGGTAGTAAATTCCCTAAAGGTCGCCTTTTTAACTTGTCTGTACCTGAACATGACGCTATGCGGTCTTATATCAAGGAGTCATTGGAGAAGGGTCATATCAGACCATCCTCTTCACCCTTGGGTGCCGGTTTTTTCTTTGTGGCCAAAAAGGATGGTTCATTAAGGCCGTGTATTGATTATCGTCTCTTGAACAATATCACTGTGAAATATCAATATCCGTTACCCGATTTCTGACCTGTTTTCCAGGGTGAAAAGTGCTACTTGGTTTACCAAGCTTGACCTCAGGGGGGGCGTATAACCTTATTCGCATTAAGCATGGGATGAATGGAGGACGGCATTTAATACCCAGAGGGGCATTTTGAGTACCTAGTGATGCCCTTTGGCTCACTAATGCTCCTTCCGTCTTCCAGTCCTTCATGAATGACATTTTCAGGGATTTTGTGGATAAATTTCTGATTGTTTATTTGGATGATATCTTGATTTTTTCCAATGACTGGGACTCTCATGTGAAACATATTCGGACTGTGTTCCAGATTTTGAGAGAGAATGCTCTGTATGTGAAGGGATCAAAGTGTCTTTTTGGCGTACAGAGGATCTCATTTCTGGGATTCATTTTGTCCCCATCTGTTATTGAAATGGACCCAGTCAAAGTTCAGGCCATCTGTGATTGGGTCCAACCTACTTCATTAAAGGCTCTTCAGAGATTCTTGGGTTTTGCCAATTTTTATCGTAAATTTATTGGTAATTTCTCTGTTATTGTTAAACCATTGACTGATTTGACCAAGAAGGGTTCTGATGTAGTGAATTGGCCTCCTGAGGCAGTCTCTGCATTTCAGGAACTTAAGCAAAGATTCACTTCTGCTCCTGTTCTACGGCAGCCTGATGTTTCTCTGCCATTTCAGGTGGAGGTTGATGCCTCTGAAATTGGGGCAGGTGCCGTTTTGTCCCAAAGAGATCCAGAGACCTCTAAAAGTAACCCTTGTGCCTTTTTCTCTCGAAAATTTTCTCCAACTGAACGTAATTATGACGTGGGTAATCGGGAGTTATTGGCCATGAAGTGGGCTTTTGAAGAGTGGAGACATTGGCTGGAGGGAGCCAAACATCAGGTGGTGGTCCTCATTGACCATAAGAATCTGGTTTATCTGGAATCAGCCAAGCGACTTAATCCTAGACAGGCCAGGTGGGCCTTGTTTTTCACACGTTTTAATTTTGTGGTTTCCTTTCTTCCTGGCACTAAGAATGTTAAAGCGGATGCCCTCTCGAGGAGTTTCCTTGCGGACTCTCCTGAGTTATCTGATCCTGCTGTTATTTTGAAAGAGGGTGTAGTTCTTTCCGCCATCTCGCCCAATTTGATACTGGCTCTGGAAGGGTGTCAGGAGGATAAACCCGAGCGCTGCCCTATTGGGAAATTGTTTGTCCCAGACCGGTGGAAAAAGAGTGTGATGTCTGAGATTCATTGTTCCGCGTTGGCCGGTCATCCCGGAATTTTTGGTACCAGAGACTTGGTTAGTCGGTCCTTTTGGTGGCCTACTTTGTCTCGTGACGTCAGGGAATTTGTGCAGTCCTGCGGGACTTGCTCTCACTCCAAGCCTTGCTCTCGCACTAGTGGTTTGTTGATGCCATTGCCTGTGCCCAAGAGACCATGGACCCATATCTCTATGGATTTCATTTCCGACCTCCCTGTTTCTCAGAGAATGACCGTTATCTGGGTGATTTGTGATAGGTTTTCCAAAATGATACATCTTGTGCCATTACCTAAGTTGCCTTCCTCCTCCGAATTGGTGCCTTTGTTCCTTCAGCACGTGGTTCGGTTACACGGCATTCCTGAGAACATTGTGTCTGACAGAGGAGTCCAGTTTGTTTCCAGATTTTGGAGGACTTTTTGTTCTAAACTTGGTGTTCAATTGTCTTTCTCCTCGGCTTTTCATCCTAAGACCAATGACAAACAGAGAACAAACCAGACATTGGAGACTTATCTGAGATGCTTTGTGTCTGCTAATCAGGATGACTGGGTCTCTTTTTTGCCTTTGGCTGAGTTTGCTCTTAATAATAGGGCTAGCTCTGCCACTTTGATGTCTCCATTTTTCTGCAATTTTGGGTTTCACCCTCGATTTTCTTCGGGACAGACGGAGGCTTCTGTCTGTCCGGGTGTTTACTCTGTTGTGGAGCGTATGCAGCAGATTTGGGACCAGGTAGTGGAGAGGTTGTCCCTCTCTCAGGAGAGGGCCCAGCGGTTTGCCAACCGGCATAGGACTGATGGTCCTCGGTTTGAAGTGGGGGACTTGGTCTGGTTGTCCTCAAGAAATATCCCTATGAGAGTTGCATCTTCTAAGTTTAAGCCTAGGTTCATTGGACCTTATAAGATCATGGAGATTCTTAATCCTGTTTCCTTTCGTTTACTTCTTCCAGGGACATATAAGATCCATAACGTGTTCCACAAGTCCTTATTGAAGAGGTTTGTCGAGCCAGTGGTTCCTATGGCTGCGCCTCCTGACCCTGTTTTGGTTGAGGGCAATCTGGAGTATGTGGTTGAGAAAATATTGGATTCTCGTTTTTCTAGACGGAAACTCCAGTATTTGGTTAAGTGGAGAGGTTATGGTCAGGAGGACAATTCTTGGGTGTTTGCTTCGGACATCCATGCTAGGAGACTGATCCGTGCGTATCACAGAGCTCATCCTGACCGACCTGGTTGCCCAAATGAGGGTTCGGTGACCCCTCCTCAAGGGGGGGGGGGGTACTGTTGTGAATGTATTAGAAATGAATTCTGAGCAGAAGCTCCCTCTGGTGGTTACAAACAGTACTGAACTATTCAATGAAGATTGTGAAGATTGGCAATCAGGTGTTACAGACTGGTCTTATATAAGGGAGGTTCCCTCCCATCAGGGTTGCCGGTGATCAATTGTTCTTGTCTCAACTTTGGTTCCTGGTTCACTTGGAAGCTTGCTGTGTCTTGCCTGCATCTTCTGCTAACAGATAAGATATTTTCTGCTTTTATTTTTGTGCTGGCTTTTTGCATTTTGTCCTGCACTTCTGTGGAGGTCAGCCAGGTCCCCTCCGGGGGCTTGTGCTCCTCTCAGTTTATCTGAGCCACTGTTATTTGTTCATTTGCCTTTTCCAGTTTTTTCAGTGGCTGCTGCATAGTTTTGTTACACCAGAGAACTAATTTAGCTGGTAGAGGTCGTGTGATCTCAGGTGTTTTTGCAATTAGTGTGTTGGTATTTTTTTAGGGTTTTTTGGATTGCAGTAAGTGTCCTTCCTATCCTTTTCTTTCTAGGAAGATTGGGCCCCAACGTTTGCTCATACTATTTTCTGTCTGTGTCTGTATTTCCTCTTGTCTAACCGCCATTACATGTTTGGGGCTTCCTATGTTCTTTGGGGATCTGCTCCGGGGCAGATAGTTTTCCTCTTTCTATCTTTAGGTGTAGTTAGCTTCTCAGGCTGTGACGAGGCGTCTAGGACCAACGTAGGTACGCTCCACGGCTGCCTTTAGTTGTGGTGGTTAGTCAGGGTACTGCAATCCAGTAGATTCCAACCTCTCTGGTGTATTGCCTTTTTTGCCTGCTCTCCTCAGCCTACCAAATCATAACACTAACCCTAATCCTAACGTAAGCGCCAACCCTAATCCTAACTTTAGCCGCAACCCTAACCCTAATGGGAAAATGGAAATAAATACATATTTTTAATTTTATTATTTTTCCCTAACTAAGGGGGTGATAAAGGGGGGTTTGATTTACTATTTATAGCGGGTTTTTATGATTGGCAGCTGTCACGCTAAAAGATACTTTTTATTGCAAAAAGTAGTTTTTTGCATCACCACATTTTGAGAGCTATAATTTTTGCATATTTTGGCCCACAGAGTCATGTGAGGTCTTATTTTTTGCGGGACGAGGTGACGTTTTTATTGGTACCATTTATGACCACGTGACATTTTTTGATCGCTTTTTATTTCGATTTTTGGGAGGTTAGAATGAACAAAAATCAGCAATTCATGAATTTCTTTTGGGGGAGGCGTTTATACCGTTCCGCGTGTGGTAAAATTGATAAAGCAGTTTTATTCTTCGGGTCAGTACGATTACGGCGATACCTCATTTATATCATTTTTTTTATGTTTGGCGCTTTTATAGAATAAAAACAATTTTATATAAAAAATTATTATTTTGCATCACTTTATTCTGCGAGCTATAACTTTTTTATTTTTTCGCTGATGATGCTGTTTGACGGCTCGTTTTTTGCGGGACAAGATGACGTTTTCAGCGGTACCATGTTTATTTATATTGGTCTTTTTGATCGCGTGTTATTCCACTTTTTGTTCGGCGGTATGATGATAAAGCATTGATTTTTTGCTTAGTTTTTTTTTTTTTTTTTAAGGGTTCACTAAAGGGGTTAACTAGTGGGACAGTTTTATAGGGGGGGTCGTTACGGACGCGGCGATACCAAATATGTGTACTTTTATTGTTTTGTTTTTTTTATTTACAGGAAGAAATGAATTTTTTGGGGAATTTTTTTTTTTTTTTTATGATTATTTTTACCACTTTTATTTTTTTTACTTTTTTACTTTGTCCCAGGGTGGGACATCACAGTATTTTAGCAGATCGCTGGTGTGACAGTGTGCACAGCACTCTGTCACACCAGCGATCGCTCTGGCATCGCTGCAGGCTTCCTCAGCGCCTGCTATCAGCAGGCGCTGAGGAAGCCGCCTCCCTGCAGGACCCCGGCGCCATCTTGAATCCGGGACCTGGAGGGAGGATGGACCCTCGGAACAGCGCGACACATCGCGCTGCTCTGAGGGTCTCAGGGGAGCGCGCAGGGAGCCCCCTCCCTGCGCGATCCTCCCCTGTGCCCCCGGTATACCGCGATCATGTTTGATCGCGGTGTGCCAGGGGTTAATGTGCCGGGAGCGGTCCGTGACCGGTCCTGATACATAGTGCTGGGTGTCAGCTGTGATAAACAGCTGACACCCGGCCGCGATCAGCTGCGCTCCCCCTGGGAGCGCAGCTGATCGCCCATGACGTACTATTCCGTCCATGGGAATTAGGTCCAGGGTCACATGGACGGAATAGTATGTCTGATGGAATAAAAGGGGTTAAAAAAGCTTTTTTATTATTCGAAAACAGAACTATGCACAGATGGCGATCTCGGAACCATGATACCTTCCTCTGGATCAACATGTTAGGGCAGGTTAGGATAGGATATGGGTTGAACTAGATGGACTTAAAGTCTTCCTTCAACCTTAATAACTATGTTACTATGTAACTATCTTGAGAGATGGGATCTCAGCGCTGAAATCTCATCTCCCGAGATCGCCATATGTGCAATGTGCCGCCCCCGGCGACCATTTTCCCAGAGTCCACCGCACAGGAAACCATGGAAATGGGGGGCTCTGGCCTTTCGCAAAATGTTGGCAGAGGCCCCCCCGGGCACCCGCAGGAGCACCGGGCAGCACCGCCAGGCACCCACTGCACCGCAGACACCTGCAGCACCGTCAGACACCCCCGCAGTGCCGGACACCTGCAGAGGTGCCGGACATCGGAACACCCCCTCATCCCAGCCTGCAGCATCACCCTACTCCTGCCTCCTCCAGCAGCGACCCTGGGAACCCGCTTCACGGCAGCCACCACTCCGGTAATCAATAAGACGAATGGATTAAAAGAAGCACCAACATTTTATTAAAAAAAAAAACTTCCTATTTTTCTCCTCAAAATTTGGGGTGCGTCTTATAATCCGAAAAATACAGTATATATGGCGAATATCTAAATGTCCATGAGAACAATCTTTCGGTGCAGACGCAGAATTTACAACTTACTATGGCGCATCCTTTTGCCACCTGTCTCTGTTTTAAGTTACTTTCACCATCGAGGCTGGAGGTTTCAATGTGACAAATCCCATCAGGGTCAGAGGAATGTAGCAGGACCATATCGGCCGGGATGATCTCGTCACACCGCAGCTTAATGAAATTTCCAACTTGAACATCTTTCCAGAAACATTCAACATATTTCTTTTCCTTTCTAAAATAGAATACAAACATATAAATTAAAACAAAAAAATAAGTGTTTTTAAAGGGAATCAGTCAGCAGGTACAGTATTTGCAATGTAATCAGAGTAGAACAATGCAGAGGCCGAGACCCGGATTCCAGTGATGACTCACTGTTCTGCTTGGTACAGTTCTGATAGATTCCCTGTTTTCTCTTCTGTAGATTTAGCAGTGCTGTGAATGCTGAGCTCTGTATAACCTCATCCCCACCACTGACTGGCAGCTTCCTGTGTATAATCGGGATAGGTGATAACTAACTAGTGATCAGCGAACGTGCTCTGATAACGTTATCCAAGCATGCTCATGTGCTACGAGTGACTTCAGCATACTTGAAAAATATGTTCGAGTCTCCATGCCTGCATGTCTCCTGACTGTTCAACAGCTGCAACACATGCAGGGATTCACTGTTTGTTAGGCAACAGGGACAGCACGGTGGCTCAGTAGTTAGCACTGCAGCCTTGCAGCGCTGGAGTCCTGGGTTTCAATCCCACCAAGGACAACATCTGCAAGGAGTTTGTATGTTCTCCCCGTGTTTGTTTGGGTTTCCTCCGGGTTCTCCGGTTTCCTCCCACATTTCAACAGACATACTGATACGGAATATAGATTGTGAGCCCCATCGGGAACAGCAATGATAATGTGTGCAAACTGTAAAGCGCTGTGGAATATGTTGGTGCTATACAAATAAAGAGATGATTATTATTATCAAATACAAGTTAAAATTCCGTGCACTTGCTCAGTAGAATGGTTAGATACATAGAGGGCATACAGGTAAGCTGTGCACTGACCAACCACATCAAACATTATAATATAGGTCCATGTTCATATGGCACAATGTACAGAAAACTGTAGTATAGCTCTACCACATGTATAAGAGCAGCAGACTGCTGCTCTTATACAGGTGCACAGTCTATATACCATGCTTACCTACAATACACCCGTGTCAGTATGTGGTTAATGACCTTGTCCAGCTTGTGTTTCCGGTAGTCCTCCAAACCATCCTTAATAGCAATGATAGTCAGTACGACGACGAGGGGGATCATGGTGATCTCCTTCTGGAAAGCCTCCACCACAGGGACCCAGTTCAAAAACACCAGCAAAAGGAAGTATAAATTGGCAGCTCTAAAGAGACAAGAAGAAATTGTAGAAAGGAAAACATTGTTTTTCAATATTTTAAAGAAGCGGGAATCAAAACAGTGTACTATGCCATGGTGCCCACCTCCAATAGGAGGATACAGCCAAAAATTATGTTCATCAGAGCGCACTGTCACTATGTCTGCATCATTACCGTCAATGGCCCCATCAGTGCATATGCCCAAATCCAGGTTTGCAGGAGTTCAGACGCAAGCCCCAACGAAGCCACCGAGTAGAATATTGTTCACGTCACGTTCTGTCTTCCCAAAACAAAGGGCGGACAAAAAGGGGTCACATGAACGAGACATTATTTACAAACCTATTTTTATATTTAGCCTTTTCATTTTTGGGATATAAGATGCGGCCACCGCCATTAGGGGCTTATCTACAGCATTCTGTAATGCTGTAGATAAGCCCCCGATGTAACCTGAAAGATAAGAAAAACAAGTTATATTATACTCACCCGGGGGGGCGGTCCGGTCCGATGGGGGTCGCTGGTCCGGCGCCTTCCATCTTCATGCGATGACATCCTCTTCTTGCTTCTGGCGCGCTCCTGCGCAGGCGTACTGATCTGCCCTGTTAAGGGCAGAGCAAAGTACTGCAGTGCACAGGCACCGGGAAAGGTCAGAGAGGCCCAGCGCCAGCGCACTGCAGTATTTTACTCTGCCCTCAACAGGAAGCAAGGAAGAGGATGTCATCGCTAGAAGATGGAAGGCGCCGGACCCGGATCTGCGACGCCTATCGGACCGGATCAGCCCCCCCCCCCCGGGTGAGTATAATCTAACTTGCTTTTCTTATTTTTCAAGTTACATGGTGGGCTTATCTACAGCTTTATAGAATGCTGCAGATAAGCCCCTAATGGCGGTGGCCACATCTTATATCCCAAAAATGAGGTGACAGATTCTCTTTAAGGCTAAGTGCACACGTTCAGGATTATTTGCGTTTTTTTCGCGGGAAAAAAACGCGTCAAAAACGCATGAATTAAGCATCCTATCATTTAGAATTTATTCCGCAATTTTTGTGCACATGGTGCGTTTTTTTCCGCCAAAAAAACCCATCTCGGAAGAAGAACCAACATGTTCATTAATTTCGCGGAATTCTAGCGTTTTTCCCTCTATATTATTGACCTAGAAAGTTCAGGAAAAAAACGCAGTAAAAACGCGTAAAATCCACGCAACAAAAACGCGAAAAAAACGCAAAAAAAAAACGTGCGTTTTCACCGTGGAAAAAGTCAGGTTTTGCTCAGGAAAATTCTGCACAAATTCCTAACGTGTGCACTTAGCCTTAAAGTGCACACAATGAGGGAGATAATCAAAAACGGTCTAATAGCAAAACTGCCTTACGACTGCAGATGGTGATAAAATGTAAGGGTGACATGACAAAATACGAATTGTAACAAAATAGCCATAATAAAACACTTGATTGATAAGATTTTGTGGTTTCGTTGAACTTATAAAGATTGTCTAAAAGCTTCAGTCTGATCATCGCACCCTCTCTGGTGTTCCTGGCAGATATTGCCAGAATCAACAGGAATTCACATATTTACCCTTAGAAACCAGTAATTTTATACACCATAATAAGCTGCAGGTCTACTTTATTTTTTTTAACTTACCTATGGAATTGTTCAAACAAGTTCCTTGGTAGAAAATTCAGCAACGTGTACTTGGTTGTACGTATTCTGTTGTTTCTGTAGCCCTTGGATATTCGAACATACTCTTCTTTAAACCGTTCTGAACATGGGACCACGCTGCGGTGTTTAGAGGTTAATCTGCTCCTGCTGTGATTTCTACCACAAAATGTCAGGAAGGGACACAATAGTGAGGAGCCCTCGGAGGATTCATTGACTCCACTGAAGGGTGCGACACGCTGCCATCTCTGACGTGCCCACTGGATGGGGCTAGCCATGTCAGGTCAGGTCTCCAATGTTCTAAAAAATAAAAATTTAATTATACACTGGAAAAATTAAAATGAAACTGACAAATTTTCAACCCTTTTTTTTTTTTTCTACCCTTCTTCAAAGAGCCACAAATTTTTTACTTTTCAGTTGACACAGCATTATTAGGACTATTTTTCTGGGCTTAGTAGTTTTGAAAGAAACCATTCATTCTACAGTGAACTGTGCTGAAAAAAAAAATTGCCGAAATGGTGAAGACAATTAATTCAAGACATGAGTTTCCTTTTGGCGGTCATTTTTATTTGGAGCTTCGTGGGAGATATTTTGTGTTGCACTATTGTGCTTGGCATGAAAAGAAAAAAAATGTGCCAAAAAATGGTGCTAATAAACTGTGATAACAAAAAAAATATTTTTTACAGTGCAAAAGTGGAAAAATATTTTGCAATTGGAACAAATGATGTAAAATTTTATTTATGTATTTTATGTAAAAGCTAATAAAAAAAGGAGACCATTAAATAGATTTCGCATCACACAAATGGAGATGACCTAAAGCATCAAGTTTCATCGTATCAAATGTGCTTTAACCAATTAATGATGTGTACATCCATATGGTTCAATTACACAAAGTCAAAAAGGTCTAAAAATGAACAGGTAAAATATGCAACTAACTGTAGGGTGGATACCCGGTGTCAATATTACAGGTGGTCTCAGGTCAGCCCTGTCCCACACGCTTTGTGCAGGTTATACATAGACATAAGCTAATCCCTGGGAAAAAAAAATAATCATAACCACGCACAGTCCAAATTTGCAACATGCAGCAAGAAGGAAAATTATTTGCTCGATCAGCTGATAGAACCACAACCATGAAGCTTTACCAAACATCTGAATATGAATGTAACAGAACAACTGCACAAGATGCAACAGTCAATTTGTAAATACTCCCACAAGCAGGGCCATCTTTAGGCTACCAGTACTTTTAGAAATGAGAACATTTTTCAATGAGAGACAAAATTTACTGTTAATCCTGATGAATAACAGTTTTGCCGCAGGCAGATGTGCCTCTTTCTACTAGTGCCATAAAGTCTGAAGTATGGAGGATCAATATGATGGTAACATAATGCTTTATGAATGGAAGCCTGGCACGAGACTCATCACAAGTCTACATGTGTGCGCCCGATATTCATCTAAAGAACAGATCTCAGTATTTTACTACTAAACACCTCAAATGCACATGTGAAGGTACAGTGCCTTGCGAAAGTATTTGTCTCCCTGGAACTTTTCAGCCTTTTCCCTCACATCATGCTTCAAACATAAAGATACCAAATGTAAATTTTTGGTGAAGAATCAACGACAAGTGGGACACAATTGTGAAGTTGAACGAAATTTATTGGTTGTTTTACATTTTTATGGAAATACAAAAACTAAAAAGTGGGGTGTGCAATATTATTTGGCCACTGTACTTTCAGTGCAGCAAACTCACTCCAGAAGTTCATTGTGGATCTCTGAATGATCCAATGTTGTCCTAATTGACTACTGATGATAAATATAATCCACCTGTGTGTAATCAAGTCTCCATATAAATGCACCTGCTCTGTGATAGTCTCAGGGTTCTGTTTAAAGCACAGAGAGCATCATGAAACCAAGGAACACAACAGGCAGGTCCGTGATACTGTTGTGGAGAAGTTTAAAGCCGGATTTGGATACAAAATGATTTCCAAAACTTTAAACATCCCAAGGAGCACTGTGCAAGCGATCATATTGAAATGGAAGGAGTATCATACCACTGAAAATCTACCAAGACCCGGTCGTCCCTCTAAATTTTCATCTCAAACATATATCAGGGTGGAAACTTCATTATTCAAATTAAGAGATAATCCAAGATTCCAAAAGGTCAAAATCCTTACTTGTTTTATTTAGACATAATTTTTCTTAAACAAAACTTTCTTTTTTTTTTTTCCCCAGACAAAATAGTGCCTGCGACTGCACGGGCACAATAGCATCTATAGCGTTACAATAGATGCTACAGCGCAGGTGCCGCCGCCATTCTGGCAGAGAACAAAAAAATGAGGCTTCATCAAGATGGCGTCATTGGAGCCTTGTCAGTATCATCTATCATAACAAGATTGAAGCTACTGTGCAAGCGCTGGCCGCTGGTGTCATTTTGTTTGAAAAATACAGTTTTGTGAAAGAAATGTTATGTCTAAATAAAACGAAAATATGCATACTATCCCCCGTATCATGCTACAGCGAAGGTGCTGCCGCCGGCGCATGTCTGTTGAAAGTGTATTTTATTTTTTAAACTATATTACATTTAGTATGCAAAATAGGGGGCAGTTCAGTGAGGGATCAGTGACTGGTCAGAAGCCATACACATGAATACCTAATCAGAGCACCACACAAAGAATCCCCCTCCAGGCCCGCCCCGGAGCACAAGCATATCATTAACTCAAAACTGAAAATAAAGATTAAAAAAACAACAACCACAAGACGGATTTCATCACCAGGTATCATTGTAATCAGTATAACGGCGCAGACCTGACATTGTCTGTAGGTTACTGTGCACAATCATGCCAACAGGTTCCTTTAAGTACACAAATGGAAATACTGGTCACAGAAAAAGACTAACAATAGCTCTACATCTGCAGTGGAAAGGTAGCTTATACATACTATGATATCTGGTCAAAGATATGAACATATATTTATCTTAAAAAAAACAAAAAAAAACCATTCTCTTTGCATTGTAAGAAATGTCTCATCTATTCTTGCAGACATATGCACTATAGAGTTTCTAATAATCTCAGGTGCAAGAATAGAGTACAGAAATAGGGGCAGTGTGTGACTCATGTCCCCCACACAACTCAGATTTAGAGGATGTAGATGTGCAATCCTGACTTTTCCTTACTTCCAGAGCTGTAATATACTGATTAGGAGAATAACTCGATATAATAAACATCTGCATCATTTGATTTTAAGAATTTCTGGTAGTGCCCGTTACCTTTAGTAAGCCACAGTGTGAGTGCACCACTCAGTAATTCTGCACTGAGGCCAAGTTCCCTGTTGTGTTGTCCAATTCCACAATCACTTCAGGCACATCAACGTCTCCAAAGACGCAGGCTGGATACAGCGGGCACAGCACAAAGAAACAAGGAATATTCCATCAGGAACTACTCTCCTTCAGAGTCAATAAATTATCACCCAGGACCCAAATAATGAGGTTATAAAATATATACGGTAACGCTTTACAATAAAAGGTACAGTCAAGAGGGCTTCATTAAATATAAGTTTGCATCAAGTACAGGAATTTGATTGCAGAAGAATGAAGCGAAGTTATATTCTATGATCAAAGCCCATTCAGATTCTTGGAGTTTATCAGTGGGAATTTTTGCACTTGTGAGGGCAGACACTGCTGTTGGATGAGGCCTGGGTCAAATATCTACACCCTGTTCATCTAAAAAAGAAGAAGTGTTTGATATAGTTGAGGTCAGTGCCATGTGTGGGCCAGTCCGCAACACCCAACTCACCCAATCATGCTTTTTTGGACTTCAGGCCAAGTTCACACATTCAGTATTTCATATCAGTATTTGTAAGCCACGACTAGGAGTGGGTGAAAAATACAGAAGTGGTGATGTGTTTCTATTATACTTTTCCTCTGTTTGTTCCACTCCGGGTTTTGGCTTACAAATACTGAAGTAAACTACTGACCAAAAACAGAATGTGGCCTTACTGTGTGCACTAGGGCACAGTCATGCTGTAGTCAACAGATCGGCGGAGGTCCAAGTCCTGAGAACCCAATGAAAGCAAAACGTTCGTAGCCTATGCAATCTATTGAATATGTACTACAGTCTGTGTACGTACTCACACTGCAATGTGTGCTCCGATCTCCATTCAAAGTAGAGGGTATTATGAAAAGTTCTAAATATCAGTAAATCTTCAGGCCTCTGCTAAAAACCTGAAGAGGTATTTTATAACATAGCAATAGAACCCACTCAATAAATAGGGCACAAAAAACTGATGGATAGCAATATTTACACAGAAGAAAATCTAGTATACCGTGCTATAATTTAAAAAATACCAATTTTATTAACAGACTCAATGAAATTCAAGTAAGAAAACAGTAATACTAAATAAATCCACATAAAGAATCATAGAAAATCAAGGTCACTACTTTACCAAAATAGGGATAAAACAACTATAAGCCTGACCTACAACACATGTAAACAGTGCATAGAGTAATCCTACTTTATAGCCCCAGAAAAGTCCCGTCTCCGGTTACAGCCGTATCCCGCTGAGGCTATAATAAAACGACAAATACCAATAAGGCACTTACATTGGTGGTGGTCTGCTAGATGCGGTCTTCCCCAAGCGCCCCAACGCGCGTTTTGTCCCTTCGTCAGGAAGCGAACGCTGGAGGGGAGGGGTGAATACCTTAAATAGTGACAGCAGCCAATGGGAGATCCAGTTTCAGTTTGTGTATAAGCGTTTCCGTGTCATATGAAGATCATCACCGGTATTCTCTGCACATGCGCCGCTGACATCATCCATCTAACCGACGTCATGGTTTGCGGCCATGGAAAGCAAGCACGGATGAGCCGTCATGGAGACGGAGAGAATATGCGCAGAGAATACCAGTGATGATCTTCACATCACACGGAAACTCTTATACACAAACTGAAACTAGATCTCCCATTGGCTGTTGTCACTATTTAAGGTATTCACTCCCCCCCTCCAGCGTTCGCCTGCTGACGAAGGGACGAAACGCGCGTTGGGGCGCTTGGGGAAGACCGCATCTAGCAGACCACCACCAATGTAAGTGCCTTATTAGTATTTATCATTTTATTATAGCCTCAGCGGGATACGGCTGTAACCGAGACAGGGACTTTTCTGGGGCTATAAAGTAGGATTACTCTATGCACTGTTTACATGTGTTGTAGGTCAGGCTTATAGTGGTTTTATCCCCTATTTTGGTAAAGTAGTGACCTTGATTTTCTATGATTCTTTATGTGGATTTATTTTGTATTACTGTATTCTTACTTGAATTTTATTTGAGTCTGTTAATAAAATTGGTCTATTTTTTAAATTATGGCACGGTATACTGGATTTTCTTCTGTGTAAATAGAGGTACCGTATTTTATAAGCATACCTCCAAATCAACGTAAAAATGGCTTCGGCAGAAGATCAAAGTTGTAGAGTGAGCCAGCCAGAGCCCAGATTTGAATCCACTTGAAAATCTTAAGAGGTCGCTGTACACAGGAGATGAGATGCCCTCGCAATCTGGAAGATTTGGAGTACTGCTGCAATGAAGAGAAGGCAAATCTTGGCAATTCTAGATGTGACATGCTGAGCAACGCCTACCAAAAACACTTAATGCTGTCAAATTCACAGGGCACTTCAACTAAAGTATTAGGTTAAGGTTGAGCATATTTTTGCAACCACGTTATTTTTACTTCTTCCAAGAGATAAGATTTCACTTTACTTTTCAATTTAATTGTACAGATTATGGGTCACATTAATAGTGGAAAAAATCTGAAATGATTCTTCGGGCTATATAATTTTTACAATACAAAAACCTGGCATTTTAACAGGGTTGTGTAGACTTTTTACATCCACTGCGTGCATCTATTTCTCGCTTATACACAGTGGGGAAAATAAGTATTTGATACACTGCCGAGTTTGCAAGCTTTCCCACCTACAAAGAATGGAGAGGTCTGTAATTTTTATCATAGAAACACCAACTGAGAGGCAGAATCTTAAAAAAAAAAAAAAAAAAAAAAAAAATTCACTGATTTTACATAAGTAATTTGCATTTTATTGCATGAAATAAGTATTTGATACAATAGAAAGACGAACTTAATGTTTGGTACAGAAACTTTTGTTTGCAATTACAGAAGTCAGACGTTTCTTGTAGTTCTTGACCAAGTTTACACACACTGCAGCAAGAATTTTGGCCCACTCCTCCATAAAAATCTTCTCAAGATCTTTCAGGTTTCGGGGCTGTCACTGGGCAACATTGAGTTTCAGCTCCCTCCAAAAATTTTCTACAAGGTCCAGAGGTCTGGAGACTGGCTAGGTCACGCCGGGACTTTGAAATGCATCTTACGTAGACACTCCTTAGTTGCCCTGGCTGTGTGTTTCAGGTCATTGTCATGCTGGAGGAAGCAGCCATGACTCATCTTCAAAGCTTTTACTGCAGGAAAGAAGCTTGTTGTCCAAAACCTCACAATACATGGTCCCATCCATCCTTCCTTCAATACGGTGCAGAAAAGCACCACTAAATCAGGACATTCCCGCCACCATGCTTCACGGTTGGGATGGTGTTCTTGCGGTTGTATTCATCCTTTTTCTTCCAAACAAAGCAAGTGGAGTTGATATTAAAAAGTTCTATTTTGTTCTCATCTGACCACATGACCTTTTCCCATGAATCCTCTGGATCATCCAGATGGTCATTGGCAAACTTCAAACAGGCCTCGACATGTGCTGGTGTGAGTAGGAGGACCTTGCATGCGCTGCAGGATTTTAATCCATGACGGCGTTGTGTGTTACTAATGGTAATGTTTGAGACTGTGGTCCCAAGCTCTCTTCAGGTCATTGACCAGGTCCTCCTGTGCAGTTCTGGGCTGATTCCTGACTTCTCTCAGAATCATCCTTACCCCACAAGATGAGATCGTGCATGGAGCCTCAGACCGAGGAAGACTGACAGTCATCGTGTGTTTCTTCCATTTTCTAATAATTGTGCCAACAGCTGTTGCCTTCTTACCAAGCTGCTTGCCTATTGTCTTGTAGCCCATCCAAGCCTTGTGCAGGTCTATTTTGTTATTGGTGTCCTTAGACAACTCTTTGGTCTTGGCCATGGTGGGAAGGTTTGGAGTGTGATTGACGGAGTCTGTGGATAGGTGTCTTTTATACAGGTAATGAGTTCAAACAGGTGCAATTTAATTCAAGTAATGAGTGCAGAGTAGGAGGGCTTCTTAAAGAAAAACTAACAGGTCTGTGAGAGCCAGAATTCTTGCTGATTGGTAGGTGACCAAATATTTCATGCAATAAAATGCAATTTGATCATGTAAAAATCATACAATGTGATTTTCTGTTTTTTTATTTTTAGATTCTGTCTCTCATAGTTGAAGTGTACCTATAATAAAAATTACAGACCTCTCCATTCTTCATAGATGGGAAAACTTGCAAAATCGGCAGAGTAGCAATACTTTCCCCCCCCACACTGTATATTACACACACACTAAGATATGAAGATTTTGTCAATAGGATCCTCTCACTTTAGCATTGACTCAAATATCAAAGAGCTCCATACTTTAAGAACGCCAGTAACTGCTTGCCATGTCTGGACCCTGTGAACATGTTCTGTGATTTTTCATGTTGAGTAAAGTTTTTATGGTATAATCATACACAAAACAACGAAGAATTTACAATCAATAAAGACACGTTCCACATTGTTTCTATAGCTCTACCCTGTAAATCTTGTCACACGTAATGGTGAGCAATAAACTTGCTTGTAAAATACATATATAAAATATATACATGTGTGCATTCCGTTAAAGAAAGAGCCACTTCTGCTATCTATGCTTAAACTATGGTTGGCAACAAAGTCCTTCCTCTATTAAGCTCAGCCACATAGTAAAAACAAAACCATGACCTCCTCTACAGCCCCGTAGAAAAGTCAGCTGGATGCCGCAGAGTTCTCCCTTTTCTACTAGATACAGCAGCGCTCTTGTCCCTGATCGGTGTCTGAGGCTCTGCAATACTGGACTGGTCCGCAATCCCAAACAAAGACAACAGGCAAAAGTGTCACACTGGTGGAAAAAGCTCCAGATATTACATTATTTTGCTCAAACTCAATGAGCTCTTCTTTAGAACAAGCCATTCTTTCATAAATTGAGAAAGAAACAAATACGTTAGGCTATGTTCACATTAGCGTTCCTCAGAGCTGCTGAGGGCTGCGGACTTCCTCCGTGAAGCTCCGCCCACTGGCGCACCTCCTCCTGTCAGCTCCACCTACGTCTGCATGTGGCCTGTGTACCTATCTTTAACATTTGGTACGCAGGCCATGCGGATGCATGCGGATGCCTCCGCATGCGTCGTTTTGAAGATGCGGCGAACAAAACAAATTCCAACACGGTGCGTTCGACGCGGGTCGCTGCATCGTCAAAACGATGCATGCGGAGGCATCCGCATAGCCTGCGTACCTAATGTTAAAGATAGGTACGCAGGCTGCATGCAGACGTAGGCGGAGCTGACCGGAGATGCGCCAGTGGGCGGAGCTTCACGGAGGAAGTATGCAGCCCTCCGCAGCTCTGAGGAATGCTAATGTGAACCCAGCCTTGAAGGGGCGCTGTTTGCACCATATGATGCTTATTGAGAAAGAAAAAACAACCACTGGCTTATTAAAAGCTACGCGTTTCACACGTTAGTAAAGGCAGACTGGATGGTGAAGGGCTGGATTTTATACAATGATTAAGGGGTGGTATCCCAATGTCCATATAATTTATATGCTTGCGTTCCCTTTTGCTCACGTATCTCAGACTTATATGGCATCACAAGACTTAATTAGTATAAATAAAGACAACAGACAAAAGAATTGGAATAAATGGCAGTGATGTTTTTATTTTGGGTTACTCAAAAAATATATTGAAATCAAATAATAATAATCCACCAATTAACCTTTAAATTGATCACCAAGTAACCAATCCACCCTGCTGTAGGGCGATTTCCCCACAAATAACACATCACGATAAGAAACAATGGCAGGGTGGGTGGGATCTTCTTTTCTTCATAAAAATTCCGATATGACAGAATAACAGAAAAACGGAGCTTAAATACTTTTAATTCGCCCGCAAAAAAACAATTCCACCAATCAAATACACTTTAAAATGGGCGCCAAAAACTGGATATAACCGCTCGTGGCAACTGCCACAGCTAACCTGGACCTTTACCTGACCTACAAACTGTGACAGGATTTACTGATTTAATAAAAAAAAAACATTCATTCCAGGTCTGGGAGGCCATGAGACCCCCCCTATATTTCTTTTATTTTGAAGGGGGTCTTCCAATATGGTTTAGTTGGCACATAATGCAGTATTATAATCAGTAATGACAGTATTACAGAGGTTGTGCCATTTCAGAAAATTCTGGAACCCGTGAGCAGCTCGTTACAAAAAACAAACCGCACTTTACTCACGGTCCCTGGGTCCAGCTCTGAGTCTCCACCGCTGCTGCCGATGTCTGATTTGTCTACAGCTCTGGTGTCACGTCGACAGTCTAGCAGTCAATCACCCAGCTCAGAGGCCTAGGAGTGCGGCATCCAGCCTAGACTGACAGAGCCCCAGAGCACAGTGACTGGCTGCCATATTTCAATAAAAGGTCCTTAGTGCACTTTTCCACTCCTTCATTTCCAATCTACCACACCTCCCTGTTATGAATGTGCTAGAGATGGTTTCTGAGCAAAGGCTCCCCTCTGGTGGTTGCAGACAGTACTGAACCTTTCAGCGAGGATTGGCAATCTGGGTTCACTGACTGGTCTGATATAAGGGAGGTTCCCTCCCATGATGGTTGCCGGTGATCAATTGTTCTTGTCTCAATTGTGGTTCCTGGTTCATTTGGAAGTTTGCTGAGTCTTGCCTGCATCTTCTGCTATCAGATAATATATTTTCTGCTTTTATTTTTGTGCTTGCTTTTTGCATTGTTCCCTGCACTTCTGTGGAGGTCAGCCAGGTCCCCTCTGGGGGGCTTGTGCTCCTCTCAGTTTATCTGAAGCCACTGTTATTTGTTCATTTTCTTTTTCCTGTTTTTTCAGTGGCTGCGGCTTGGTTTTGTTCACACTGAGATCTGATTTAGTGGGTGGCGAGATCGTGTGATCTCAGTATTTTTGTAATCAGAATTGTTGGATTTTTGTAGGGTTTTCTGGGTTGCAGAAAGTAATCTCTCCTGTCCTATCCTATTTAGTCAGCTTGTGGCCCCAGCGTTTGCTCATTCTATTTTCTATCTGTGTTCGTGCTTTCTTCTTGTCTAACCGCCATTACATGTTTGGGGGCTTCCTATTTTCTTTGGGGAACGGCTCCGGGGCAGATAGCTTTCATCTTTCTGCCTTTAGGTGTAGTTATCTCTCAGCTGTGACGAGGCGTCTAGGATCAACGTAGGAACGCTCCACGGCTACCTCTAGTTGTGTGGTTAGTTTAGGAATCTGCAACCAATTAGTTACCAACATCTCAGGTGTTCGGCTGCCCGGCTGTTGTTCCTGTCCTCCTCAGCTACCTAACATAACAGTATCACCGGCCAAACTGAAAATTATATGGTACTCACAGAAGGGAAAAATAATGTGGAAAGAAAAAAGTTGTCAGAGTTGTCAGATTTTTTTTTTCAGTTTGTTGCATTTTTTTTTCTCTTTTTCTCTGGGTGCTGAGGAGGATTTTTTTTCTCTCTCAATGGAGTTTGCACAATTGTCTGGCCATGTGGATCAGCTTGCCACTGAGGTTCGGAGTATTGCTACCTATCTTGCTAGGTTGCCGGTTGTGGAACCTAGGATTCCCATGCCAGATTTGTTTTTGGGGATCGGGCAAATTTCTGAATTTCAAAAATAACTAAGTTGTTTTTTGCCTTAAAGCTAAGTCCTCAGGGAACGCAGCACAGCAGGTTCAAATTGTCATCTCTCTCCTGCGTGGCGATCCTCAGGATTGGGCTTTTTCCCTGACACCTGGGGACCCTGTTTTGAATGATATTGATGATTTTTTTCAGGTTTGGGGTTATTGTATGATGAACCTAATGTCACTGATCAAG
Source organism: Oophaga sylvatica (assembly GCA_033576555.1). Taxonomy (NCBI): domain Eukaryota; kingdom Metazoa; phylum Chordata; class Amphibia; order Anura; family Dendrobatidae; genus Oophaga; species Oophaga sylvatica. Next base: position 86,763,427 of record JARQOD010000001.1, read on the forward strand.
CTGAAAAAACCTTGCTGGCATTAAATCAGGGTCTTGAAGAGCTGAGTTGTACGGTCAGAAATTCCGAAAGTGGGCAGTCCTGACCAAATGGAATGATGATGCTTTGGCAGCCCTTTTTCCGAAGGATCTGTCAGAGAATGTAAAGGATGTTATGGTGGGATTCCCTTCTCCCTCTGGTCTCAATGATTCTATGTCATTGGCTATTCAAATTGACAGACGTTTGCGTAAGCGCAGAGGTATGCGTGAGATGGTGTTGCCTTGTGAGCCAGTTTCTGAGCCCATGTAGTGTGATAGAGTGACTTCTGGGGCACAGCGTCATGAGTTTCGAAAGCGCAATGGGTTAGGTTTCTACTGTGGTGACGCCTCTCATGCTATTTCAGTCTGCCCTAAGCAGGGAAAACGTTTTGCACGCTCAGTTGTCTTGGGTAGTGTTCAGACTAAATTTCTGTTGACTGTTACCCTGATTTGCTCCCTGTCCACATTTTCTGCTCAGGCTTTTGTTGATTCAGGAGCAGCTATTAACCTGATGGATTTTGACTTTGCCAAACGTTGTGGGTTTCCCATGATGCCCCTGCGGAAGTCTATTCCCCTACTGGGCATTGATTCTACCCCTTTGGCGGACAATAAACCCCAGTTTTCTACTCAGGTGATAATGAGGGTTGAACCAGATCATCAGGAGAGTTGCAAATTTCTGGTGCTGTATAATCTGCATGACATTATTGTACTAGGTTTCCCTTGGTTACAGTCTCATAATCCTGTTTTGGATTGGAAATCTGTCTGTGACCAGTTGGGGCTGCCAATGTGTTAATGCCGACACTCCTGTTTTTTCTGCCTCTCCCCAGTCTCAGGATGTTCCTGACTTTTTGACTGATTTTTCGGATGTATTTAGTGAAAGTAAATCTGCATACTTGCCCCCTCACAGGAGCTATGATTGCGCTATTGAATTAGTGCCTGGTGGTAAATTTTCTAAAGGTCGCCTTTTTAACTTGTCTGTACCTGAACACGATGCTATGCGATCTTATATCAAGGAGTCATTGGAGACGGGTCATATCAGACCATCCTCTTCACCCTTGGGTGCCGGTTTTTTCTTTGTGGCCAAAAAGGATGGTTCATTGAGGCTGTGTATTGATTATCGTCTCTTGAATAAGATCACTGTGAAGTATCAATATCTGTTACCCTTGATTTCTGACCTGTTTTCCAGGTGAAAAGTGCTAGTTGGTTTACCAAGCTTGACCTCAGGGGGGCGTATAACCTTATTCGCATTAAGCACGGGGATGAATGGAAGACGGCGTTTAATACCCCAGAGGGGCATTTTGAGTACCTAGTGATGCCCTTTGGGCTCACTAATGCTCCTTCCGTCTTCCAATCCTTCATGAATGATATTTTCAGGGATTTTGTGGATAAATTTCTGATTGTTTATTTGGATGATACCTTGATTGTTTCCAATGACTGGGACTCTCATGTGAAACATGTTCGGACTGTGTTCCAGATTTTGAGAGAGAATGCACTGTATGTGAAGGGATCAAAGTGTCTTTTTGGCGTACAGAAGGTCTCATTTCTGGGATTTCATTTGATCTCCGTCTGTTATTGAAATGGACCCGGTCAAGGTTCAAGCCATCTGTGACTGGGTCCAACCTACTTCATTAAAGGCTCTTCAGAGATTTTTGGGTTTTGCCAATTTTTATCGTAAATGTATTGGTAATTTCTCCGGTATTGTTAAACCATTGACTGATTTGACCAAAAAGGGTTCTGATGTGGTGAATTGGCCTCCTGAGGCAGTCTCTGTGTTTCAGGAACTTAAGCAGAGATTCACTTCTGCTCCTGTTCTACGGCAGCCTGATGTTTCTCTGTCGTTTCAGGTGGAGGTTGATGCCTCTGAAATTGGGGCAGGTGACGTTTTGTCCCAAAGAGATCCCGAGACCTCTAAGAGTAACCCTTGTGCCTTTTTCTCTCGAAAATTTTCTCCAACTGAACGTAATTATGACGTAGGTAATCGGGAGTTATTGGCCATGAAGTTGGCCTTTGAAGAGTGGAGACATTGGCTGGAAGGAGCCAAACATCAGGTGGGGGTCCTCACGGACCATAAGAATCTGTTTATCTCGAATCAGCCAAGCGACTTAATCCTAGACAGGCCAGGTGGGCCTTGTTTTTCACACGTTTTAATTTTGTGGTTTCTTTTCTTCCTGGCACTAAGAATGTTAAGGCGGATGCCCTCTCGAGGATTTTCTTTGCGAACTCTCCTGAGTTATCTAATCCTACTGTTATTTTGAAAGAGGGTGTGGTTCTTTCCGCCATCTCGCCCAATTTGAGACTGGCTCTGGAAGGGTGTCAGGAGGATAAACTGAGCGCTGCCCTATTGGGAAATTGTTTGTCCCATACCAGTGGAAGAAGAGTGTGATGTCTGAGATTCATTGTTCCGCGTTGGCTGGTCATCCCGGGATTTTTGGTACCAGAGACTTGGTGAGTCGGTCCTTTTGGTGGCCTACTTTGTCTCGTGACGTCAGGTAATTTGTGCAGTCCTGTGGGACTTGCTCTCGCTCCAAGCCTTGCTCTCGCTCTAGTGGTTTGCTAATGCCATTACCTGTGCCCAAGAGGCCATAGATCCATATCTCTATGGATTTTATTTCCGCCCTCTCAGAGAATGACCGTTATCTGGGTAATCTGTAATAGGTTTTCCAAGATGATACATCTTGTGCCATTACCTAAGTTACCTTCCTCCTCCGAATTGGTGCCTTTGTTCCTTCAGCACGTGGTTCAGTTACATGGCATTCCGGAGAACATTGTGTCTGACACAGGAGTCCAGTTTTTTTTCCAGATTTTGGAGGACATTTTGTTCTAAACTTGGTGTTCAATTATCTTTCTCCTCTGCTTTTCATCCTCAGACCAATGGACAAACCGAGAGAACAAACAGACTTGGAGACTTATTGAGATGTTTTGTGTCTGCTGATCAAGATGACTGGGTCTCTTTTTGCCTTTGGCTGAGTTTGCTCTTAATAATAGGGCTAGCTCTGCCACCTTGATGTCTCCATTTTTCTGCAATTTTGGGTTTCACCCTCGATTTTCTTCGGGACAGGCGGAGGCTTCTGTCTGTTCAGGTGTTGACTCTGTTGTGGAGCGAATGCAGCAGATTTGGGACCAGGTAGTGGAGAGGTTGTCTATCTCTCAGGAGAAGGCCCAGAGGTTTGCCAACCGGCATAGGACTGATGGTCCTCGGTTTAAAGTGGGGGACTTGGTTTGGTTGTCCTCAAGAAATATCCCTATGAGGGTTACATCTCCAAAGTTTAAGCCTAGGTTTATTGGACCTTATAAGATCATGGAGATTCTTAACCCTGTTTCCTTCCGTTTGCTTCTTCCAGGGACATTTAAGCTCCATAACGTGTTCCACAAGTCCTTCTTGAAGAGGTTTGTCGAGACAGTGGTTCCTATGGCTGCGCCTCCTGACCCTGTTTTGGTTGAGGGCAATCTGGAGTGTGTGGTTGAGAAAATATTGGATTCTCGTTTTTCTAGACGGAAACTCCAGTATTTGGTTAAGTGGAGAGGTTATGGTCAGGAGGACAATTCTTGGGTGTTTGCTTCGGACATTCATGCTTGGAGACTGATCCGTGCCTATCACCGAGCTCATCCTGATTGGCCTGGTTGCACAAGTGAGGGTTCGGTGACCCCTCCTCAAGGGGTGGGGGTACTGTTATGAATGTGCTAGAGATGGTTTCTGAGCAGAGGCTCCTTCTGGTGGTTACAGACAGTACTGAACCTTTCAGCGAGGATTGGCAATCCGGGTTCACTGACTGGTCTGATATAAGGGAGGTTCCCTCCCATGATGGTTGCCGGTAATCAATTGTTCTTGTCTCAATTGTTGTTCCTGGTTCATTTGGTCAGCCAGGTCCCCTCCGGGGGCTTGTGCTCCTCTCAGTTTATCTGAAGCCACTGTTATTTGTTCATTTTCTTTTTCCTGTTTTTTCAGTGGCTGCGGCTTGGTTTTGTTCACACTGAGATCTGATTTAGTGGGTGGCGAGATCGTGTGATCTCAGTATTTTTGTAATCAGAATTGTTGGATTTTTGTAGGGTTTTCTGGGTTGCAGAAAGTAATCTCTCCTGTCCTATCCTATTTAGTCAGCTTGTAGCCCCAGCGTTTGCTCATTCTATTTTCTGTCTGTGTTCGTGCTTTCTTCTTGTCTAACTGCCATTACATGTTTGGGGGCTTCCTATTTTCTTTGGGGATCTGCTCCGGGGCAGATAGCTTTCATCTTTCTGCCTTTAGGTGTAGTTATCTCTCAGGCTGTGACGAGGCGTCTAGGATCAACGTAGGAACGCTCCACAGCTATCTCTAGTTGTGTGGTTAGTTTAGGTATCTGCAACCCATTAGTTACCAACATCTCAGGTGTTCGGCTGCCCGGCTGTTGTTCCTGTCCTCCTCAGCTACCTAACATAACACCTCCCCTAATGTTGAGTGACAGCACTCCAGCTGAAGTGCTGCCTGAATTGGATTCTCAGCCCTGCAGGCGCACTGACACTGCAGGAGCTGAGAGCACACAGTGTTCGTGTGGGCAGGCGGGTTCTCATCGGGAACACATAGTAGCGGACGGCCAATGTGGGGGGTATGAGAGTGTGCACAGAGATAGGTGGATGAGAGCTCAGTGAAGGACACATTGTCAGGCCACACTCATCTCTCTTTCCTATGTGATCCTGTGAGGTACAATCTTTATAAAGTTTAAGTCCCCTTTTGAATGTATAAATAGCCTAATTTTAGTTTGGGGGTGGAGAGGGGGCCCAAACTCCCTCTTAAGAAGTATGCCAATAGGTCGGTCTGATGCAACACTCCCTTTAATAATGTGCATATAGTGTTGCTGTAGGAAGAGAAGGTGTACACTGATTCAGACACACGGGAATATTTTACAGTAATAATATAGGAAGCAACAAGCAGAATTTGCATGACCTGTGAATTGCTAGATATTAAAATAGTCTGGTATACGTAACACATGTCTACAAAACATTAAAAAAAGAACCTATAGAACAAGAGCATTGTGCCCCAGAATGAGGACATGTTGCCCTGTTACCGAGCTGGAGATCAAAACAACTAAATTGTGTTCTTACAAACTCCCCACCCTTTCCTGTAAGCCCAGCAAACGCTGCAGATAGTGAAAGTGAGTCGAAAGTTTATGCTTACCGTAATATAAAACCTAGGAGTAAAGAATGACATCAATACAATGTGGGAATTTGGAACCAGAAAACAATCTCTGTAGTATAAAAAAAAAAAATGAAAGATAAACTGTCAGCACGATGTTCTAATGTAAAGGCATGGCTGTAATACAGATTAAAGTTATACGTTTGGTGAAGAAACCCACTTTGTTGTTGTTCTGCCAATTTGATTTCAGTGCACAGGGGCCGGACAGTGCACGGGGTCTTCTCCTCCCTGTCTGTGGTTTCCCGGCCCCTCTGCCTGCCTCTGGTCTTTTTTTGGGTGCCCATCAGCCCCACAGCGATATGATCACTGAGTGCCAATGGATTGCTATGGCAGCAAGGGACCTGCTAAAGGCTTCCATGCTTGTCATGATGGTACTACTGTAAAGACCAGCCTGTGACTCTGCTTCAAATTAAACCAAAATTAGAACTAATCACTGGAATACTGTGGTATGGCAGTATATAGTAAACTTGTGCGCATTTGATCATTGTAAATTAAAAAATAAAATAGAATTGCTGATTTTGCCCAGTAAAAAGTAAAGAAATGTAAAAATAAAGACTGCAGCAACTGTAAACAAAAAAAGGACTAAAACATGTTTCCCCAATTGTCAGTATCAATAGTTCAAATATAACGAACTTTGTAATTTATGTTATGAAAGAAATCTGCTTCCTTATCCACTTATGAGCCACTTTTCCCTTTGCCCCCTGCCTACTGAACCCATCATCCATCCTGAAAGACAGCGCATATCCATCTTGGTCAAAGCAGAACAGATTGCAAAGAGCGGTAAGGTGTCATGGTACAGTGGCTATTAAAGAGGTTATCCACTACGTTCAAAAAAAGTTATCAATAGAATTTAAAAAAAAAATATAAAAACATACTTGCCTACCAAAGTCACTGATCAATTCGATATCAGAAGGTTCTATAACTTTTCCCCTGTGCTGTGATTTTGGAGATCATTTTCTAATCTGTAGGAATTTACCTAGGATTCAGCTGTACTGGCGAGTGAGAATTTTCCAATCTGTTCCGTCTCGATTTGTATTTGTCTAATTAAAGCTTTTGTTTGTTATGTACCGCTGTGGCGTAATTACCCAACTTAACGGGGAGTACAATTGTCATGGGGAAATTCTGCGCTAATGCTTCCAACAAACACACAAGGCTGGAAACCAAGTAATAAGTGTTTCCAATGGCTGAGGTGTGAAGTAATCCATAAAATTGTCACTGCAAAATTAAACATGTTAATGCCTGCAAATACCTTTTGAAATAGAAAAAGAAAAAAGCATGGACATAAGGAAAGAAAAACAATACAAAATAAGTAAAACTGAATATTTGGCTCTGTTCACACTATGTGCCCGATCAAAGCTTTCATGCCAGAATTCTGCTGTAAAAGCTTTGGAAAGTCGCAAAATTTAGGTGCGTCTAAATTCTGCAACTTCTGGCGTCTTCACAAAAGTTTCTCCCAGCACTGTTGAAATGGGAAGAGCTGGAGTGGGACAGGGGACTGGCAAATGCATGATTAGTGGCGGCGCTTGCTACACCTCAAATTTTACTCCAGCAGGAGCTGGAATAATTTTGTGGCAAAGCGCACACAGAGGTATACGCCACTTGTCTGGCATGCCCGATTCATGAGCAGGCGTACACTTTTTCATGAATCAGAAGTAACTGACTAACAGGTCTCCTCATCAAGACTGGTGTGAACAATGGCAGTCTTGATGAATTGGAACCTATAGCTTCCATTTATTAAAAGCCATTACAGCTTTAAAAGGGAAACTGACAGCTAGTTAATGCAGCCTGAACCATGGGCAGCATGAATCATAAATAGGTTCCATTAGTGCAGCCATGTATGTCTTACTCTGATACAGTGCGGAGTTCCAGGAAAAAATATACTTTAAAAGTTTGGCTTGGTATAATACTACTACGAAGACTAATTGGAGGGCAGTACTAAGTGCTTTCTCTTGTATGCCAAATCTCTTCATGAAGCTACACATAAGGAGAGACCTGTCATTCTGGGTCAGAAGTCACCAGAGAACGGCATTTTGGACTTGTCATACAAGTTGCATCACCCCTGGTAGGTTTTCTATGGAACAATGCATTTCAACTTGAAAATATACAGTACACAGCTACAATAACATAACCGGACTCTGATTCATGCAGTCTGCAGTTCGGGCAGCATGCATCAGCTATGAAGTTCCCCTTGTTTTCAAACAGATCCTGACAAAATATAAGCGATCAATTTACTTATAATGATATCAAATTGTTTGTGCAATCACACAGATAGGGCATCAAAATCAGATTTGTGGGGGTGTGAACCTTAGCACCCCTATTGATTAGCTGTTCTCAGCTCTGATAGCAGCCAAATGTGCTCAGCGAATGGAGCCCAACGACACAGCTCTGTACAATAGTGGTGGTTGTTGTCAAGAAATGCAGCTCAGCGCCTATTCGCTTCAACAGGATTTGAGCTGCAATTCGCGACCACGGTTACTATATATTGTAGAGGGTTATGCTGCTACAACTCAGTTCATGATTTACATCCAACTGACGCTGAAGGGTCAAGTAGATCGTGAAGGGTAGGAAATAAGAGAATCGATTCACAGGGCCTTGATCCATGGCCGCAAGGCGAGAACCCTGCGATCCTACTCCTACCTGCTGAAATTCTCAGTGCCTCTTCTGGTTTGTAAGCCCATTGAAATGTAATTGTTTTGGCATAACGCAAGCATAATTTAGCCCAACATCTACAATTAAGATGAGACGCTGGGTAATCTGGCAGATAGGAGGCAGTTTGCGGGGCTCTCATCCATCAGCCATGAATCACTGATGTGGCCACTGGACCAGGGTCCTGCGAACCAATTCGCTCATCTCTGTCAATCCATCTAAAAGACCCAGACAAGCCTTTTTTAATTAGTTTTGTCATGACCCAGGACGGGGTTTTGTCTTTGTCCCGTCCTGGCCAGACTGGGGTTAAAGGTTTCAGCCTCTCTCTGGCAGAGGGCGGCTATTTAGTTGCCAATTGACCTAGGTCTGGTGTCAGTTATACTCCTGCCCTCAGCTGAGTAGTTGACCTCATGTGTACCTGTGCCTTGTGCCTTATCTTGTTGCTTGTTTGGTTTTGATCCGGTCCGTCTCTTCGTTGTGAGTTTGTCTACTGTCTTGGTACTGTGTATTTGCCTGTTCTGGTTTTCTGATCCCTTGGCTACGTTCTGGTTATTCTCCTCTTGTACTGCATTGCTCCCTCTGTGTATGACCTGGCTATCCTGACGATCCGTTTTGTCTATGCCCCTTGGTAACTCTGTCCTGTAGTTACCCTTCTAGGAGTTTTCCTTCTGCTCCTAGCTCTTGGAGCTTAGGCCACGCCCACCAGCAGTCACATGCTTCACGTCCTCTGGCCTGAAGCATTCTCTATCTGTTACTGCTCCCTCTGAGAGACCTGTGGCCGGCGCCGCCCCTTGGCAGTCACGTGCTTCGGGTCCTGTTAGTCTGAAGCACGCATCTTCACCGCTACTGCCCCGCTCCACGGATATCTTTGAGTGCAGTCTGTCTTATTCAGGACACGCGCACTGGCTCAGTAAGCAAGTGAAGTGCGGTGTTCGTGATAGTTTTCCATTTACATTCAGGTATTTTGAATGCATGCATAACGATCTCAATTGTCAATTTTAGATGAGGAATTCATAAATTGTAGTCTAACAATAACGGAGTAGCTAGAGCAGGGGTGGGCAATTAATTTTGCCAGGGGGCCGCATGAGAAATTGGGATGGTTTTAGAGGGCCGGACTAATATAATTAACTCCGATCTACCCAATACTGTATATATACAGTATACAGTATATATATATATATATATACTGTATACTGTATATATACATACCTGCCCATTATCATCATCTTCTCCACATCATCATCAATGCCTCCCCATTATCAGCAATGCCTGCCCATCATCATCTTCTCCCCATCATCAATGCCTGCCCATTATCATCAATACCTGCCCATTATCATCTCTTCTCCCCATCATCATCAATGCCTCCCCATTATCAGCAATGCCTGCCCATCATCATCTTCTCCCCATCATCAATGCCTGCCCATTATCATCTCAATACCTGCCCATTTATCATCATCTTCTCCCCATCATCATCAATGCCTGCCCATCATCATCATCATCTTCTCCCCATCATCATCAATGCCTGCCCATTATCATCATCTTCTCCCCATTATCATCAATACCTGCCCATTATCATCATCTTCTCCCCATCATCATCAATGCCTGCCCATAAATCATCATCATCTTCTCCCCATCATCAATGCCTGCCCATTATCATCATCAATACCTGCCCATTATCATCATCTTCTCCCCATTATCATCAATACCTGCCCATTATCAATCTTCTCCCCATCATCATCAATGCCTGCCCATCATCATCATCATCATCTTCTCCCTATCATCAATGCCTGCCCATTATCATCAATACCTGCCCATTATCATCAATACCTGCCCATTATCATCATCTTCTCCCCATTATCATCAATACCTGCCCATTATCATCATCTTCTCCCCATCATCATCAATGCCTGCCCATCATCATCATCATCTTCTCCCCATCATCAATGCCTGCCCATTATCATCAATACCTGCCCATTATCATCATCTCTCCCCATCATCATCAATGCCTCCCCATTATCAGCAATGCCTGCCCATCATCATCTTCTCCCCATCATCAATGCCTCCCCATTATCAGCAATGCCTGCCATCATCACACACAGACAGCACACAAGCACTCTCTCACATACAAACACACACACACACACACACACACAAAGCACCGCACTACATAGACACAGACACACACAGAGACACGTCTTACCTGTCCAGCGTCCCCGCTCTCTGACACAGCCGGCCGCTGAATGATGACGTCATTCAGCGGCCGGCTGTGAGAGGAAGCGCCGGTGGAGCCCGGAGCTGCAGCAGCGGAGGCACGGAGAGGTAAGTATTGTGCCAGCTGATGCCGGGGCCCTGAGACTGCCGGAGCGCCTCCGCGGGCCGGTCACTGACAGCCGCGGGGGATGCGGCCCGGGGCCGCCCCTTGCCCGGGTCTGAGCTAGAGGAATCCTGTAGACTTGAGGCTACATTAGATAAACATAAAAAATAACTAGAAGCTTGTCCCATCACAAGTTAATTGGAGCAATAGTGAAGGCATTAATATGAACCATTCGAATAGGACATGCCTTAGGTTGGATGACGCTCTGCACAGTTACCTTCTGATGGCGTTCCCTCAAGGCGTGTATTCCCATACAAGTTATTCCACAACAGATACAAATTATCTCCAATTTCTGCTTTTAGTGCCGATTTCATACTGTAGCATTGGCAATAATGGAGAATGACAGATTTCATGTACACATAAGAAGGGGGGATGTATGGACAGTAAATCTAGTGTTCAAAAGAATGTAATCTGAAGTCCAATAAGATCAAGAACATATACACTAGGCTCTGTATTCAACCGAGTATGCATGTGTTTTCAAAGGGGTAAACTCTGCTGCCAGAATTTTCTGACAGCGCTTTATCTCCACTGAAAACAAAAGTGTCAGCCGTTCCAATTCCAAATGCCTGAACCATCTCTGTCTCGATAGAGTAAGGCTAGCCATACACATTAGACGGCTTACGATCAAAGCATCATTTGGCCGACAGCCATCTCATTCGACTCTCCCATACACGAGTGCTGGCTGGTGTGGCCGAAAGCTCCTGTGTTCTCTATAGCAAAAATGTCAACTGATACGTCAGCCTGTAGCTTACCCCAAGGAGAACAATGTGATTAACAGTCGGAAATCAGACATGTGCTATCGACATGTCCCTGGATTATCAGTCGGCACGTGCCTCTATACCAATTAGACTATCGGCGGAACTGGTTGACATCAGCCAACATTAGTCTAGTGTGTATGGGGACCTTTAGTTAAAACTCCCATACATCAGATGGCCAGCTGGTCATTCCAACCAAAATCAGAAGAGGGTGGGAAGAAGGTTTCAAATACATTTCATCAAATATGTTTACTTACACCTCACCAAGGCTGGAACAATGAGCTTTATTTCCATTTGTGACCTGATCAGATCATCCATCAATTTCATATCTGTACAGCTAAGAGGTCTGGTGAAAAGCTGCGTTCAGACATGACAGCTTATTGATCACACTGCAGACAGACTATAGGAGAGATCCGTAGGTAAGCTTGGTGCGGCGAGAAATTAAATTTCAGTTCAAACGGAAGGGAGACAAACTGAAGAACATGGTAAGAAGTTACATTACATAGAGAACTTGCTGTTACTGTGTCATTACTAAAGGACAGGATCCACTAATCTGATTAGTATATATGAATAGGCCTGGTGTTTTTACAAGGCTTCCTAAGGAGAGATCAGTACAATGAAGCTTTGTGTGCAACAAAAACCCGTTCTCATGTATATGGGTTATTGCTCAACCATAAAAAAAAATACTACATTAACCTAAACACGCTAGCAATCTGTTGGACATAACTTTTTACTATTGACAGTTGAATGTTCAACACAAGATGGAGGAACCAGCTCAGACTACAGGAATTCCATATAGTAGTCAACACGGAAATCATGTAGTTTATGCGGTTATTCCTACTGTTAGGGAAGGTAAAACAGAAGCCCGTGTGTCATGGAAGCTTTTACAGACTTCAGTAATGAGTAGAATATCATAAAATTGTGAAAAAGTAAGTTACAGACAACCGAGAGAGCCCAGGTATGTTTAAAATTTGGATTGTAGCATCCACAAATCTCTATGCAAATGCAATGGGCTTGATGGTCCTGCAATTAAACCACCCAACTTTGGTGCCATACCACTATACCTTGTGATTACAGTTACAATTTTATTGCAATAGTAAAAGGTTTGTTTGGCACCACTCAATTCCGTATCAGGAGTTGGAGCAATGCGGATAAATGCGGATCATGGCTGGACAAATCCACGAGCAGCCAGTATCAGATCATGCATGTGTCCCAGCAGGAATGGGGAAGTGAAGTCATTGGCACGAGCAAACCTCTTGAAGCAGAAGTGAGCAGAGCCAAACAACCCTTATAATGAATCCGCACATGAAAACACAAAATTTATTTGAAAATGCACATTAGCAAAAACGTGTAAAATAAAAATCCAAAAAAAAGTTAGTGTTCTCCACTACTCAAATCACAAGTCTTAGGTTATGTTCACATACAGTTTTTGGGAGAAGATCAACTCACCTGTTGAAAGGTGTTTTGGGGCTTTGATATAAGGGTGTTTTTTCCCCATTGAGAGGTTTTGAAAAACACCCAGTTGGGAAAAAAATAAAAAAGTGCATTTCACTTCTATGAAGTGGATCCTCATGGAATCTACCGTACTTCAAACTAGGCACTGTCCAATTAAAAGTGTAAGTGCACATGACGTCTCTTAACAACGGCAGAGCCAATGAGTCCTTCTGGGCAAAGCAGCTTCATGATAATGCAGGTGACCGTTTTCCAGAGGCAGTTTTGCCATAGGTTTTTGCGGCATATTTTGTTTTCACTTCCCACTATGCAAAGGTTTGAAAATGCTTTTTCAGGCAGATTCCAGATGGACTATGCCTAAGAAAAGATGTCATGTGGACTTCAAATGGTTGCAAGAAATGCCTCAGGAAAAAAAAAAATTCTTCCAAAACTGCGAGGAGCAAGCCTGTCAAGAAACTTCAGAGTTACAAAGACAAATCTATTTCATTGACGCAGATTGTATTTGATTTAAACTATCCATATTTGTGTCCTTTCTTAATATTTCAGAGTTTTGCAGATAGTTATCACCAATTTTAATCGGCATACTAGAAAAACAATATTCAATAGATGTCAGACGAATGTGCATGCGTTCTTGATGGGAAAAGGAGAATAAAGCTGCTGACAAAACGAATGGGCAAGTTGCACTCTTGGGAAAGCAAGTACACAATCATACACAAGATAGCACAGGACCTGTCCCCATGTAATGCTCATACTCCAACTTGCCTTTGGGTCTTTCAGTGATTGGTTTATCAGAATTCTGACAACCCTGTAGGAGTCAGAACTTCCTAGCAAGTAGTGCATCTAACATTTTCCAATGGCTTACCAACCAAGAACTAATAGCCTAAATCTCTGCTTTGCCTCTATGCAGTTTGACAGATAGGAAGGCAGTAGGAAATGGACAAAGAACTATCCCCATTTGCTGAAATAAGACAACTTGCTGTCCTCTCCTCTTATGGATAAAGAGATCTGCTATTTGGAAGGTAGTGGTCGGTTGAAAACATCAAAAATTAATCGGTACATAAAGCAGTTTGTACTTCTGTTAGTCATTGCATTAGCCATCAGATGGGACTTAGAGATGATCAAAAAACTCTCATGGGTCTCTAGTCCAGCTCCCACACCGGTAGACTGTGGGCTGTCTGTCCAGAACCTTGCTAATCTTTTATCCGCCGGAATACCCAGCGCCTCTCCTGATAAGTAGTAACATTATGAGGCCCAGGATTCAGAAGAGGGACCGCGTATTTCAGCAGGTAAGAGTGTCACAGGGCTCTGGTCCCTCAGCAACAGCCTCTTAACCTGGTCCCTGTAAATTTTTTGGGGATTTTATCTCTACATGACCATTTAAAAGGGACTCCATTTGAACAGTCATTCAGCATTGGTGCTTCACCGTGGGGCCAATCATTTAAATTCACCTTCCCACCTGCTTGTTTTCCATCAGTCTCCTCTCCCCTCTTATTTGATTGACAGCTCCGGCTTCACAGAGAAGAGAAGGGCGGAGATAGAAGAAAACCAAGCGGGTGGGAAGGTGTACATACACGATTGGCCTCGCCGTGAAGCACCGAGCGCCTGTACTTGGCTTGAACGGTCATTCTGTGCAGACAGGATCCCTTTAAACTAGAATACAGCAGACTATAGGTTTCTGTGTATAACACTACAGTTTTTTTATGAAGTCCGCAGCGTAAATAAGATTTGCACTGCAGCCAAAAGGAATGTGACATTCCACACACGCATGCCACATTTATACCCTGTGTATGATCTATACACGCCAATACAGTGGCGGACACAAACAGAACAATAAATGGGCCCTTTACAGTCCAATCGCTCATAATTTTGCCCAATTCCTCCTGCTTTGGAGGTTGTAGTGGTCCCCTTACTTACCGGGGCCCATATGCAGTTGTACAGGTTGCACCAATGATATGTCCCCTCTGTTCCATGGTCTATAAGTTTGCAAGATGTCAAGCAGGGATGATGCAGATGGATGAGTCAATTTACTATGTATCTGACACTTCCACTACCGCTGTCACTACCATGTGCAGGAGCCTCCTTCATGTAAGTTGTGAATCGCCAAGGAAAGAATATGCATTTAAAAAAATGTGATAAACTAAAAAGTTATAGCTTATGTTCTCTTCCTTTCTGAAGAGGTAATTTGCATATTACATTTCCCAGAGAAGCATTGCACGGCAAATAAGCCTCCTTGCCTTGGCATGCCAGAGCCGGTATGTCACTCTCTGCAAGGTGAAACATTACCTCTTAAATTACCATCATACGCGAAGGTTTATGACAATCTGACCAGCAACAAAGAAATGGTATCCAGCCGCAAATCTGCCAGTTATATCAAATTGATACTTTCTTGATATTTACTGGTAATAAAAGCCAAAGTACATTACAATATACACCAATCAGCCATAACATCATATATTATATATATACAGTACTATAGTTCCTCCACGTGCCACCTAAACAGCTCTGACCTGTTAAGCAATGAACCCCACCGGTTAAGGAGTCCGGTGGTAACTAGCACCTTAAACCAATTACATACAAGACTAAACCTGGTTTGCAACAATATTTAGGTAGGATGTACAGGTCCTTCTCAAAAAATTAGCATATAGTGCTAAATTTCATTATTTACCATAATGTAATGATTACAATTAAACTTTCATATATTTTAGATTCATTACACACCAACTGAAATTTGTCAGGTCTTTTATTGTTTTAATACTGATGATTTTGGCATACAACTCCTGAAAACCCAAAAAACCTGTCTCAAAAAATTAGCATATCAAGAAAAGGTTCCCTAAACGACCTATTACCCTAATCTTCTGAATCAACTAATTAACTCTAAACACATGCAAAAGATTCCTGAGGCTTTTAAAAACTCCCTGCCTGCTTCATTACTCAAAACCCCCATCATGGGTAAGACTAGCAACCTGACTGATGTCAAGAAGGCCATCATTGACACCCTCAAGCAAGAGGGTAAGACCCGGAAAGAAATTTCTCAACAAATAGGCTGTTCCCAGAGTGCTGTATCAAGGCACCTCAATGGGAAGTCTGTTGGAAGGAAACAATGTGGCAGAAAACGCTGTACAACGAGAAGAGGTGACCGGACCCTGAGGAAGATTGTGGAGAAGGACCGATTCCAGACCTTGAGGGACCTGAGGAAGCAGTGGACTGAGTCTGGTGTAGAAACATCCAGAGCCACCGTACACAGGCGTGTGCAGGAAATGGGCTACAGGTGCCGCATTCCCCAGGTAAAGCCACTTTTGAACCATAAACAGCGGCAGAAGCGCCTGACCTGGGCTACAGAGAAGCAGCACTGGACTGTTGCTAAGTGGTCCCAAGTACTTTTTTCTGATGAAAGCAAATTTTGCATGTCATTCGGAAATCAAGGTGCCAGAGTCTGGAGGAAGACTGGGGAGAAGGAAATGCCAAAATGCCTGAAGTCCAGTGTCAAGTACCCACAGTCAGTGATGGTGTGGGGTGCCATGTCAGCTGCTGGTGTTGGTCCACTGTGTTTCATCAAGGGCAGGGTCAATACAGCTAGCTATCAGGAGATTTTGGAGCACTTCATGCTTCCATCGGCTGAAATGCTTTATGGAGATGAAGATTTCATTTTTCAGCACGACCTGGCACCTGCTCACAGTGCCAAAACCACTGGTAAATGGTTTACTGACCATGGTATTACTGTGCTCAATTGGCCTGCCAACTCTCCTGACCTGAACCCCATAGAGAATCTGTGGGATATTGTGAAGAGAAAGTTGAGAGACGCAAGACCCAACACTCTGGATGAGCTTAAGGCCGCTATCGAAGCATCCTGGGCCTCCATAACACCTCAGCAGTGTCACAGGCTGATTGCCTCCATGCCTCCATGCCACGCCGCATTGAAGCAGTCATTTCTGCCAAAGGATTCCCGACCAAGTATTGAGTGCATAACTGAACATTATTATTTGATGGTTTTTTGTTTGTTTTGAAAAAACACTTTTATTTTATTGGACGGTTGAAATATGTTAATTTTTTGAGACAGGTTTTTTGGGTTATCAGGAGTTGTATGCCAAAATCATCAGTATTAAAACAATAAAAGACCTGACAATTTCAGTTGGTGTGTAATGAAGCTATAATATATGAAAGTTTAATTGTAATCATTACATTATGGTAAATAATGAAATTTAGCACTATATGCTAATTTTTTGAGAAGGACCTGTATATGTTAAGGTGAGGGTATAGGTTGGGAGATTGCTGACGTCCTTCACTGTACAGGCATGGGCAGATGAATTCATCACCCACTGAATCCAACTGTACAAAAATATAAACTAAGGAGGAGCATATAGAGAGAAAATGCACTCAGAAATCAAATTAAATATAAAAAAAAAAGTTTTTTAGAAATAAGTTTAAAAAGTAGGACATAAAAAAATAAATACATGGTGAAGACAGCGCTTGGTCAGAAAACAGGAGGCACCACAGATAGAGACTGATAGCAAATATGGCGCACTGGTACAAAGGAAGAGAAAATAGAAAAATATATATAATGTCTCAGAAGAAATACCCAATAGTAAACTGGTGAGTAAGTACTCATAAAACCATGGGAAACCAACACATCAATATTTGTAGGCAGTAAGACATCCTAAATGAGACCTGTGCAGAACATAATTTACGTAGGAGCAGTGGCACCGCCACAACAATGTATACTGTATGGTATACTTTTTTTTCCCCAGTGATCTACTAAACATGAAAGTGCCGTTTGCAGTACTTTCCTATATACTAGGAGCAAAGTCCTTAAAAAGGGTTGTCTGGTCTAAAATGTATAGTCTGAAGTCACTCTGTGTGACTGTAGACTTATGAATCCCCCAGTGCCCGCACTGTGCACTGTGAGGATTTGCATATTTCTGAAAAGGCACTGGGAAGAACTGCCTGCACTCATCTCAGAATGGAGTGAACAGGAAAACTGGATTAAGGCAAGTACTTGTTAAACCATATCTAAACTTTCAATAAACTGCATAAATCAATAGTTCAGTGTATGTTATCTCTGTATGCTTTATGTTTTAGTTTCTTTTCGAGCTTTTGCCCTGTTGAGGGCAGAGCAAAGTACTGCAGTGTGCAGGCGCCGGGAAAGGTCAGGGAGCCCCAGCTCCTGCGCACTGCAGGTACTTTAATCTGCGCTCAACAGGGCAGATCAGTACTTAGGTACTGCAGTTAGGCAGCATGAAAATAAGCAAGTTTGCAAATGATTTTTTGTATCTGTTGTCATTCTTCTGCAATAAGAGCTTTTATCATAGGGTACAACAATTTTCATGGAGCTTAGCCACTAGTGCCTGCCCGGGCCGAATGTGACCAGAAGTTACATTCAAGGAGAGGGGTTAAATCCCAATATCCCGCCACCATTCTCCAGCCTACTGATTTCTACACAGCAGTTAGATAGAATCGCTTGACTCAGCTCCTGACAAGCTGCTGTTATAAATCTTGCAAAATCACCAGTGGTTTTCATTTCAGAGAAATTCTCCTAATACCTTTCACTTTCCTAAGCATTATGCTTTTTCAAAATGTCCTGTGTAAATAAAGTGATAGCAGTGTACACTGCAGAACCACAGAGAGCGAATGTGTTACAGCAGAATGTGTGCTGAGCTTTAGGCCACGTGCACACATTTGAGTATTTGGTGTGTTTTTGACCTGAGTATTTGCAAGTCAAAACCCGGAGTGGGACAGTCAGAGGGCTGCAGACTGCATTTTTTCCCACTACTGGTTTTGGGTTTCAAATACAGAGGTATAAACTCAAACACTCAACGTGTGCACGTGGCCTTATAGTTCTACTAACACTACAAGTTTGCTATTCACCAGAACTGTCACTCAAGGAGGAAAGTCTGAAGCAAGGAAGGCTGTCACTCAGGAGACAACTTTTTTTTTAAATTTCCCATATCACTAAATTCTAAATTCTTTTGGGCCACTGAGCCTCATTAGAGATCATAGGAGATCACTTTACAGGGGATAGAGCAGTATTATCACAGGGAGGATTAGAATATCAGGTCCCACCGATAACACCAGATCCACCATTTACAATAGGTGATGTCAGAGCCCTTCCCCCTCTCTGAATAAATCATGTCTAGAAAACCATCTAATAGAAGTCAATGAATATCAGTTTATTTTTTTTCTATTAACCATGAGGCTGTAGTAAAGCATATCTCTAATAAATGCTATTAACAGCAACCTAGAAATGCTGGCTATATTCATAAAATAAAATGAAACCAATATCTAGGCGATACATTCACTTTAATTTACTTTCCTTCTATATAAGCAACTTATCGACATTTATTCAGCACTCCCTGATGAAACCTGTGCACGGTGTAATAATTGAGCATGGGAGGTAGCTAATTTTACTGTATAATAAAATTATGATGGTATGTATTGGACATACTGTATGTACCCAAGGATATTGTGTTTTTGTATATGGAATGTTGATTAGTCGTTTTAGGTTTTACAGATTTTGTATGGACTTCATGATCAGAAAAAAACCTAGTAGTTTTATTTCCATTATGCAATATTCATAGCTTCCTCAGGCGTAGCTATAAGTCAGGTCACTCATTACCAACCATTGAAAAGAAAATTTAAAAGGAGGTGCCCAAGTTTAGAAAACCATGGCTGCTTTCTTGCAGAAACAGCACCACTGAGGATGGATGGTATGTGGTAAGGAAACCTAGCTTCATTCACTTCAATGGGGCTGGGTTGTGTGTTATCAGGCACATGCCATAGTCAGAGATGGCGGAGTTCCTGAAAGAAAGCAAAATATTTAGAGTTGAGAGTCCTCAGTGGTTGATACCTTTTAATGGCTAACTGAAAAGATGGTAACAAATTGCAGGCTTTCGAGACTACTCAGGTCTCTTCATCAGGCTAGACTAATACAAAATCTGAAGAATCACATTTATACACAACACAGCGCAGAAATAATGCAATAGGTAAGACAAGTGACGTGAAGCAGAATAGTCATTATGGCAGAGGGATGAGCATAAATATTGGAACAGTTCATAGATAAGGAGTGTGAAAGTTTTATTGCCCTCTGATTGGGGTCTGGTAATGTTTTGTGATGTTCTCACAGGGTCTTTGGAGTAAATTCCTTAATTGATGTTTACATCAATTAAGGAATTTACTCCAAAGACTCTGTGAGAACATCACAAAACATTACCAGACCCCAATCAGAGGGCAATAAAACTTTCACACTCCTTATCTTTGAACTGTTCCAATATTTATGCTCATCCCTCTGCCATAATGACTATTCTGCTTTACGTCACTTGTCTTACCTATTGCATTTTTTCTGCGCTGTGTTGTGTATAAATATGTGATTCTTCAGATTCTGTATTAGTCTAGCCTGATGAAGAGACCTGAGTAGTCTCGAAAGCTTGCAATTTGTTACCATCTTTTCAGTTAGCCATCAAAAGGTATCAACCACTGAGGACTCTCAACTCTAGAGGCTGGGTCTCACATAGTGATACACCAGCGATCCCGACAACGATCAGGATCGCTGGTGTATCGCTACATTATCGCTGCTGAGCTGCCAAACAGGCAGCGATCAGTACAAGCGACACTGCGGGTAACATCGCTTAGTTACCCGCAGTGTACCTTGGATACCAGCGCCCTGAAGCAGGGAGCTGGTATCCAAGTACACAGCGGGTTTCTAGGCACAGCCCCGCGCCTGGAAACCCGCTGTGTACCTTGGTTACCAGCGGATCGCTAGTCTCCCGCCTGTCACACGCAGCGATGCGTGCCTGTCAGCGGGAGACCAGCGATCAAAAAAATGTCCTGACATTTCAGCGACGATCAGCGATACCCGGCAGGGGGGCTGATCATCGCTGAATGTCACACACAGCGATATCGCTGGTGAGCTCGCTGCTGCGTCACAAAACTAGTGACTCAGCAGCGATCTCGCTAGCGAGATCGTTGTGTGAGACGGGCCCTTAAATATTTTTCTATCTACTGGCTAACACGGTACAAAATATACATATTTACTGTCTGAAAGAAAGCAGCCATGCTTTTCTATTCTTGGACAAAACCTTTGATATTTGGAATACTTCTAGAGCTTGTTCAGTAAGGGTATGTCCTCAGTCATTTTTATGGTTTCGGTTTCTAATGGAACACGTGATGAAGTCATAAAATTATTCACATGATCGCCTACTGAACCCATAAGCTTATAACGAAGTCCAGTGGGGTACCCTTAATTTTTATGTAAAGAGTGGTACTATATCATGCACTATTCTTACAGTTAAAAGGGACAGGAAACATATGAAACCTTTGAACAGTAATGTTTAAGGGATATTCCAGAGAGGTGAGCAGTGCTGATGACCAGGATTATACATACTTGCCAAATTGGATGCATAATCAGTAATTTTATCCTATTCATTAGAATTTGTGCACTTTTCAGCAGTTATGTGGGGTCGCAAGGTCATCTGCATCACTCGCCTCCATTGTGGAAGTGAGTGGAGTACAAATACACATTAAACAAAGAAATAAACTTACATATTTACAATGAAATATCCTTTAGAGAAGCACTCACATTTACATTTTTATCCTCTTAATATATTGCAGTCATGCGTGAGTCACCATTAGAACTATATTTCATCTCACTGCAAAGTCACTGGCAGGGGGGGAGGAGTGGAGAACCTGGGTCAAAAGTTGAAGAGGGAGATGAATCGTGTAGGGAAAAGACTTCCCTTTTCTACATAGAGCTTAGGCCTCTTTCACACTTCAGTCGTGCGACGTCAGTCAAAATCCGCCAAAGTGTGAAAAAAACGGATCCGCCTTTTTTTTTTTGGCAGATCCGCTTTTTTCCCATTGACTTGCATTAGTGACGGATTTTGACGGATGGTCGTCCGTTGGATCTGTTTTTTGATGGATCTGCCATAAATGTGGCGTCCGCTTTTTTTTTTTTTAAAAACGTCCAATGCAACATTTTTTTCTGTCCGCCAAAATGGTGTACTATGATGGATCCGCCTCGTCCGCCATTTTGTAGAATGGGCGCCTATGGGTGGCGGATCCGCTGCTATCCGTTTTTGACGAATCCTCCAGCGGATCCATTTCTCCCATAGAAAATGCCCAGAACACACACACACACTCTCTCCTCCGTGCCAGACATGAGTACCATGCATTTTCCAGGTTGAAATTTCATAGCGGATCAGTCAGAAAACGGATCCGTTTGCATCCGTTTTTGCAATTTTCTGGCGGATTCGCTATTTTCACACTTTGGCGGATTTTAACTGACGTCGCACGACTGAAGTGTGAAAGAGGCCTTAGAAGGATTCAGCTAGTCAGTTATTAATCATGTGATGTCGTAGATCTAATGGAAACCAGAAGAATTAACTGGCAGAAAGGCAAAATGAGCAATTTTAAGTACACAGTGCTATTTACTAATGATTACTGCAATATATTAAGAAGATAATTTTGATAGGAGTGCATTCCCAATATGAGTATTTGGTGAGTCTTTGATGTTACAGATTTTCTGCATTTATTAAGTAATTGTAATTAGTAATAGTAATTAAGTAATTTATTAAGCAAATTAGGTTGCTTGCAACTTTTTATTGTGTTTTTATCGCATTTTTGGTGTGTCATGTTTTAAATAAAGAGGCTTTATTTTTCATACTTCCATGGTATTTTGCGTTGACAAAACTATTGATACAGTTATGTGAGAATAAAACTCAAGTGTACCTCCAAAAATAAATTGACATTTCACGTTACAGATTTGAAACAGGCACCGCGGGTCAGTTTACGTTGCTTAAAAAAAAAAAAAAGTGGGCTTGAGAGCTCTATAAATACTATCAAATTTTCTGGAACAGTAAGACGCTACATTTATTGTGCAGCGAAAATACGAAACTTTAATTATGGGAGCATAACCTTATGGAGGTTGTCCAATAAATAATGATTAAGGCTATGTGCACACGTTGCGGATTGTTAGCGTTTTTGCCGCGAAAAACGCGGCAAAAACGCTTACCCAACGCAACTCATTATATTCTATGGGATTCCGCAATGCTGTGCACATGCTGCGTGTTTTTCCGAGGCGCAATCGCATCGTAGAAAAATACGCAGCATGCTCATTCTTTTTCCGGAATCGCGGCCATAGGAATGCATTGAACCGCTTACTTTCCGCATGTGGCTATGCCCACCATGCGCAAAGTAAGCGATTTATGTGCGGATGGTACCCAGGGTCCGGAGGAAAGGAGACTGTCCTCCAGGCCCTGGGCACCATATCCCTGTTAAAATAATAATTAAAATCATGCTATTCTCACCTTCCGGCGGCCCCCGCAGCCAATCCCGTTCCCAGGCGTCCTTAGCGACAATGACCCCAGATGACGTAGCATCACGCGAGACCTCTATGTCATCTGGGGTCATTGTCGCTAAGGACGCCTCGGAACTGGATTGGCTGCGGGGGCCGCTGGACGGTGAGAATAGCATGATTTTTATTTATTTTTTTATTATTTTTAACATTTGATCTCTTTACTACAGATGCGGCATCAATACTAAAAAGTTGGTCACACGTGTGAAACACTTGTGTTACTAGTGTGAACAACGTGTCAATCAGTTTTCCAAGCGATGCTACAGATCGCTTGGAAAACACTAGCATTCTGCAAGCTAATTACGCTTGCAAAACGCTAGTTTCTGGCGGAAATACGCATACCTATAAAAATGAGTATTTCCCGCGGCAATTCCGCAGCGTGTGCACATAGCCTAACAGTTACATCTTACGAAATAAAATGCTCTTTTGTCTAGATATTACATACTTCTTATGGCAACCACTGGTGTTTCACTTTTTTAAACTGACCCTCTAGTGTGTCCAGTGCTGGTGGTCATACATGCTCAGTAGCTCAGTCCAATAGCTCTGGTTTTGCGCAGGCCAGCCAATAGATTAGCCAGAACTGTTCTGAAGTACAACGAGATCAGTGACACTACTACAAAGAACGCCAATTCATTTCCCAGTTATACAAGTCTACTCACCAACAACAGATGCTAAGGAGGAGGACGTTGAACTATTATTCCACAATCAAGTTCAAGAAGAAAATCGACAAGACGCCAGAACAAGTCTTACTCATTCTCATGGGAGACTTGAATGCCAAAGTGGGCCACGGCAAACATGGAACGGTTAATGGAAAATTTGGACATGGTGAACAAAACAAGGCTGGAGGATGATTCATTACTTTTGTACGACAAATCGACTGATCATCATGAACACCTTCTTCCAAAATCACAAACAGAGACTCTACACATGGACTTCACCAAATGGGGCCTATAAGAATCAAACTGCCTACATGTGTTCGCCAAAGATGGAGGCCGTCGATCATTACAGCAAAAACAAGACCAGGAGCTGAATGTGGGACTGATCGTGAACTTTTGACAGCAAAATTAGAATCAAGCTCTGCAAACGAACTCTACAACAGGTAGTTTATAACTTTTATTTGACCAACATACCTCAAGTTTTTTGGAGCGGTCTACACAACCCATTTATATCACTGGATGGATGAAAGAAAGCCTGAGGAATTATGGACAGATATAAAGACCATTACTGAAGAAGCCAGAAAAACAAACAAGAGGCAGAAGAAACCCAAGGGAGCCATGGTTAACAGAAGAGACCCTAAAGATCATCCAAGAAAGACGAATGGCAAACGGTGAGAAGCAAGACAAAGACATCAGTAAAAGACTAAAGAGAGCCATTCAAGCAAAAAACTTTATTACCAACAGATATGTACAGAAATACAAAGCTAACATCTGAAGGGCAAAACTAGGAAGGCATAGCAAAAGATCAAAGAGATAAGACAACAGTTTCAACCTAGAGTGGGAATGTTGAAAGACACCAACGGGAACAAATTAACTGAGCAAGAACAGATCAATGTAAAATGGAAAGAATACATAGAGCACCTCTACAAGAATGACTCAGGGAAATGGGAAGAAACGGAGTCTGGAAATGCTAGAGAACCGAGTATCTTTAAAGACAAAGTCATTGCTGCAATAAAGTTTGTCAAAAATAAACGCACTTGAATGTGACAATATACCAATAGAGCTAATAAAGTCTTCTGAAGCAGTAGTTGATGCCATCACACACCTGTGTCAGAAATTGACAACTGGAAAATGGCCTAAGGACTGGACAAGATTGGCGTTTATTTGTATTCCTGAGAAGAGAGATGCTACTGACTGTGGAAAAAAAAAAAATCGGACTATAGAGCTCATACCTCATGCTAACAAAATACTACTAAAGATCCCAAAAAAAGATGGCTGCAGCCTTTACTTTGACAAAGAGCTACCAGAGGAACAAGCAGGGTTCAGAAAAAGGTAGAGGAACAAGAGAGAGGTTATTGCTCACATTAGATGGATAATGGAAAAGGCCAAAGAATACAACCATGAGATCTATTTTTGGTTTATCAACTACAGCAAAGCCTTGGGCAGTGTTGATCACCAGAAAATTTGGAATACCACAAAGGATATGGAATTGCTGGACCATCTTATTAGCCTCATTTGGAACCTTTATATCAACCAAGAATCAACAGTCTGAACGGAACATGACAAGATTTAAAGTAGAGCGAGGCGTCAGAAAAGGCTGCATCCTGTCACCATTTCTCTTCAATTTATAAGCATAAGCTATTTTCAGGCAGGCTGGACTTGCTGATAAAGAAATCAAAATTGCTGGACAAATCATCAATAATCTTAAATACACAGACAATACAACATTGATAGCAACAAGCGTAGATGGAATGAAAGACTTATTACGGAGTGTCAAGAAGGAAAGCACGAAAATGGGACTCCTACTCAATATAAAGACGACAAAGATATTGACTAAATCATTAACATCCAGCGCCTCTTTGGACGAATGATCCTAGATGAAATCTAAGGTTTCCTAAAATATCCGTTTATTTCTTTATATTAAAAACGGGTAACAAGAAGGTCAGGAAGTTTGGATACACTCACAATTATAAAGAAGGCATAGAAACCAACATGTTTCGACCTGAACAGGTCTTAATCATGGAGTTGGTAACTCCATGATTAAGACCTGTTCAGGTCAAAAGATGTTGGTTTCTATGCTTTTTTTTATAATCATGAGTGTATCCAAACTGCCTGACCTTCTTGATACCCGTTTTTAATATGAAGAAATAAACGGTTGTTTTAAGAAACCTTGAATTTCCTGGGATTATTCGTCCAAAGAGGCGCTGGATGTTAATGATTTTGTGCACATAAACTTTCACCCATTGGATCCGTGCAGCCTGGAGGACTCGGTTACCGGAGCAGGAGTTGAGCTGACAATCTCATTTTATATATAAAGATATTGACTACTGCCAGGTATGACAGGAATACATTTGAGATAGACTTCGATGAACTGGAAGTTGTAAAAGGACTTCAACTACTCGGATCAATGATCACTCAAGATCAGGGGTCTCAAACTCAATTTACCTGGGGCTGCTGGAGGTAGAATCTGGATGAGGCTGGGCCGCATCAGGTTTTCCACAAGAGAAGCTCTTACAAAAACATTTCAATGTTATCAAATGTCCCAATGGGGACAGTGTTGATGATGTATGTATAGAGTTGTGGAGTTAATAGCGCAATATCAATGAATAAATATTATTCTTAATATGTTACAAAACCAGGATCTGAGGATTTTCTGTTTCGAGGTCAAGCGCTCTCTGATGCAATGTTGCTGCCTGTCTCGCTGTCTTCCTATTTTGACACTGCAGTGTGGTGGACAAGTAAACATTAACTGGTTAACAGCAAGAAGTCATTCTCCCCCAGCGCTCATTCTCCCCCATTGTTTTTTCCCTATCACCCCTTCGTTGCTTTTCCCCATCACTCCCATAATTGCTTTTTCCCTCATATTCCCATCATTGCTTTTTCCCCATCACCCCATCACTCCCATCATTGCTTTTTCCCCCATCACCCATCATTGCTTTTACCCCATCACTCAAATCATTGCTTTTTCCCCATCACCATCTGCTTTACCCATCACTCCATCATGCTTTTCCCCATCACTCCCATCATTGCTTTTCCCCATCACTCCCATCATTGCTTTTCCCCATCACTCCCATCATTGTTTTTCCCCATTGCTTTTCCCCATCACTCCCATCATTGCTTTTCCCCATCACTCCCATCATTGCTTTTGCCCATCACTCCCATCATTGCTTTTCCCCATCACTCCCATCATTGTTTTTGCCCATCACTCCCATCGTTTTTCCCCATTGCTTTTCCCCATCACTCCCATCATTGCTTTTGCCCATCACTCCCATCATTGTTTTTCCCCATTGCTTTTCCCCATCACTCCCATCATTGCTTTTGCCCATCACTCCCATCATTGCTTTTCCCCATTGCTCCCATCATTGCTTTTTTCCCATCATTGCTTTTGCCCATCACTCCCATCATTGTTTTTCCCCATTGCTTTTCCCCATAACTCCCATCATTGCTTTTCCCCATCACTCTCCTGCACACACAACACACACACCACCACACCACTCTCACCTGTCCACACACACACACACCTCTCACCTGTCCGCAGCATCACCGGCACCCGCGCTTCCTCACTCTGACAGAGCAGGCCGGCGCTCATCCAGCGGCGCTGCTCTCTGTGTCAGAGACAGGAAGCCAGGAGGCGGCAGCAGCAGGAGATGAGGCGAGTATGCCCGGCGCCCGCGCTGACATCTTTCTGTGGTACCGCTCATTAAGCTCATGAATATGGGTGCCACGCCCATGAGAGTGGAGTACATATTCATGACCTTAATGAGCGGTACTACGAGTGACTGGGATTTCACATGCGAGAAACATGCGGTGTTTCTCGTATGTGAGATCCCAGCCGAGGGCCGCAAAATACTGCCCCGAGCCCATGAGGTGAGGGCCGCAAACTAGTGTCCGAGGCGCTCATCCGTCCTGTAGCAGGCCGCCTCCATCCCGGTCCTGGTATGCATGGCCGCCCCCATCCCAGTCCTGGTATGCATGGTCCGCCCCCATCCCAGTCCTGGTATGCATGGCCCGCCTCCATCCCAGTCCTGGTATGCATGGCCCGCCCCATCCTAGTCCTGGTATGCATGGCCCGCCCCCATCCCAATCCTGGTATGCATGGCCCACCCCATCCCAATCCTGGTATGCATGGCCCGCCCCATCCCAATCCTGGTATGCATGGCCCGCCCCATCCCAATCCTGGTATGCATGGCCCTCCCCATCCCAGTCCTGGTATGCTTGGCCCCATCCTTATCCTGGTATGCATGGCCCCATCAGAAAATATAACCAGGATAAGGATGGGACCAAACATACCAGAATAAAGATGGGACCAATCACACCAGTTTGGCAAAAAGAATGAATATTCATTGCCCGCCACGCCCATGGGCGTGGAATGCTGTGAATATTCATTTCTCTTTAGCAGCGGGCACAGGAGTTAGCCGCAGCCCTGGCTCCTACCTCTGTGACCCGCTGCTCTGCCGAAACAGCTCCCCCACCTCAACCAGAGTGGGTACATCCGGACTATAAGACGTACCCCCCTTTCCTCCACATTTTTGGAGGAAAAAAGTGCGTCTTATAGTCCGAAAAATACTGTACTCGCCAGCACTAAACATTACGTGGACGTTCTGAAAAAGAAAAAGAAAAAAAAAAAAAAAAAGAACAGGAGTGGGCACTATATACTGGCAAGGTGCTGGAGGGGAGATATGTTTCGCTAAGGCTACTTTCACACTTGCGTTTTATCACGTAGCACATCGTGCGCTATCGGTCGCATGCGCAATGTTCCCCTATCTTTAACATGGCGGGCGCAGGGTCTAGCACTTGCACGCGTTCATCTGTGTTTTTCGCGCGCTGCGCATTTTCCAGGTGTGCGCCCAGACGCGCTAGACGCTACATGTTGCATTTTTTTTCCGCCCAAACACTTTAAAAAAGCGCATGCGCACGTGTGCGCAAAAAAATAACATTATAGTCTATGGGTGCGCTGGCGTGCGCATGGCTGTGCGCTCGTCAGCGCTTTTGCGTGCATGCGTTTTTTGAGTAAATAATGTCTACACACTTGTTTAAACCACCCCCTACACAAGCAACATTGTTTGAGGAGTGTAGATATAAAGAAGGTGATAGAGACAGAGATGATAGAGACAGATATGATAGATGATAGAGACAGAGATGATAGAGACAGATATGATAGATGATAGAGACAGAGATGATAGAGACAGGATGATAGAGACAGAATGATATGAGACAGATGATAGAGACAGATGATAGAGACGTGACACGTAGACAACCCATGCACCGAAAAAAACGCAAACGCATGCAAAAATGCTTGAAATCACATACAATCGCGTCCAAACGCTGCGTTTTTTGTCATAATGCGCACGTTATGCGACAAAATATCGCAGTGTTTACAAGCGTTTGCATGCTTTTTTTTTAATGCGTTTGATGTGCGCTCAAAACGCATCGCAAAAAAACGCAAGGGTGAAAGTAGCCTGAGGCTCATTGCTTCAGTGATCTAAAAACCCAGAAGTTGCTCCTTCAGAATGCTAAAGCCTGGGTCTCACATAGCGATACACCAGCGATCCCGACAACGATCAGGTTCGCTGGTGTATCGCTACATGATCGCTTAGTTACCCACAGTGTACCTTGGATACCAGCGCCCTGATGCAGGGCGCTGGTATCCAAGGTACACAGCGGGTTTCCAGGCACAGCCCCGGGCCTGGAAACCCGCTGTGTACCTTGGTTACCAGCGGATCGCTGGTCTCCCGCCTGTCACACGCAGCGATGCGTGCCTGTCAGCGGGAGACCAGCGATCAAAAAAATGTCCAGGACATTCAGCGACGATCAGCGATACCCACCAGGGGGGCTGATCGTCGCTGAATGTCATACATAGCGATATCGCTGGGGAGATCGCTGCTGCGTCACAAAACTAGTGACTCAGCAGCGATCTCGCTAGCGAGATCGCTGTGTGAGACGGGGGCTTAAGTGTTGCAAGGAGGTAGCAGCCAATTAAATAAAGGGCTGGGTTTTTAGTGGACGACAATAGAGTGGGTGGGAGGCTGTCCACCTTATCTCCACTTCAGGGTGTGGTCTGGGGCTTAAATAATGAAGAAGTGTTTGGGCATGTGTTAAAGAACCTCAATCATGGACCTTGCTAACCCTGATCGGGCTGATCCCTGTTAGAAGGACTGTGTTTTGTTTTGCCCAGAAGGCTGTGTTTACTTTTTCAGCTTGGTTTATGCTGCACTTAATAAACAAACGACGTTCTTAAAGAGAAAGGGCGGCACGGTGGCTCAGTGGTTAGCACTGCAGCCTTGCAGGACTGGAGTCCTGGGTTCAAATCCCACCAAAGACAACATCTACAAGGAATTTGTATGATCTACCCGTGTTTGCATGGGTTTCCTCCCACATTCCAAAGACATACTGATAGGGAATTTAGAAATTTAGATAGTGAGCCCCATCGGGAACAGCGATGATAATGTGTGCAAACTTTAAAGCGCTGCGGAATATGTTAGCGCTATATAAAAATAAAAAAAATAAAGATTATTATTATTAAAGAGACAGTGTTCTGTTTCTACCTCTGTGTCCAGCCGAGTGAGACGATCTACCACAATATATTGTTAGATCTATACACATGGGCACTTTTTTTTAACATGAATTTACTTGAAAATGTTAAGCATTATCTAATCTAACAGTAAAATATTATTTAATCATGGAACAACCCTTTTAAAAGGAAAAAAGAAAATCCCATTAGTAATGCATAAATATGCACATTTTCAATTTGCTTAGTGAGAGAGTTCCCACATGATGGTATTATTACATACTAGCACCATTTTCAAACTACCTATATATACTCATGTATAAGCCGAGATTTTCAGCCCATTTTTTAGGGCTGAAAGTCCCCCTCTCGGCTTATACGCGGGTCATATACGGGGGTCGGCGGGGGAGGGGGAGCGGGGGTGTCGGATCATGCTCACCCCTCCGCCGGCGCGGTCTCTGCAGCCCCCCTGCTTCTACCACGATCTCCGGCTCCTTCCTGCAGCAATCACATGGCACCGCTCATTAAAGTCATGAATATGCACATATTCATGACTTTAATGAGCGGTAGCACGTGACCGCTGCAGGACTGAAGCGCTGCGGAGAGCGCTGGGAGAAGAGGAGAGGCTGCAGGCGGAGGGGTGAGTATAGCTATATTTACCTGTCCCCGGCTGCTCCCTCGGTCTGACTCCTCTGGCTGTGAATGATCAGGCGGAGGGCGCGATAACGTCGTTAGTGCGCGCCCCGCCCCCTGCCGATCATTCACAGCCAGAGGAGTCAGACCGAGGGAGCAGCACAGCCATGCAGAGAGGACAGGTAAATATCTCAGGTGCCGGGGTCCTGAGCGAGCGGTGACACCTGCACCTGTCCTCCATAGCGCGCCGCTGTCACCGCCTGCTCAGGATACCGGCACATGGCCCCCAGCGACGAGAGGTGAGTATGTCATTTTTTTTTTGCAGCAGCATATGAGGCCTATACTATAAGGGAATAATTGTACAGCATATGGGGGCATAATCTGGAGCATATGGGGGCATAATCTGGAGCATATGGTAGCATAATCTGGAACATATGGGGGCATAAGCTGTGGAACATATGGGGGCATAAGCTGTGGAACATATGGGGCATAATCTGGAGCATATGGGGGCATAATCTGTGGAACATAGGGGGCATAATCTGGAGCATATGGGGGCATAATCTGTGGAACATATGGGGCATAATCTGGAGCATATGGGGGCATAAACTGTGGAACATATGGGGGCATAATCTGGAGCATATGGGGGCATAAACTGTGGAACATATGGGGGCATAATCTGGAGCATATGGGGGCATAAGCTGTGGAACATATGGGGGCATAATCTCTGAGCATATTGGGCATAATCTGGAGCATATGGAGGCATAATCTGTGAGCATATTGGGCATAATCTGTGGAGCATCATATGGGGCATAATCATTTTTCACCCTAGGCTTATACGCGAGTCAATAAGTTTTCCCAGTTTTTTGTGGCAAAATTAGGGGGGTCGGCTTATACACGGGTCGGCTTATACATGAGTATATACGGTAATTGTTAAAAAAAAAGTGCGGTAATGAAAGTAAAGTGTAGTTTTACCTTCAAAACTGACAATGAATTTAAAAACCAAAAAACACAGTGGCACAATTTATCCGGTATACCATAAAACTAATTTCACAAGTCTGACATTCATGGTCCGATAACAGACCGATGCCGAAATCGGTCTCCTGACCCAAACTCAACAGCCTGAGCCTGCGTCAGGAAACAGACAGCCGGTATGAGCATCGGCAGCCATACTAGGACTGTGAATGTTGGACACGTGAAACTGGACCAAGAAGTTATGTTGATAATTGTGGTAAAGTAACATCTCTGTAAAATATCATGTGACTTGTAAGTGAACACTGGTACCACATACCCATGGAGACACTCATTACTTCGGCATGCCAGGGCTCAGACATTAAATATAACTTGGACTACAAATTTGTAAGGTGTCACAGGAAACAAGTGCCTCCATAAAAAGTTACAAGCAAATGCCTATTTAATTGATTGAAATGTAAAGTATAATTGACCAGAAGTTGCAGTCACATTGTAATTAACTTTAATTAAAATAACGTGGTTGAGCTGATGTATTATCTGGCAGCTGAATGAGGAGAACCAGTTATGTATTACACCGCTGGATAACAAGACAACTTGGTAGGACACAAACAATGGTGGTAGCTCCCTAAAATTCATGAACATGTCACAGATTAGCTGAGGAAAGTTCGCAGTACACCAAAAACTGCACAATGATATATGTGGACTTTGCCATAGATTTAAAGGGAACTTGTCACCCCCCCTGGCCGTTTTTAAGTAAAAGAGCCACCTTCAGCAGCACCAAGGCAGCAGTCTGTGAAGGTGGCTTTTTTTTCTGGACCCCTGCAATGCTGAAATATTCAGTTTTAAAAATAGGTTCCCATACCTTAGATGTGTCCCTGAGGCATGGCCTCTTCCCGTCACTCATCCTCGCCCCAGCCGTCCATCAAGCTCCTTCAGCGTCTCCGCGCCTCCACAGCGCTGCTTTACTTTAATTTCTGTTTTGTGGGCGCCTGCGCTGTTGTAACAGTCCTCTGGCATGCGCAGTGCGTGCTGCCCGAGAACTGTCAGAAGACTATTGCGCCCCGCAGCGTGTTATCATGTATTCACACTGCGGGGCTGGCAATCTGGCGCCTGCGCAGTCTACATGTTTTGCATGTAGACTGCGCAGCTAAACATGTAGCACAAATTTTCTATAGAAAGGTGGGTTTCTACTATGTGGATATTTATGATTGGTGGTTGGGGGTCCAACACATGGGAACCCCCTCTACTAGATAGCTTCTAGAAGCTTCAGCAGTAGCCAGATGCAAATGGTTAGAGAGCAGAATACCAAAGTTGTCAGTGTTTGGTGCCCGCTCTTGAGTGGTGAAGTTCAACCCCAGGATGCGATATTGATGACTTGTCATGAAGATAGATCATCAATACCAATGAAGTGGGCAACACCTTACAAGACATACACAAAGACCTACTACTACGGAAGATACAGATTAGATATTAGCAAAAGCTTTTTGACAGTTAGGGTGATCAATGAGTGGAACAGGCTGCCACGAGAGGTGGCAAGTTCTCCTTCAATGGAAGTCTTCAAACAGAGGCTGGACAGACCTCTTTCTGAGATAGTTTAGTGAATCCTGCATTGAGCAGGGGGTTTGACACGATGACCCTGGAGGTCCCTTCCAACTCTAACATTCTATGGTTCTACACAACGTGCAAACAAATGACAGGACTCCCTCGCAGATCACTCACCCCTCTTAACCATGTAGAGAAAGCGTTAAAGATTTGTCACATCGGATGTTACTGCACTCTTGAGCCTTTACTGAGAACCTCACTTATTTACTGTTACTATATGTACATATTTTGAAATTTTTTTTTGCATTATTGTGTTTTTAAAACGTTTTAAAATACAATTCATATTATATTACTTGGAGGCTGAAACTTCAAACTTTTTAGGTTATTATATTAGTAGGAGTTCTCTGCTTTTTGTTATGCTGTCGGTCCAGATATATTCTTTAAAATTACGGTACAATAAAGAAGGTTTTGCTGCGCTGTTTTGGTACCGATTATACGTGTCCTTTGTCTACAGTACATGTTCAATAAAGTTACCGCAGTTTCATTCACCAAGAACTCTGCAAAACCGGTGAATGGTTAACACTGCAGATTTTTTAAAAAGCTGCAGTTTTCCAATTCAATCAGGGTAAAAAAATAAAAAAAACTAGTGTGTGCATGAGATTTCAGAAATCTCATAGGTTTACTGGTGCTGTAAAAAGCAGCTTTAAATTTGTAGAAGAAAAAAAAACATGCTGCAAAAAAACGCAACCTGTGAACATAGCCATGTATGGATAAAGCAGGTAATCTCTATTGCGCAGAATAAAAAAAATATTTACTGACAATATAAAAAAGTACCGTCAACACCTACCACAATCCAGAGAAGCACTGAACTCTTTTCTTCTGCGACCTGCTAATACCCCTTTGCACAGTTTGTAGACACAGGACTGTGTATTACACGCTTTCAAAAATCTGTGCTTTAAGTTTTAACTCAGCCAGGAATGAAAGTAAATCATTGTGGCGGATTATTCCTTTGAGAGGTTACACTGACCCTATGAACAATACAGCTGCACAATCAACAGTTCACAACATACTGAAGTATAGACAGTCACCCAAGGGTGACACATTGTACTGTTCACGTGTGAAAATATCTGAAACTTAATGAAAATGTAAAAATAAAAAAAACAACTTTTGAATATTGATTTTTTTTTTACATTAAAACAGTCACTCTGCACAAGTTAAAGGGGTTGTCCACTATTCAGGCAGTATGTTCCTCCCCAGTAATACAACACCACCTCGGCGATATTCCAGCATTGTCGGCGCTGGCTCTTATGAGGACCGTATGACATTGTTGTCACCCGATCCATGCGGCCAATAAGCGCCGGCCTCACATCCTCCAGATATATGTGATACGTAATGCACAAACTGGGAAATTATGTTTTTTCCACTTAAATGCTACATTTTTCATTTTCACAAGCAGTAATAGTTAACTTTACCCATTTTCTCCTGACTTTAGTGATACCTCGGAAGGAGCGCCATTTTTTGAGTGTAAATTTTGCATTTGCAGGGCTTCTGAGGTGCTAGAAGAACAGAATCCCTCCAACATTGACCCTATTTTACAAACTACACCCTCATAGAATTCATCTAGAAGTGTGGTGAGCATATTCTCAGGTGGTATACAGAATTTTATACCTTTGGACCATAGAAACAACAAAAAAAAAAGTTAACACTAAAATGTTGTTTTAGTCCCAATGTTTTCATTTTCTTAAGGTATTCATGTACAATGGAGGGACTAGTTTGACATTACTAGTAATGATTTCCAGAAATAAGCATGCAAATCATAGGAGTGAAAATTGGAAATATGGCATTTTCGTGTCCATATACATTGCACCCAGCTTGTCCTTCTGGAAAGACATCCTGTAAATTGTTAACCTTCGGTTAGTCATGCCAAAATACTTGCACTATTAGCGCACCTCGCTGTGACACGTGTGGTCGACATCACGTCTCGCGATGCACTGAGGAGGGACGCCTGACCTAGGAAGCTACCGAAATGGACGGTTACCTCACTTCCATACTTGTGGAAATATGACGAAAACAATCTCGCATGGGCTCCAATGAACAACCTCACGCAACCAATTAGGCCACGTGCACACATTGAATATCTGGTGAGGTTTTTTTTTACCTCAGTATTTGTAAGCCAAAAATCAGGAGTGCGTAAAAAAATACACAAGTGGTGACATGTTTCTATTATACTTTCCCTCTGACTGTGCCACTCCTGGTTACAAATACTGAGGTAAAAAAATTCACCACTCAACATGTGCACGTGGCTTTAATGGTTAAGGTGAATTTGTCAGCGGGTTTTTGCTATGTAATTTGAGGACAACATGAGGTAGAGGTTAAAACAGTGAATTAACCCTATAGAGAGTGACAGATAATTTTGACCTTAATGACCAGACCAAATTTTTAAAATCTGACCAATGTCACTTTATGTGGTAATAACTCGGGAACGCTTCAAGGGATCCTACTGATTCTGAGACTGTTCCTTTGTGACACACTGTACTTCATGTTTGTGTTAACGTTTAGTCAAAACAATTTGCGTTTATTTCTGAAAATATTGATTTTTTTTTTTTTTTTTTTAGGGACCACATCACATTTGAAGTGACTTTGAGGGGTCTATATGACAGAAAATACCCAAAGGTGACACCATTCTAAAAACCAGGGTGGATAAAAATCATGATTTTTTTAAAAAAAAAAAATTAAAAAATCGGATTTTTTTGATTTAAATCAGATTTTTGATTTAATGATTTTTTTATTTAAATAGGATTTTTTAATCAAGTTGTACACAAGCAAAACTTTGTCTTTTTGCAAATCAAATTATTTTACACAAATAAAAATATTAAAACAGTTGATTATGAAACCTAATAATTTTTATTTGCACTATTAAACAATCAGAATTGAACTACAGTCATGGCCAAAAGTTTTGAGAATGACACAAATATTATATTTTCACATGATCTGCTGCCCTCTGGTTTTTATGTGTGTTTGACAGATGTTTTTATCACAGACAGAAATATAATAATTGCAAACATATGAGTAACAAAAGCTTATATTGACAGTTAAGGGTATGCCACACTGAACAATATCGCTAACGGGATCGCTAAAAAACGTCACTATTTAGCGATCCCGTTAGCGATGTTGTTCAGTGCGGCATCTGCCAGCGACGAGCTTCCTGCTGTGATCTCGCTCGTCGCTGGAATCGCTCCGGACCCTATTTTCTCGTCGGCGCTCCCGCTGGGTAAGTATATATCGCTAGTGTGGCACCTTTTCTTAGCGATTTAGCGGTACTTTTGTACCGCTAAAGTCGTTAAGAAGATCGCTAACGGCGATAGCGTCGTTAACTATATCGCTAAATGTGGCCGCACTTAGCGATATAGAAACAATCCCGCTAGCGATCGCATTAGTATGCGTCGTTATCGTGATCGCTAGCGGGATTGTTTAGTGTGGCAGTACCTTTAGAATGAGTTAATGCAGCAAGTCAATATTTGCAGTGTTGACCCTTCTTTAGGACCTCTGCAATTCTCCCTGGCATGCTCTCAATCAACTTCTGGACCAAATCCTGACTGATAGCAGTCCATTCTTGCACAATCAATGCTTTCATTTTGTCAGAATTTTTAGGTTTTTTTTGTCCATCCGTCTCTTGACGATTGACCACAAGTTCTCAATGGGATTAAGATCTGGGGAGTTTCCAGGCCATGGACCCAAAATCTCTATGTTTTGTTCCCTGAGCCATTTAGTTATCACCTTTGCTTTATGGCAAGGTGCTCCATCATGCTGGAAAAGGCATTGTTGATCGCAAAACTGCTCTTGGAGGGTTGGGAGAAGTTGCTCTTGGAGGACATTCTGGTACCATTCTTTATACATGGCTGTGTTTTTAGGCAAGACTGTGAGAGAGCCGATTCCCTTGGCTGAGAAGCAACCCCACACATGAATGGTTTCAGGATGCTTAACAGTTGGCATGAGACAAGACTGGTGGTAGCGCTCACCTTGTCTTCTCCGAATGAGGCGTTTTCCTGATGTCCCAAACAATCGAAAAGGGGATTCATCAGAGAAAATAATTTTACCCCAGTCCTCAGCAGTCCACTGCCTGTACCTTTTGCAGAATATCAGTCTGTCCATGATGTTTTTTCTGGAGAGAAGTGGCTTCTTTGCTGCCCTCCTTGAGACCAGGCCTTGCTCCAAGAGTCTCCGCCTCACAGTGCGTGCAGATGCACTCACACCTGCCTGCTGCCATTCCTGAGCAAGCTCTGCACTGCTGGTAGCCCGATCCCGCAGCTGAAACACTTTTAAGAGACGGTCCTGGCGCTTGCTGGTCTTTCTTGGGCGCCCTGGAGCCTTTTTGGCAACAATGGAACCTCTCTCCTTGAAGTTCTTGATGATGCGATAGATTGTTGATTGAGGTGCAATCTTTCTAGCTGCGATACTCTTCCCTGTTAGGCCATTTTTGTGCATTGCAATGATGACTGCACGTGTTTCTTTAGAGATAACCATGGTTAACAGAAGAGAAACAATGATGCCAAGCACCAGCCTCCTTTTAAAATGTCCAGTGGTGTCATTCTTACTTACTCATGACAGATTGATCTCCAGCCATGTCCTCATCAACACCCACACCTGTGTTAATGGAGCAATCACTGAAAAGAGGTTAGCTGGTCCTTTTAAGGCAGGGATGCAATGATGTTGAAATGTGTTTTGGGGGATAAAGTTCATTTTCTAGCCAAATATTGACTTTGAAAGTAATTGCTGTTAAGCTGATCACTCTTTATAACATTCTGGAGTATATGCAAATTGCCATTAGAAAAAGTGAAGCAGTAGACTTTGCAAAAATTAATATTTGTGTAATTCTCAAAACTTTTGGCCATGACTGTACAGAGAGTAAGTACTTTTTAACAATAGCCTATCTCTAACGTTTGAAGTAAGCAAACATCTTCAGTGAATACATCAGTCCTTTAAGCCTACTGTTTATTTAGGACTTTTAATAGGAAAACTAGTTGTCCTGCTTTAGCAGTTCCTAAGCGGTTTCGGACTGTTGTGTGCACAAAACCAAATGAAGAAAACAATCTCTCTACTCCTGCCGATGAAGCCGATGCAGTCAGTAGCTGAGTAGCTACATTTATTATCTTCGCTGGAAGAACAAGTGATTGCGACTTCCACCAGTCCAGTGGTTTTAGTTCATTAACGACGTTATCTGCAAACATGTATTTTTGAAATGGTGCAGATTCACACTTCAATTTCAGCACAGTTGCCACAATGTCATGGTTAGTATTGGCGAGCCACTCCATTGCAGAGTTGATTTCCGCCTCAGATAGTTTTTTCCCTCTGTAGATGGGATGAAAGATATTGGCTAAATAGTGTTCTTCTTTTAATGCTTGGTCCTTGCGGTGGTGTATTGCAACCTTTACATTGTTTGAGAGGTTCAAGCGATCTAGCAAACCTTCTAAATCTTTCCAAACTTCTGCGGCATCAGCTATGGTTGCAGTATCTTTCTGCATTTTATCCAACGCAATAGATATTGGCTTTAACCTTTCCAAAAGGTCCTCGGCATTTCTCTTCACACCAAGATTTAATACTTTGCTTCGTATATTAGCATCAATTTTATCCCGATGTGTTTCGCAAATGGACACTAATTTTGACCAGTTGTTAATAAACAGTTCCAAGCATTCAGCCAAGGTATTCCATCTAACATCTTGTGGTAGAACCAACTTCAGTCCTCCCATTTCCTTGTAGGTTGCATGAGCAAAATGATTATTGCGGAAATATTTAACAATTTCTACAACATGTTCCTTGACACCCGAAATATGCAGGTCTTTTGCCAAAAGATGCAACAAATGGGCAGAACAACCGTATGTAATGACATTTGTGTCATCCTCATGTGCCAGTTCCGCTCGCATTTTTGCCACATTGCTTGCGTTATCAGTAACTAAGCTCCTTACTTTACATCCAAACTGTTCTTGGCATTGGTGAATTGAGTTCTTAGCAATTTCAAGTAAATATTCAGCAGTATGTGAATTTCCAGATGTGTCGATTGTGTCTGTAAGGTAAGTTTCACCATCTTCTGTTGTGACACAAGTGCAAATTATGGGGTCGTTGTGGATGTTGCTCCAACCATCCAAGCTCATGTTAACAACTTTGTCTTTCAAATATTTTGTACAAGCCACTCTTTCTTTGTCGTATACAGCCTGAAGATGTTTTCCTGAGATATCAAATCTACTTGGTGGTTTGTAGCCTGGTCTTATTCCTTCGATCATTTGTACAAACAATGGGTGTTCAACTAGTCGGAAAGAAGAATTGGTTGCACTTGCAAATATGAATTTAGCAATTAATTCATCAAAATGTTCTTTCTGGCTCGTCGTAGTCTTTAAGAGGAATTTTTCTACACTTTGCACGCAAAGTTTTTTGTTGGGCTGCTTTGTTGAAGTTGTACCCAGATATTGATTGTCACGTGCAGCACAAGCCATATTTGACCCTGAAAGCACAGTAATTAAAAATATAATTCGAATGCGTATTTGAAGAAATATAACGAAAATATTTTGAAACAAACTTTTTGAACAATGTAATGGTCCTCGTCCTATAAGGGCTGTCTCAAAAGTTATGCTACTCAAGTTTCCGGTGAAGTTGCTGGAATACTAGTAATATCAGAGCAACTGAAAAAAATTATGTCACAAAAGTTTTAAAAATGTTTTTTTTAAAAAATGGTCAATTTGGCAGACTTCAAAAGTGAATTGTAGCCTACAATAAAAAAAAAAAATAGGCGTATACACACTCTTTTATTTTTACTTAACGTTAATCTTCTGTGA
The DNA here is from genome assembly GCA_033576555.1 of Oophaga sylvatica. Classification (NCBI taxonomy): domain Eukaryota; kingdom Metazoa; phylum Chordata; class Amphibia; order Anura; family Dendrobatidae; genus Oophaga; species Oophaga sylvatica. The sequence goes on from JARQOD010000001.1 coordinate 86,803,310, forward strand.
AATATTGCCTTAACATAAATTTAAATTCTATACTCCAGAACTAGTGCTAGAAATTTTTCTTTCATAGACTTTAACCATCCCAGTAAAACGTCTGTTAAAATAGGTTGTAATTGCCAGACTTACCACTAGTGCTAGGGTCCTGGTGCATAAGAAGCTGTGGGGGTTCATTGACATTAGTTGTATCACTATCAACATCTTCATTTCCCTTCTGGTTGCAGTTTTCATAATGTGATTTCAAACGGCAAACAAGTCCTTGGATATCCTTTTGACAGTATTTGCACTTTGCTCTCCCACCTTTCTTTCCAAGCTCTGCTGGCATCTCAACAAAATGAACCCAAATAGGGTCTCTCTTACGACCTGCCATGGCTCACGCAGATCACTTCTGAAGTTTGATTGTTACTACAGCCAAGTACTGCTGACTGACTATCCAACAAGTTTGGGCATGTCAACTGAATGGAAAAAGAAACTGAAACCAAGCTACAGAAAGTGAAACCAAGCTAGAAGTGTGGAGTTAATTGAACAATGATTGAAAGTTTTAGATTTTAATCGTGATTTATATTAAAAAAATCTTTTGATTTAAATCAGTGATTTAAATCATGATTAAAATAACGATTTAAATCGATCTGATTTAAATAGAAAAAAAATCATTTGATTTAAATCATGATTTAAATCGTTGATTTAAATCGGCGTGATTTAAATCAATCCACCCTGCTAAAAACTGCACCCCTCAAGGTGCTCAAAACCATATTCAAGAAGTTTATGAACCCTTCAGGTGCTCCACGAGAACTAAAGCAATGTGGAAGAAAAAAATAACGTTTAACTTTTTTTTCACAAAAAATTTGCCTTAGCCCCAAATTTTCTACATTCAAGTTCACTGAATAACTTCGATCATGTGATCAGGGACCGGAAAACCGTCCTTGATCGCGTTCTCCAGGGTCTCAGCTACCCCCAGTAGCTGAAACCCTGGAGAATTTCTGATGCTGGGGTGGGGGGTGCTACACTCTTATTCCCTGTAATGAGGGAATAAGGCCCCTTAACAGCAGCCGTTTTAATGCACATCAGTGGTCGTTAAGGGGTTTAACTGTGTGTCACTTATCAGGCTGTGTGCTGTTTACTTACAAAGGATGTTTTATCACTAAGACATGATCATTGTTAAAGCCTGGGTCTCACATAGCGATACACCAGCGATCCCGACAACGATATGCACTTGTCAGGATCGCTGGTGTATCGCTACATGATCGCTGCTGACCTGCCAAACAGGCAGCGATCAGCACAGCGACACTGCGGGTAACATTGCTTAGTTACCCGCAGTATACGTTGGATACCAGCGGCCTGATGCAGGGAGCTGGTAACCAAGGTACACATCGGGTTTCCAGGAGCTGCGCGGTGACTGGAAACCCGCTGTGTACCTTGGTTACCAGCTCTCTGCATCAGGGCGCTGGTATCCAAGGTATACAGTGGGTTTCTAGGCACAGCCCCGCGCCTGGAAGCCCGCTGTGTACCTTGGTTACCAGCGGATCGCTGGTCTCCCGCCTGTCACACGCAGCTATGCATACCTGTCAGCGGGAGACCAGCGATCAAAAAAAATGTCCAGGACATTCAGCGACGATCAGCGATACCCAGCAGGGGGGCTGATCGTCGCTGAATGTCACACACAGCGATATCGCTGGGGAGATCGCTGCTGCGTCACAAAACTAGTGACTCAGCAGCGATCTCGCTAGCGAGATCGCTGTGTGAGACGGGGGCTTAAGAGTAGCTGTCTAGGCCTAAGTCATCTGATCACGCCCTCCTGTGATAAGCAGCTCACTATCTATAGACAGCGTACATACAGAGCCTGGTGTGGGTGGTATTAGCTCTCAGCTGTGCTGCATTCTACATCTGAGAGCTAATAGTTTACTGGGTGCAGCACTTTTGACAAAGTGAAACATCTTTAATTGAGGGTCTCTTTCCCTACATAATGCAGCTCTTAGGGCCCCGTCTCACATAGCAATACACCAGCGATCCCGACAACGATCAGGATCGCTGGTGTGTCGCTACATGATTGCTGCTGAGCTGCCAAACAGGCAGCGATCAGGACAGCGACACTGCGGGTAACGTCGCCTAGTTACCCGCAGTGTACGTTGGATACCGGCGCGCTGATGCAGAGAGCTGGTAACCAAGGTACACATCGGGTTTCCAGGCGCTGCGCGGTGCCTAGAAACCCGATGTGTACCTTGGTTACCATCTCCCCTGCAGCAGCGCGCTGGTATCCAATGTACATGCCGGGTTTCCAGGCACAGCCCCGCGCTTGGAAACCCGATGTGTACCTTGGTTACCAGGAGATCGCTGGTCTCCTGCCTGTCACACGCAGCGATGCGTGCTGGCCAGCGGGAGACCAGCGATCAAAAAAAAGTCCTGACATTTCTGACACGACCGGCGATTCACAGCAGAGGCCTGATCGCTGGTACATGTCTGACATAGCGAGATCGCTGCTGAGATCGCTGTTTAGCAGCGATCTCACTATGTGAGATGGGGCCCTTAGATGAAGTAGCAAAAAACTGCTGACAGATTCCCTTTAAGTGGGCTCAAGCTGCTACAATAATGGCATGTATGTGGACGCAAACTGACATAGCCACACTGTTGAGCTCAGCAGAGATGGGGCATTTAGATCTGGAAATGCATATTTCGATGGAGAGTTGAAGTTTTCATGGGTACAATTTTGGGGTACATAACATTTTTGATTTCTTTTAAAGCTTAGTTCACATTTATCCTGTGCTCTACACTGAGCACTTACATCAGGATTGTTGTATAAATTTGCATACACAGTTCAGACAGAAAATCAATATTTATTCTATCAATAAATATTTTAATAAAAATAAAAGTACACATGTTTGGTATCCCCGCGTCCATAACGACCCGCCCTATAAAATGGTCCCATTAGTTAACCCCTATAGTGAACACCAAAACAAAACAAAAAAAAAAACAAGGCCAAAAATAATGCTTTATCATCATACCGCCAAGCAAAAAAGTGGAATAACACGCAATCATAAAAAAAGGATATAAATAAACATGGTACCGCTGAAAACGTCATCTTGTCCCGCAAAAAACGAGCCGTCATACAGCGCCATCAGCGAAAAAATAAAAAAGTTATAGCTGTCAGAATGGAGACACAAAAATAATTATTTTTTCTAGAAAATAGATTTTATTGTATAAAAGCGCCAAAACATTAAAAAAAAAAATTATATAAATGAGGTATCGCTGTAATCGTAGTGACCCGAAGAATAAGGCTACTTCCACACATCAGAGAGAGAGAGAGTTCGGACACTTCCAGGCTTGTCCAAATTTATGCAAAAAACGGACGGAACGGAAGGACATGCGGCGCGATCCGGTGCTAATGCATGTCAATGAGAAAAAAAACAGATCCGGCGGTAAAAAAAAAAAAAAAAGGATCAGTTTTTTTCAAAAAAAGCCGGATCGCGCCTGACGGCGAAAACCGGATGTTTGAAAGTAGCCTAAAACTGCCTTATCAATTTTACCGCACGCGGAACGGTGTAAATGCCCCCCAAAAGAAATTCATCAATTGCTGTTTTTTGTTCATTCTGCCTCCCAAAAATCGGAATAAAGAGCAATCAAAAAACGTCATGTGGCCGAAAATGGTACCAATAAAAACGTCAACTCGTCCCACAAAAAACAAGACCTCACATGACTGTGGGCCAAAATATGGAAAAATTATAGCTCTCAAAATGTGGTGATGCAAAAACTTTTTTGCAATAAAAAGCGTCTTTTAGTGTGTGACAGCTGCCAAACATAAAAACCCGCTATAAACAGTAAATCCAACCCCCCTTTATAACCCCCTTACTAAGGGAAAAATAATAAAATAAAAAATGTATTTGTTTCCATTTTCCCATTAAGATTAGGGTTAAGGCTAAAGTTAGGGTTGGGGCTAAAGTTAGGGTTGGGGGCTAGGACTACGGTTAGGGTTGGGATTAGGGTTAGTGGTGTGTTGGGGTTAGGGTTGGAGTTAGATTTGGGGGATTTCCACTGTTTAGGCACATCAGGGCTCTCCAAATGCAACATGTTGTCCGATCTCAATTCCAGCCAAAATATTGGTTTGAAAATGTAAAATGGCGCTCCTTCCCTTCCGAGCTCTGATGTGCGCCCAAACAGTGGTTCCCCCCCCACATATGGGATATCAGCATACTCAGGACAAATTGGACAACAACTTTTGGGGTCCAATATCTCCACTTATTCTTGGGAAAATAAAAAATTGGTTACTAGAAATCATGTTTTTGGAAAAATTATGATTTTTTTTCACGGCTCTACGTTATAAACTTCTGTGAAGCACTTGGGGATTCAAAGTGCTCACCAAACATCTAGATAAGTTCCTTAGGGGGTCTAGTTTCAAAAATGGGGTCACTTGTGGGGGGGTTTCCACTGTTTAGGCACATGTGGGGCACTCCAAACGCGACATGGCATCCGATCTCAATTCCAGCCAATTTTGGTTTGAAAAAGTCAAACGGCGCTCCTTCCCTTCCGAGCCCTGCCATGCGCCCAGTGGTTTTCCCCCACATATGGGGTATCAGCATACTCAGCAGAAATTGCACAACAACTATATTTGTCAATTTTCTCCAATTTACCCTTTTGAAAATAAAGAAATTGTTTGTAAAAGATTGTTTTTGTCACTAAAAAGTTAAAGGTTCATTTTTTTTCTTCCACATTCCAAAAATTCCTGTGAAGCACCAGAAGGGTTAATAAACTTCTTGAAAGTGGTTTTGAGCACCTTGAGGGGAGCAGTTTTTAGAATGGTGTCACTTTTTGGGTATTTTCTGCCATATAGACCCCTCAAAGTGACTTCAAATGTGAGGTGGTCCCTAAAAAAAATGGTTTTGTAAATTTTGTTGTAAAAATGAGAAATCGCTGGTCAACTTTTAACCCTTATAACTTACTAACAAAAAAAATTTGATTCCAAAATTGTGCTGATGTAAAGTAGACATGTGGGAAATGTTATTTAGTAACTATTTTGTGTGACATATCTCTCTGTTTTAAGGGAATGAAAATTCAAAGTTTGAAAATTGCGAAATTTTCAAAATTTTCGCCATATTTCTGTTTTTCCATAAATAAACGCAAATTATAGCGAAGAAATTTTACCACTAACAAGAAGTACAATATGTCACGAGAAAACAATCTCAGAATCGCCAAAATCCGTTGAAACGTTCCAGAGTTATAACCTCATAAAGGGACAGTGGACAGAATTGTAAAAATTGGCCCGGTCATTAATGCGCAAACCACCCTTGGGGGTTAAGGGGTTAACAAATCAACTGTTGAACTGATTTTATTTATTTATGTTCATCACTTTATTTATTCTTCGGGTCAGTACAATTACGGCGATAATGAATTTATATTTTTTATATGTTGCTACTTTTGGACACTAAGAAAAATTTTCTATAACAAATAAGCATCAATATATTTTGAAAGCTTTAAAATTTTATTTTATTTTTCAGCCAACAGAGCTGAAAGAGGAAATTAGAGGAAAGCAAAACCATTTTTCTGCAGTGGAATGATAATTTTTTTTTTTTTTTTTACAGTCTGCAGTTCACTATTGGGGTTAAGCACCAATAGTTTTATTGTGCGGATCATACTGGAAACTGTCATACCAGATGTGTACGGTATTTTATTTTTACAAAAAATGTTTTTATTAACGTAACAGTTTTCCATGATTTTTATCATTTTGTGTTTTCTTCCCCCTTTAACTTTCTCAGTCCTTTTACGGTAAATGGAATTGGAACACGGAAATGTCTTAAGCTATGTGCGCATGTTGCGTATTTGCTGTGGTTTTTTTAAGGGCGCAAATGGTCCAAAACCGCAATGGAATACTTATGCAAGGTAATTCAATGGCAATCCTGAAGTGTTGTGCACATGATCAGTAAATTTCAGTCCGTATTTGCAGCCTTTTATTTTCTGAAACATGCGAATTCTTTGTGCGTTTTTGATCCATTGAATGGACAGGAAAAAAAACGCACCAAAAACGCAAAAAATGCATAAAAAACGCATGTATTTTCCGCTGCGTTTTTCTGCCAAGAGATGCAGAAACCTTGCAGAAATTTCTGCAAGCAAATACGCAACGTGCGCACATAACCTTACTGCTTTCCAATACCCTGCAATACTTTTATATTTCAGCGTTTTACACTCGTCAGCGATCGGTCGGCTGCAGAAGAGCACATGAGAAAAAGTCATCCAGAAAACTCAGATGATTATTTTTCTAACTTACATCAGTGTGCTCGCTTTTTTTTTTAAAGTCCATGTGACATAAGTTTTCTACATAAAAATGTGTACATGGTCAAATATGGTTTCTGAGGTTTATAATAGAAAGGTATCCATAAAAATTGGATGCCACTGGGATGTTCCATGACTAGGTAAGTCTCATTAGAGACTGGCAACAAATTACTGCATGCTGGGTTTTTTTTCCTCAGAGTCGGACGGAGAAAGAACTCGTTCATTTGAACAGCATTATTGATTACTATGGGTCACTGTGTTGTCCGTGTACTGTCTGATCAAATATCGAACAGCACACATCCGATTTATACACTCGTCTGCATTAGCCCTAACACTGAGAGGAGGTCTGTTAGATCCTGCTTATGGCAGGGCCTTACAACCCAGCATATCTCGCCGTCTTTACCCTTGATCACCTTATTGGTCCCCATGATTGCGTCTCACAACCATCCCAACGTCGCAGTCACTATGAACCATGGCATCTAGAGGGCTAAACAGCCAGGGAGGGTGCTAGCACTGGTGGTTGTTGCTGGAGCTTAGCTGCCAGCTAATCCGAGCTTCCACAGTGATCACGCAGGGCACAGCTTATGTGCCCACCCAAAAACCTGGCCATACAGATACATGCATTTCTGGTAACTACTTGGAAAATAGGTCGTACCTATACGTCTAATGTCAGCAAGGGTTGTGGACAGTCAAGTAGCTACCGGAGGGAGGGGGAGGGAGAAGGGGCAGAGGTGATGGTCACCCTAGGCCCCTCATACGGCATGGCCTACATGGAGCGACCACCATTCTTAAAAAGACAACCCCAGCTTCAACACTTCACCCGAATTAAAATGAAAACTGTGTATACTCACCTCCAGCAGCAGAGCCGTTCTAATGATGTCGGCGCCGCTGTTCCTGGCGGTGATGTGACATTGTTGTGTCTCGTGCCGACTGCAGCCATTGAGCGGCAACGCAGCAATATTCAGAATGGACGCCCGCACTGATGGAATAGTAAATGACTTGCAGCAGTCAAGGTGCAAGTTCTCCTTTAGCAACTGTAGTAGTAAACATGGAAACCAAGGTTATGGGCCCACTTAGAGGTGTTTTCCCCCCTTCATTCCTATTGCGCTTCTCTTCTTAGGCTATTGTTTACACGTTGCGTTTTTTGATGCGTGTTTTTCCGCAGGCATGTTTTGCTTAGTTTTTTTGGACATGGTACATTTGTCTCTTGTGCCTACTAAAGTTTAGTGCATAAAAAAAAAATATCTGATTCCACCTCATAAGGTTTGAGCACCAAAAACTGATACTTGCATTTTTTCAGCATTTTTTGCACCATCCACTGCTTTAAATGGGTGAAATATGCTGAAAAAAACGCTGAAAAAAGCTGAAAGAAATGAAACACTTCATTCCGCAAAACCCAAGGTTTTGCACAAAATATTGATGACAAAAAAAAAGCTACGTGCATGAGATTTCTGAAATCTGAAACTTTGCTGGTACTATAAAACTCAGTATAAAATTTGTATTAAAAAAAATGCATCAACAACTGCTAAAAATGCAACATGTAAACACAGCCTTAATGTGGAATTATATACAAAAACAGCAAAAGAACTGATTCAATTTTTGTTTCAAAATCTCACAGCAAATAGTTTTCCCAGCTGAAAGTTTTCTACAAATGTATCCAATATAGGCAATCCTCAAACTTTACTGATACATTGTAGCAAATTATTTGGCTGGGTATTGCGGCAATTTTGGCCGCGACACTGTCCTTGTGCATCCGCATTACGGATGGGTGAAGCCACCGTCTGCCATTTACATCCCCTAATCTAGTCCGTAAAAGGGACCAATTTGCATGCTGCCATTTGTTCTATGTGGACATGAAGTCTGTGCGGAAAATTGCTCATGTGCTCGTGAATATTTTCTATAATTGGTTGCTGTGCTGCCCATGTGTGGTCCATTGTGCCACAAAAAATACGGACAAAGGATTACTGTCCTTCTAGGAATGCAGCTAGAGGATTAGGCTAGGTTCACACTGAGCAATGCATTGGAGCTTCTTTCAGAATCCCCGAAAAACAGGATTTTGATGGAAACCATTAGCACTATTAGAATACAGGCAGATAGTCCTTTGGACTCAGTCTGGCCTCCAGCCTGCCAGTTTAAAAAAAAAAAAAAAAAGACAAAAAACCCTCAACATATGTATGTATGTACTGTATGTATGTGTGAACTTAGCCTTATCTAGACTGCATACCATTGTTGCAAAAATCGCATTCTCCGCTATTGCCATGTAATGGGCAAAGGACAGAGGCCACGTATAGCTGCCTGTGAATAAACTGCGAATGTCAGAAAACAAGCAGCAGCGGAGCTTGAATTCCCCGGACACTTCTGCTTGATTAACCAAAATAATTGCAAGTCAATAACATGATATCTAAGCAACTCCTCAAATCTACAAGCAGCAAACCAGAAAGCCTGTAAAATGGCAACAGATTGTGGAATTGTATAAGGACAAGAAATCTGAGCAGACAGATCCTATCCGTAGATTGCCATGTACAGATACCGTATGGCATCCTATTTAAATATTTATTTTAGCACTCACCGAAATGTACGGGAGTCTCATCTGAAATACCAAAAACACCAGTGCATATTGCAATTTTTTCTAAACAGTCCGTCCATTCGGGAATTAAAATGTATGTGAACTACTACACTGATTAACGTTGGGACGCGTGCGTCCGTATCATTAGCCTTTTCTCCCCACTGACCACACAATATACTATGGGGCTATTCACAAGTCAACTTTAGTTTTTTGGCTGAATAAGGATCCACATTAAAATAAATAAATTAAAAAAAAAAAACAGACAGGTCCTTCTCTGGTCTATTTTTCGTACAGAAGTCACCCATCGATATGAAAGTCAGTGAAAAAAAAGAGCAATGAAAAGGTCCATGTACTGTCTGCTTTTCACAAATTGCTGGGAGACACTTCGGAAACTTCCATCCGAGAGACATTGTGCAAGAGAAAACCAAATGACACAAAGATGGCAGAAAACTGACATACAAAGCACACGGAAGAAGAATGGATCCATCAGCTTACAGTCGGCGTTATTCACACAGGAAGGCCACACTCACACGTTAGGTAGATGCCCACTTAAAATATAAAAACGCATAATTTATTAATATTACTAAAGCTCCTCTGAAGTCCGGCATCCATGGCCAGTCCCGGGTTTTGGCAGCTCTACGTCCCGTGCATTGATGGAGCTTTGTTATAAGTATATGGTTGTACATGTTTATGTTTCAAACACAGAATGTTTTGAAAACCCCTTTGAATATATTATTATGGCCATAGATGAAATATTAAGGGGTTTTACATTGTAATTAACCAGAGCCCACCAATATCCATTTTTGCTAATTACTTGTATTGCTAGAAGTGCCCGTTGTACATTGGAGTCATCCCGTCACTCTATAATTACGTGTCACGATGATGTTCAGCGATGCACAGTTCACAGATTAAGTGAGAGGTGTTATGATTTGGTAGCTGAGGAGAGCAGGCAAAAACAGCAATACACCAGAGAGGTTGTAATCTACTGGATTGCAGTACCCTGACTAACCACCACAGCTAAAGGCAGCCGTGGAGCGTTCCTACGTTGGTCCTAGACGCCTCGTCACAGCCTGAGAGGTTAACTACACCTAAAGATAGAAAGAGGAAAGCTATCTGCCCCGGAGCAGATCCCCAAAGAACATAGGAAGCCCCCAAACATGTAATGGCGGTTAGACAAGAGGAAATACAGACACAGACAGAAAATAGTAAGAGCAAACGTTGGGGCCCAATCTGCCTAGAAAGAAAAAGGATAGGAAGGACACTTACTGCAATCCAAAAAACCCTAAAAAATACCAACTCTACTAATTGCAAAAACACCTGAGATCACACGACCTCTACCACCTAAATTAGTTACTTACTTACTTTTTCAGTTCAGATCTAGTTTTCTATGTAGTTCATAGTGCATTCCGTGCATATAAGGGTGTGACCGCCCTGTTTTCTGAGTTGAGAAAATCCATCCTGTCTGGCCAGAGCTTCAACTGGTGGGTTCAGTCCCTCTGCCCTTGTTCACATTTAAGTCACTTGACAAGTGGAAAGGTTTTCAATATTAGAGTAGGACTGTCCCACAGAGGGTTGCCTTGACGTGGCGGGATGGCTTGTACATTATTTTGATCAAAATTATGTTTACTAAATACCCTTATGATTATTACTACCTTCATGCATTTTTGCAAAAAGATTTTTTATTTCATTTTTGGATATTTGTTTTTTTGTGCCTGTTTTTCTGTGTAATGGTCATGTGTTAATATGCATTTACATTTTGCATACACATTAACTTACTTTTTCAGTTCAGATCTAGTTTTCTATGTAGTTCATAGTGCATTCCGTGCATATAAGGGTGTGACCGCCCTGTTTTCTGAGTTGAGAAAATCCATCCTGTCTGGCCAGAGCTTCAACTGGTGGGTTCAGTCCCTCTGCCCTTGTTCACATTTAAGTCACTTGACAAGTGGAAAGGTTTTCAATATTAGAGTAGGACTGTCCCACAGAGGGTTGCCTTGACGTGGCGGGATGGCTTGTACATTATTTTGATCAAAATTATGTTTACTAAATACCCTTATGATTATTACTACCTTCATGCATTTTTGCAAAAAGATTTTTTATTTCATTTTTGGATATTTGTTTTTTTGTGCCTGTTTTTCTGTGTAATGGTCATGTGTTAATATGCATTTACATTTTGCATACACATTAACTTACTTTTTCAGTTCAGATCTAGTTTTCTATGTAGTTCATAGTGCATTCCGTGCATATAAGGGTGTGACCGCCCTGTTTTCTGAGTTGAGAAAATCCATCCTGTCTGGCCAGAGCTTCAACTGGTGGGTTCAGTCCCTCTGCCCTTGTTCACATTTAAGTCACTTGACAAGTGGAAAGGTTTTCAATATTAGAGTAGGACTGTCCCACAGAGGGTTGCCTTGACGTGGCGGGATGGCTTGTACATTATTTTGATCAAAATTATGTTTACTAAATACCCTTATGATTATTACTACCTTCATGCATTTTTGCAAAAAGATTTTTTATTTCATTTTTGGATATTTGTTTTTTTGTGCCTGTTTTTCTGTGTAATGGTCATGTGTTAATATGCATTTACATTTTGCATACACATTAACTTACTTTTTCAGTTCAGATCTAGTTTTCTATGTAGTTCATAGTGCATTCCGTGCATATAAGGGTGTGACCGCCCTGTTTTCTGAGTTGAGAAAATCCATCCTGTCTGGCCAGAGCTTCAACTGGTGGGTTCAGTCCCTCTGCCCTTGTTCACATTTAAGTCACTTGACAAGTGGAAAGGTTTTCAATATTAGAGTAGGACTGTCCCACAGAGGGTTGCCTTGACGTGGCGGGATGGCTTGTACATTATTTTGATCAAAATTATGTTTACTAAATACCCTTATGATTATTACTACCTTCATGCATTTTTGCAAAAAGATTTTTTATTTCATTTTTGGATATTTGTTTTTTTGTGCCTGTTTTTCTGTGTAATGGTCATGTGTTAATATGCATTTACATTTTGCATACACATTAACTTACTTTTTCAGTTCAGATCTAGTTTTCTATGTAGTTCATAGTGCATTCCGTGCATATAAGGGTGTGACCGCCCTGTTTTCTCACCTAAATTAGTTCTCTGGTGTAACAAAACTAAGCCGCAGCCACTGAAAAAACTGGAAAAGGCAAATGAACAAATAACAGTGGCTCAGATAAACTGAGAGGAGCACAAGCCCCCGGAGGGGACCTGGCTGACCTCCACAGAAGTGCAGGGAACAATGCAAAAAGCAAGCACAAAAATAAAAACAGAAAATATCTTATCTGAGAGCAGGAGAAGAGGCAAGACTCAGCAAGCTTCCAAGTGAACCAGGAACCACAGTTGAGACAAGAACAATTGATCACCGGCAACCATGATGGGAGGGAACCTCCCTTATATAAGACCAGTCTGTAACTCCTGATTGCCAATCCTCATTGAATGGTTCAGTACTGTTTGTAACCACCAGAGGGAGCTTCTGCTCAGAATTCATTTTTAACACATTCACAACAGAGAGGAGGGCAGAGTGTGAAAACGCAGCGCACGTTAGTGCTAGCCGTGCTGAAATTACTGACGAGTAGTGATGAGCGAGCATGCTCGGGTGATCTCCGAGTATTTGGGTGTGCTCAGAGATAAGTGTTTGTCGCCGCAGCTGCATGATTTGTGGCTACAAGACAGCCTGAATACATGTGAGGACTGCCTGTTTGTTAGTGAATCCCCACATGTATTCAGGCTGTCTAGTAGCCGCAAATCATGCAGCTGCGGTGACACAAACTAAATCTCCGAGCACACCCAAATACTCGGAGATCACCCGAGCAACCTCAATCATCACTACAGACAAGCCCTAGCGCTACAGCACTGGTTACGCACCAGCCTCGCACAGTGGAGATTCGCACATGGACAGGAGACTATTTTTAAATCAGAACAGTTAACAAGTAATTAAAGGGTTATTCCCAAAATAGCCAGTGATCGTCTATCTCACAGAGAGGGGAAGCTTCTTCATCCGGGGTATGCTACTTGCGATCAAGGCGCTACATAGGCCTATTGTTATTGGAGTGGAGCCCCATTGTTATGATCACTGGGAGGTCAGAGGTCGCTCCCCAGGCATTACTGTTATCAATTAAAGGGAATCTGTCACCCCATATTTGGAGTATGAGATGCGACCACCGCCATCAGGGGCTTATCTACAGCATTCTGGAATGCTGTAGATAAGCCCCCGATGTCACCTGAAAGAGAAGAAAAACCAGTTATATTATACTCACCCAGTGGCGGTCTACCGTCCGGTCCGATGGGCGTCGCGGTCTGGTCCGGCGCCTCCCATCTTTTAAGGTACTGCCACACTACACAATCCCGCTAGCGATCTCGTTAGCGTCGCATACTGAGATCGCTAGCGGGATTGTTTCTATATCGCTAGTAGCTACCTATTTTAGCGATGTCGTTAAGGACGCTATCGCGGTTAGCGATCTCCTTAACGACTTTAGCGGTACAAAAGTACCGCTAAAATCGCTAAAAAAGGTGCCACACTCAGCGATTAGATACTTACCAGCGGGGCGCCAGCGACGAAAATAGGGTCCGGAACGATTCCAGCGACGAGCGAGATCACAGCAGGAAGCTCGTCGCTGGCAGATGCCGCACACAACAACATCGCTAACAGGATCGCTAAATAGTGACGTTTTTTAGCGATCCCGTTAGCGATGTTGTTTAGTGTGGAATACCCTTTAGTTAACTGTAATAGACGGTATAAACAGATTAGACCTTGTTAAAATTCAAAGTCAAAAAAAGAGCCAGAGCATATGTTGGTATAAGTGCAATGCATAGGTGCGCGTTCACACTGTGGCCATTTTACAAACAGAACCTAAGATAAAAACACAATGAGCAAATACTCTGTAGTAAGTAAACAAATAGTACATATAAATCACATAGGGTACTTAAAAAAAATGTTAACTATTAAAACAAAGTAAAAACCATCTCAGCACGACAGGTTGTGCCCCAATGAGGACGGTACCTAACTCTTGTAGTTCTGCTCACTGTGTCAGCAGACATAAAACAGTTGAGGGAAGAGTAGAAGCTGAGTACAGACTGTTCAGACACCTGTCTGTGAAAATCTATATAAACAAACTGAACAACCTCTCAAAGACAGGGGGAGCAGCTATGCCTCTTGTTTGTACAAAAAATTAATTCAAGAAAGTTCAAGAAAATTGAGCCAGAGCCTATATTGGTGTAAGTTGGTTTTGGTTTAGTTTTTTGTACTTTGTACAAACAAGAGGCATGGATCCCCCTTTTTAGTGCTGTTCATTTGTTTATATGGATTTCAACGTGAAGCTGTCTGAACAATCTGGACCCAGGTCCTACTCTGCCCTTATCCAATTTTTAAGTCTGCTGACACATAGTGAGGTGAATTACAATAGCCAGGTACCATCCCGATTAGGTTCACCTTGTCGTAGTGGGTTGGCTTTTTTTTTTTTTTAGTCAAAACTATGTTAATTAAGTCCCCTATCTTATTTACATGAACTAATACTACTTGCATATTTACTACAGAGCATTTGGTCTTCGGTTCTGATTTTGTTAAATCTGTCGAATTTTAACGTAGGATGAACCACTACGATCAATCGGACACATTGTAAGACTGTCTTGTCTAAAGATGCATTTATATTGCACAAGTATAGTCAACAAGCGTACCTAGAATTTATGCTGTGTGAAGGCAAAAGGGCGGTCGCCCCAAATATTGATTTGATTTAGATTTCTCTTTTGCTCATTCACTTTGCATTTTGTTGATAGTTTACTTTAACACTCTTATTGTTGTAAGATTCTTGCAGAATTTTTTCCACACCTACCTGAAACTTTTAATATACACGTGTAGAGTTCTCAGCACGGAGGATAATTGCAAGAGGAGACGGTTTCCTTGAGTCACACAGATATTCACAGCGTTAATTTGCTTTATGATGGTCTTAGATGTCCATTACCAGTCAACTAAAACTTTAAGGAATCGACTCCTATTTCTAGCAAAGTCATCTTAAAGGAAATGTAACTTCAGAAGATACCATTAAAATCACATTTATATTTCTAAATCACAGCGTTAATATGTGATTATCCTAATAATTAAGCTTTTACACACTGATGTGCTGACAATGAACAGAGACGGTTTTCTGACACAGTCTGATCAGCTTTTCTATACAGATTGGGAAACAAGCGGCAGAGTCATCTCATAATTAGAGGGTTAGTAGTCTAAAACACAGGTTTATCAGTCTCAGGAATGGTTTAAAAAAAACAAAAACAAAAAAACTTTGAGGAACAAACACCTTATTTAAGAAACATGCGACATCTGTTATGATTTGGTAGCTGAGGAGAGCAGGCAAAAAAGGAAATACACCAGAGAGGTTGGAATCTATGGGATTGCAGTACCTGACTAACCACCACAACTAAAGGCAGCCGTGGAGCGTTCCTACGTTGGTCCTAGACGCCTCGTCAACAATGCCTTTTCCAGCATGATGGAGCACCTTGCCATAAAGCAAAGGTGATAACTAAATGACTCAGGGAACAAAACATAGAGATTTTGGGTCCATGGCCTGGAAACTCCCCAGATATTAATCCCATTGAGAACTTGTGGTCAATCATCAAGAGACGGGTGGACAAAAAAAAACTAAAAATTCTGACAAAATGAAAAGCATTGATTGTGCAAGAATGGACTGCTATCAGTCAGGATTTGGTCCAGAAGTTGATTGAGAGCATGCCAGGGAGAATTGCAGAGGTCCTGAAGAAGAAGGGTCAACACTGCAAATATTGACTTGCTGCATTAACTCATTCTACCTGTCAATATAAGCTTTTGTTACTCATATGTTTGCAATTATTATATTTCTGTCTGTGATAAAAACATCTGTCAAACACACATAAAAACCAGAGGGCAGCAGATCATGTGAAAATATAATATTTGTGTCATTCTCAAAACTTTTGGCCATGACTGTACTACTAGTAGTTTAGATCTCGTTTTATTACACTTTTTGTTCGGCGCTATGATGATAAAGCATTGTTTTTTGCCTCGTATTTTTATTTTTTTTACCTTGTGCCAGAAATCTGCACCACCATTCAGGAACATTGTGTTGCGTATTAGGCTATCCTCCTTTTTTTTTGGAGAGGGCAGATCAGTGCGCCTGCGCAGGAGCCGCGACGGAACGCAAAGAGGCTGGCTTCTCTAAAAGATGGGAGGCGCCGGACCAGGCCGCTACGCCCATCGGACCGGACGGCAGACCGCCACTGGGTGAGTATAATATAACTCGTTTTTCTTCTCTTTCAGGTGACATCGGGGGCTTATCTACAGCATTAAGGATAGGCGATACCACCTGCTATTTTACGGACATCAGTTTATAGTAAAATTGAAGTTAAAAAATAAAAAATTGGGAGATAAATACGTTTCCAAATTTAGTTATTTTATTTTTTTATGTGGCCGCTGCCTCGACGAGGAGGATACCCCTACAAAGTGCTGAGAGGATTGCGCCGCATACATGTGAAGCGGACAACATTGGTGCAACTTGTGCGGTCAAAGAGGTAAGGGGGTAACACCCCCACCACCAAACAAGCATCACGATGAGCTATTATTATAGTGCAAGCCAATGATTGGCAGCAGCGGTCCATATGGGCAACATTGCATTACACAGTCCGGGTGCCACTGGTGCAACGTTGAAAGGAGGGTACATGACATTTTTTAACCCACTGACTTTTACAAAAAAACAAACAAAAGAAAAGCAGCATTTTTCCAAACTAAAAACACTATATAAAGCCACAATCAAAAGGGGGTTTTCCACCTTCCGGGAATCATTTGTAGTTATGTGCATTAGCTTGGGGCTTAAAATAATTCTTGCTATTAGGTTACATTATAAGTTTTGCTGCATTTGGCTGTTTCAGACTCTTTGAATATTTCACTTTGAAGTAGTCTGTGGTGATAAACAGTATCAGAATAAGCTCACTGATGGACCCACAGTTACCTCATTCCGCAGCCAGCACTAGACAGTGCAGCACAGAAGGCAACAGCTTTAATGAAACCCCAATGCAAAAACGAATCTCAGCCCCAATCAGGTGTTTAGAAGAACGGTCCCTAAAAGCGACCTCCCTCTGGAAGTTTCAGTTATGCAATTATGGGAATCCCTAATCCTGGTCCCGCTATGTTAGGCTGTGGTGGTCGGAAATGATGGCCCCAAACCCACCGCTCGGCAGCAAGGAACCATCACACAGGCAGAGGGCACCCGGCAGTCAGGGGGCAGCACACAAATGGCAGCTTCCGACCACCACTACTAATCCTCACGGCAGCACAATAACACAAGCCCCGCGCATTACCTCCGGCACACGCAGGCTCACCATGCTCCTCAGCGGCTGCCGGTCCGGTGCAGTCAGGCGCTTCCACCGTCTCAGATTAGATCTCGTGCAGCCGCCACCGGAGCAGCCTCCCGTCCTCAGCGGGTGACTAGTGCTGCGGCTCCAGCAGCTCGTGCTGAGGAGGCGCGTCTCAGCCAATCAGCGGCCGCTGCTCGGTGACGTCACCACCCAGGCTCTTCCCTCTGTGAGGCTGCGCTCCTCGTGTACACAGCGCAGGAAGAACCCACCGAGAGCCGGCAGGAGATGGCAGTCACCGAGAGCTGGCAGCAGATGACAGTCACCGAGAGCCGGCAGGAGATGGCAGTCACCGAGAACCGGCAGGAAATGGCAGTCACCGAGAGCCGGCAGGAGATCGCAGTCACCGAGAGCCGGCAGAAGATGGCAGTCACCGAGAGACGGCAGGAGATGGCAGTCACCGAGAGACGGCAGGAGATGGCAGTCACCGAGAGACCGCAGGAGATGATGTGTAGCCCAGCTACGCAGGCACACATAAAGTCCAGGAGGGTGCACAGGAAGGTAATCGCAAAAGCTTGATATCTATGCACTTCACTCACACTTTTAGACACACCCATCAGGGGTACAAGAGGAAGTGACACTTAGCAATGAGTAGTCAGTCAGTTTCCTGTCTTCGGACAGTGCAGTTCAGTCCAGTGGAGTCTTGGCTTGGAGAGAGAGAAGGGAGGACTGAATCCTCGCAGAGCTAACATAGCTCACCTGACAAGCAAGTGGAGGCTAGTACGGGTGAAGTGGATCATCCTAGCCTAGTCAGAGCTACCCTTAATCAGTACCTCAACAGAAGCTGGAGGAAGGAGGATACTGAGAGCTGTGCTCAGCGAGCTCTAGAAGAAAGCTGACATTACCATCGAAGTTACAATTGCTTGTGCTAAGAGCGAGAGCAGGGCGAAGGGCAGTGGAGAAGATAGAGAAGTGCTTTAGGTATTGGATTGCCTGCACTAAATTGCCGGACACCGGAGTCCGAGGCGTTGCTACAGTTTCAAGCTTAGTAACAAGATAACCGGAGGCATCTGGACTACAGGTCGCAGAGTGCAGCCTTAAGTGTCAATACGTAATCGGAGTCAGGAGGAACAAGGACTTTTAGCAGGGCCCCGCATAGAAGAACTCTGTTCTCACCACATAGAAGGCTCCACCACAATATTGGCCGGGCAGTACAGCTATTGAGAAAGCTGGAGATTCGGAGTTAACTTCACTTCAGGCAAGTTGGACTCACATCCATATTGAAGTTAAGGAGGCCTCTAACCTGCTCAGCGGTTACCCGAATGTGCACTCTCTACCCCGACCAGCTCCCCGGGATCTGCTTGAACCATCTGCCAGTAAAGGTATGGAAAGAAGCTGCATTGTGTGTGACTGAATCCTTATTTACACCCTACATCATCACCACCATAGACTTCCAGGGACCAGTCTCACCTGTGGGAGACTTACCACCCAGCTGCCCCCATAACATCCCCTGTGAAGACCCTTACAGCAGCGCTGGTCCAATTGACCAGAGACCGCAGGTGGCGTCACGAACTATCCTAAATAATCCCCTGTAAATATCTTTCCCCCCCCCATTGTATGAGCGCCCAGGGCCACGGACCGAGTCCCGCTGCCAGTGACAAACCCCATAGACTTTCATGGGCTCGGTGCCGAGTACCCCATTGCCTGGTACTAAGTGCGACTCAATGGCACTCACCGAGAGACGGAATGAGATGGCAGTCACTGAGTGATGGCAGTCACCGAAAGACGGCAGGAGATGGCAGTCACCTAGAGTCGGCAAGGATCAGTCACCGAGAGACGGCATGAGATGGCAGTCACTGAGTGATGGCAGTCACCGAGAGACG
>JARQOD010000001.1:86822439-86864665 GCA_033576555.1 Oophaga sylvatica
CGGTACATGATAGACCGGAAGTGCTCATACCGGAAGTGATGTCGGCGCTGCTGTACAGAAGATAGAGGCAGCATTCTGCGTTCCACAGGGAGCGCTTGCATTCCAGTTAGAGAGCGCATGTCAGAGAATTCTAGTGAGGAGGGTGCACAGAGAAGTGGGAGGTGACCATCCAAAGAGAATAACATTAATAGCGATTCTGTAAAGAAAAAGCATAGTTGTAAATGAGCAGTAGTAAATACAAATAAATGATGACAATTATAATGCTTAATAATATAAGGTATATTGAGGCACGATAAATGGGTTAATTAGAGAAAGGAAAAAAGGTTATAATCTCTATTTAACCCCTTAGGATACAGTGTATTCAATTCATGGATCCAATAGGCCTCTCTTCGTTTTAACAGGGTTATACGATCTCCTCCCCGTCTTGGTTGTGGCACATGTTCTAGCACCTGATAACGTAGTTGTGCTATATTGTGTCCTGCCGTGATAAAGTGTTGTGGGATAGGTAAAAGTGTATCCTTGCATCTTATTGTCGATTTATGCTTCGATATCCTATCCTTTACACTCTGTGTGGTCTCTCCTATGTAAAGGAGACCACAGGGACATTTGATCAAGTACACCACATAATTGGAATTACATGTGAAGTAATCCTTGATAGTGTATTTTTTACCAGTATGTGGGTGATGTACAATGCTGCCCTTTAGGACATTATTGCACTGATGACATGAGAGACAGGGGAAGGTACCCATCTTTGGATTTTGTAAGAATCTTTGAGAAATAATAGGTTTCTTGGGGCCAATGTCCGCCCTAACTAAACTGTCCCGTAGGTTACGTGGTCGCCTAAAACATGGCATGAATGGTTGTTTAAAGGCCTCGACCTCAGGGTGGGCAGAATGAAGAATATGCCAATATCGCCGTATGGCCGTAAAACATCTTGGCCGGGCCTAGACTTTACCATGACTTATAATACTGAACAAATTAGTTTTTTGGACACACTAGTGATTAAAGACCCCCAGGGCAACTTAACAACTGATATTTATTCCAAACCAACTGACAGAAATAGTCTTCTCCATTTTTCTAGTTTTCATCCCCTGAAAATGAAATGCTCCATTCCACTGTCACAAATTCACAGGGTAACTCGGATCGTATCTGACCCATCAACACAACAGGCAAGAATCAAAGAAATGCAATTTAAATTTCAAGAAAGGGGTTATCCACCTCACACTGTCCAGATACAATCTTCAAGTAGACATCGACTAAGGGATGATGGTACCAGGATACCATTCGTGCATGACTACCATCCGGCAGCCTATAAAATCCATACAGCCATACGGCGATATTGGCATATTCTTCATTCTGCCCACCCTGAGGTCGAGGCCTTTAAACAACCATTCATGCCATGTTTTAGGCGACCACGTAACCTACGGGACAGTTTAGTTAGGGCGGACATTGGCCCCAAGAAACCTATTATTTCTCAAAGATTCTTACAAAATCCAAAGATGGGTACCTTCCCCTGTCTCTCATGTCATCAGTGCAATAATGTCCTAAAGGGCAGCATTGTACATCACCCACATACTGGTAAAAAATACACTATCAAGGATTACTTCACATGTAATTCCAATTATGTGGTGTACTTGATCAAATGTCCCTGTGGTCTCCTTTACATAGGAGAGACCACACAGAGTGTAAAGGATAGGATATCGAAGCATAAATCGACAATAAGATGCAAGGATACACTTTTACCTATCCCACAACACTTTATCACGGCAGGACACAATATCGCACAACTACGTTATCAGGTGCTAGAACATGTGCCACAACCAAGACGGGGAGGAGATCGTATAACCCTGTTAAAACGAAGAGAGGCCTATTGGATCCATGAATTGAATACACTGTATCCTAAGGGGTTAAATAGAGATTATGACCTTTTTTCCTTTCTCTAATTAACCCATTTATCGTGCCTCAATATACCTTATATTATTAAGCATTATAATTGTCATCATTTATTTGTATTTACTACTGCTCATTTACAACTATGCTTTTTCTTTTACAGAATCGCTATTAATGTTATTCTCTTTGGATGGTCACCTCCCACTTCTCTGTGCACCCTCCTCACTTGAATTCTCTGACATGCGCTCTCTAACTGGAACGCAAGCGCTCCCTGTGGAACGCAGAATGCTGCCTCTATCTTCTGTACAGCAGCGCCGACGTCACTTCCGGTATGAGCACTTCCGGTCTATCGTGTACCGTCACGAGCAGACCTCAAACGCTATTTAATATGGCCAGACACCATTACCCTCCACCACGAGACAAGCGGTGGATACCGCGTCCTGGTACACTCACGCCATAGTCAGCACTTGGTAAGTTCCTATCACCAATATTTGCATATCGCAATATCTATACCATCAGTTACCTTACCTGATTAGCGTTATCATCACAGTTCCTGCAGCCACAGACTGTGTTCAGTATAATACAGAGGCGATTAATAGCGGTATGTCTTTCTCTTTTCTCTATCACTTCAGAGTAAGGAAACCACAAAATTAAAACGTGTGAAAAACAAGGCCCACCTGGCCTGTCTAGGATTAAGTCGCTTGGCTGATTCCAGATAAACCGGATTCTTATGGTCCGTGAGGACCACCACCTGATGTTTGGCTCCCTCCAGCCAATGTCTCCACTCTTCAAAAGCCCACTTCATGGCCAATAACTCCCGATTACCCACGTCATAATTACGTTCAGTTGGAGAAAATTATCGAGAGAAAAAGGCACAAGGGTTACTTTTAGAGGTCTCTGGATCTCTTTGGGACAAAACGGCACCTGCCCCAATTTCAGAGGCATCAACCTCCACCTGAAATGGCAGAGAAACATCAGGCTGCCATAGAACAGGAGCAGAAGTGAATCTCTGCTTAAGTTCCTGAAACGCAGAGACTGCCTCAGGAGGCCAATTCACTACATCAGAACCCTTTTTGGTCAAATCAGTCAATGGTTTAACAATAACAGAGAAATTACCAATAAATTTACGATAAAAATTGGCAAAACCCAAGAATCTCTGAAGAGCCTTTAATGAAGTAGGTTGGACCCAATCACAGATGGCCTGAACCTTGACCGGGTCCATTTCAATAACAGACGGAGACAAAATGAATCCCAGAAATGAGATCCTCTGTACGCCAAAAAGACACTTTGATCCCTTCACATACAGAGCATTCTCTCTCAAAATCTGGAACACAGTCCGAACATGTTTCACATGAGAGTCCCAGTCATTGGAAAAAATCAAGATATCATCCAAATAAACAATCAGAAATTTATCCACAAAATCCCTGAAAATGTCATTCATGAAGGACTGGAAGACGGAAGGAGCATTAGTGAGCCCAAAGGGCATCACTAGGTACTCAAAATGCCCCTCTGGGGTATTAAACGCCGTCTTCCATTCATCCCCGTGCTTAATGCGAATAAGGTTATACGCCCCCCTGAGTTCAAGCTTGGTAAACCAAGTAGCACTTTCCACCCTGGAAAACAGGTCAGAAATCAAGGGTAACAGATATTGATATTTCACAGTGATATTGTTCAAGAGACGATAATCAATACACGGCCTTAATGAACCATCCTTTTTGGCCACAAAGAAAAAACCGGCACCCAAGGGTGAAGAGAATGGTCTGATATGACCCTTCTCCAATGACTCCTTGATATAAGACCGCATAGCATCATGTTCAGGTACAGACAAGTTAAAAAGGTGACCTTTAGGGAATTTACTACCAGGCACTTATTCAATAGCGCAGTCATAGCTCCTATGGGGGGGCAAGGATGCAGATTTACTTTCGCTAAACACATCAGAAAAATCAGTCAAAAAGTCAGGAACATCCTGAGCCTGGGGAGAGGCAGAAAAAACAGGAGTGTTGGCATTAACACATTGGCAGCCCCAACTGGTCACAGACACAGATTTCCAATCCAAAACAGGATTATGAGACTGTAACCAAGGGAAACCCAGTACAATAATGTCATGCAGATTATACAGCACCAAAAATTTGCAACTCTCCTGATGATCAGGTTCAACCTTCATTATCACCTGAGTAGAGAACTGGGGTTTATTCTCAGCCAAAGGGTAGAATCAATCCCCAGTAGGGGAATATACTTCCGTAGGGGTATCAAGGGAAACCCACAACGTTTAGCAAAATAAAAATCCATCAGGTTAATAGCTGCTCCCGAATCAACAAAAGCCTGAGCAGAAAATGTGGACAGGGAGCAAATCAGGGTAACAGTCAACAGAAATTTAGTCTGAACACTACCCAAGACAACTGAGCGTGCAAAACGTCTTCCCCGCTTAGGGCAGACTGAAATAGCATGAGAGGCGTCACCACAGTAGAAACATAACCCATTGTGTTTTCGAAACTCATGATGCTGTGCCCCAGAAGCCACTCTATCACACTGCATGGACTCAGAAGCTGGTTCACAAGGCAACACTATTCCACGCATACCTCTACGCTCACGCAAACGTCTGTCAATTTGAATCGCTAATGACATAGAATCATTGAGACCAGAGGGAGCAGGGAAACCCACCATAACATCTTTTACATTCTCTGACAGACCCTTCCGAAAAAGGGCTGCCAAAGCATCATCATTCCATTTGGTCAGGACTGCCCACTTTCGGAATTTCTGACAGTACAACTCAGCGTCCTCAAGCCCCTGATTTAATGCCAACAAGGTTTTTTCAGCTTGATCAGTGACATTAGGTTCATCGTACAATAACCCCAGAGCCAGAAAAAATGCATCAACATCACTCAAAACAGGGTCCCCAGGTGTCAGGGAAAAAGCCCAATCCTGAGGATCGCCGCGCAGGAGAGAGATGACAATTTGAACCTGCTGTGCTGCGTTCCCTGAGGACTTAGGTTTTAAGGCAAAAAACAACTTAGTTATTTTTGAAATTCAGAAATTTAGCTCGATCCCCCCAAAATAAATCTGGCATGGGGATCCTAGGTTCCACAACCGGCAACCTAGCAAGATAGGTAGCAATACTCCGAACTTCAGTGGCAAGCTGATCCACACGGCCAGACAACTGTGCAAACTCCATTGAGAGAAAAAAAAATCCTCGTCTGCACCCAGAGAAAAAGAGGGAAAAAATGCAACAAACAGAGAGAAAAAAAAAAAAAAATTCTGACAACTTCCTTTTTTCTTTTACTATTTTTCCTTCTGTTGAGTACCATATAATTTTCAGTTTGGCCGGTGATACTGTTATGATTTAATAGCTGAGGAGAGCAGGCAAAAACGGCAATACACCAGAGAGGTTGGAATCTACTGGATTGCAGTACCCTGACTAACCACAACAACTAAAGGCAGCCGTGGAGCGTTCCTACGTTGGTCCTAGACGCCTCGTCACAGCCTGAGAGGTTAACTACACCTAAAGATAGAAAGAGGAAAGCTATCTGCCCGGAGCAGATCCCCAAAGAACATAGGAAGCCCCCAAACATGTAATGGCGGTTAGACAAGAGGAAATACAGACACAGACAGAAAATAGTATGAGCAAACGTTGGGGCCCAATCTACCTGGACAGAAAAGGATAGGAAGGACACTTACTGCAATCCAAAAAACCCTAAAAAAAAAAAACTCTACTAATTGCAAAAACACCTGAGATCATACGACCTCTACCACCTAAATTAGTTCTCTGGTGTTACAAAACTAAGCCGCAGCCACTGAAAAAACTGGAAAAGCCAAATGAACAAATAACAGTGGCTCAGATAAACTGAGAGGAGCACAAGCCCCCGGAGGGACCTGGCTGACCTCTGTTATGATCTGCTACAAGCACTAAGGAAAGATGGGAATTCTGTCCCTACAATAGAACTAAGCTGGATCCCTACGATGTAACGGGGAACCAGACCCGCTAAAGTCCTCAGCTAGTCTGAACGAAGACCTATAGTTGCGAGGGAGGAATCCCTACAAGGTATAGGGACTGGGTGAAAAGGTGGACACCTCCTAACAGAAAGTGTAGCAGGGAAAATAAAACAAAACAAATTACTAAGAGATCCTAAGATCAAGCAAAACTGACAGAGTAAGGCACCTAAGCACCCGGCTAGCTTAAGAGTAGATAATACAATGAAGTCCAGCAAAGCCAGAAGGGCGGAGCCAGACTAAATAGGGTAAAAAGGTCATGTGACCAGCAAACTGAAACAAAACCTAACAAGAGGGTTGTAACAGTACCCTCCCTTCTAAGAGGATCCTCCGGATCCCCTATGACTTAGGCTTATCCGGAAACCTCTTGTGAAACGCTCTGACAAGTCTAGACGCAGAAACATCATCCGCCCTCACCCATGAGTTATCCTCGGGTCCATAACCCTTCCAAGCGACGAGGTACTGCAAACCCCCTCTATACCGTCTAGAATTTAGGATGCGGGAAATCTCATATTGCCCGTCCTCCACCACCAGGGGAACAGTGGCCGACACGTCTCCCTCTGAGACCTCAGCTTTTTTCAAGAGAGAAACATGAAACACCGGATTAATCTTCCAGGAGGTAGGAAGCTCCAACTTAACAGCAGATAGGTTAATAACCTGAAGCACCTTGAAGGGCCCTACAAACTTGAGACCCAATTTCTTAGACGGAATCCTCAAGCGCAGATTCTTAGAGGACAACCAAACCATGTCACCAATAGCAAACAAAACCTCTTGTCGTTTTCTATCAAAATACACTTTGGATCTTTTGTTAGCCTCCTGAAGATTACCACGCACATCAGTCCAAACTCTCTCCAAAACACCAGAAAAATTCTCCTCTTCAGGTACAGCCGATCCCAACTTGGAAAATGACCCAAATGACGGATGTCTCCTAGTACAACAAAAAAAAGGCGAACAACCAGCAGAAGCGGATGTATGGTTGTTAAGAGCAAACTCAGCAAGTGGCAGAAACTCAGACCACCCCTCTTGATTATCAGTCACAAAACAACGCAAGAACTGCTCAACATCCTGGTTTTTCCTTTCTGTCTGGCCATTAGACTCAGGATGATATCCGGATGAAAACGACAAATGAACTCCCAACCTGTCACAAAAGGCGCGCCAAAAACAAGCCACGAACTGAGGTCCCCTATCAGAAAACAATGTCAGTAGGAACGCCATGTAGTCTGACAATTTCCTTGACAAAGGCCTTAGCGAGAGTCTTAGCGCAGGGCAGTTTGATGAAAGGAACCAAGTGACACATCTTGCTAAAACAGTCCACGACCACCCAGATGACAGTGAAACCCTCAGAGGGGGGAAGGTCAGTAATAAAGTCCATAGCCAAATGTGTCCAAGGTGCACTAGGGACCTCCAGAGGGCAAAGCAACCCTGCAGCAGGAGTATGAGAAGACTTAGATCTAGCACACACCGTGCATTGACGCACCCACTTAATGACTTCCTTCTGCCATCCAGGCCACCAAAAGCTGCGACCCACAAGTCTCTTGGTCTCAGAGATTCCAGGATGACCTGCCAACCGAGAGTCATGACATTCAGCAAACAAATCTCTCCTCAGGGTACCAGGCACAAACAACCTCCCATGCGGTGTGTTAGATGGGGCATTCTCCTGTGCTTTAAGAATCTCATCTTCCAACACAGAGTCCAAAACAGCAATAACAACCCCCTCTTGCAAATGTTTTCCTCCTCCTCAGTACCCACCATAGGAGAAAAGCTGCGAGACAAAGCATCAGCTTTAACATTTTTAGTACCTGGGATGAAAGTAACGGTAAAATTATACCGCGAGAAAAACAGTGCCCACCTAGCCTGACGGGCATTCAAGCGTTTGGCAGCATCAAGGTAGACCAGATTTTTATGATCGGTGAAGACTTGAACGGGAAATTCCGCTCCCTCCAAAAAATGACGCCAGTGTTCAAATACGAGTTTAATTGCCAACAATTCCCGATTACCGATATCATAATTTAGTTCAGACTCAGAAAATTTCTTTGAAAAAAAAAAAAGCACAAGGATGTACTCCATCCGTCTTTTCCTGAGACAACACCGCGCCGACCCCACAGAAGAAGCATCAACCTCAACCAAAAATGGTTTAGTCACATCAGGCTGCGTAAGGATGGGAGCAGAGCTGAACTTCTCCTTTAGCAACACAAAAGCCTCAATGGCCTCAGTAGTCCACTGAACCGCATCAGCACCTTTCCTGGTGAGATCGGTCAGAGGTTTGGCAATCACAGAAAATTTTTTAATGAATTTTCTATAATAATTGGCGAACCCCAAAAACCTATGTATTGATTTCACACCAATAGGTCTAGGCCAATCCTGCACAGCTTGCACTTTCACCGGGTCCATCTCAAAACCTTCACTGGAGACAATGTAGCCCAAAAAACTAAGTCTCTGTACAGCGAACTCACATTTTTCTAGTTTGGCAAAAAGTGAATTATCACTCAGTAACTGTAATACTTCACGCACACTCCTCCAATGAGACTCCAAATCCAGTGAATAAATCAAAATGTCATCCAAATACACAACCACACTTTCTGCCGATCAAAGGTCTAAGGATGTCATTAATAAGATTCTGAAAAAATGCCGGAGCACTGGAAAGCCCAAAAGGCATGACCAGATTCTCAAAATGACCCAGTGGAGTGTTAAACGCAGTCTTCCATTCATCCCCCTCCTTCATGCGCAACAAATTGTATGCCCCTCGAAGATCAATTTTCGAGAACCACTTGGCCCCCACTAACTGATTAAACAAATCATGGAATCAATGGCAGTGGGTAAGGATTGCGTACAGTAATCTTATTAATCTCACGAAAGTCTAGACAAGGCCGTAAACCGCCATCCTTTTTTTTAACAAAAAAAAATCCAACCGCCACAGGAGATTTGGAAGGCCTAATGTGACCGGCGGCCAAGCTTGTCTGTATGTATTCCTCCAAAGCCTTTCTCTCAGGAATAGTCAAATTAAATAAACGACTTTTAGGAAGAGTCGCTCCAGGGACAAATTCAATTGCACAATCATAATCTCTATGAGGAGGCAATACCTCGATTCCTTATCAGAAAAAACTTTCCAAAAATCCTGAATAGGTACAGGTAACTCCCCCTTAACTACAGCAGCAATACGCCCGTTACAACACTTGTCATAACAATTAGGACTCCAGGACTTAATTTCATTGGTAGACCAATCCAGTACCGGATTGTGCAATTTTAACCAGGGTAACCCCAAAATCACCGGTGAGGGCAAATTATTCAAAACTACCAAATCCAAATTCTCTTGATGAACACCATTAATAGTAAGAGGAAATTCACAGATATGGTGAGTAACATTTTTCAAGTGAGAACCATCCACAGACACCACATTAATAGGAGAAGATAGAAGTTTGGGTTTTAATTTTAGTTTTTCCAAAAATTTCCCATCAATCACATTGAGAGTTGAACCACAATCCACAAATACCCGAAACTCCATTAATTCCTCCTCACCAGCAGTGGTAGCAGAAAGAAAGACACCTTTATTGTTTAAACAAGCTATGCGGGCGAAACTGACCTCACTTTTTTTTTCTCTTTATTCATTCGAAGCGCACAGTTCTTAATAAAATGCCCAGATTTGCCACAATAGAAACACAAGCCCTCCGCAAATCTACGGTATTTTTCCCGAGAGTAAGGTGTCAATGCTCCAATTTCCATCGGCTCTGCAATGTCAGTACAGTCCCTTTCCAAACTTGGAGATGACAAGGCAGATTTACTCTCATTAACCCTTGCACGCAGTCTCCTATCCACCCGTATGGCTAATTGCATAGCCTCTTGCAAGTTACCAGGTATAGGATAAGCAATCAGCAAATCTTTAACCCTTTCACTTAACCCTGCAAGAAATAAACTTTTCAAAGCTGAATCGTTCCACCCCACCTGAGTGGACCACCTTCGGAAGTGAGTACAATATTTTTCCACATTACCTGATCCCTGTCTCAAACGTCTCAATTCTGTCTCAGCTGATGAAACACGATCCGGATCGTCATACAATAACCCCAAAGCAGAAAAAAAAACTATCCACTGATCTAAAGCATGGATCACTAGGCTGCAGAGAAAAGGCCCAGTCCTGAGGTTCTTTGCGCAAAAGTGACATTATGAACCCTATGCGCTGTGATTCATCATCAGAGGATCTGGGTCTCAAACGGAAATACAACAAGCAAGCATTTTTAAAAGAAAAAAAATCTTGTTGTTCACCAAAAAATAAATCAGGCAATCGTACCTTTGGCTCCACGAAATGTGCTCCAGAACAACTACTCACGTGTTGCTGGATTTCAGCCACCTCCAGAGAAAGTCCCTGCAGGCGTTGAGCCAAATCCTGAACCGACACCATGATGGAAACAGAAAATCTTTCCTTAGAGATTTTTTTTTTTTGGGCTGGACTTACTGTTATGATCTGCTACAAGCACTAAGGAAAGATGGGAATTCTGTCCCTACAATAGAACTAAGCTGGATCCCTACGATGTAACGGGGAACCTGATCCTGCGACCAGACCCGCTAAAGTCCTCAGCTAGTCTGAACGAAGACCTATAGTTGCGAGGGAGGAATCCCTACAAGAACTAGGGACTGGGAGAAAAGGTGGACACCTCCTAACAGAAATTGTAGCAGGGAAAAAATAAAACAGAAAACAAATTACTTAGAGATCCTAAGATCAAGCAAAACTGACTGAGTAGGGCACCTAAGCACCCGGCTAGCTTAAGAGTAGGTAATACAATGGAGTCCAGCTAAGCCAGAAGGGCGGAGCCAGACTAAATAGGGAAAAAAGGTCATGTGACCAGCAAACTGAAAAAAAACTAACAGGAGAGTTCTAACAGTATGCCCCTCGAAGATCAATTTTCGAGAACCACTTGGCCCCCACTAACTGGTTAAACAAATCAGGAATCAATGGCAGTGGGTAAGGATTGCGTACAGTAATCTTATTAATCTCACAAAAGTCTAGACAAGGCCGCAAACCGCTGTCCTTTTTTTTAACAAAAAAAAATCCAACCGGCACAGGAGACTTAGAAGGCCTAATGTGACCGGCGGCCAAGCTTGTCTGTATGTATTCCTCCAAAGCCTTTCTCTCAGGAATAGTCAAATTAAATAAACGACTTTTAGGAAGAGTAGCTCCAGGGACAAATTAAATTGCACAATCATAATCTCTATGAGGAGGCAATAGCTGCGATTCCTTATCAAAAAAAACTTTCCAAAAATCCTGAATAGGTACAGGTAACTCCCCCTTAACTACAGCAGCAATAAGTCCGTTACAACACTTGTCATAACAATTAGGACTCCAGGACTTAATTTCATTGGTAGACCAATCCAGTACCGGATTGTGCAATTTTAACCAAGGTAACCCCAAAATCACCGGTGAGGGCAAATTATTCAAAACTACCAAATCCAAATTCTCTTGATGAATACCATTAATAGTAAGAGGAAATTCACAGATATGGTGAGTAACAGTTTTCAAGGGAGAGCCATCTACAGAAACCACATTAATAGGGGAAGACAGAAGTTTGGGTTTTAATTTTAGTTTTTCCAAAAATTTCCCATCAATCACATTGAGAGTTGAACCACAATCCACAAATACCCGAAACTCCATTAATTCCTCCTCACAGCAGTGGTAGCAGAAAGAAAGACACCTTTATTGTTTAAACAAGCTATACGGGCGAAACTGACCTCATTTTTTTTTCTCTTTATTCATTTGAAGCGCACAGTTCTTAATAAAATGCTTAGATTTGCCACAATAGAAACACAAACCTTCAGCAAATCTGCGTTCTTTTTCCTGAGAGTGAGGTGCCTTTGCTCCAATTTCCATCGGCTCTCCAATGTCAGTACAGTCCCTCTCCAGACTTGGAGCTGACAAGGCAGATTTACTCTCATTAATAACCCTTGCATGCAGTCTCCTATCCACCCGTATGGCTAATTGCATAGCCTCTTGCAAGTTACCAGGTATAGGATAAGCAATCAGCAAATCTTTAACCCTTTCACTTAACCCTGCAAGAAATAAACTTTTCAAAGCTGAATCGTTCCACCCCACCTGAGTGGACCACCTACGGAAGTGAGTACAAAATTTTTCCACATTACCTGATCCCTGTCTCAAACGTCTCAATTCTGTCTCAGCTGATGAAACACGATCAGGATCGTCATACAATAACCCCAAAGCAGAAAAAAAAATATCCACTGATCTAAAGCATGGATCACTAGGCTGCAGAGAAAAGGCTCAGTCCTGAGGTTCTTTGCGCAAAAGTGACATTATGAACCCTATGCGCTGTGATTCATCATCAGAGGATCTGGGTCTCAAACGGAAATACAACAAGCAAGCATTTTTAAAAGAAAAAAAATCTTGTTGTTCACCAAAAAATAAATCAGGCAAACGTACCTTTGGCTCCACAAAATGTGCTCCAGAACAACTACTCACGTGTTGCTTTATCTCAGCCACCTCCAGAGAGAGTCCCTGCAGGCGTTGAACCAAATCCTGAACCGACACCATGATGGAAACAGAAAATCTTTCCTTAGAGATTTTTTTTTTTTCTTGGGCTGGACTTACTGTTATGATCTGCTACAAGCACTAAGGAAAGATGGGAATTCTGTCCCTACAATAGAACTAAGCTGGATCCCTACGATGTAACGGGGAACCTGATCCTGCGACCAGACCCCTAAAGTCCTCAGCTAGTCTGAACGAAGACCTATAGTTGCGAGGGAGGAATCCCTACAAGATCTAGGGACTGGGTGAAAAGGTGGACACCTCCTAACAGAAAGGTAGCAGGGAAAATAAAACAGAAAACAAATTACTAAGAGATCCTAAGATCAAGCAAAACTGACAGAGTAAGGCACCTAAGCACCCGGCTAGCTTAAGAGTAGATAATACAATGAAGTCCAGCAAAGCCAGAAGGGCGGAGCCAGACTAAATAGGGTAAAAAGGTCATGTGACCAGCAAACTGAAACAAAACCTAACAAGAGGGTTGTAACAACCTCCACAGAAGTGCAGGGAACAATGCAAAAAGCAAGCACAAAAATAAAAGCAGAAAATATCTTATCTGATAGCAGAAGATGCAGGCAAGACTCAGCAAGCTTCCAAGTGAACCAGGAACCACAGTTGAGACAAGAACAAATTGATCACCGGCAACCATGATGGGAGGGAACCTCCCTTATATAAGACCAGTCTGTAACTCCTGATTGCCAATCCTCATTGAATGGTTCAGTACTGTTTGTAACCACCAGAGGGAGCTTCTGCTCAGAATTCATTTCTAACACATTCACAACAGGAGGCCAAATGAAAACACCTGTGTCAGTTAGAAAGACTGCAGCCAAAATATAGAATAAAAATAATAGAAGTCACTCACATCTTCATTGACCTCCACACTGTGACATCTCGCAGATGATACATACATATCCAACATGCGCTTTCGAATGTTGTTCCCGCAAGTCCTTCGGCATATTCGCACTGTGATGATACTGCAAGTCCATTTCCTGTGCTGTTCTAAATCTTCCCCATAGAACGACTCCGCGTTTTCCAGCACAGAGCAAAGACCACTCTCCTCCCCCCCTGTGCCTGCAGTTTGTGCAAGTCACCTGTGCGAATGAACAGCTCCTCACTCTTCATCCCACCACCAGGAATGCACTTGTTTCTCAAAACCCTGCAAAGAGGTCCATAGCCATTATGAGAACATTCTTTTGTTATAACACGTGGGACTTTCGCCAGAAACAGAATGTACTGTTTGATCCAAAACCCTGAAAGAGCCCCTGAGTAGTCTCGAAGCTGCAATTGTCCATTCTTTTCAGTTTACACAGTAGAAAGGAACTGGACTCGCACAAAACTATCACCAACGAAGTACATTTCCTACATGTTTTGAATCCGGCGTCCGACAGGCATCGTTCCCGTGGTACTGGTGAACCCGTAACTCCAACAGAACCCGAGAAATGGAATTCTCGGATGCACCATGAACTATCTCACCCAAGTTTGGGCTCATTTGAACCGTCATTTTAACCCCTTCCCGACCCATGACGCCACGTAGGCGTCATGAAAGTCAGTGCCAATCCGACCCATGTGGCGTCATGAAAGGATCGCGTCCCTGCGGGCCGGGTGACCGGGGTCACTGAAAGGTCACCCGACCCGCCGGCACAAGACCCTTTGTGCTTCACCACAGGGGGGTTGGCTTAACCCCCCCGTGGCCACGATCGCTCTGATTGGCTGTTAAAAGTGAAACAGCCAATCAGAGCAATCTGTAATATTTCACCAAATAATTGGTGAAATATTACAATCCAGCCATGGCCGATGCTGCAATAGCATCTGCCATGGCTGGACACCGAGCCCTGACCCCCCCACACGGATTCACGGCGGCGATCGGCCGCCGCCACCGAAAGATGGCAGCGGTCGGTCACCGCCGTCACTAAAAGCACCCCTCGTCCTGGCCTCCACTGCCCCCACCTTCCGATCCCCCCCCCTCACTTCCGACCCCCATACTCACCTCTCCCGGTCCACCGATGTCCCTGGATCTTCCCGGCGGCTGCCCGGGATTCTTCATGGGCGCCGCCATCTTGGAAAATGGCGGGCGCATGCGCAGTGCGCCCGCCGGCCGGCGCATGCGCAGTGTGCCCTACATAGTCAAAAAATTTATTTTGATCACTGTGATAAACTGTCACAGTGATCAAAATAAAAAAAAGTAAGTGAACCCCCCCTGTCATAGGTAGGGACAAATAATAAAGAATTTTTTTTTTTTCCTATTAGGCCCTGTGCACACGTTGCGGATTTTGCTGCGGATCATGTCGCTGATTATTCGCTGCTCGATTCGCGATCGCAGCTGATTTCGCTGCTGTATTCGCTGCTTTCGCTGTGATCAGCAGCGAAATCAGCAGCGAAATACCCGCAGCGAAATCAGCAGCAGAATCAGGGCAGCAGGATTTCGCTGCTGATCCGCAGCTGATTTCGCTGCTGATCCGCAGCTGATTTCGCTGCTGATCCGCAGCTGATTTCGCTGCTGATCCGCAGCTGATTTCGCTGCTGATCCGCAGCTGATTTCTGCTGATGCTTGGATCCGCAGCTGATTTCGCTGCTGATCCGCAGCTGATTTCGCTGCGGATCCGCAGCGGATTTGGCGCTGCGGATTCACAGCAGATCTGGAAACCATGTACAGTACAATGCAAATAAATGGTAAAAAAAAACACTGTGCACATGCTGCAGATTTTTCAGCGCAGATTTGCTGCGGTTTTAAATCCGCAGCATGTCAATTCTTTGTGCGGATTCCGCAGCGATTTTACACCTATTCCATTATAGGCGTAAAACCGCAGAGAAAAACCGCAGCAAATCCGCGCTAAATACGCAGGTAAAAGGCAGGTCGTTTTACCTGCGGATTTTAGATTTTAGAAAAATCCGCAAGTGAATCCGCAACGTGTGCACGGGGCCTTAGGGTCAGGCTGGGTTCATATTGCATTATGGCAGTCCGTTAGATGGACTGCGTTTCACCGCGGTATAACGTGGTGTAATGCAGTCCGTTAACGCTGCCATTCACCCCATTTGTGTGCGCATCGCAACGCATGCCATGAAGCGGCATGCGTTCGCGACGTGTCGTCATTCAGTGACGGAGCCTTGGACGCAGGCTGCAGCGTCTGGGCTCCATCACCGCTAGCACAGATGAATCATCGCTGATTCCTCTGCACTAGCGGGTATAGCATAACGCGATCGCGTTATGCTATACCGTTACCAGCCCGTCAACGCTACGTGTTGAACGGGCTGGTAAAACGCAATATGAACCCAGCCTTAGGGTTAGAACTAGGGTTAGGGTTAGAACTAGGGTAAGGGTTGGAATTAGGGTTAGGGTTGGATAGGTTAGGGTTAGGGTTGGGATTAGGGTTGGGATAAGCGTTAGGGGTGTTTTGGGGTTAGGGTTGGGATTAGGGTTAGGCTTGTGGTTAGGTTTATGGTTAGAGTTGGGATTAGGGTTAGGGGTGTGTTGGGGTTAGGGTTTGTTAGGGTTTTGGTTAGGGGTGTGTGGTTGGTTGGGTTAGGGTTGGGTTAGGTGGAGTTAGAATTGAGGGGTTTCCACTATTTAGGTACATCAGGGGGTCTCCATACGCGACATGGCGCCAACATTGATTCCTGCAAATTTTGCGTTCAAAAAGTCAAACAGTGCTCCCTTTATTCCAAGCCCCGACGTGTGCCCAAACAGTGGTTTACCCCCACATATGGGGTATCAGCGTACTCGGGAAAAATTGCACAACAACTTTGGGGGTCTAATTTCTCCTGTTACTGTTGGAAAAAAAAAAATTGGGGACTAAAAAAGTTATTTTTGTGGAAAAAAAATGATTTTTTTTTTCACGGCTCTGCGTTATAAACTTCTGTGAAGAACTTGGGGGTTCAAAGTGCTCACCACACATCTAGATAAGTTCCTTGCGGGGTCTAGTTTCCAAAATGGGGTCACTTGTGGGGAGTTTATACTGTTTAGGCACATCAGGGACTCTGCAAACGTAACATGACGCCCGCAGACCATTCCATCAAGTCGGCATTTCAAAACGTCACTACTTCCGTTCCGAGCCCCGAAGTGTGCCCATACAATAGTTTTCTCCCACATATGGGATATCAGCGTACTCAGGACAAATTGGACAACAACTTTTGAGGTCTAATTTCTCCTGTTACCCTTGGGAAAATAAAAAAATTGGGGACTAAAAGATCATGTTTGTGGAAAAAATATGATTTTTTTATTTTCATGGCCCAGCGTTATAAACTTCTGTGTAGCCCTTGGGGTTCAAAGTGCTCACTACACATCTAGATAAGCTCCTTGGGGGGTCTAGTTTCCAAAATGGTGTCACTTGTGGGGGGTTTCTACTGTTTAGGCACATCAGGGGCTCTGCAAACGCAACATGACGCCCACAGAACATTCCATCAAGTCTGCATTCCAAAATGGCGCTCCTTCTCTTCTGTGCTCTCCCATGCGCCAAAACAGTGGTTCCCCCCCACATATGGGGTACCAGTGTACTCAGGACAAACTGTACAACAACTTTTGTGGTCCAATTTCTCCTGTTACCCTTGTGAAAATAAAAAATTGCGGGTTAAAAAAATCAGTTTTTGAGGAAAAAAATGATTTTTTATTTTCACGGCTCTGCATTACAAACTTCTGTGAAGCACGTGGGGGTTCAAGGTGCTCACCACACATCTAGTTAAGTTCCTTGAGGGGTCTAGTTTACAAAATGTGGTCACTTGTGGGGGGTTTCTACTGTTTAGGCACATCAGGGGCTCTGCCCGCCCGCGGACCATTCCATCAAGTCGACATTTCAAAGCGTCACTACATCCCTTCCAAGCCCTGACGTGTGCCCAAACAGTGGTTCTCCCCCACATGTGAGGTACTAGCGTACTTAGGACAAATTAGACAACAACTTTTGGGGTCCAATTTCTCCTGTAACCATTGTGAAAATAAAAAAATATGGGCTAAATAATCATTTTTTGAGAAAAAAAAATGATTTTTTATTTTCACGGCTCTGCGTTATAAACTTTTGTGAAGCACCTGGGGGTTCAAAGTGCTCACTGTGCATCTGCATAAGTTTCTTAGGGGGTCTAGTTTCCAAAATGGGTCATTTGTGGGGGAGCTCCAAAGTTTAGGCATACAGGGGCTCTCCAAACATGACATGGTGTCCGCTAACGACTGGAGCTAATTTTCCATTCAAAAAGTCAAATGGCGCTCCTTCCCTTCTGAGCCCTGCCGTGCGCCCAAACAGTGGTTTATGACCACATTGAGGTATCTGTGTACTCAGGAGAAATTGCCCAACAAATTTTAGGATCCAATTTATACTGTTGCCCATGTGAAAATGAAAAAACTGAGGCTAAAAGAACATTTTTGGAAAAAAAAAGTACTTTCTTTTTTTTACGGATCAATTTGTGAAGCACTTGGGGTTCAAAGTGCTCACTCTGCATCTAGATAAGTTCCTTGGGGGGTCTAGTTTCCAAAATGGGGTCACTTGTGGGGGAGCTCCAATGTTTAGGCACACAGGGACTCTCCAAATGCGACATGGCATCCGCTAAATATTCCAGCATATTTTCCATTCAAAAATCAAATGGCGCTCCTTCCCTTCTGAGCCCTGCCGTGCGCCCAAACAGTGGTTTATGACCACATATGAGGTATCGGTGTACTCAGGAGAAATTGCCCAACAAATTTTAGGATCCATTTTATCCTGTTGCCCATGTGAAAATGAAAAAACTGAGGCTAAAAGAAAATTTTTGTGAAAAAAAAAGTACTTTCTTTTTTTTACGGATCAATTTGTGAAGCACCTGGGGGTTCAAAGTGCTCACTCTGCATCTAGATAAGTTCCTTGGGGGGTCTAGTTTCCAAAATGGGGTCACTTGTGGGGGAGCTCCAATGTTTAGGCACACAGGGACTCTCCAAATGCGACATGGCAACCGCTAAATATTCCAGCATATTTTCCATTCAAAAAGTCAAATGGCGCTCCTTCCCTTGAGCCCTGCCGTGCGCCCAAACAGTGGTTTATGACCACATATGAGGTATCGGTGTACTCAGGAGAAATTGCCCAACAAATTTTAGGATCCATTTTATCCTGTTGCCCATGTGAAAATGAAAAAACTGAGGCTAAAAGAAAATTTGTGAAAAAAAAGTACTTTCTTTTTTTTACGGATCAATTTGTGAAGCACCTGGGGGTTCAAAGTGCTCACTCTGCATCTAGATAAGTTCCTTGGGGGGTCTAGTTTCCAAAATGGGGTCACTTGTGGGGGAGCTCCAATGTTTAGGCACACAGGGACTCTCCAAATGCGACATGGCAACCGCTAAATATTCCAGCATATTTTCTATTCAAAAAGTCAAATGGCGCTCCTTCCCTTCTGAGCCCTGCCGTGCGCCCAAACAGTGGTTTATGACCACATATGAGGTATCTGTGTACTCAGGAGAAATTGCCCAACAAATTTTAGGGTCCATTTTATCCTGTTGCCCATGTAAAAATGAAAAAATTTATGCTAAAAGAAAAATTTTGTTGGAAAAATTAAAATGTCCATTTTTTCCTTCCACGTTGCTTTAGTTCCTGTGAAGCACCTGAAGGGTTAATAATCTTCTTGAGTGTAGTTTTGAGTAGCTTGAGGGGTGCAGTTTTTATAATGGTGTCACTTTTGGGTATTTTCTGCCATATAGACCCCTCAAAGTGACTTCAAATGTGAGGTGGTCCCTAAAAAAAATGGTTTTGTAAATTTTGCTGTAAAAATGAGAAATCGCTGGTCAACTTTTAACCCTTATAACTTCCTAACAAAAAAAAATGTTGTTCCCAAAATTGTGCTGATGTAAAGTAGACATGTGGGAAATGTTATTTATTAACTATTTTGTGTCACATAACTCTCTGGTTTAACAGAATAAAAATTCAAAATTTGAAAATTGCGAAATTTTCAAAATTTTGGCCAAAGTTCCATTTTTTTCACAAATAAACGCAAAAATTATCGACCTAAATTTACCACTAACATGAAGCCCAATATGTCACGAAAAAACAATCTCAGAATCGCTAGGATCCGTTGAAGCCTTCCTGAGTTATTACCTCATAAAGGGACACTGGTCAGAATTGCAAAAAATGGCCAGGTCATTTAGGTCAAAATAGGCTGGGTCATGAAGGGGTTAAAGTAAGATCATTGATAGGTCTGCCATTATTCTGTTAGTTTCCCAGAAGGCGGTATCAACCTTATGATCTTTCAGAGCTCAAACCATAACTTGTAGCCTGGGGAGGTGGCCAGAAAAACCATCCCCTTTTGTGAGGTCAGCAGCCCACAGGTATAAGTCTCGCGGTGAGCCCCCCTTATTCATTCCAGGCTGTGATGATGTGACAAACAGATCTGCAAATGAACTATGACGTGTGGCTCCTACCCCAGCCTGTCTTGTCTGTAAATGATCTAAGTGCCATGTAAGTGATTTTCATCTTTAATCCTGTTTTATTTCTAACTGTATTGTACATAACTGTATTGCCTCAGCTTGTTACCTTTTTTTTAAAACTATAAGCACTCCCTTCTTTTAAGGAATAAACCTATAAAATTATTAGTTTGTTTCTCCTGCTCTATAAACGAATTTGCACGTGCCTGAAGTACTACGCTACTGTTTTGGGGTTGCTACGGACCCTCTTGATAAATTGTTCATTAAGTAAATCGTAGCTGGTGGCAGCTAAAAGAGGGGTGTAAAGTGTTAACCTATTGGGTGGCGTTGGCAGTGACGGAGCGGGTTTTATAAGTGTATTGCCTGGCTGCGGCCCGGAGTAATTATAATTCCCTCACTGCAGCGTGCCCAATAGCCAGCACACATCCAAGTGGCCTGTCTGGCGACTAACTATCCTAGGTGCAGTTCCCTGACTGGCGCCAGAGAGCTGCAAGTTCCTAAGTGGAAGTGGGATAATTATAAATCCCTGCAGATTATTGGGTCGGACGGCAGCAGCCGTCGTGTGTGTGTGCGTTTTCGTCACATTTGCGGCAAGGAGGGATCACATGCCGTGATACCCCGGGCTACCGTGTGGCGGACCGTGTGCACGTTCATCACAGGCACCACCCCTTTTTAGGTCTCCACCCCCTTTTGGGACTCCACCCCTTTGTGGGCAACCATCCCTGTTTGGGTCACTGCCCGCTTTTGGGACTCCACCCCTTTGTGGGCAACCATTCCTGTTTGAGTCACCACCATTTTTGGACTCAACCCTCTTTCGGGCAACCATCCCTCCTTGGGGTGTACGCCATAGACTTCCCATGGCCCTCTCAGGCCCCTCACTGTCTGTGCCCAGCAGTCTATCTGATCCAACAGTTCCACACAGCGAGGCTCTGCACGGCTCCACACAGCAAGACTCCGCACTGCTCTGTATGGCTCCGCAAGGCTCTGTCCCTCT
The DNA here is from genome assembly GCA_033576555.1 of Oophaga sylvatica. Lineage (NCBI taxonomy): Eukaryota > Metazoa > Chordata > Amphibia > Anura > Dendrobatidae > Oophaga > Oophaga sylvatica. The sequence continues at coordinate 86,843,200 of JARQOD010000001.1, forward strand.
CTGCATGGCTCCACAAGGCTGTGCTCTGCAGAGTTAGTGGACCTGCCGATCTACAGCAAGACGCCCGGAGTTCGTAGACTCGCCGATCCACAGCAAGCCGCCTGGAGTTCGTTGACCCACCAATCCACAGCAAGCCGCACGGAGTTCGTGGACCCACCGATCCACAGCAAACACCTGCTGTAGTCCTCCCAGGTACCTCCTGAACCGATGCCCACAGTCTAGCACGAACTGTAACGAATCTCCACTATCTGTGGACGGGGAGTACTCACTTAGCTGGTCGTTGAGGAATACACTGGGACACTCAGGGTTAACACAGTCTATTCGGTTTATTAAGACACAGCATAAACCAAATCTCAGGTATTTGGTAACAAGCAGCACCCCGTGCACCGTCCAGCAACCGTTCGGGTCTGCAGTACCCACGGTCCTCGCTGAGCCCTGGTGTGCCTAATACGGGCGAGTGTCTGTTAACTAATCGTGATCACCGCACCAGTTCCCGGATACCTCTTATCCTCAGAGGCGTCCTCCCTGGAGTTAGTTCACAGGCCTCCTCACACTGGCTCACTCCAGCCAGCACCCCCGCGTGAACAAAACACACAGGCTCCATCTTGGGTGTTCAGCTGTGATCGGAAGTATACTGTAAAGTTTACCTCCGGTCACTGGTGTCAGCTGATGGGACTACTGCTCCCGTCATCCGACACCTGCTGCTGCTACTAATAACAGCGAGAGCATGAGCAGCTGATAGGAGTATTCATCTGCCATGCTGCGCTCTAAATAAATAATTAAAAAAAAAAACCGGTGTGGGTTCCCTTGTATTACCAGCCAGGCAAAACTCACAGCTGGGGGCTGCAACCCTCAGCTGTCAGCTTCAGCAAGGCTGGTTATCAAGAATAGAGGGGTCCCCACGCTGTTTTTTTTTAAAAAACTTATTTAACCCTTTCAAGACACTGCCCTTTTTCGCTTTTGCGTCTCTGTTTTTGCTTCCCTTCTTCCCAGAGCCATAACTTTTTTTATTTTTCCATCAATATGGCCATGTGAGGGTTTGTTTTTTGCGGGACAAGTTGTACTTTTGAACAACACCATTGGTTTTACCATATCATGTACTCAAAAATGGGAAAAAAATTCCAAGTGCGGTGAAATTGCAAAAAAAAGTGCAATTGCACAATGGTTTTTTTTGGATTTTTTTACCATGTTCACCAAATGCTAAAACTGCCCTGCCATTATGATTCTCCAGGTCATTACGAGTTTATAGACATGAAACATGTCTAGGTTCTTTATTATTTAAGTGGTGAAAAAAATCCAAAGTTTGCTAAAAAAAAAATAAAAATTTGCTCCATTTTCCGAGACCCGTAGTGCCTCCATTTTTCGTGATCTCGAGTTGGGTGAGGGCTTATTCTATGCGCGTCAAGCAGACTTTTTATTGATTCCATTTTGGTGCAGATAAGATAGTTTGATCATTTTAATGCAATGTCACGGCGACCAAAAAAACGTAATTCTGGCGTTTTGACTTTTTTTTCTCACTACGCCGTTTAGCGAGCAAATTAGTCTTCTTTTTATTCATAGATCGGGCAATTCTGAATGCAGCGACACATAATATGTGTTTGTTTTTTTATTGTTTTATTTTGAATGGAGCGAAGGGGGGGTGATTTGAACTTTTATTTTTTTTTATATTTTTAAAAACATTTTTTTAACTTTTAGCATGCTTCAATAGTCTCCATGGGAGACTAGAAGCTGCCATAGACCGATCGGCTCTGCTACAATGTGATCATCGCCGCTATGTAGTAGAATTACTCACTTGCTATATGCAAATCGCCTCAAGTGAAAAAGAGGACTTGAACTCTATAGCGCCACCTATTGGAAGTAGCGATACTACTACAAGTCACAATTAACCCTTTAACGAGTCTTGCAATGTGACTTAGGATAAAAGCCAAATCATATCTCAATTTGCAGACACGGTGTTTCGGACTAGTGGTCCTCGTCAGTGCAAAGTATGAGATATGATTTGGCTGTGTGAGAGGCTCACTTGCTATAAGCACCGACCACTGAGAAGAAAAAAAGGATCTGAGGGTATGTGCAGATGATCCATAACTGGCAGCGCAAGTTCGCTGCTTTTAAAGCGCTGTCTATTGAATGCACGCGAGTCCTCATGTGTTCACTGAACCGTGCAGATTCACCGCATCCAATACACTGTATGGGTGAAATTGACATGCTGTGGTCTGGAAAGATGTACAGCATGTCCATCTCTCGTTGACCGTTCTCCTGCTGTCTTTCAGTGACCAATCTCCTGCCGACTCTCAGTGACTGCCATCTCCTGGTGTCTCTCGGTGACTGCCATCTCCTGACGTCTCTCGGTGACTGCTGTCTCCTGGTGACTGCAATCTCCTGGCATCTCTCGGTGACTGCCATCTCCTGACGTCTCTCAGTGACTGCTCCCTGCCATCTCTCGATGACCGATCTCCTTCCATCTCTCGGTGACCAATCTCCAGCCGCCTCTCTGTGACACTCCTGCTGTCTCTCGGTGACTGCCATCTCTTGCTGTCTCTCGGTGACTGCCATCTCTTGCTGTCTCTCGTGACTGCCATCTCCTGCCGCCTCTCGATCACTGCCATCTCCTGGTGACTGTCATCTCCGGCCGTCTGTCGGTGACGGCCATCCAGGGCTGTGAAGTCGATAAGCCAAACCTCCGGCTCCAACTCCTCAATTTCCATGACTACGACTCCAAGACTCCGACTCCCTCATACCGGGGCTGTGGAGTCGGTAAGCCAAACCTCCGACTCCTCAATTTCCGTGACTCCGACTCCACAGCCCTGCTACCATCTCTGGCCGTCTCTCGGTGACTGCCATCTCTCAGTGACTACCATCTCCTGCCGTATCTCAGTGACTGCTCCCTGCCATCTCTCGGTGACTGCCATCTCTGGCCGTCTCTCGGTGACTGCCATCTCTCAGTGACTGTTCCCTGCTGTCTCTCGCTGACCGATCTCCTGCCGTCTCTCAGTGATTGCCATCTCCTGCATCTCTCAGTGACTGCTCTCTGCCGTCTCTCAGTGACTGCTATCTCCTGCCATCACTCAGTGACTGCCATCTCCGGACGTCTCTTGGTGACTGCCATCTCCGGAAGTCTCTTGGTGAGTGCCATCTCCTGCTATTTCAGTGCCATCTCAAGCCGTCTCTCCGTGAGTGCCATCTCCTGCCGTCTCACGGTGACTGCTCCTTGCCGGCTCTAGGTGACTGCCATCTCATGCCGTCTCTCGGTGACTGCCATCACTCAGTGACTGCCATCTCATGCCCTCTCTTGGTGAGTGCCATCTCCTGCTATTTCAGTGCCATCTCAAGCCGTCTCTCCGTGAGTGCCATCTCCTGCCGTCTCACGGTGACTGCTCCTTGCCGGCTCTAGGTGACTGCCATCTCATGCCGTCTCTCGGTGACTGCCATCACTCAGTGACTGCCATCTCATGCCTCTCTTGGTGAGTGCCATCTCCTGCCGTCTCTCGTTGCCGGCTCCAGATGACTGCCATCTCTTGCCGGCTCTCGGTGACTGCCATCTCCGCAGCTCTCAGTGACTGCCATCTCATGTCGTCTCTCGGTGACTGCCATCTTCTGCCGGCTCTCGGTGACTGCGATCTCCTGCCGGCTCTCGGTGACTGCCATTTCCTGCCGGTTCTCGGTGACTGCCATCTCCTGCCGGCTCTCGGTGACTGTCATCTGCTGCCAGCTCTCGGTGACTGCCATCTCCTGCCGGCTCTCGGTGGGTTCTTCCTACGCTGTGTACACGAGGAGCGCAGCCTCACAGAGGGAAGAGCCTGGGTGGTGACGTCACCGAGCAGCGGCCGCTGATTGGCTGAGACGCGCCTCCCCAGCACGGGCTGCTGGAGCCGCAGCACTAGTCACCCGCTGAGGACGGGAGGCTGCTCCGGTGGCGGCTGCACGAGATCTAATCTGAGACGGTGGAAGCGCCTGACTGCACCGGACCGGCAGCCGCTGAGGAGCATGGTGAGCCTGCGTGTGCCGGAGGTAATGCGCGGGGCTTGTGTTATTGTGCTGCCGTGAGGATTAGTAGTGGTGGTCGGAAGCTGCCATTTGTGTGCTGCCCCCTGACTGCCGGGTGCCCTCTGCCTGTGTGATGGTTCCTTGCTGCCGAGCGGTGGGTTTGGGGCCATCATTTCCGACCACAGCCTAACATAGCGGGACCAGGATTAGGGATTCCATAATTGCATAACTGAAACTTCCAGGGGGAGGTCGCTTTTAGGGACCGTTCTTCTAAACACCTGATTGGGGCTGAGATTCGTTTTTGCATTGGGGTTTCATTAAAGCTGTTGCCTTCTGTGCTGCACTGTCTAGTGCTGGCTGCGGAATGAGGTAACTGTGGGTCCATCAGTGAGCTTGTTCTGATACTGTTTATCACCACAGACTACTTCAAAGTGAAATATTCAAAGAGTCTGAAACAGCCAAATGCAGCAAAACTTATAATGTAACCTAATAGCAAGAATTATTTTAAGCCCCAAGCTAATGCACGTAACTACAAATGATTCCCGGAAGGTGGAAAACCCCCTTTTGATTGTGGCTTTATATAGTGTTTTTAGTTTGGAAAAATGCTGCTTTTCTTTTGTTTGTTTTTTTGTAAAAGTCAGTGGGTTAAAAAATGTCATGTACCCTCCTTTCAACGTTGCACCAGTGGCACCCGGACTGTGTAATGCAATGTTGCCCATATGGACCGCTGCTGCCAATCATTGGCTTGCACTATAATAATAGCTCATCGTGATGCTTGTTTGGTGGTGGGGGTGTTACCCCTTACCTCTTTGACCGCACAAGTTGCACCAATGTTGTCCGCTTCACATGTATGCGGCGCAATCCTCTCAGCACTTTGTAGGGGTATCCTCCTCGTCGAGGCAGCGGCCACATAAAAAAATAAAATAACTAAATTTGGAAACGTATTTATCTCCCAATTTTTTATTTTTTAACTTCAATTTTACTATAAACTGATGTCCGTAAAATAGCAGGTGGTATCGCCTATCCTTAATGCTGTAGATAAGCCCCCGATGTCACCTGAAAGAGAAGAAAAACGAGTTATATTATACTCACCCAGTGGCGGTCTGCCGTCCGGTCCGATGGGCGTAGCGGCCTGGTCCGGCGCCTCCCATCTTTTAGAGAAGCCAGCCTCTTTGCGTTCCGTCGCGGCTCCTGCGCAGGCGCACTGATCTGCCCTCTCCAAAAAAAAAGGAGGATAGCCTAATACGCAACACAATGTTCCTGAATGGTGGTGCAGATTTCTGGCACAAGGTAAAAAAAAATAAAAATACGAGGCAAAAAACAATGCTTTATCATCATAGCGCCGAACAAAAAGTGTAATAAAACGAGATCTAAACTACTAGTAGTACAGTCATGGCCAAAAGTTTTGAGAATGACACAAATATTATATTTTCACATGATCTGCTGCCCTCTGGTTTTTATGTGTGTTTGACAGATGTTTTTATCACAGACAGAAATATAATAATTGCAAACATATGAGTAACAAAAGCTTATATTGACAGGTAGAATGAGTTAATGCAGCAAGTCAATATTTGCAGTGTTGACCCTTCTTCTTCAGGACCTCTGCAATTCTCCCTGGCATGCTCTCAATCAACTTCTGGACCAAATCCTGACTGATAGCAGTCCATTCTTGCACAATCAATGCTTTTCATTTTGTCAGAATTTTTAGTTTTTTTTTGTCCACCCGTCTCTTGATGTTTGACCACAAGTTCTCAATGGGATTAATATCTGGGGAGTTTCCAGGCCATGGACCCAAAATCTCTATGTTTTGTTCCCTGAGTCATTTAGTTATCACCTTTGCTTTATGGCAAGGTGCTCCATCATGCTGGAAAAGGCATTGTTGACGAGGCGTCTAGGACCAACGTAGGAACGCTCCACGGCTGCCTTTAGTTGTGGTGGTTAGTCAGGGTACTGCAATCCCATAGATTCCAACCTCTCTGGTGTATTTCCTTTTTTGCCTGCTCTCCTCAGCTACCAAATCATAACAGATGTCGCATGTTTCTCAAATAAGGTGTTTGTTCCTCAAAGTTTTTTTGTTTTTGTTTTTTTTAAACCATTCCTGAGACTGATAAACCTGTGTTTTAGACTACTAACCCTCTAATTATGAGATGACTCTGCCGCTTGTTTCCCAATCTGTATAGAAAAGCTGATCAGACTGTGTCAGAAAACCGTCTCTGTTCATTGTCAGCACATCAGTGTGTAAAAGCTTAATTATTAGGATAATCACATATTAACGCTGTGATTTAGAAATATAAATGTGATTTTAATGGTATCTTCTGAAGTTACATTTCCTTTAAGATGACTTTGCTAGAAATAGGAGTCGATTCCTTAAAGTTTTAGTTGACTGGTAATGGACATCTAAGACCATCATAAAGCAAATTAACGCTGTGAATATCTGTGTGACTCAAGGAAACCGTCTCCTCTTGCAATTATCCTCCGTGCTGAGAACTCTACACGTGTATATTAAAAGTTTCAGGTAGGTGTGGAAAAAATTCTGCAAGAATCTTACAACAATAAGAGTGTTAAAGTAAACTATCAACAAAATGCAAAGTGAATGAGCAAAAGAGAAATCTAAATCAAATCAATATTTGGGGCGACCGCCCTTTTGCCTTCACACAGCATAAATTCTAGGTACGCTTGTTGACTATACTTGTGCAATATAAATGCATCTTTAGACAAGACAGTCTTACAATGTGTCTGATTGATCGCAGTGGTTCATCCTACGTTAAAATTCGACAGATTTAACAAAATCAGAACCGAAGACCAAATGCTCTGTAGTAAATATACAAGTAGTATTAGTTCATGTAAATAAGATAGGGGACTTAATTAACATAGTTTTGACTAAAAAAAAAAAAGCCAACCCACTACGACAAGGTGAACCTAATCGGGATGGTACCTGGCTATTGTAATTCACCTCACTATGTGTCAGCAGACTTAAAAATTGGATAAGGGCAGAGTAGGACCTGGGTCCAGATTGTTCAGACAGCTTCACGTTGAAATCCATATAAACAAATGAACAGCACTAAAAAGGGGGATCCATGCCTCTTGTTTGTACAAAGTACAAAAAACTAAACCAAAACCAACTTACACCAATATAGGCTCTGGCTCAATTTTCTTGAACTTTCTTGAATTAATTTTTTGTACAAACAAGAGGCATAGCTGCTCCCCCTGTCTTTGAGAGGTTGTTCAGTTTGTTTATATAGATTTTCACAGACAGGTGTCTGAACAGTCTGTACTCAGCTTCTACTCTTCCCTCAACTGTTTTATGTCTGCTGACACAGTGAGCAGAACTACAAGAGTTAGGTACCGTCCTCATTGGGGCACAACCTGTCGTGCTGAGATGGTTTTTACTTTGTTTTAATAGTTAACATTTTTTTTAAGTACCCTATGTGATTTATATGTACTATTTGTTTACTTACTACAGAGTATTTGCTCATTGTGTTTTTATCTTAGGTTCTGTTTGTAAAATGGCCACAGTGTGAACGCGCACCTATGCATTGCACTTATACCAACATATGCTCTGGCTCTTTTTTTGACTTTGAATTTTAACAAGGTCTAATCTGTTTATACCGTCTATTACAGTTAACTAAAGGGTATTCCACACTAAACAACATCGCTAACGGGATCGCTAAAAAACATCACTATTTAGCAATCCCGTTAGCGATGTTGTGTGCGGCATCTGCCAGCGACGAGCTTCCTGCTGTGATCTCGCTCGTCGCTGGAATCGTTCTGGACCCTATTTTCGTCGCTGGCGCCCCGCTGGTAAGTATCTAATCGCTGAGTGTGGCACCTTTTTTAGCGATTTTAGCGGTACTTTTGTACCGCTAAAGTCGTTAAGGAGATCGCTAACCGCGATAGCGTCCTTAACGACATCGCTAAAATAGGTAGCTACTAGCGATATAGAAACAATCCCGCTAGCGATCTCATTAGTATGCGACGCTAACGAGATCGCTAGCGGGATTGTGTAGTGTGGCAGTACCTTAAAAGATGGGAGGCGCCGGACCAGACCGCGACGCCCATCGGACCGGACGGTAGACCGCCACTGGGTGAGTATAATATAACTGGTTTTTCTTCTCTTTCAGGTGACATCGGGGGCTTATCTACAGCATTCCAGAATGCTGTAGATAAGCCCCTGATGGCGGTGGTCGCATCTCATACTCCAAAAATGGGGTGACAGATTCCCTTTAATTGATAACAGTAATGCCTGGGGAGCGACCTCTGACCTCCCAGTGATCATAACAATGGGGCTCCACTCCAATAACAATAGGCCTATGTAGCTCCTTGATCGCAAGTAGCATACCCCGGATGAAGAAGCTTCCCCTCTCTGTGAGATAGACGATCACTGGCTATTTTGGGAATAACCCTTTAATTACTTGTTAACTGTTCTGATTTAAAAATAGTCTCCTGTCCATGTGCGAATCTCCACTGTGCGAGGCTGGTGCGTAACCCAGTGCTGTAGCGCTAGGGCTTGTCTGTAGTATTGATTGAGGTTGCTCGGGTGATCTCCGAGTATTTGGGTGTGCTCGGAGATTTAGTTTGTGTCACCGCAGCTGCATGATTTGCGGCTACTAGACAGCCTGAATACATGTGGGGATTCACTAACAAACAGGCAGTCCTCACATGTATTCAGGCTGTCTTGTAGCCACAAATCATGCAGCTGCGGCGACAAACACTTATCTCTGAGCACACCCAAATACTCGGAGATCACCCGAGCATGCTCGCTCATCACTACTCGTCAGTAATTTCAGCACGGCTAGCACTAACGTGCGCTGCGTTTTCACACTCTGCCCTCCTCTCTGTTGTGAATGTGTTAAAAATGAATTCTGAGCAGAAGCTCCCTCTGGTGGTTACAAACAGTACTGAACCATTCAATGAGGATTGGCAATCAGGAGTTACAGACTGGTCTTATATAAGGGAGGTTCCCTCCCATCATGGTTGCCGGTGATCAATTGTTCTTGTCTCAACTGTGGTTCCTGGTTCACTTGGAAGCTTGCTGAGTCTTGCCTCTTCTCCTGCTCTCAGATAAGATATTTTCTGTTTTTATTTTTGTGCTTGCTTTTTGCATTGTTCCCTGCACTTCTGTGGAGGTCAGCCAGGTCCCCTCCGGGGGCTTGTGCTCCTCTCAGTTTATCTGAGCCACTGTTATTTGTTCATTTGCCTTTTCCAGTTTTTTCAGTGGCTGCGGCTTAGTTTTGTTACACCAGAGAACTAATTTAGGTGGTAGAGGTCGTGTGATCTCAGGTGTTTTTGCAATTAGTAGAGTTGGTATTTTTTAGGGTTTTTTGGATTGCAGTAAGTGTCCTTCCTATCCTTTTTCTTTCTAGGCAGATTGGGCCCCAACGTTTGCTCTTACTATTTTCTGTCTGTGTCTGTATTTCCTCTTGTCTAACCGCCATTACATGTTTGGGGGCTTCCTATGTTCTTTGGGGATCTGCTCCGGGGCAGATAGCTTTCCTCTTTCTATCTTTAGGTGTAGTTAACCTCTCAGGCTGTGACGAGGCGTCTAGGACCAACGTAGGAACGCTCCACGGCTGCCTTTAGCTGTGGTGGTTAGTCAGGGTACTGCAATCCAGTAGATTACAACCTCTCTGGTGTATTGCTGTTTTTGCCTGCTCTCCTCAGCTACCAAATCATAACACCTCTCACTTAATCTGTGAACTGTGCATCGCTGAACATCATCGTGACACGTAATTATAGAGTGACGGGATGACTCCAATGTACAACGGGCACTTCTAGCAATACAAGTAATTAGCAAAAATGGATATTGGTGGGCTCTGGTTAATTACAATGTAAAACCCCTTAATATTTCATCTATGGCCATAATAATATATTCAAAGGGGTTTTCAAAACATTCCATATACTTATAACAAAGCTCCATCAATGCACGGGACGTAGAGCTGCCAAAACCCGGGACTGGCCATGGATGCCGGACTTCAGAGGAGCTTTAGTAATATTAATAAATTATGCGTTTTTATATTTTAAGTGGGCATCTACCTAACGTGTGAGTGTGGCCTTCCTGTGTGAATAACGCCGACTGTAAGCTGATGGATCCATTCTTCTTCCGTGTGCTTTGTATGTCAGTTTTCTGCCATCTTTGTGTCATTTGGTTTTCTCTTGCACAATGTCTCTCGGATGGAAGTTTCCGAAGTGTCTCCCAGCAATTTGTGAAAAGCAGACAGTACATGGACCTTTTCATTGCTCTTTTTTTTCACTGACTTTCATATCGATGGGTGACTTCTGTACGAAAAATAGACCAGAGAAGGACCTGTCTGTTTTTTTTTTTTTTTAATTTATTTATTTTAATGTGGATCCTTATTCAGCCAAAAAACTAAAGTTGACTTGTGAATAGCCCCATAGTATATTGTGTGGTCAGTGGGGAGAAAAGGCTAATGATACGGACGCACGCGTCCCAACGTTAATCAGTGTAGTAGTTCACATACATTTTAATTCCCGAATGGACGGACTGTTTAGAAAAAATTGCAATATGCACTGGTGTTTTTGGTATTTCAGATGAGACTCCCGTACATTTCGGTGAGTGCTAAAATAAATATTTAAATAGGATGCCATACGGTATCTGTACATGGCAATCTACGGATAGGATCTGTCTGCTCAGATTTCTTGTCCTTATACAATTCCACAATCTGTTGCCATTTTACAGGCTTTCTGGTTTGCTGCTTGTAGATTTGAGGAGTTGCTTAGATATCATGTTATTGACTTGCAATTATTTTGGTTAATCAAGCAGAAGTGTCCGGGAATTCAAGCTCCGCTGCTGCTTGTTTTCTGACATTCGCAGTTTATTCACAGGCAGCTATACGTGGCCTCTGTCCTTTGCCCATTACATGGCAATAGCGGAGAATGCGATTTTTGCAACAATGGTATGCAGTCTAGATAAGGCTAAGTTCACACATACATACAGTACATACATACATATGTTGAGGGTTTTTTGTCTTTTTTTTTTTTTTTTTTTTTAAACTGGCAGGCTGGAGGCCAGACTGAGTCCAAAGGACTATCTGCCTGTATCTAATAGTGCTAATGGTTTCCATCAAAATCCTGTTTTTCGGGGATTCTGAAAGAAGCTCCAATGCATTGCTCAGTGTGAACCTAGCCTAATCCTCTAGCTGCATTCCTAGAAGGACAGTAATCCTTTGTCCGTATTTTTTGTGGCACAATGGACCACACATGGGCAGCACAGCAACCAATTATAGAAAATATTCACGAGCACATGAGCAATTTTCCGCACAGACTTCATGTCCACATAGAACAAGTGGCAGCATGCAAATTGGTCCCTTTTACGGACTAGATTAGGGGATGTAAATGGCAGACGGTGGCTTCACCCATCCGTAATGCGGATGCACAAGGACAGTGTCGCGGCCAAAATTGCCGCAATACCCCAGCCAAATAATTTGCTACAATGTATCAGTAAAGTGTGAGGATTGCCTATATTGGATACATTTGTAGAAAACTTTCAGCTGGGAAAACTATTTGCTGTGAGATTTTGAAACAAAAATTGAATCAGTTCTTTTGCTGTTTTTGTATATAATTCCACATTAAGGCTGTGTTTACATGTTGCATTTTTAGCAGTTGTTGATGCATTTTTTTTAATACAAATTTTATACTGAGTTTTATAGTACCAGCAAAGTTTCAGACTTCAGAAATCTCATGCACGTAGCTTTTTTTTTGTCATCAATATTTTGTGCAAAACCTGGGTTTTGCGGAATGAAGTGTTTCATTTCTTTCAGCTTTTTTCAGCGTTTTTTTTCAGCATATTTCACCCATTTAAAGCAGTGGATGGTGCAAAAAATGCTGAAAAAATGCAAGTATCAGTTTTTGGTGCTCAAACCTTATGAGGTGGAATCAGATATTTTTTTTTTTATGCACTAAACTTTAGTAGGCACAAGAGACAAATGTACCATGTCCAAAAAAACTAAGCAAAACATGCCTGCGGAAAAACACGCATCAAAAAACGCAACGTGTAAACAATAGCCTAAGAAGAGAAGCGCAATAGGAATGAAGGGGGGGAAAACACCTCTAAGTGGGCCCATAACCTTGGTTTCCATGTTTACTACTACAGTTGCTAAAGGAGAACTTGCAGCTTGACTGCTGCAAGTCATTTACTATTCCATCAGTGCGGGCGTCCATTCTGAATATTGCTGCGTTGCCGCTCAATGGCTGCAGTCGGCACGAGACACAACAATGTCACATCACCGCCAGGAACAGCGGCGCCGACATCATTAGAACGGCTCTGCTGCTAGAGGTGAGTATACACAGTTTTCATTTTAATTCGGGTGAAGTGTTGAAGCTGGGTTGTCTTTTTAAGAATGGTGGTCGCTCCATGTAGGCCATGCCGTATGAGGGGCCTAGGGTGACCATCACCTCTGCCCCTTCTCCCTCCCCCTCCCTCCGGTAGCTACTTGACTGTCCACAACCCTTGCTGACATTAGACGTATAGGTACGACCTATTTTCCAAGTAGTTACCAGAAATGCATGTATCTGTATGGCCAGGTTTTTGGGTGGGCACATAAGCTGTGCCCTGCGTGATCACTGTGGAAGCTCGGATTAGCTGGCAGCTAAGCTCCAGCAACAACCACCAGTGCTAGCACCCTCCCTGGCTGTTTAGCCCTCTAGATGCCATGGTTCATAGTGACTGCGACGTTGGGATGGTTGTGAGACGCAATCATGGGGACCAATAAGGTGATCAAGGGTAAAGACGGCGAGATATGCTGGGTTGTAAGGCCCTGCCATAAGCAGGATCTAACAGACCTCCTCTCAGTGTTAGGGCTAATGCAGACGAGTGTATAAATCGGATGTGTGCTGTTCGATATTTGATCAGACAGTACACGGACAACACAGTGACCCATAGTAATCAATAATGCTGTTCAAATGAACGAGTTCTTTCTCTGTCCGACTCTGAGGAAAAAAAACCCAGCATGCAGTAATTTGTTGCCAGTCTCTAATGAGACTTACCTAGTCATGGAACATCCCAGTGGCATCCAATTTTTATGGATACCTTTCTATTTTAAACCTCGGAAACCATATTTGACCATGTACACATTTTTATGTAGAAAACTTATGTCACATGGACTTTAAAAAAAAAAGCGAGCACACTGATGTAAGTTAGAAAAATAATCATCTGAGTTTTCTGGATGACTTTTTCTCATGTGCTCTTCTGCAGCCGACCGATCGCTGACGAGTGTAAAACGCTGAAATATAAAAGTATTGCAGGGTATTGGAAAGCAGTAAGGTTATGTGCGCACGTTGCGTATTTGCTTGCAGAAATTTCTGCAAGGTTTCTGCATCTCTTGGCAGAAAAACGCAGCGGAAAATACATGCGTTTTTTATGCATTTTTTGCGTTTTTGGTGCGTTTTTTTTCCTGTCCATTCAATGGATCAAAAACTCACAAAGAATTCGCATGTTTCAGAAAATAAAAGGCTGCAAATACGGACTGAAATTTACTGATCATGTGCACAACACTTCAGGATTGCCATTGAATTACCTTGCATAAGTATTCCATTGCGGTTTTGGACCATTTGCGCGCGTAAAAAAACCACAGCAAATACGCAACATGCGCACATAGCTTAAGACATTTCCGTGTTCAATTCCATTTACCGTAAAAGGACTGAGAAAGTTAGGGTGAGTTTCCACGGTCAGGAAACGCTGCGTGTTTGGCGCTGTGCGCTGGCGCAGCGCCAAACACGCAGCGTCCAGATGTTACAGCATAGTGGAGGGGATTTCAAGAAATCCCATCTCCACTATGCGTAACAATACGCAGGTGGCAAACCTGCGTAAACGGACATGCGGCGCGTCTTTTTAGACCGCAGCATGTCCTCGCGTATTGCGGCGACGGTGCGTCGCCGCAACATAATTAACACAGGGCTATGTAGCCCTGCGCTCTTTCCGGAGGTGTTCCGGAGGTGTCCTGAACACCTCCGGAAAGATCGCGCGTCATAAAGGGGGCGGGGCTTAGACGGAGCGGAATTTCCGCTCCGTCCAAAGCGCTATGGTTCCGGACCGTGGAACCATAGCCTAAAAGGGGGAAGAAAACACAAAATGATAAAAATCATGGAAAACTGTTACGTTAATAAAAACATTTTTTGTAAAAATAAAATACCGTACACATCTGGTATGACAGTTTCCAGTATGATCCGCACAATAAAACTATTGGTGCTTAACCCCAATAGTGAACTGCAGACTGTAAAAAAAAAAAAAAAAAATTATCATTCCACTGCAGAAAAATGGTTTTGCTTTCCTCTAATTTCCTCTTTCAGCTCTGTTGGCTGAAAAATAAAATAAAATTTTAAAGCTTTCAAAATATATTGATGCTTATTTGTTATAGAAAATTTTTCTTAGTGTCCAAAAGTAGCAACATATAAAAAATATAAATTCATTATCGCCGTAATTGTACTGACCCGAAGAATAAATAAAGTGATGAACATAAATAAATAAAATCAGTTCAACAGTTGATTTGTTAACCCCTTAACCCCCAAGGGTGGTTTGCGCATTAATGACCGGGCCAATTTTTACAATTCTGTCCACTGTCCCTTTATGAGGTTATAACTCTGGAACGTTTCAACGGATTTTGGCGATTCTGAGATTGTTTTCTCGTGACATATTGTACTTCTTGTTAGTGGTAAAATTTCTTCGCTATAATTTGCGTTTATTTATGGAAAAACAGAAATATGGCAAATTTTGAAAATTTCGCAATTTTCAAACTTTGAATTTTCATTCCCTTAAAACAGAGAGATATGTCACACAAAATAGTTACTAAATAACATTTCCCACATGTCTACTTTACATCAGCACAATTTTGGAATCAAATTTTTTTTGTTAGTAAGTTATAAGGGTTAAAAGTTGACCAGCGATTTCTCATTTTTACAACAAAATTTACAAAACCATTTTTTTTAGGGACCACCTCACATTTGAAGTCACTTTGAGGGGTCTATATGGCAGAAAATACCCAAAAAGTGACACCATTCTAAAAACTGCTCCCCTCAAGGTGCTCAAAACCACTTTCAAGAAGTTTATTAACCCTTCTGGTGCTTCACAGGAATTTTTGGAATGTGGAAGAAAAAAAATGAACCTTTAACTTTTTAGTGACAAAAACAATCTTTTACAAACAATTTCTTTATTTTCAAAAGGGTAAATTGGAGAAAATTGACAAATATAGTTGTTGTGCAATTTCTGCTGAGTACGCTGATACCCCATATGTGGGGGAAAACCACTGGGCGCATGGCAGGGCTCGGAAGGGAAGGAGCGCCGTTTGACTTTTTCAAACCAAAATTGGCTGGAATTGAGATCGGATGCCATGTCGCGTTTGGAGTGCCCCACATGTGCCTAAACAGTGGAAACCCCCCCCACAAGTGACCCCATTTTTGAAACTAGACCCCCTAAGGAACTTATCTAGATGTTTGGTGAGCACTTTGAATCCCCAAGTGCTTCACAGAAGTTTATAACGTAGAGCCGTGAAAAAAAAATCATAATTTTTCCAAAAACATGATTTCTAGTAACCAATTTTTTATTTTCCAAGAATAAGAGGAGATATTGGACCCCAAAAGTTGTTGTCCAATTTGTCCTGAGTATGCTGATATCCCATATGTGGGGGGGGAACCACTGTTTGGGCGCACATCAGAGCTCGGAAGGGAAGGAGCGCCATTTTACATTTTCAAACCAATATTTTGGCTGGAATTGAGATCGGACGACATGTTGCATTTGGAGAGCCCCTGATGTGCCTAAACAGTGGAAATCCCCCAAATCTAACTCCAACCCTAACCCCAACACACCACTAACCCTAATCCCAACCCTAACCGTAGTCCTAGCCCCCAACCCTAACTTTAGCCCCAACCCTAACTTTAGCCTTAACCCTAACCTTAATGGGAAAATGGAAACAAATACATTTTTTATTTTATTATTTTTCCCTTAGTAAGGGGGTTATAAAGGGGGGTTGGATTTACTGTTTATAGCGGGTTTTTATGTTTGGCAGCTGTCACACACTAAAAGACGCTTTTTATTGCAAAAAAGTTTTTGCATCACCACATTTTGAGAGCTATAATTTTTCCATATTTTGGCCCACAGTCATGTGAGGTCTTGTTTTTTGTGGGACGAGTTGACGTTTTTATTGGTACCATTTTCGGCCACATGACGTTTTTTGATTGCTCTTTATTCCGATTTTTGGGAGGCAGAATGAACAAAAAACAGCAATTGATGAATTTCTTTTGGGGGGGCATTTACACCGTTCCGCGTGCGGTAAAATTGATAAGGCAGTTTTAGGCTACTTTCAAACATCCGGTTTTCGCCGTCAGGCGCGATCCGGCTTTTTTTGAAAAAAACTGATCCTTTTTTTTTTTTTTTTTTTACCGCCGGATCTGTTTTTTTTTCTCATTGACATGCATTAGCACCGGATCGCGCCGCATGTCCTTCCGTTCCGTCCGTTTTTTGCATAAATTTGGACAAGCCTGGAAGTGTCCGAACTCTCTCTCTCTGATGTGTGGAAGTAGCCTTATTCTTTGGGTCACTACGATTACAGCGATACCTCATTTATATAATTTTTTTTTTTTAATGTTTTGGCGCTTTTATACAATAAAATCTATTTTCTAGAAAAAATAATTATTTTTGCGTCTCCATTCTGACAGCTATAACTTTTTTATTTTTTCGCTGATGGCGCTGTATGACGGCTCGTTTTTTTGCGGGACAAGATGACGTTTTCAGCGGGTACCATGTTTATTTATATCCTTTTTTTTTTATTGCGTGTTATTCCACTTTTTTGCTTGGCGGTATGATGATAAAGCATTATTTTTGGCCTTGTTTTTTTTTTTTTGTTTTGTTTTGGTGTTCACTATAGGGGTTAACTAATGGGACCATTTTATAGGGCGGGTCGTTATGGACGCGGGGATACCAAACATGTGTACTTTTATTTTTATTAAAATATTTATTTATTGATAGAATAAATATTGATTTTCTGTCTGAACTGTGTATGCAAATTTATACAACAATCCTGATGTAAGTGCTCAGTGTAGAGCACAGGATAAATGTGAACTAAGCTTTAAAAGAAATCAAAAATGTTATGTACCCCAAAATTGTACCCATGAAAACTTCAACTCTCCATCGAAATATGCATTTCCAGATCTAAATGCCCCATCTCTGCTGAGCTCAACAGTGTGGCTATGTCAGTTTGCGTCCACATACATGCCATTATTGTAGCAGCTTGAGCCCACTTAAAGGGAATCTGTCAGCAGTTTTTTGCTACTTCATCTAAGGGCCCCATCTCACATAGTGAGATCGCTGCTAAACAGCGATCTCAGCAGCGATCTCGCTATGTCAGACATGTACCAGCGATCAGGCCTCTGCTGTGAATCGCCGGTCGTGTCAGAAATGTCAGGACTTTTTATTGATCGCTGGTCTCCCGCTGGCCAGCACGCATCGCTGCGTGTGACAGGCAGGAGACCAGCGATCTCCTGGTAACCAAGGTACACATCGGGTTTCCAAGCGCGGGGCTGTGCCTGGAAACCCGGCATGTACATTGGATACCAGCGCGCTGCTGCAGGGGAGATGGTAACCAAGGTACACGTCGGGTTTCTAGGCACCGCGCAGCGCCTGGAAACCCGATGTGTACCTTGGTTACCAGCTCTCTGCATCAGCGCGCCGGTATCCAACGTACACTGCGGGTAACTAGGCGACGTTACCCGCAGTGTCGCTGTCCTGATCGCTGCCTGTTTGGCAGCTCAGCAGCAATCATGTAGCGACACACCAGCGATCCTGATCGTTGTCGGGATCGCTGGTGTATTGCTATGTGAGACGGGGCCCTAAGAGCTGCATTATGTAGGGAAAGAGACCCTCAATTAAAGATGTTTCACTTTGTCAAAAGTGCTGCACCCAGTAAACTATTAGCTCTCAGATGTAGAATGCAGCACAGCTGAGAGCTAATACCACCCACACCAGGCTCTGTATGTACGCTGTCTATAGATAGTGAGCTGCTTATCACAGGAGGGCATGATCAGATGACTTAGGCCTAGACAGCTACTCTTAAGCCCCCGTCTCACACAGCGATCTCGCTAGCGAGATCGCTGCTGAGTCACTAGTTTTGTGACGCAGCAGCGATCTCCCCAGCGATATCGCTGTGTGTGACATTCAGCGACGATCAGCCCCCCTGCTGGGTATCGCTGATCGTCGCTGAATGTCCTGGACATTTTTTTTGATCGCTGGTCTCCCGCTGACAGGTATGCATAGCTGCGTGTGACAGGCGGGAGACCAGCGATCCGCTGGTAACCAAGGTACACAGCGGGTTTCCAGGCGCGGGGCTGTGCCTAGAAACCCACTGTATACCTTGGATACCAGCGCCCTGATGCAGAGAGCTGGTAACCAAGGTACACAGCGGGTTTCCAGTCACCGCGCAGCTCCTGGAAACCCGATGTGTACCTTGGTTACCAGCTCCCTGCATCAGGCCGCTGGTATCCAACGTACACTGCGGGTAACTAAGCGATGTTACCCGCAGTGTCGCTGTGCTGATCGCTGCCTGTTTGGCAGCTCAGCACGATCATGTAGCGATACACCAGCGATCCTGACAAGTGCATATCGTTGTCGGGATCGCTGGTGTATCGCTATGTGAGACCCAGGCTTTAACAATGATCATGTCTTAGTGATAAAACATCCTTTGTAAGTAAACAGCACACAGCCTGATAAGTGACACACAGTTAAACCCCTTAACGACCACTGATGTGCATTAAAACGGCTGCTGTTAAGGGGCCTTATTCCCTCATTACAGGGAATAAGAGTGTAGCACCCCCCACCCCAGCATCAGAAATTCTCCAGGGTTTCAGCTACTGGGGGTAGCTGAGACCCTGGAGAACACGATCAAGGACGGTTTTCCGGTCCCTGATCACATGATCGAAGTTATTCAGTGAACTTGAATGTAGAAAATTTGGGGCTAAGGCAAATTTTTTGTGAAAAAAAAGTTAAACGTTAATTTTTTCTTCCACATTGCTTTAGTTCTCGTGGAGCACCTGAAGGGTTCATAAACTTCTTGAATATGGTTTTGAGCACCTTGAGGGGTGCAGTTTTTAGCAGGGTGGATTGATTTAAATCACGCCGATTTAAATCAACGATTTAAATCATGATTTAAATCAAATGATTTTTTTTCTATTTAAATCAGATCGATTTAAATCGTTATTTTAATCATGATTTAAATCACTGATTTAAATCAAAAGATTTTTTTAATATAAATCACGATTAAAATCTAAAACTTTCAATCATTGTTCAATTAACTCCACACTTCTAGCTTGGTTTCACTTCTGTAGCTTGGTTTCAGTTTCTTTTTCCATTCAGTTGACATGCCCAAACTTGTTGGATAGTCAGTCAGCAGTACTTGGCTGTAGTAACAATCAAACTTCAGAAGTGATCTGCGTGAGCCATGGCAGGTCGTAAGAGAGACCCTATTTGGGTTCATTTTGTTGAGATGCCAGCAGAGCTTGGAAAGAAAGGTGGGAGAGCAAAGTGCAAATACTGTCAAAAGGATATCCAAGGACTTGTTTGCCGTTTGAAATCACATTATGAAAACTGAAACCAGAAGGGAAATGAAGATGTTGATAGTGATACAACTAATGTCAATGAACCCCCACAGCTTCTTATGCACCAGGACCCTAGCACTAGTGGTAAGTCTGGCAATTACAACCTATTTTAACAGACGTTTTACTGGGATGGTTAAAGTCTATGAAAAGAAAAATTTCTAGCACTAGTTCTGGAGTATAGAATTTAAATTTATGTTAAGGCAATATTTCACAGAAGATTAACGTTAAGTAAAATAAAAGAGTGTGTATACGCCTATTTTTTTTTTTTTTTATTGTAGGCTACAATTCACTTTTGAAGTCTGCCAAATTGACCATTTTTTTAAAAAAAACATTTTAAAACTTTTGTGACATAATTTTTTTCAGTTGCTCTGATATTACTAGTATTACAGCAACTTCACCGGAAACTTGAGTAGCATAACTTTTGAGACAGCCCTTATAGGACGAGGACCATTACATTGTTCAAAAAGTTTGTTTCAAAATATTTTCGTTATATTTCTTCAAATACGCAGTCGAATTATATTTTTAATTACTGTGCTTTCAGGGTCAAATATGGCTTGTGCTGCACGTGACAATCAATATCTGGGGACAACTTCAACAAAGCAGCCCAACAAAAAACTTTGCGTGCAAAGTGTAGAAAAATTCCTCTTAAAGACTACGACGAGCCAGAAAGAACATTTTGATGAATTAATTGCTAAATTCATATTTGCAAGTGCAACCAATTCTTCTTTCCGACTAGTTGAACACCCATTGTTTGTACAAATGATCGAAGGAATAAGACCAGGCTACAAACCACCAAGTAGATTTGATATCTCAGGAAAACATCTTCAGGCTGTATACGACAAAGAAAGAGCGGCTTGTACAAAATATTTGAAAGACAAAGTTGTTAACATGAGCTTGGATGGTTGGAGCAACATCCACAACGACCCATAATTTGCACTTGTGTCACAACAGAAGATGGTGAAACTTACCTTACAGACACAATCGACACATCTGGAAATTCACATACTGCTGAATATTTACTTGAAATTGCTAAGAACTCAATTCACCAATGCCAAGAACAGTTTGGATGTAAAGTAAGGAGCTTAGTTACTGATAACGCAAGCAATGTGGCAAAAATGCGAGCGGAACTGGCACATGAGGATGACACAAATGTCATTACATACGGTTGTTCTGCCCATTTGTTTGCATCTTTTGGCAAAAGACCTGCATATTTCGGGTGTCAAGGAACATGTTGTAGAAATTGTTAAATATTTCCGCAATAATCATTTTGCACATGCAACCTACAAGGAAATGGGAGGACTGAAGTTGGTTCTACCACAAGATGGTAGATGGAATACCTTGGCTGAATGCTTGGAACTGTTTATTAACAACTGGTCAAAATTAGTGTCCATTGCGAAACACATCGGGATAAAATGATGCTAATATACGAAGCAAAGTATTAAATCTTGGTGTGAAGAGAATGCCGAGGACCTTTTGGAAAGGTTAAAGCCAATATCTATTGCGTTGGATAAAATGCAGAAAGATACTGCAACCATAGCTGATGCCACAGAAGTTTGGAAAGATTTAGAAGGTTTGCTAGATCGCTTGAACCTCTCAAACAATGTAAAGGTTGCAATACACCACCGCAAGGACCAAGCATTAAAAGAAGAACACTATTTAGCCAATATCTTTCATCCCATCTACAGAGGGAAAAAACTATCTGAGGCGGAAATCAACTCTGCAATGGAGTGGCTCGCCAATACTAACCATGACATTGTGGCAACTGTGCTGAAATTGAAGTGTGAATCTGCACCATTTCAAAAATACATGTTTGCAGATAACGTCGTTAATGAACTAAAACCACTGGACTGGTGGAAGTCGCAATCACTTGTTCTTCAGCGAAGAT
>JARQOD010000001.1:86864765-86981645 GCA_033576555.1 Oophaga sylvatica
TTTCTGATTACACATTCACTTTATCTCCCACTGCTCTCAGGAACATTATAATATCACAACAGATTACAGGAAAGTACAAACTCAGCTCTGCAACATCTGTCTCATGACTGAAAGTAGAAAATACTAAACTTCATATCCAATTATCACATTTTGACATGTAGGTACCACTATCGACTTATTACCCCCTGCTAGGTGTGCTTTCATTTTTTTCAGTCACTTTTCATTTTCTCTTTCATATCCAGTAAACAGATTCGTCATTGGTAAATTGTTTTCATATGCTTCAAACTTGCTTCTTCATATTGCCTGCCAGTTTCACAACTTTATAATGTAATTAACACTAAATATTCATATCAAAATGCCTGTGTCTGGATAAAGGTGACATACGAGGAGGTTATTCTGAGACATCATTGGAATTACTGTCTAAGGGCTTGCTATCACTTGCGATTAAATCGGGACAAATGCAATCTGATAAAAAATAGGATTGCATTCTGACCAAAGTTATTCTCTCATTGTGTGTTCATCAACAATTTTTTTTTTTCATCTCAGATTGGATCACGGTCAGACTGGAAAAAAATCGCAAATGCTGTGATTGTAATTGGAAATCAGATCGCATTCACCAATAGAAGTGGGAGCGAAAAAATATCGCACAGCAATCTGACAATGCGAGTTCCGTCCGATTTTTACACTCTCATGTCCTTGAAAACCCAACATTTCAGCAGCCGCGTACAGTAGAATCACAGAGTGACCCAACAAAATAGGATAGAATAGATATATATACATAAGATAGATAGATAAATATAAAGATGTCAGTAGCATATACAATTAGTACAGTGCTTGTGTAGCTTACTGTACTTGTATTTTTTTTTACTAATTATATTATTTTCCGTAAAAATAGTGTGGGATCCCCCGACATTGTATTAACCAGCAGAGGGAAAGCAGACAGCTGCAGGAGATGTTTATAGCCTGGTAAGGGGGTAATACGCATGGAACTTTCCATGGTATTAATATCAGCTCACAGCTGTATACTTAGCCTTTCCTGGTAATTAAAGTGGGGGATCCCTAAAAAATTATGTAAGGTCTCCTTATAATTAATAACCAGCAAAGGCTAGGCAGACAGGTGCAGACTGATATTAATAGCCTAGGAGGGTGCCATGGATGTTTGGCATCTCCTGTGCTGAAAACATCATCTCTCAGCCACCCCAGAAAAGTTGCATCTGTAAGAAGTGCCAGTTCTGGTATTTAGCCTCACTCTTCCCACATGCCCTGGTGCGGTGGCAAGCAGGTAATAGTTGGGGGGGGGTTGATGTCACCTTTGTATTCTCGGATGACATCAAGTCAAGGGCTGTCCGCTTTCATTCTGCTAGTTAATAAAATGACAGGGGATCCCATGACATTTTTTTCTGAAAGGAATATACTAAAAAAAAGAAATGTATTGTAAACTACACACTCAAAGCATTGATTATATATCTCACTCACATATTTATGTACATCTTTTTATACAGTGGGTACAGAAAGTATTCAGACCCCTTTAAATTGTTCACTCTTTGTTTCATTGCTGTTACGGATCTGCAACTCAGGACTAAGGCAGAAGGGGAGAAGCTGACCGTGTACTAGGACTAGGCTGAAGCCCTACAATGGAGTGGGCGTCCTATTCCTTGTGAATAGACCCACTGACGTTTCCTAGGCTAAACTCAAATGAAGACCTAAAGGTAGGGGGAAGGGTAACCCTGAACGAACTAGGGACTGGGAACAAAAACAGGTATCCTCCTAGTAGGAAAATAGAGGAAGCTGCAGAAACAAAAGGTAAACCAAAAAACAAGCAGGCAGAACTAGAAATCTCAGAACTACACAATATCTAAAACAGAAAGCTATCAAAGCACCTAGCCAAAACTCTAGCGGATTAACACTGTTGTCCAGCAAGGACTGGGAGGCAGGTGCTGGGTAATAAAGGGTGATACAGTCACCTGACCCTAGACAACCCAGCACCAGGGGAAAAAGACCAGAAATAGATTCTAACAGTACCTCCCCTTTTACGAGGATCCTCCAGATCCTCTTGGCTGAGCCTTATTCGGAAATCTCTTGTGAAAAGCCTTTATCAGCCTTGAGCCTGAGACGTCCTCAGCTTTCACCCAGGAATTATCATCGGGACCAAACCGAAACACTCCAGGACACGAGATACTGCAACCTTCCTCTGTGCCACCTGGAATCTAAAATGCGTGAAATCTCAAACTCGTCGTCCTCATCAACTGGAGGAACAATCGGCATCGTCTGCTTATCTGGCGTGTCAACTTTCTTCAGTAAAGATACAAGAAAAACTGAATTAATTCTCCAGGACGAGGGGATGTCTAATCTCGCCGCTGCTGAGTTGACAACCTGAACCACTTTGAAGGGTCCTACAAACTCAGGCCCCAGTTTTTTAGAAGGGATCTTCAAACGCAGATTCCTAGAGGACAACCAGACCATGTCCCCAACTGCAAACAATGCCTCCCTTCTTTTCTTGTCAAAATATTTCTTTGACTTTCTATTTGCCTCTTTCAGATTATGGCATACACTGGTCCAAATCCTTTCCAAATTTCCAGAAAAACTCTCCTCCTCAGGCACCGCCGCCCCAATCTTAGAAAATGGACTGAAAGATGGATGCCTCCCTGTACAGCATAAAAAGGAGAACACCCAGCCGAGGAAGACGTATGATTAGTAAGAGCAAACTCAGCTAGTGGTAGATATTCCGACCACATCTCGATTGTCTGCTACAAAACATCTGAAAAACTGCTTGACGTCCTGGTTCTTCCTTTCGGTCTGTCCCTTGGACTCTGGATAATAACCTGACGAAAATGACAAATGAACCTTTAATCTGTCACAAAAAGCACTCCAAAAGCGAGCCACAAACTGTGGTCTTCTATTGGAAACAATATCCGTGGGAACACCATGGAGCCTGATAATCTCTTTCACAAATGCCTTAGCTAGAGTCTTGGCGCAGGGTAATTTATTGAACGGGACCAGATGACTAAACCAGTCCCCAACAACCCAGATGACAGAAAACCCTCAGAGACCGGCAGATCGGTAATAAAATCCATAGTAAGATGCGTCCATGGCAAACTAGGAACCTCCAAAGGGCACAGCAACCCTGCAGCCGGGGCATGTGAGGCCTTCGACCTAGTGTACACAGTACACTGACGTACCCACTGGATGATTTCTCTTTGCCACCCTGGCCACCAGAAACTTCGACAGATCGACTTTCAAGTTTCCGAAATCCCTGGATGACCCGCCAACCGAGACTCATGACATTCAGCAAACAAAGCTCTCAAGGGTCTAGGCACAAATAATTTACCATACTGAGTGTTAGTTGGTGCCGCATTCTGGGCCTCTAGGATGCTATTCTCCAACTCAGAACCCAATGCTGCCACCACCACCCTTCTCTGCAAAATACATTCCTCCTTCTCAGTATTAACTTCAGGAGAGAAACTACGAGACAAGGCATTCTTTGTCCCAGGGATATATGTTACGGAGAAATGGAACCGGCAAAAAACAGTGCCCACCTAGCTTGACGGACATTGAAACATTTAGCAGCATCCAGATATGTGAGATTCTTATGATCAGTAAAAACCTGTATCGGATGTCTAGCCCCCTCAAAGAAATATCGTCAATGCTCAAATGCAAGTTTAATACGCAGCAACTCTCAGTTCCCAACATCATAACTGAGCTCAGTCTCCAAATTTTTTTAGAAAAGAAAGCACAGGGATGCACCCCATCCTCTCCCTCCTGGGACAGAACTGCCCCACTGATGAGGCATCAACCTCTACCAGAAATGGCTTGGTCTCATCTGTCTGGATCAAAACAGGAGCAGAGCTAAACCTCTCCTTGAGATGCTCAAAAGCCTTAACAGCCTCAGTGGACCATTGGACAGTATTAGAACCCTTCTTGGTGAGATCAGTTATATGTTTAGCGATAACAGAAAAATTCTTTATGAATTTTCTAAAATAATTAGCAAACCCTAAAATTCTTTGAACCAATTTTAAACATTCAGGCCTAGGCCACTCCAACAAAGCAAAGCATATAATCAGTACAGCACATGCACTACTCTTTCCTTGCCCGGAAATGACTGCCTTGGACGACTTCCAGGGCAAGGAAAGAGTAGCGCATGCGCTCTACTGATTATATGCTTTGCGCACTGTTGGGCAAAGCACACTGCGCATGCGCCGGCCCGAATTTGAATTGCGCAATTGCGGGAAGCCGAACGCCGTCTGTGGGATTCATAGACGGCGATACGCAACTGATGCCGATGAGCGGGGGGAGAGAGAAAAAACGCGCCCTCCTGACCTGACCACCGTGATTGACAGCGCAAAAAACGAAGTTTACAAAGGTATTTTGATATGAAAACGGGGGTATCAGGATATATGATACCTACCGTTAGCTTTGTTATGGGATGCACTATTCAGCCATATCTTTATCTGATATGGCAATATTGGGGTGACAGATTCCCTTTAAGCACTATCTATGTGTTACAGTCCTGTGTTTATCAATATGTTTTCTGTACTAAGTAGGTAATCATCACCTGTGTATTACCTCATGTTACTGTATATTACCTCATATTATTGTGTATTGCAGACTATCTGTATTTTATGCACTGTGTAGTTATATATCCTGAAATGCTCCTGTTATTGCATTCTATAGTTTCACCCTTTCCTGTCACATCTACAATCAAAAGAAGGTTACAACTTACAGCCTCTTTTTCTAAAGAAGACAGGGGTTTTAGCTACATGTCTCACTACACACCATGCTAACGTGTATCAGGACAATATATTCATCATAGATAATAATTGATTTTTGCAAAGATATACTGGTACATTAGGTACCGTATATACTCATGTATAAGCCGAAATTTTCAGTACCTTTTTTTGTGCTGAAAATGCCCCCTCGGCTTATACATGAGTCATAGGGCAAAAACCAGCGGGGGAGGGGATGCGGCGGCAGGAGCCGGTGGCTGGGACATCATACTCACCCTCCCCATGCCATCGCTGAACGTCCCTGCAATGCTGCGTTCTCCCCGGCTTCCTGCAGCTCTCCCCGGCTT
Organism: Oophaga sylvatica; assembly: GCA_033576555.1. NCBI lineage: Eukaryota > Metazoa > Chordata > Amphibia > Anura > Dendrobatidae > Oophaga > Oophaga sylvatica. The sequence goes on from JARQOD010000001.1 coordinate 86,869,837, forward strand.
CCTGCAGCTCTCCAGCGCTGAGCGGTGACGTAATACCCGCTCATTAAGGTCATGTAATATGGACGCGACGCCACTCCCATCGGCGTGGCCTCCATATTCATGGCCTTAATGAGCGGTATTACGTCACCGCTCAGCGCTGGAGAGCTGCAGGAAGCCGGGGAGAGCTGCAGGAAGCCGGGGAGAATGCAGGATTGCCGGCCGGGACGTTCAGCGATGGCACGGGGAGGGTGAGTATGATGGAGGAGGATGGGGGAGCATGGAGGAGGACAAGGAGCATGGAGCAGGATGGGGGGGAGGACGGAGAGCACGAGCAGAACGGGGGGAGGACGGAGAGCACGGAGCAGGACGGGGGGAGGACGGAGGCACGGAGCAGGACGGGGGGAGGACGGAGAGCACGGAGCAGGACGGGGGGAGGACGGAGAGCACGGAACAGAACTGGGGAGGACGGAGAGCACGGAGCAGACGGGGGGAGGACGGAGAGCACGGACAGGAACGGGGGGAGGACGGAGAGCACGGAACAGACGGGGGAGGACGGAGAGCACGGAACAGACGGGGGGGAGGACGGAGAGCATGGAGCAGACGGGGGGGGACAGAGAGATGGGGAGTGCGAGCTGGATGGGGACACGAGCAGGACGGGAGGATGGAAAGCACGAGCAGGAGCGGATAATGGAGCAGGAGGGGGAGACAGCAGGAGAAGGTGGGCGCACAGATGCGTGGATGGGGGAGCACAGAGCAGGACGGCAACTTATACACCCGGCTTATACGCGAGTCAATAAGTTTTCCAAGTTTTTTGTGGCAAAATTAGGGGGGGGTCGGCTTATACACTGGTCGGCTTATACATGAGTATATACGGTATATTATATCTTCTAAAGCAAGTGTTTGAAACAGTGAGGTATATTTAAAGAGGATCTATCTCTTGCTCAACAAAACTGAGTTAAACACCTTATAAAAATCCCTGAGCTTCTCTGTGTCTGACGCTCTTTTACGGTTTGGCTGTGCCATTTCATTGAAGAAATGTTGCTACTTCTGGAGTGCAACATGTGAAATATCTGCTTTGCAGTCCAACTTGGCATTTCTTCTCAGTCTTTTTTGGTGGCATATAAGTCTAAGATGCTCCTGTGCTGTGATTGGCAGTGTCTGGAAGGGTGGGATTAAAGTGCAAACTCCCAGAGAAGACTGTGAATAGATGGCCATTTGGAATGCAAAATAAGAGATTTCACATATTGTGCTCCACAATGAACACATTTGAATATCTCTGTAATGGAGTGACGCAGCACAATATTAAAAAGATTGGGAGAAGCAGGGGGGAACTCAGGGAATTTTACAAGGTATCTCATTTTTTTTCAGCAAGTGACATGTCCTCTTAACTTTAAATGAATAACATGTCACTTTTACTTTACTCTTAGATATACTAGTGCATGTCCAATATTGATAGGACTCCACTTTAACTCATAATTTTATTGTATCGCCTCCAAATAATGCAGTCTTTGAAATTTCTTCATAAGACTAAAAAAAATGTGTTCAACCTTGATATAAACCTTTCTTCATGTTCCAATTTTTCATTTACGACAGTTACAACAGCAGATGTCAGAGAGATAAAACCATTTGAACTATCCAGCAAATGTGATTGAGTCTAAATATAATTCTTTTTCTAATGTTTTTTCTTATGCCTCAGACAACTTTCAACGCCTTAAGGACACGCACAATTTTTGCCCATTTTTACCTTCCTGCACTCAGCCATATCTTTTTCTTATTATTACTTGCAGTTGCTGAATGAACCCTTATTATTATAGCTGCTATCACTCAGCAGAAAAACAGGTTCTAGACAAGAAAAAAAACAAGGAATAAAACCCTACCTTTATTAAATCCATAATTATTTTTTCAAATGGGTCTGACTACTGAATAAGAAAATAAAAGTTATACCGTCACCAATTCCCTATAGCTCCTGTTCTAACAAGCATCCATTCTTCTTGGTTTCTACCTCCTGGTCCTGTCCCAACACATTGAAAATAACAGGTTGAACAGACATTTTCTGCCATTTCTGCTGTGTTGAGACAGGATCAAGAACTAGACACTAGTGATGAGTGAGCACTAAAATGCTCAAGTGCTCAATACAAGAATCAATTTTTTGGGGCTCACGTTAAATTTTTTAAATACAAGGAAAACTTGGCTAAACATGGGACAATGCTGATGTCTGCTGGACATTATTGGTTTATTGTTGTTCTTATTTATGAGCGAGCACTAAAATGCTCAAGTGTTCGGTACTTGAATCGAGTAGGTCGGAAGCTTGGACGGGTTCGATTCAAGTAACGAGTGTAATGGAACTCAATGGGAAACTCAAGCACTTTATGGAAGACCTTACCATGAAAGCTGGGCGGTGCATAAAAAAAAAATATATAGCTGAAATGGATGGAAACAGCGCTCAAATGGAATGGGAACAGCATGCGTAAGAAGCCTGAATGCATCTCTGACTCCCAGGTCATTGCTGGGAACAATGTTGTCAGAGTACTACTCCACTTTTGCAGACTGACAACAAAACACAAAACCGAAGTTAAAATGGATTAACAGGAAAAAATATTAGAAAACATTCTTTCCTTTATAATGAACTTGTATATTATGCAAAATTAAAAAGAGAAAAAAAACCCGCCTACCTCACCGTATTTCCCCATCATCTATAACTGCAGTGTAAAGGTAACAAGCATGAACGCGGGATGCAGTGACAGTACGCGGGCAACAGAGCAAGGGTTAACAGGTTTATTTTACAGGGGAATACTCCATGCAGGGAGGTAAAGAGTTAAACAGTATTAAAGGAAACAGTATTAAAGGCATAGTACAATAGAACAGTTCAGATGATGGCAGTTCGTTAGCATATATGTAAGGCAGTCCTTAAATTGCAGCTCCTGCTGCAAACTCAATTGCGCAGCAACGGCTGGCGCGGTGTCCTCTCTAGTGGGGTTCAATAGAACAACAATACCGCCGTCTTCTGGTAAAAGTGGTCGGTCTCCGGTACCTTCCACTGCCCCTTGTCCATATACTGTAGTTTCCTACAAAGTTTACGGGCTACTGTGCTGTCTAAGCCCGACGTGACTCCTGCACAACTCTCCCGACAGTCTCGGTCAAGCGAGCCCAAAGTGGCTGACGGTAATACGGGTCAAGATCTGGTACGGGCCCCACGTGGCTCAGAAGTTGTTAAACAGCACGTTCAGGATACAAGGGTCTGTCCTGTACTCGGTAACTCATATGGGGCACATGTGTAGTACTCACAAACACGGACTGCTCTGCGTCTCGCTTAGTGGAAGTCACCGGCACACACTGCACGTCCCTCTCGCTCTCTGTCCCCGGCTGCTGGCGGCGGGAAATGACTGTCACTGGTCTGCGGGGCGCTGATACTCCCGGACAAAGGACTTCTCTCTTTCTGACTGGGCACGACCGGCTCTGCTCTGTCTTGCAGCAGCTCTGCTCTTCAGCGGCTCTGCTCTGCAGGCAATGGGGGCTCTTTCTATATGGTCTGTCGCCACATCGGTACACTCAGATGGGGAAGCAGAGCGCGCTCCTCACTGCTCTGCGCGCTGCTCTCTGCGCTGCCCTGCGCCGGCACCAGACTGACCTTTTTGGCGTGCTTTCCCTTTTTATTTCTCTGCTGTGCGCCCTTTTCTGGCTCTGCCCGCCTTCCTGGGACTGCAGGAAGCTCCGTATCTCTCTGGCTTCTCTCATGCAGCAGAGGGAGGTCTGCCCCACTCAGGCTTCCCCCCCAGGAACAGAAGATGTAGCCCTTCTAGTTCCGAGGTCCGGTCTATCTCCTTACAACAGTAAATAATATAGTAGAGGGGGAAAATAAAACTACACCCATTGGTATTCACTGGTAAATGTAATTTTAACATTTTATTACCTTATCTGGACATGTGGTGTATGTGACATGGTCAGACAGATCCTGCTTAATTTATGAAGGAGGGACACAAACTCACAAAACCTATGCAGACAATGCAAGAACAGGACTCTGATACACCCTGTATTAGACATAAAGGAGGACCTCACACACATTCTGTTAAAATTATTATGTAGTGGGACTCCTAGACCCATAAAGCCTATGCACGAATTAGAATGAGGGACTGCAATACACCCATGAAGATATGTAGAGGAGGGCCTCAGGAAACATTTTTTTCCCATTGTTAAAGAGTAGGACTCCTAGACTGGTAAAGTCTATGCACTAAGTGCAATAGCTGAAAAAACATTTACCCCTGCAGGGAATATATAATAGAATTGTAGATGTAGGCATCATACACATCCTGTAAAAATTATGGAGGAGGACATCATACACACCCAGGAAAAATTCAGAGCGAGAGCCACCTGATGACCCTCTAAAATATTGGAGCGAGGGCCGCCTGTTTAGAGATAACAATTCGGAGATGGAGATCGATTACCGAGCAGTGGCGAGCATGTTTGTTCATCGCTAGTTGTTATATATCATTTATCACATTGCGTAATTGAAAACAGCAATGAAAAAACATTTTTATTAAGGGCCAGCAAATGTCGCATATAGCAGTACATGTTCCTGTCCTTCATGCTCAGTAGAGGCGCTTGTCAAGGGCCAGTCTTTATGCTTTCAGCATGGTGCAGGTTGATCTTTTCACCTCCACACCACCAGAGTGACTTTTGGCGAAAGAGTGGATAATAGGGACTTTATAGATGGGGTAGCCTTTATTCTGTCTGTTGTGAAAAGTGAATTGGAACTATTCAAATGCAGCAAATTGCCAGTGAGGAAAATTTACATTTTAGAAGCACACTTACGTAACACCGCTGTTGAAAGTACGTTCTATGTAGCTAAAGTGGTAAAATTCAGAGAAAACACCATGGTAACCCAAGGCAGCACACTGTCATGCCCAAAAGTGGCAGATGGGGATCATGGACCCACTGTCCCACAGGGGCCAAGCGATTACCTGGTGTTCGTTGCAGCTCCTGATGGTCGAGACAGACTGGGGTGCAGGTAGCCTGCAGGTACCACTTCTAGGTAGACACCAATCCCAAGGGTCAAGTTAGCTGACACAAGGAGACGTGACCAAGGTCACTGACAAGCATGTAAGAGAGACTGACGGATTGTACAGACAGCTTGGATATTGAAGATAGGTTCTCGTTTACACACATGGATATCAGGAAACAGTTCTGGAGCTGGTCGCACTAGGACCAGGGACAACGGACACAGGACTGGCCACACCGGAATCAGGAGACCGCAGACGTGGTTTCAGGATAAGGATACTGCTGAAGCAGTCACAGGAACACAAACTATACTAGACGATGAGAATATGATGGGGGACCTGGCAACATACAGATGCACACACCAACACCACTAAGACTAAACTATAGGGGTTGCTCAGGCACCTCCCTATTGGGGAGGGTGCCTTTTAAGTAAGATGCCTCCCAGCTATTGGCCAAGAGACACCTTGCAGGTGATCACTTTAACTAAATTAATCACAGGTGTTCGCTGGGGAAATTTTTGGGAATTTTACCATGTGTGTGCTGTTACTTTAAGAGAAGGGGAGAGCGAGCGCATTAGGCTCGCCGCTGGAATACAGTGCAGCATGCACAGGGGATGCTCCTATGGATGGGGTGGTGAGTAAGTCGGCGTCTTCGCATGGTGGCAGTAGGGGAACCATGCGGAGATGCCGGCAGACGTTACACACATTTCAGACTTTTTCAGTCTTATCCAGAGCATGCATAAAATATTCACTGCATGAAGTATTATCCCTTGTGGTTACTGTTGGTGAAAAGGATAATGATCTTCGGAAGTGAATGAGTCGAGTACCTAGTGTCCAGTGGTTTCCACCTCTCCAGCACTGTTTTGTGCCCAGTCACTAGTGTGTAAGTAGGCTTTCCGGAGCAGAGTGCATAGAACCTATTATACGGATAGACAGGAACAGGTGCATGGTTACTAAACTCATACAGACAATTAAGGACAGATGTGCAGTCGCTAACACTTATGAAGATGTAAGGGACAGGTTTACACTTGTAACAAGCACACACCATGTTTCACTACTTTCAGTCTTTATTTTAGGAAAATTCCAATGCAAAAAATTCTTAAAATCTGTCTGTCCATATACATAGACAATATAGACCTTTCTAATACCATTAACCTCATTAATTTTAGTGCATCTTTTACTTTTATCATCTAGGGGAGTGGTATGGTACCTCTTCTTCTCTGCTACTCATCCCTCCATGTGTGTTCTAGTATATTGCAAATGTGTTGTGCATGTGAGTGAATGTTGTGTCAGGACAGTCACTAGGTGACAGCAGAAGGCACTAGAAGGGGAGCAGTGATAGACTACAAGCAGGCATGGGTTAACTTGGAGGGAGGAGCAAGGAGATAAGGGAACAGCAGCAGGAAGTCAGGGAGCAGAGCCTGGGCAGCCATGCCATGGGCAAGAAGTGAAAAGAGTGCAGTGCCTGGGTGGCCATGCCCAGGGCAAGGAGTAAATAGAAGCTGTGTTGCAGAGACAAGGCAAGAGTAGGAAGATTCCAGACCTCTGGAACCAGTCAGTGGTTGATAGTATCATCCTGAGGACGCCCCGTAGAGGCAAAGCAGCACTACAGAACAGTGTAGACCAGTGATGGTGTAAGCGCGCTCAGACAAGAGGCCAGTTCATGTTGAGTCAAGGGTCCACGTGAGTACAAGAGTCTGGCAGCCTGAGACCAAGACAGGGTCAAGACAGTGCGTGGACTGGTGCTCAAGAAGAGGGTCAGTAGCTGAGGCTGAGGACTGAATAGAGGCTGTGGAGAAGGATTGAATTAATATCCGAGTAGCACAGCTTCCTAGGACAAGACTGGAGGTTCAGCAACTGGGACTGAGTGTGTGCTGAATGTGAAGGACTGCCTGCTGCTTATAGCCTGTGCCTGAAGACTTGTATTCTGCAAGTAAATGTTTTGGTTATAAAAAGCATTGGAACTGTCATTGTCTGTCTCTTCATCGCCCTGGGAAGGAGTAGTGAACGTGGAATAGAGATAGCCAACTGTATTGCAGTATTTGTATTGTATTGCAGTACCAGGACTTTATTTATCTTTTCATATACAAGGTGCCAGGGTTCTCGCTGACTGTTGCTTAGTGAACTCACTCACAACTACCACCCCGTGTCACCTTGTTACAATCACGTCACCAAAATGAATATAGACTTCAGGCCAAAGTGAAGACAGACATAAACCACAGCCCTGAGAATAATTACAGTTGTCCTTCTAAATCATTTTGATGTACAAATTGAATTGCAAACCGAGACTAAGCATCTAAAGGTGCCCACTGCTTTTATAGTTAGCCATGAGTCCTGTCTCGATACCAACATAAAATTACAAGTCTAGTTCTCAAGTTTTCACTCTTTGTAAATCTGTGGCCTCTTTCCAACCATGTTTTTAAGGTCAGTATCTTCCAGGAACATAACATATATTTTTTTTAGCATATGACGTCTAGACATATCTGCTTAATTTTTTTTTCCCCAGTGACAACCTTGTGCATTTCAGATTCCTTCATCACTCTCTACTCCTTGTTAGCCCAAGTACAGTTGGCCGACAGCTATCCCATCCCAACTCACATACACATAAAAACATGCCTTCTCTTTGGGGAGACAAGAGTAAGTCGCTTACAGAATCACCTGACAATGGGGTTACCTGCCTGCAGAGCAAAAGAAATTGGGCAACTGAATTGTAACTGCTGATGCTTACCTACCCCACCATCATTTGTTGAAGGAGAAGCAGGAGACCCCTAAAGATAATAGATTGTTGGACAAATTCTGTTAAATATTTCTCAGACAGATTCTTAAAAATTTCTAGATTAGGACCATCTCATAGGGTAGACATTTTGGTACTGCATTGTTTTAGAAATATAAAAGGTTTGTGCCACTGTAATTTTTTGGAATATTGGAAAACTAGCTTGGCCCGTGTGAAATTTTCGCACATTGGTTGTTGGGGGCGCAGGCAATTTCAGAAAAAGTAAGCGGGCATGTATTATCATGAGATGTGAACAAAGTATGCACTAGTATTCCGCTACATTCGTTAGGTTGATATAATGAATCGCTACGATGTTCTATACGCTAAATGCTGCGATTTAGCGATATATACGACGCTATCGCCGTGCGATTTTACGCTTACGTACAAGTACGAACGCTAAGAAAGGTCCACACAGCATAAGATACTACCCAGGTGGCGCCGCATGAAATGGCCGACGTTCACGACGAGATCACAGCAGACTCTCGTGGAAGCTGCCGCAAACAATATCGCTAACGATCGTAATAGTGACGTTTTTACGATCGTTAGGATATGTTGTGTGGCACTACAACGTATTTATATATGTAGATTGAAAAAATAATTGGTTGATAAGTAAGGCAAAATGTCTCGTGAGGTCCACTGAGTCATTGTGTCTTGACGTTAGAATAAATGTTTAAACTGTATTTGGTGATAAAAATTTTCTTGCTGAAGGGAGCAAGATTACCTTTCAAATGCTGTATCATTTGTGTGTGTGGGGCAAAGTAATCAGCAAAAAAGCAGTGCATGTTTACAAATGTGTTTGCATATGTGACTCACCTGCAGTGAAGTGTGCAATCCTCCAATGTGCCTGAAATAGGCTGGGCAAGCTGGAAAGACCCCAAGGCAAATGTTTGGATTTGTTTGTAATGTCTGTAAGCAGCTTTGTGGTAGTGTGCTTTGGGGTAGTGTGCTGCCACCTAGCAGCTCTAAAAAAGGCTACCATGGACAGGCTTTGCATTAGTTACTTCGACTATCACATCTCTGGGGATCCATGGCCTTTTACTCATTAAAATTTACATTTACAAAATTTACACGCTACCAACTTTAAAGGGATGTGGATTTAAACAGAAACCCTGGTTTGAGTCCCCAGAGTAGTTGCTGGCTTGTGGTGCAAATTAGCAGGTATGGTCAGGTTTCCAGGTCAGAATCAAAAGCGCATACAAGGTAGAAAATAGAAAGACAGAAGAATGGTATGAGGTTAGGAAAGGAATAACACAGGCTGAACAAGGACAAAACAAGCAGCTGTTAACTAGAGGCAGTATCCACTATGCATGCCTTGGGCAGGAAATGGACTCTTAGGAATTTAAATAGGGAACAGCCCTATGCAGCAGTACTAACTAGCCAGGAATTAACCACCAACTTCTTGGCTAGGCAGAACCACAAGTCTCAGTAGTAAGCAGATCTACCATACAGTTGCCCTGCATCACCTGACGACTAAAGAAGAAATAGAGTGGACAGGCACCAGCACAGATGTCACACAGAGATTCCAGTCATAGTTTCAAGTTGTTGTGGATCTCTGCTTCATACATGACAAGTGTTCTTTCCAACAAATGTTTCCAAACAGATCATTTTCATTTAGAAGTCCCTATATCAAAATTACAGCAAGTCAGAAGTTTACATACAACAAGATGATGGTGCCTTTAAACAGTTTGGAAAAATCCAGAAAATGATGTCAGCTTTAGAATCTTCTGATAGGCTAAGTGACATCAATGGAGTAAATTAGAGGAGTACATGTGGCAGTATTTTCAATTCTACCTTCAAGGTCTACTTGCCTCTTTTCTTGACAGCTTGGAAAAATCAAAACAAATCAGCCAAGACCTCCTCAAGTCTCATGCATGCTTGAGAGCAATTTCCAAATGCCTTAAGGTATCACATTCATCCGAATGTAACCACCCTGGGAGCACAAGTCATCATAACATTCAGGAATGAGACAAGTTCAGTCTCCTAGAGGTGAATGTGTTTTGGTTCAATAAATACAAATTATTCCAAGATCAGCAAATGATCTTGGTAAAAATTATCCCATAACAGGAAGACTTTTGCTAGATAAACCTGGGACTAAGATTACTATAAAGCTGCAATATACACAATCAGTAGTTATAGTCGAGATCAATATAAAAAGGGTTTGAATAAGGTCTAAATTGAAACAGGGTCAAAAACCATGACTATTAATAAGCAATAAATCACCAAAGGCTCAAATATGAAATTAAAAATAATATCACATGAGACCGCATTTATATTGCATATCGTATAGAGCAGGACTTCTCAAACCTTTCCTACTTGGATCTCACCAGATAACCAAGTTGATAACTTGGCTTCACAAAACAAATGAAAGAGATGGATGGGCTTTGCAATTTATGGCCAAAAGCCAGGTCAAAATTATTATTTTTTGTTTAATTTACTTTTTATTTATTTCCTGGTATTGCTGCAGACATACAAAAGACAGTGCAATATACAGTTATGTCCAGAAATACAGTATCTGGACAGTGACACAAGTTTTGGCATTTTAGATGGTTACTAAAACATATTCAAGATACAGTTATATAGTCAATATACAATGGCTTGCAAAAGTATTCACCCCCTTGGCTTTTTGCCAAGGAGCTGCAGAGTTCCCAATCAGTATCTGTATCCGTATCTGTCCATACGACCACAATGAGCTTAACCCTCCATACAGATGGCTTTTATGGAAGCATGGGCAAAAAAAACCCTACACTAAAAATGTTAAAGCTAATTTTGAGTTTACCAAAAAACATGTGGGAGAATCCTCAAATGTATTGATAAAGATACTATCATCAGATGAGACCGAAATTTAACTTTTTGGCCACCAAGGTAAACGCTATGTCTGGTGCCAAGTCAACACAGCTCATCACTCCGAGAACATCATCCCCAAAGTAAAATATGGTGGTGGCAGCATCATGCCTTGGGGATGTTATTTGGCAGCAGGGACAGGGAACATGATCTGAGTTGAAGGGAAGGTGGATGGTGCTAACTACAGGGATATTCTTAAGCCAAACCTGTTTCAGTTTGTCGGCGATTTAAGACTGGGACGGACAGAGGTTCTCTTTCCAATAAGACTGCTAAAGCAACACTTAAGTGGTTTAAAGGGAAATGTACAAATGTTTTGGAGTGGCCTAGTCATAGCTCAGACCTTAATTCATTTGAGAATCTGAAGTCAGAGTTGAAGATTTCCCCTGCTGGGTATCGCTGATCGTCGCTGAATGTCCTGGACATTTTTTTGATCGTTGGTCTCCTGCTGGCCAGCACACATCGCTGCATTTGGCAGGTGGGAGACCTGCGATCAGGTAACCAAGGTAGCTTGGCGCCTAGAAACCCGATGTGTACCTTGGTTACCAGCTCCCTGCACTAGCGCGCTGGTATCTAAGGTACACTGCGGGTAACTAAGCGACGTGCGTCGCTTGTTACCCGCATAGTTGCTGTCCTGATCGTTGCTGAGAGCTGCCTGTTTGGCAGTTCAGCAGCGATCATGTAGCGACACACCAGCGATCCTGACAAGTTCATATCGTTGTCGGGATCGCTGGTGTGTCACTATGTGTGACGGGACCCTTAGCGATTAAACTGAGCCAATGAGGCTGGTGACTTTCATTACATCAGAAGAGGAAGAAAGTGGTTTTCAGTGTAAAAAAGTGGGCAAACTGGAAACTGGGCATTGAAGTGGCATTCAGAATTTCGGAAGCCCTCCCATCATCTTTTTTTTCCCCCTAAATATGTGTATATAGAGAAGTGTGTGTCTGTTAATGTACTCACCTGCCACCGTTTTCCACAGGACCCAGCAGCGATTCAGTCCTTCCCGAGTTACATGATCGCAACGCCGCCTCTTTGGATCACTCTATGCGTGACCCAAAGTCTCTTTTACAATGCGAGTATATGGGGTATCGTTCTGATGCCCCATAGGCTTACATTGTAAAAACCAATTCCAGGTCACCCAGAGAGCAGTGCATTATGAAGTCTGCAGAGCGGTGACGTTATTTAGAAGAGGAGCAGAACGGCGCTGGATACAGGAGAAGACGGCTGTAGGGAGTATATAAATCCTCAGACAGTAGACTACAAAGAAGTTTAGGGAAAAAAAAGTTAACGGGAAGGCTTCCTTAAAGTATATAATATATAAATTAAAATACTACAGAAAAGGTTACGTCGCAACATATATGCATTACTTTTTTTATTGTGCAGAAACTTTACATTGGTGGAAGTGATTGCGCCCCCTAGTTATTTTTCAATAGCCACCTTCAATATTGGTGGACATGCACTTTAACAGTCACTCTCCATGACCCAGTTTGGATGTACAATGGTGATGCAGCTCAACAATATACCTGCGGAAGCTGCAAATATCTCCTCCGCCGGTAATTGATCAGACTATTTTTGGCTGCCTGACGGAGAGAGAATGCAGAACGAAGCTCTGGCTTTAGGAACTAGTGGGAGCTAAAGTGGAACTACTGAGGTCAAGAATGAACCAACAGAGCAACAAACCAAAGAAAAAGACGAAAATTAGAGTTGTTTGCATTATTAAGATTAAATAAATTAAGAAAAAGGGCTTGAAGGGATAACTTTTAACTGCCAAATTATGGAAAACAAAAAAATAGAAATCTGTACAAAATTGAGTTATTTTTTAAAAACACTTTACTTTCCAAAAACCAAATTAATGAACTTATTTTAAATGCTCAAAATATTTATAGCATATAGTGTGATACTTATAGTCTCCGTTTTTGCTGTGATTTCTCAATCCATCATATATTCAAGTTGCCTGTCGTTATTAAAACTGTATTTCAATAAATCCTTTCCCCTTGCCGATGTCATTGGATACACAAGCCGTGGTATTTAGCATCGTCAGTCTCTACCTATTTATAGATGGAGTCACTGCAATTAAATTCCCCAATTATAAGGAAATGCTGATTATCTCTGAGCAAGCAGTATGCTGTTTTCTTGCCTTGACGTTGACTTGAAAAAGTCGCAACACAAAGCCTCAATGTAATTTGCTACCGTTCCTTCGCCCAGATTAAGACTAAACACCTCAAACACAGAGGATTTTGGAGATTAATATCAGCTTGTATTAATGTTAGATCGTCATTAAAAGTTATGAAAGTGGAGCAAAAATAAACCGGTATAAAAAGTGGTTATATGAGAAGCCAGTAACTTATTAAGCTTAAAAATAATTCCAGGTTTAAAAACTTATTTTCAGGCATAAATCATATGAAACTGTAGTCAACAGTTCTCTCCCAGGCAGGGCCAGACTGGCCATCTGTCAATTCTGGCAAATGCCAGAAGGGCCTGTCTGGACGTGGGCTGCCTTGTTTGCTACGTTGTTAGCAGAATCTGTGTTCTCAAGACATCCACACTGTGAAGAGTTGTGATGGAGCACAAGGTCGCTGACTCCGTCACTTACCCCAGCAGGCCACGGAAATATTGGTCTTGTAATAAATCTTCCTTTCCTCCATCTAGGGGAATATTAGTAATATATCCCATCTGGTTCTTGGGGACGAGGCAACATGTGCCTGTGTGATTTCAAATGCCATAGCTAAATTTCAGCCCCAGTCCATGCCTGCTCCCAGGCCCATACATACACCCACTTTTGGCCTGTGCCGAAATCATATTCACCCTTTTATGTAGCCAGCACTTCAGTATGGAGGCCGTTTTCACTTGAAAATCTAAATTAGCTGAAACACTTTAAGACCCTATAAAAGGCATAAATTGCAGAAATCACAGCTAGATTGAAATATGAGCACTTTTTATCGCGAAGATATGCCATCCTTTCCAGACTCCTTGGACTCCCATCACCAAGCTATTTTCACCAGCTGATCGTGACCATTAACCCCTCTCTGACATTAGACGTACTATCCCGTCCATAAAACCCGTGCCATTCTGCCCATGGACGGGATAGTACGTCATAGGTGATCAGCTGCGCTCCTGAGGGGAGCGCAGCTAATCGCCGCTGGGTGTCAGCTGATTATCACAGCTGACACCCGTGACTGTGTGTCAGGAGCGGTCACGGACCGCTCCCGGCACATTAACCCCTAGCACACCGCGATCAAACATGATCGCGGTGTACTGGGGGCACAGGGAAGCATCGCGCAGGGAGTGGGCTCCCTGCGCGCCCCCCTGAGACCCTCAGACCAGGGCGATGTGATCGCGCTGTTCTGAGGGCTTCCTCCCTCCCAGGACCCGGACCAAGATGGCGCCGGGGTCCTGGAGGGAGGCGGCTTCCTCAGTGCCTGCTGAGAGCAGGCACTGAGAAGCCTGCTGCACTGCCTGAGCGATCGCTGGTGTGACAGTGTGCTGTGCACACTGTCACACCAGCGATTTGATAAAATACAGTGATGTCCCACCCTGGGACAAAGTAAAAAAGGTAAAAAAATAAAAATAAACATGTTATAAAAAAAAATCCAAAATAAGTAAAAAAAAAAAATAAAAATATTCCCCAATAAATTCATTTCTTCCTGTAAATAAAAAAACCAAAACAATAAAAGTACACATATTTGGTATCGCCGCGTCCGTAACGACCCCCCCTATAAAACTGTCCCACTAGTTAACCCCTTTAGTGAACCCCTTAAAAAAAAAAAAAAAAACGAAGCAAAAAATCAATGCTTTATCATACAGCCGAACAAAAAGTGGAATAACGCGCGATCAAAAAGACCGATATAAATAAACATGATACCGCTGAAAACGTCATCTTGTCCCGCAAAAAACGAGCCGCCATACAGCAATATCAGCGAAAAAATAAAAAAGTTATAGCTCGCAGAATAAAGCAATGCAAAAATAATTATTTTTTATATAAAATTGTTTTTATTCTATAAAAGCGCCAAAACATAAAAAAATGATATAAATGAGGTATCGCCATAATCGTACTGACCCGAAGAATAAAACTGCTTTATCAATTTTACCACACGCGGAACAATAAAAACGCCTCCCCAAAAGAAATTCATGAATTGCTGATTTTTGTTCATTCTAACCTCCCAAAAATCTAAATAAAAAGCGATCAAAAAATGTCACCTGCTCAAAAATGGTACAAATAAAAACGTCAACTCGTACCGCAAAAAATAAGACCTCACATGACTCTGTGGGCCAAAATATGCAAAAATTATAGCTCTCAAAATGTGGCGATGCAAAAAACTATTTTTGCAATAAAAAGCGTCTTTTAGCGTGACAACTGCCAATCATAAAAACCCGCTATAAATAGTAAATCAAACCCCCCTTTATCACCCCCTTAGTTAGGGAAAAATAATAAAATTAAAAAAATGTATTTATTTCCATTTTCCCATTAGGGTTAGGGTTGCGGCTAAAGTTAGGGTTAGGGTTGGCGCTAAAGTTAGGATTAGGGTTAGGGTTGGGATTAGGGATAGGGGTGTGTTAGGGTTAGGTTTGTGGTTAGGGTTGGGACTAGGGTTAGGGGTGTGTTGGGGTTAGGGTTGGAGTTAGAATTGGGGGGTTTCCGCTGTTTAGGCACATCAGGGCTCTCCAAATGTGACATGGCGTCTGATCTCAATTCCAGCCAATTCTGCGTTGAAAAAGTCAAACGGTGCTCCTTCACTTCTGAGCTCTGCCATGCGTCCAAACAGTAGTTTATCCCCACATATGGGGTATCAGCGTACTCTGGACCCCAAGAGTTATTGTGCAATTTGTCCTATTTCTTCTGTTACCCTTGGGAAAATAAAAAACTGGGGGCGAAAATATAATTTTTGTACAAAAAAATATTTTTTTTGTTTTACGACTGTACATTATAAACTTCTGTGAAGCACTTGGGTCTTCATAGCGCTCACCACACACCTACAGTCATGGCCAAAAGTTTTGAGAATGACACAAATATTAATTTTTACAAAGTCTACTGCTTCACTTTTTCTAATGGCAATTTGCATATACTCCAGAATGTTATAAAGAGTGATCAGCTTAACAGCAATTACTTGCAAAGTCAATATTTGGCTAGAAAATGAACTTTATCCCCCAAAACACATTTCAACATCATTGCAGCCCTGCCTTAAAAGAACCAGCTAACCTCTTTTCAGTGATTGCTCCATTAACACAGGTGTGGGTGTTGATGAGGACATGGCTGGAGATCAATCTGTCATGATTAAGTAAGAATGACACCACTGGACACTTTAAAAGGATGCTGGTGCTTGGCATTATTGTTTCTCTTCTGTTAACCATGGTTATCTCTAAAGAAACACGTGCAGTCATCATTGCAATGCACAAAAATGGCCTAACAGGGAAGAGTATCGCAGCTAGAAAGATTGCACCTCAGTCAACAATCTATCGCATCATCAAGAACTTCAAGGAGAGAGGTTCCATTGTTGCCAAAAAGGCTTCAGGGCGCCCAAGAAAGACCAGCAAGCGCCAGGACCGTCTCTTAAAAGTGTTTCAGCTGTGGGATCAGGCTACCAGCAGTGCAGAGCTTGCTCAGGAATGGCAGCAGGCAGATGTGAGTGCATCTGCACGCACTGTGAGGCGGAGACTCTTGGAGCAAGGTCTGGTCTCAAGGAGGGCAGCAAAGAAGCCACTTCTCTCCAGAAAAAACATCATGGACAGACTGATATTCTGCAAAAGGTACAGGCAGTGGACTGCTGAGGACTGGGGTAAAGTTATTTTCTCTGATGAATCCCCTTTTCGATTGTTTGGGACATCAGGAAAATGCCTCATTCGGAGAAGACAAGGTGAGCGCTACCACCAGTCTTGTCTCATGCCAACTGTTAAGCAACCTGAAACCATTCATGTGTGGGGTTGCTTCTCAGCCAAGGGAATCGGCTCTCTCACAGTCTTGCCTAAAAACACAGCCATGAATAAAGAATGGTACCAGAATGTCCTCCAAGAGCAACTTCTCCCAACCCTCCAAGAGCAGTTTGGCGATCAACAATGCCTTTTCCAGCATGATGGAGCACCTTGCCATAAAGCAAAGGTGATAACTAAATGGCTCAGGGAACAAAACATAGAGATTTTGGGTCCATGGCCTGGAAACTCCCCAGATCTTTATCCCATTGAGAACTTGTGGTCAATCATCAAGAGACGGGTGGACAAACAAAACCCTAAAAATTCTGACAAAATGAAAGCATTGATTGTGCAAGAATGGACTGCTATCAGTCAGGATTTGGTCCAGAAGTTGATTGAGAGCATGCCAGGGAGAATTGCAGAGGTCCTGAAGAAGGGTCAACACTGCAAATATTGACTTGCTGCATTAACTCATTCTAACTGTCAATATAAGCTTTTGTTACTCATATGTTTGCAATTATTATATTTCTGTCTGTGATAAAAACATCTGTCAAACACACATAAAAACCAGAGGGCAGCAGATCATGTGAAAATATAATATTTGTGTCATTCTCAAAACTTTTGGCCATGACTGTAGATAAGTTCCTTGTGGGGTCTATTTTCCAAAATGGGGTCACTTGTTGGGGATTTCCACTGTTTAGGCGCATCAGGGGCTCTCCAAATGCGACATGACGCCCCCAGACCATTCCATCAAAGTCTGCAATCCAAAACGTCACTACTTCCCTTCCGAGCCCAACGTGTACCCATACAGTAGTTTTCTCCCACATATTGGGTATCAGCGTACTCAGGACAATTTGGACAACAACTTTTGGGGTCCAATTTCTCCTGTTACCCTTGTAAAAATAAAATATTGGGGCGAAAAAATCATTTTTGCAAAAAAAAAAAAAAAAAGGATTTTTTATTTTTACGGCTGTGCGTTATAAACTTCTGTGGAGCACTTCGGGTTCAAAGTGCTCACCACACATCTAGATAAGTTCCTTGTGGGGTCTATTTTCCAAAATGGGGTCACTTGTGGGGGGTTTCCACTGTTTAGGCGCATCAGGGGCTCTCCAAATGCGACATGACGCACCCAGACCATTCCATCAAAGTCTGCAATCCAAAACGTCACTACTTCCCTTCCGAGCCCTGACGTGCGCCCATACAGTAGTTTTCTCCCACATATTGGGTATCAGCGTACTCAGGACAAATTGGACAACTTTTGGGGTCCAATTTCTCCTGTTACCCTTGTGAAAATAAAATATTGGGGCGAAAAAATCATTTTTGTAAAAAAAAAAGATTTTTTATTTTTACGGCTGTGCGTTATAAACTTCTGTGAAGCACTTCGGGGTTCAAAGTGCTCACCACACATCTAGATAAGTTCCTTGTGGGGTCTATTTGCCAAAATGGGGTCACTTGTGGGGGGTTTCCACTGTTTAGGTGCATCAGGGGCTCTCCAAATGTGACATGACGCCCCAGACCATTCCATCAAAGTCTGCAATCCAAAACGTCACTACTTCCCTTCCGAGCCCCGACGTGTGCCCATACAGTAGTTTTCGCCCACATATTGGGTATCAGTGTACTCAGGACAAATTGGACAACAACTTTTGGGTTCCAATTTCTTCTGTTACCCTTGTGAAAATAAAATATTGGGGGCGAAAAAATCATTTTTGTAAAAAAAAAAAAAAGATTTTTTATTTTACGGCTGTACGTTATAAACTTTAGTGAAACACCTGGGGGTTCAAAGTTCTCACCACACATCTAGATAAGTTCCTTGAGGGGTCTAGTTTCCAAAATGGTGTCATTTATGGGGGTTTCCACAGTTTAGGCAGATCAGGAGCTCTCCAAACACGACATGGAGTCCAGCCAATTCTGCGTTGATAAAGTCAGACGGCGCTCCTTCCCTTCCAAACTCTGCCATGCACCCAAACAGTGGTTTACCCCCACATATGGGGTATCAGCGCACTCAGGACAAATTGCACAATAACTTTTGGAGTCTTGTTACCCTTGGAAAAATAAAAATTGGGGTGAAAAGATCATTTTTGTGGAAAAAATATGATTTTTAAATTTTACGGCTCTACGTTATAAACTTGTGTGAAGCACTTGGGGGTTCAAATTGCTCATCAAAAATCTAGATAAGTTCCTTAGGGGGTCTAGTTTCCCAAATGGGGTCATTTGTGGGGGGTGTCCACTGTTTAGGCACATCAGGGGCTCTCCAAATGCAACATGGCATCCAAACTCAATTCCAGCCAATTTTGGTTGGAAAAAGTCAAATGGTGCTCCTTCCATTCCGAGCTCTGCCGTGCGCCCAAACAGTGGTTCCCCCCCACATATGGGGTATCAGCGTACTCAGGACAAATTGTACAACAACTTATGTGGTCCAATTTCTCCTGTTACCCTTGGGAAAATAAAAAATTAGTGACTAAAAGATAATTTTTGTGGGAAAAAAATAGGATTTTTTATTTTCATGCCCGGGTATTATAAACTTGTGTGAAGCACTTGGGGGTTCAAAGTGCTCACCAAAGATCTAGATAAGTTCCTTAGGGGGTCTAGTTTCCAAAATGGAGTCACTTGTGGGGGGTTTCCACTGTTTAGGCTCATCTGGGGCACTGCAAACGGAACATGACCCCCATTAACGTCTGCATTCCAAAACGTTACTACTTCCTTTCCAAGCCCTGCCGTGCGCCCAAACAGTTTCCCCCCCCCACATATGGGGTAGCAGCGTACTCAGGACAAATTGGACAACTTTTGGGGTCCAATTTCCTTGGGAAAATTCAAAAATTTGGGACTAAAAAATCATTTTTGTGGAAAATTGATTTTTTTTTTTTTTTCACACCCAGGCTTTATAAACTTTTGTGAAACACTTGAGGGTTCAAAGTGCTCACAACAGATCTAGATAAGTACCTTAGGGGTCTAGTTTCCAAAATGGTGTCACTTGTGGGGGGTTTCCACTGTTTAGGCGCATCAGGGGCTCTCCAAACGCGACATGGCATCCAATCTAAATTCCAGCCAATTTTAGTTTGAAAAAGTCAAACGTCGCTCCTTCCCTTACGAGCTCTGCCGTGTACCCAAACAGTGGTTTTCCCCCACATATGGGGTATTGGCGTACTCAGGAGAAATTGCATAACAACCTTATCTGTCCATTTTCTCCTTTTACCCTTGTGAAAATAAAAAAAAGTTTGTAAAAGATAATTTTTGTGGCTAAAAAGTAAAATATTCATTTTTTCCTTCCACGTTGCTTTAGTTACTGTGAAGCACCTGAAGGGTTAATAAACTTCTTGAATGTGGTTTTGAGTACCTTGAGGGGTGCAGTTTTTAGAATGGTGTCACTTTTGGGTATTTTCTGCCATATAGACCCCTCAAAGTGACTTCAAATGTGAGGTGGTCCCTAAAAAAATGGCTTTGTAAATTTTGTTGTAAAAATGAGAAATCGCTGGTCAACTTTTAACCTTATAACTTCCTAACAAAAAAAAATTTTGGTTCCAAAATTGTGCTGATGTAAAGTAGACATGTGGGAAATCTTATTTCTTAACTATTTTGTGTGATATATTTCTCTGTTTTAAGGGAATAAAAATTCAAAGTTTGAAAATTGCAAAATTTTAAAAATTTTCGCCATATTTGCGTTTTTTTTCAAAAATAAACGCAAGTTATATCGAAGACATTTTACCACTAACATGAAGTACAATATGTCACGAGAAAACAATCTCAGAATCGCGAAGATCCGTTGAAGCGTTCCAGAGTTATAACCTCATAAAGAGACAGTGGTCAGAATTGTAAAAATTGGCCCGGTCATTAACGTGCAAACAACCCTTGGGGGTGAAGGGGTTAAATATCCACCGATCAGCTACACAGAAGCCAATTGGCAGTTGTTTAAGAGCCTGTTTTACAAGCTAACTGCACCTTCCCATGTGCACAGAACAAATCGGTAGCGCAATCGTTCTTTGCTTGACTGTTATTGTTCTCGGCAGCATATGTTCTGTTGACATATGAAGCTGAAAAATCATTTCACTCGAATGTCTGCATACACTGGCCAAGGAACGTTCGTTCCCTATAATGGGCTAGTGTTTTCCTTACACAACTGTCTGCCATGAGCGACATTCTGTAGGGAAAATGTAAACGGTCTACATTTTTAAATTATTTTTTTTTTTTGCTATTTACACACACTTGGAATTTCTTTCCCTGTTTTTCAGTAGACTTATATGGTAAAATGAATGATGTTGTTCAAAAGTACAACTATTTCTGTAAAAAACAAGCCCTCATATGGCTATATGGACAGAAAAAAAGTTATGACTCTTAGAAGAAGGTGAGGAAAAAATACAAAACCAAAAAGATTGTTGGGTAGTGAAGGGGTTAAGCAAAGTAATGCTTAACGTTCCTATGCAATTCAACGGTCTTTTCTTTGTTGTTCACGGAAACTATGGGGTGAATGTGAACAAAACTGAGGCTATGTTCACAAATTGTGTTTTTGTTACTTTTTTTAGCAAATTAAAAGCTGTTTTTTACATTACCAGCAAAAGCTATGAGATTTCAGAGTTTTTTTTCCTGATTAAATTGGAAAATTGTTCATTTTTTAAAAACTGCAATGTGCAAAAAATATTAAGCAACAAAAAATGCTACCATCAGTTTTTGCTGTTTTTAGGGAAAAAAAGCAGGTACAGCAGGATGTGAAACTCATTTATTTTTGTGAGTTTGTCAAGTTTAAACCGATGTAAATACTTACCGTATATACTCACGTATAAGCCGAGATTTTCAGCCCACTTTTTAAGGCTGAAAGTCCACTTCTCGGCTTATGCGCGAGTCATATACCCCAGGGGGTCGGCGGGGGTGTCAGATCATGCTCACCCCCCCTGGCGCGTCTCTGCAGCCCCCCTGCTTCTCCCACAATCTCAGGCTCCTTCCTTCAGCGGTCACGTGGTACCGCTCATTAAAGTCATGAATATGTGCATATTCATGACTTTAATGAGCGGTACCACGTGACCGCTGAAGGAAATAATAGCTGCCAGAGACCGTGGGAGAAGCAGGGGGGCTGCAGAGACGCTCCAGGAAGGGGTAAGTATATGCAATATTCACCTGTCCCCGGTCCACCGCTGCGCGCAGCTCTATCCTGTGTCCTCTGGCTGTGACGCTCAGGTCAGAGGGCGCAATGACGTAGTTAGTGCGCGCCACGCCCTCTGCCTGAAGTCACTGGCAGAGAACCAGGAAGACAGCGGCGCGCAGCGGTGGACCGGGGACAGGTGAATATCGCAGGTGACGGGGCCCTGAGCCAGCGGTGACACCGACACCTGTCCCCCATAGCATGCCGGTGTCCCCGCCTGCTCAGGACACCGGAACCTGGCCCCCAGCGATGAGAGGTGAGTATGTCATTTTTTTTTATGTGCAGCAGCAGCATATGGTGCATAATCTATGGAGCATCATATGGGGGCATAATCTATGGAGCATTTTATGGGGCATAATCTATGGAGAATTTTATGGGGGCATAATCTATGGTGCATCATATGGAGGCACAATCTATGGAGCATCTTATGGGGGCATAATCTATGGAACATCTTATGGGGCATAATCTATGGAGCATTTTATGGGGGCATAATCTATGGAGCATTTTATGGGGCATAATCTATGGAGCATCATATGGGGGCATAATCTATGGAGCATCATATGGGGCATAATCTATGGAGCATCATATGGGGGCATAATCTATGGAGCATTTATGGGGGCATAATCTATGGAGCATCATATGGGGGCATAATCTATGGAGCATTTTATGGGGGCATAATCTATGGAGCATCTTATTAGGGCATAATCTATGGAGCATCATATGGGAGCAAAATCTATGGAGCATCTTATGGGGCATAATCTATGGAGCATTTTATGGGGCCATAACCTTTATGGAGCAGCACATAGGGCATATTATTCTATGGAGCATTTTATGGGGCCATTATTAACCTTTGTGCAGCATTATATGGGGCATATTTTGTATGGAGCATCTTATGGGGCCATCATGAACTGTATGGAGCATTATATGGGGCTCCTGATTCAATATGGATATTCAAAAACATTTAACTTACTGATGTCTCAATTAATTTTACTTTTATTGGTATCTATTTTTATTTTTGAAAATTTACCAGGAGCTGATGCATTTTCCACCCTAGGCTTATACGCAAGTCAATAAGTTTTCACAGTTTTTTGTGGCCAAATTAGGGGGGGGGGGGCGCTTATACACGAGTATATACGGTATGTCCCAAAAAAAATGAGGAAAGTATTCAAGGACTGATACCTTTATTGGGTAACCAGAGAAATTATATTTGCAAGCTTTCAGGGCTCAAAAGGGACTGATGAAGGGGCCTTTTGAGCCCTGAAAGCTTGCAAATATAATATCTCTGGTTAGCCAATAAAAGTATCACTCCTTGAATACTTTCCTCATTTTTTAGGACATAAGTATTTACATCGATTTTTCTGACACACGGTACCACAATATTATTTTGCATTGTACATCAAGTTTAAACCAAAATGTCTTGGTCTTCAGAGCATGGCAGTTAGGATTAGTACAATATAACCCCTTAGTGACTGGGCCAATTTTGACCTTAATGACCAGGCCAAATTTTACAATTCTGATCACTGTCACTTTATGAGGTTATAGCTCTAGAACGCTTCAACGGATCCCACTGATTCTGAGATTGTTTTTCGTGACATATTGTATTTCATAGTGATAAGAAGCACGGCACTCCTCAAAAAGGGTATGTGGTGCTCAAGTCGGGTTTCCAGCCCAGTAAACAATAACAAAAAATAACTTAGTCTCGAAAGCTTGTAATTTGTTACCATCTTTTCAGTTAGCCATTAAAAGGTATCAACCACTGAGGACTCAAGTCTAAATATTTTTTTTTTAAAAATAACTTGGCACTCAATTAAAGACAAAGAGGATGATTTCCGTGCGGGGAATTTATTTGCATCCAAAACAAAAGATATTATGTTGAATGTTTTCGGCCCAACAAACGGACCTTCATCAGAACAAATAATTGCCTGAGCTGAGCTATATCCGCTAGCGAAAGAAGTATCATCTATTTTGTAAGGACCCACATATAAGGATAACTGGACAAAGGCTGGGCAAAAATCAACCAGAGAAAGCGCTTCTAGCTATATTCAATTAGAATGAGGGTGGCGCTGGTGCCGAGAAGTATGTTCCAGGACGCAGCTGCTGCAGGAGGACCTGTTCTGATGAAGGTCCGAACGAGTCCCCACCCTGCATATTTTGCGGTTGCTAGGCAAGCTAAAAAACCATGCAGGGATCCGCAGTACTCCGTGCATAACCGAGCACCTGATGCAAACTCGAGTAGTGAACATTTGTGCTCAACACTAGCCGTCACATCGTCATAATTTTTTTTTTACTTTTGAAAAAAAAAAAAAAACATTTCTAACTCAAACCCTACCCCCAACTGCAAAGAATGGAAAAATTAAAACATTTTTATTTTATATTTTTTTCTCTAAGTAAGGGATGACAAAGGGGGGTTTGATTTACTATTTTTTTATTTTGATCACTGTGATAGGGTCAATCATAGTGATGAAAGGGAACCAATAGGAAAAATTCCCTATTGTTGCTGGGTACCGGACGGCAGGCGCACCACGCCCACCATTTTTTCCAGTTAGATGACGTGGAGGGCTGGAGGACGAAGCAGGACGGCCCGGAAGATGGCAGAGATATTCGGGGTAGGCTCGAGGGTCTCTCATTTTTCTCTTCTCCGATATGTTAAATCATATCAGAGGAGAGAGAAATTAATTTTCAATCTTTTTTTTTGTGATCGCCATTATTCGGTGAATAACGGCAATCACGTGACAGGAGACCGTAAAAACCGGCCCTGATCATGTTCTCCAGGGTGAGACCCTGGAGATTTTCCAATACTGGGTTGCGCTGTACCCTTATTTCTCAGCACCATTAAAAAGCAACGCTGAATAATAAGTACCCTTAACTGCCACTGTTAAAAGGTGTATTGGTGGTTGTTAAGGGGTTAATTAAATTAGTGACAGGTTAAAGTAAACAATTATCAAGGGCAATTCAACAGAAATATTTAAAACTAAATTTTTCCTGACCAATGTGCAAAATTGAACAATGCTTTATCAACTTAATGGCACAAACAATGTGGGAAATTAAACAGTGTCCGCCCTACAAAATACACTGCCAATGTCTTCAGTAAACTATCCCAGTCCAATTCAACTTCCCTGCTGTTGTATTTTTTTCATGAACTCATTTGTTCAGAAGTCACTATATTTTTCAGGCATAAAAATCTTTTTCCACCAAATTCAATTTTTCCTTTCTTAAAAAAAATGAATTATGGTTTCACATACGTCTTCCACTGTTCATGCTTGTATGGTGGAAGCAAAGCTAAACTTTGGTATCCGCCAAAACCTGCTTTGTGTCTGCAGCTTTTTTTACTGCCAAGAGATCAGGTTTAGGCTGCAGGAACAAAAAAAAAGCCGCAAAAAAGCAACATGTGAACATAGCTTTAATCCTTTAAAGACGGATTTTGGTAAGAACTTACCTGTAAAATCCTTTTCAGCGAA
This sequence comes from Oophaga sylvatica, assembly GCA_033576555.1. Lineage (NCBI taxonomy): Eukaryota > Metazoa > Chordata > Amphibia > Anura > Dendrobatidae > Oophaga > Oophaga sylvatica. Next base: position 86,894,914 of record JARQOD010000001.1, read on the forward strand.
GAAGGAAGGGAGACACACTAGTCATTACTAGTGGGTAGGCGGAGCCCAGATGGGATAGACACCTCAGATTAAAAAGAGTGTTGATCGGCCCCTCCAGCTCGGGCTCCTCCTACTCCAGCTCTCCAGTCGTACACAAGCTAAGGAAGAGCAAATATCACCAGCGGAGCAACATAACCCCTTCTGAAGGACTTCAGAGAAAAGACAAGAATACAGGTTATGCATGTAACAGGAAAAAACCACACAGTTCCAGGTACTACTCACTGAACCTGACTACTGCGATGAGCTGGCGATGCTGGAACAGAGCCTTAGCGCGCCGACCTCAGCCCAGATAATCGCTATCAGAGAAGGGTCACGTCGCATCTGAAAACACAACAACACACTTCTGCCATGGGAGGGATGTGTGTCTCCCTTCCTTCTTCGCTGAAAAGGATTTTACAGGTAAGTTCTTACCAAAATCCGTCTTTCAGCAGCAGATGAAGGAAGGGAGACACCACTAGTCATTACTAGTGGGACGTCCCAAAGCAGTCCAAAAATAAGGGTGGGCAAAAAAACCAACAGAGGCAGATACCCAACAACCTAAATAAATGCGCAACCAGCGCTAAATACAAGTTCACAAGAACTTTAAACTACAGCCGCCTGCAGGACCCTACGTCCTAAGGCCGCATCAGCGGAAGCACTGACGTCCACCTTATAAAATTTCATAAATGTGTGGACGGAGCGCCAGGTCGCCGCCCGGCAGAGCTGAGCTGCCGAGGCTCCTTGATGAAAAGCCCACGATGAACCCACAGCCCTCGTGGAGTGAGCTCGAATCTTAATCGGGCAAGGTTCGCCCTTAAGTCGGTAAGCCTCCAAAATGGCCGACCGAATCCAACGAGCTATAGAATCCTTGGAAACTCGTTGACCACGTCGACGACCTGCTGGGATCACAAACAGAGAATCCGACTTCCGAAAACTTTGAGTAATAGACAAATAGAACTTCAAAGCCCGCACTAAATCCAATGTGTGCAAGGCCCGTTCCTTCGCATTCCTCGGCCCCGGACAAAGCGAGGGCAACACAATATCCTGGTTAACATGAAATTGTGACACCACTTTAGGCAGAAAATCACCCCGAGTGCGAAGCACTACACAATCCGGGTGAAACTCCAGAAAAGGGGGCGAGCAAGAAAGAGCCGCCAACTCAGAAACCCTTCTCAAAGAAGTGACCGCCACTAGGAAGGCAACCTTCCAAGAGAGCACAGAAAGACTAACAGAGTCCATAGGTTCAAAAGGCCCATGTTGAAGAGCCTCCAAAACAAGATTGAGCCGCCAAGGAGACACAAGTGCCTTCCGCGGTGGAAACTGACGGGTTACTCCGCGAAAAAAGGAACGTACGACCCTATGCGAAGCGATAGCCTTCCGAAATAGCAAGGACAGAGCAGAAACCTGCCCCTTCAGAGTGCTAACTGCCAAACCCTTGTCCAGCCCGTACTGCAAAAAGGCCAACAAATTGGGAATGGAAAAAATCCTCGGGTTCCTAGAAGAACCCGAACACCACGAAAAGAAGGCTTCCCAAGTCTTGTGATAAATCCTAGTAGTAGCCGGACCTCGGCTACAGCTCGCAGAGTGGCAATGACTTCGGCTGAAAAACCTTGACGGGTCAAGATTTCGGTCTCAAGAGCCACGCCGTCAAACGCAGATACTTCAGGTCCGGGTGACGAACGGGCCCTTGGGTTAACAGGTCCGGGCGAAGAGGAGTGGAAATGGAGGCGCTGCCAGAAACGACACCAGTGTCGAGAACCACGACCTCCTTGGCCAATCTGGGGCTATCAACATAGCGGGGACTCTCTCCAGTCTGATCCGACGCAACACCAGAGGAAGTAAGGATATCGGCGGGAACACATAGATTAGCTCGAACTGTTCCCAAGGAGCCACCAGAGCATCCACCGCCACAGCCTTCGGGTCCTTGTACCTGGACATGAACGTCGGTAACTTGGCATTGAACCTGGATGCCATCAAATCCACTTGGGGAGTTCCCCAAGGGAGCACAGCAGTGCAAAAATTTCCGGATGAAGACTCCATTCTCCGGGATCCATCTTTTCGCAACTGAGGAAGTCCGCTGTGATATTCTGAACTCCTGGAATGTGAATCGCAGAGATGGCCGGCACCCTGGCCTCGGCCCATACTAGGATTCGAGACACTTCCATCATGAGCCTGAAGCTCCTCGTCCCACCTTGATGGTTGATATACGCGACCGCTGTCGCGTTGTCTGTCTGCACTCGGACTGGTAGACCGCTTAAAGGGACCGTCCAGTGTTGGAGGCAAAGGAAAATTGCCCTCAATTCCAGGATGTTGATCGGCAGGACAGACTCTTCCAACGACCATACTCCCTGAATCCAGAGATCGTTCCAGACGCCCCCCCAGCCCGTCAGGCTGGCATCGGTGGTTATGATCGACCACCTCGGAGGAAGGAAGGACTTCCCCAGGGATAACGCTTCCGGACGTAACCACCATTCTAGAGACTCTCTCACCCTGTGGGAGATGATGACACTGCAATCCAGTGAAAACTGCGATCGATCCCAACGGTTCAAGATGAGCATTTGGAGAGCCCTGGAATGAAATTGGGCAAACGGAATTGCTTTCATTGACGCCACCATCAAACCCAGAAGGCGCATACACCTTCGAAGGGACATTGCTGTCGCAGACTTCATAACCTGCACATAACGAAGAAGACTCGCTTGCTTGTCTGGAGGCAGAGACACCACTGCTCGTACCGTGTCGAAATGCATTCCCAAAAACAGGATTGACTGCGACGATTCCAGAGACGACTTCTCCCAATTAACCAGCCACCCGAAGTCCTCCAGGAGCTGAAGGGATAGATCGCGAGCCGTCACCGCCTCCTCCTTTGAGGACGCCACAATCAAAAGGTCGTCCAGATAGGGAAGAATCGTAACCCCCTGTCTTCGCAGAATCGCCATGAGAGGAGCCAGAATTTTTGTAAAAACTCTGGGTGCTGAGGCTAACCCGAATGGCAGGGCCACAAACTGGTAATGGTCCTGACCTATGGCAAAACGAAGGAAGCGTTGGTGGGCCCTTCCGATGGGGACATGCAAATAAGCGTCCGAATGTCGATTGACACCAAAAAATCGTTCTGCGACAAAGCCGCCACAACGGAGCGAAGTGACTCCATGCGGAATTTCCGGGTGCGGACATGCCGATTCAATCTTTTGAGATCCAGAATGGGGCGAAATTTGTCCTCCTTTTTGGGGACCACAAAGAGGTTGGAATAAAACCCTCTTCCCCAGTCCTCCGGTGGAACTGGTAACACCACACCCTTCTGCAGAAGGGAATCGACCTCCCGCAGTAGAGCAGTAAATAGCTCGGGCTCTGACGGAATGCGGGATTGGCAAAAACTGTCTGGGGGTCAAGAAGCTCTATGAAGTAGCCTGTCGACACAACCCGCGTCACCCAGTCATCTGACACGCGGGAGGCCCAAGTCGGCTCGAATTGGAGCAGGCGACCTCCCACTCGAGAGCCCTCGAGTGAGACCCTGGCGTCAGTCCGCCTTAGCGGGCTTTTTGTCAGCTTCCCGCTTGTCTTGGCGGAAGCTCTGTTTCCAGGGAGTGCGGGATTTCTGAGCGTTCTTTTTCCCTGAAAAAGAGGGACGACCCGATCCCCAAGAGGGCTGACCGAACCGTCCCCTGGACCGAAAGGACCGCCGACTACTACCGGCACTATGCCTGCCAGACGCAGAAGTCACAGCTCTTCGCTGCGGTAAAGCCGTTTCTTTTGCCTTTGCCTTGGCAATCAGCTCCGTGAGGTCAGATCCAAATAGCTGACCATCTTTGTAAGCTAAAGAAAGCAAACCTTGCTTGGAAACTGCGTCTCCGGTCCACTGTCTAAGCCACAGTGCTCTCCTGACTGTGATGGCCGAGGATTGTGCCCTGGACAGCATTGAGGCAGCATCCAAACCTGCATCACTGCCATATCGGGCTGCATCCTCCAATGACTTGAAAAGCCCCTCTACCTCGGATAGTGGGGATCCATCTTGCCACGCCGTCCGTAGACGGTCTAACCAGCTCAGGGAAGCTTCACAAGCACACATGGATCCTAGCACTGCTCTGAATCCATGACCCGCGGCCTCGTAGATGGATTTCGCTGCCATCTCCGTTTTTCTGTCCAGCGGATCCTGCAGACTCCCCTTCCCTTTAACAGGAAGTAATGAGGATTTGCTAAGCTGGGATAAAGGGACATCCACTTCAGGAGAAGGAATCCAATTATCAATCAACTCCGTTGTACACGGATACAGCGTCTCAAAAAACCGTGTCCCCTGAAAACGTTTATCTGGACACAGGCGTTCCTTCTCCACTGCCCCATTAAGCTCATCCAGAGATGGTAAGGCTGATCGTGACCTATGCGCCTCCTGAAACATCCGGGCCGACTTATTAGGACGTCTAGTTACCTCCTCCGGTAACTGTAACGCCTCCCTCATGGCTCCAATAAAAGCCTCTGTACGGCTCAAAAGAGAGGCAGAGTGTCCCTGCCGATCCTCCTTGTCCGAATCGGACATCTCCCCATCCGAGCTTGAAGGGGAACCCTCCATGCCCGAAATCTCCGAGTCGCTACGCGGGGAAGATGGCACCGGCCTGTGTCGCTTCCTGCCATGAGCGGCTCTAGCTGACACCCAATGACCTAGAAGGTCAGACAGACCATCAATAGAACGAGCGAGGGCATCTATTTTGACATCACTGACACCTCCGACCGCTGCGCTTGACGCCGTCGAGGTCTGCGTGTCAGATACGCGAGACTGATCCTGTAGCGGATCTGGGAGACGGTCCGCACCTCCTGGACCCTGATCTGACATGCCCTCACACAGTATATGGCAGGTGAAAACCTGTCAGCAACTAGAACAGTGTGGTTTTCAAAGGCAAAATGAACGCTGAAGGGTTAAAGCTCTTAAAGAGAGAGCTACCCCAGCTGTCTCCCAATAAAGGGTTAACCGCCAAAGAAGGGGTTAATGTCGCAGACTCCCCACAACCCTTGTTTAATGAAAAGGGTGTGCGAGCCCCAGGTGCCTCTTATGAGGTAGCAGCTGCAGGTAAACAAGAACGCCAACGAGATCGCTAAAAATATTGCGCTGATTTGTACATCGCAATGGCCGCCAAAGTCGCTAAATAGATCGCTAACCACTTATGCGTCGTCAATGAGATCGCCCACTGTGGCAGCTACTAGCGACATTAAAAACGATCCCAAAAAAACGATCGCATTAGTATGCGTCGTTAGCGGGAGCGTTCAGTTGGCAGCACCTTCAAAAAGGTGCCCTGCGCTGTGGGGGTAAAGGGGTCAAGCTTCTGCCCTCAGTAAGGTAGAAGCGACTCACCCAGCTGGCCGCGGTGCTGTTCTCTTCGGTTATTACGGGAGGAGCGGAGAGTGAGGAGCCCGAGGCTAGCAATGGCCGCCGCGCTGAAGGAGAGAGCCGGAAGAGAAGAGGCAGAGGAAAACTCGCGCTCAGAGCGCTTCCTGCCCGGGAAAGAGCGAAGCCACGCCCCCCGCCGGCTTAAAAAAAAAAGGTGCGGGACTCCTCCGTTCTCTCGTTCCTGCCCCGTTCCCATGTCCTGCAGGCATCCACCTGCGGACAAAAAAACACACAGTCACCAGCATGTACATGTAGCAGCGGCTGCCGCAGCAGTCGCTGAAGCACTCATACATATCAAAAAATGCAGAGTACTCACCCAGCCGAGCGCCACAGGGACCCCCAGGGATTTGTGGCGCTATGCCCATCGCTTCCCCCCAGGGCGGGGAACGCAGTGACCCCAGAAGCGAGGTTTGCGTCCCCGCCAGGGAAGCCATCCTCATCCCCCAGGGCCGGCAGGGTTCTGCAGGGACCACCTTAAAGGGTAATACAGATCCGCCAAGGGAGAGGTGGGGGTCCAGCAGCGCTGAGACCCCTGAGACCTCAAGACCCTGAGTCCAAGTCTCTGTCCGATAAAAATAAAAAAAAAATCTTCTGAGGAGCTGCTTCAGCAGCGACTATCCTCTGAGACCTCAAATTTTAGACTGAAGTGCTGAGTAGGAGGAGCCCGAGCTGGAGGGGCCGGTCAACACTCTTTTTAATCTGAGGTGTCTATCCCATCTGGGCTCCGCCTACCCACTAGTAATGACTAGTGTGTCTCCCTTCCTTCATCTGCTGCTGAAAAGTTTTTTTTAATCTTTAAAATCATATTAAATTGCCAATTTGTAATGCCAATCTTTATGTCCCCATTTTGTTTGACAGGTTCTCTATAAATACAAGTGATGTAAAGAACTAAAGGGGTTGTTGAGCTGATAATACAGATGTTTTGAAAAAGGCTCAGATTGTTAAAAAAAAAAAAAAAAAAAAACTTGCAGCTTTTTATCTCGGATTCCTGTTCCCGACCAATACCGTCAGAGTAACGAGGAAGTACCTAACTAGCCAATCACTGGCCACAATAATGAGTGAACCAAAGATTTCTTGAGTGTGGATTTCTAGCCATTTGTGATGTATAGAGACAAGACTGGCGGGGACCTGGACCGGAATGAAAAATGCGGGGAGCAGTGAGCGCGAGGTATTGATGGTTTTATACCAGTCATCTTGACTTTTAGGACTGAATATGAAGTCAGATTATTAATGATACTCCGTACATATTTAAGGCTTTGTTTTAGCAAAAACATAGATGGACCAGGCACAATATATGAGATCAAGATTTTATTACAAAGAAACAGTTTACAGAAAACTGGGCCATTCCCGTCACCACACACAGCCTTAGACGTATGTGAACATTGTGTGATTCTGGCACAGAATGTCTACTGGCATCTCACAAATGTTTCATGAAGTTATGCCCTCCCTTCACATGTCTGTGTTTCAGGTACGTGTCTTATCCGTTTTTTTTTTTCCAAGGATGCCACACGACCCCATTACAGCCTTTGCAGCTGTGCGCGTTTCTGTTTTTTATTACCAGCAGCACAGATGACAATTGCTAATACAAGTCTATGGGTACGTGTTTAATATTGCAAAGTATAGGAGAAGCTTTGGAACTGATTTTTCTTAAGCCATACTGGAAACCAACGGATGACACACTGATCCAAAACACTGATGACATCGGCACAGGTTTTATGCGGATGTCTGAAGGGGGCCTTACAGACGGCTGCAGAATAGGTGAGAATGTCCAACAAGCACAAGGTGCCTGCATAATGGAGAAACGGAGGACAAATCTTACCAGACTAATACACATCCAGATTTTATACGGTTTCTTACTATAGGAAACAACACATTCAACTAAAAGTGTTACGCAGCCGAAACTGAAACCTGCAGTATAATAAACCCTCATTCCTGCGGCACAGCATTTTACCATAATTACATGTAAATGCCCAGCCAGGATGTTATTCCAGGTGCATCCCCTACAAGAGCAAACTGAATCACTGGAGTCTATAGTGTTGTAGTTGGACTTTCCTTCACCCGTGGAAATGTTTCAGCTTTCACCAATAGCCCTATGTCTTAATGGCCTCCCCAACACAGAGTAGCTTGTTGGTGCCGTGCTTGTCATCTAGCACAAGTGCCCTACCAGCTCCCTGCAGCTACAACCCTGCCACTAGTGTTAAACATTTTTATGGTCTAACAGAACTAGATCTACCATAATTCTGTTTTTATACATATATACAAAGAAATAATGCCCTAAATGCTGACCAATGGGACTGGAGATGTAGAGAGTTAAAAGGTCTATGCTTGTCAATAGGAATTTACTACAAGGCCCAACCTCGAGGTGCATAGTCTGAGATCTGCGATGTTCTAGTACTCATTGGTGCTCTAGAAATGTATGAGTACAACCCCCACTCATACCACTCTACAATATGCCAATATGACACACATAAGGGTATAAATCCCAATTAAATACCCAATATTATGCTTAGATGAAAACGGCCTACATCACAGGTTTTTAGTCTAATGAGCGCATGCATACTTAGTCCATATTAGTATTAATTGACACGACTTTATTATGACAACTTCCCTCCTTGTGTTAGCGTACAACGCTACTAAGGTGTCAGGAAGACTTGAAAACTTGTGTATGTTCAGCTCCGTATTGAGAATGTAAAAGATTAGAAAAGGGGACTAAGGAATTTTCTCTTATATTAGTTGGCAAATTCCAAAAACAAGTATAGAAAGGATGTATGTATATACAGTGGCAAGTAAAAGTTTGGGGACCTCTGGTCAAAATTACAGCTATTGTGAACAGTTAAGTTGAAGGTGAAATGATCTCTAAAAGGCCTAAAGTTAAAGGTGACACATTTCCTTTGTATTTTAGCCAAAAAAAATTAGTAATTTTTTACATCATAAGAATTCCAAAAACAAAAATGGGCCGATACAAAAGTTTGGGCACCCTTGGATATTTGTGTGCTCAGATACCTTTGACTAAGGTTTCAGACCTTAATTAGACTGTTAGATGTATGGCTTATTCACAATCATTGTTAGGAAAGGCCAGGTGATGTAAATTTTCCATCTTTATAAAAACCCAGCCTCCTCTAACCTTGTGCCAAAAACAGCAGCAATGGGTTCTTCTAAGCAGCTGCCTAGCACTCTGAAAATGAAAATGGTGGAGGCCCACAAAGCAGAAGGGTATTAGAAGATAGCAAAGCATTTTCAAGTTGTCCTTTCCTCAGTTTGAAATGTAATTAAGACATGGCAGTTGACAGGAACAGTGGAGGTTAATATAAGATCTGGAAGACCAAGCAAAATTTCAGTGAGAGCTACTCGTAGGATCGCTAGAGAGGCAAATCAGAAAGTCCGCTTGACTGCATCTTTGTATCTACATGCATTTGTTTAGATACTGACTGCATTTATTCAAGCACTTTCTCTTTATTACCCTCATCACCCTTGATCTGTTGTCATCTTGTGGATGTCACTTCATTCAGCACTCCCTCTGATTATTTTATCTAAAGCATGTATGAGGTCCGTGAACTGGAAGGGAAAGTCTGGGTTCATCACAGCGTCGGGATCAGGAGTCTCAAGAGGTACAGCTGATTGGAAAAGCAGAGGAGGATAGAAGAGAGTAGAAGTCTGATAGCTGTGCTAGTGTGAGTTTTCCTTTATTATTTATCGCTCTGCTGCGTTACTCTTTGCATTATCAATCTTCTAAAGAGAGAGCTCTCTGCCCTACACAGCTTCATCTTGGAGAGATCAATCTGTTTAAGGAAGAGAAAGCCACATTGAACAGTTTTAAAGTCATAGCAGTCATAGCTGCTTAAAGATGAGAACTCTGGTCCTTACCCTAGCAGAAGCCTCAGCCTTCATTCTCCCAAACTGAATGCGAAGTCTCTGATCACACTTCTGTTGAGGTGGAAAATCAAGTTCAATGCTAGAGAGCAACACCGAGCCATTAGGCATGCTGGGAATGTGCCGAATTTCTACAGAAAGCACACCATAGGCATGCATAGACATTGCATGACATGCAAATGATCATTTCAGCTGCAGATGAAGGAAGGGAGACACACTAGGCATTACTAGTGGGTAGGCGGAGCCGCAGATAGGATTGACACCTCAGATTAAAAAGAGTGTTGACCGGCCCCTCCAGCTCAGGCTCCTCCTACTCAGCACTTCAGTCTAAAATTTGAGGTCTCAGAGGATAGTCGCTGCTGGAAGCAGCTCCTCAGAAGATTTTATTATTTTTTATCGGACAAGAGACTTGGATCACCAGAGTGGTCTAGAGGTCTCAGCGCTGCTGTACCCCAACCTCTCCCTTGGCGGATCTGTATTACCCTAATGGTGGTCCCTGCAGAACCCTGCCGGCCCGGGGGGATGAGGATGGCTTCCCTGGCGGGGGCGCAAATCGCGCACAGGGGTCACTGCGTCCCCCGCCCTGGGGGGAAGCATGGGCAAGCGCCAGAAACCCCTGGGGGTCCCTGTGGCGCTCGGCTGGTGAGTACTCCACATTTTTATTAAAGATGTGTGTGAGTGATTTAGCAGTTGCTGCGGCAACCGCTGTACAGTATACATGCCGGTGACTCTGAGGAGAAGAGGAGTGCGCGCTTTTTTTTTATTTTTGAATTTAGCGCCGCTCTGAGCGCGCGCTTTACTGCAGCCTCCATTTTCGGCTCCTCTACATGGAGCACATCGGAGGCAGAGCGCGGCGGCCATTTCATGACAGGCTGAAATCGCTCCGCTCCCCTCCTGGCAAGAACGTGACCAGCTGGGTGAGTCGCTTCTAGCCCGCGGGCAGAAGCTTAACCCCTTCACCCCCACAGCGCGGGCACCGTCTGGGGCACTAATGAGTGACAGATTGCGCGGTCCTGCGGCTGTTATCGCATAAGGGGCTCGCACACTCTTTTCAATATTAATAAAGAGGTTGTGGGGAGCCTGCGATATTATTATTATTATTATTGCCACTAATGTTTCCGCTAACGATCCTGATAACGACGCATACTAATGCGATCGTTTGTGTGATCTTTTTTAATGTCGCTAGTAGCTGCCAATCTGAGCGATCTCATTAACATCGCATAAGCGGTTAGCGATCCCCTTAATGACTTTGGCGGTCATTGCGATATACAAAACAGCGCAATTTTTTAGCGATTTTGTGGAACGTTTTTTCTGTATAGTGTGGCATAACTGTCCTGTAGCTGCGACCTTATAAGAGGCGCTTGAGGCTCGCACACCCTTTTCATTATCAAGGTTGTGGGGAGTCTGCTACTTTAACCCCTTCTTAGGCGGTTAACTCTTAATGGGGGACAGCTGGGGTAGCTCTCTCTTTAAGAGCTTTAACCCTTCAGCGTTTGTTTTTTCTTTAAGAAACATACTGTTCTGGTTACTGACAGGTTTAACCTGCCGTATACTATGCAAGGGCAGTCCATTTCCCAGATCCGCTACAGGATCAGTCTCGCGTATCTGACACGCAGACCTCGACTCATGCGCAGCGGTCGAAAGTTCCAGTGGTGTCAAAATGGAGGTCCTCACTAGCTTTTATTGATGGCCTGTCTGACCTTCTAGGTTATTGGGTGTCAGCTACATCCTCTCAAGGAAGCGACACAAATCGGTGCCTTCCTTCTCGCGTAGCGAAGATGTCCGATTCGGACAAGGAAGATCGGCAGGGACACTCTGCCTCTCTCATGGGCCGTACTAAGATTTCTCCATGAGGGCGTTACAGTTACCGGAGGAGGTAACTAGACGTCCTGGTAAGTCGGCCCGGATGTTTCAGGAGTCGCATGGGTCACGACGGCTTTACAGGAGTTGATTGTTAATTGGACCCCTTCTCCTGAAGTGAATGTCCCTTTACCCCAGCTTAGCAAATCTTCCTGGTAAAGGAAAGGCGAGTCTGCAACCCGCTGGACAGAAAAACGGAGATGGCAACAATATCCATCTGTGAGGCCGCAGGTCATGGATTCGGTATTAAGGATGTACTTGTAAAGTTTCCCTGAGCCGGTTGGACCGTCTAAGGACGGGATCCCCTCTTTCGAGGTAGATGGGCTTGTCAAGTTGAAGGATACTGCGTCACTGCTATCCAGGGCGCAATCCTCGGCAGTCACAGTCAGACTCTGTGGCTTGGACAGTGGACGCGGTTTCCAAGCAGGGTTTGCTATCTTTAGCTTAGGAGGTGGTCAGCTATTTGAATCTGACCTCACGAGCTGATTGCCTAGGCAAACGCAAAAGAAACAGCTTTACCGCAGCGCAGACCTGTGACTTCTGCATCTGGCAGGACTAGTGCCGGTAGTTGTCGGCGGTCCTTTCGGTTCAAGGGATGATCCGGCCAACCTTCTGGGGGTTTGGGTCGTCTCTCTCTCTTTTATAAAAAAAAAAAAAAAAAAAAAAAGGGGAATTCTCAGAAATTCCGCATACCCTGGAAACAGAACTTCTGTTAAGACAGAAGCTGGCAAAAAACCCGCTAAGGCGCACTGTCGTCTGGGTCTCACTCGAGCGCTCTTGAGTGGGGGGTCGTTTACTCCAATTCAAACCGACTTGGGTTTCCCGTGTGTCGGGCGCCTGGATGACACAGGTTGTGTTGGCAGGCTACTTCATAGAGTTTCTTTCTCAACCCCCGGACAGTTTTTGCCAATCTCGCATTCCGTCAGAGCCGAACTATTTGCCGTTCTACTACGAGAGGTCGATTCCCTTCTGCAGAAGGGTGTGGTGATACCGGTTCCGCAGAGGACCGGGGATGAGGAATTTTATTCCAACCTCTTTGTGGTCCCCAAAAAGGAGGACAAATTTTGCCCTATTCTGGATCTCAAAGATTGAATCGACATGTCTACACCCGACAATTTCACATGGAGTCGTTTCGCTCCGTTGTGGCAGCCCTGTCGCAGAACGCCGTCGGAAGGGCTCACCGGCGCTTCCTTCGTTTTGCCATAGGTCAGGACCATTGCCAGTTTGTGGCTCTGCCATTTGGCTTGGCCTCGGCGCCCAGAGTTTTTACAAAAATTCTGGTACCCCTCATGGCAATTCTTCAAAGACAGGGGGTTACGATTTTTCCCTACCTGGACGATCTCCTCAAAGGAGGAGGCGGTAACGGCTCGCAATCTATCCCTTCAGCTCCTGGAGGATTTCGGGTGGCTGGTTCAATTGGAGAAGTCGTCTCTGGAACCGTCGCAGTCATTCCTGTTTTTGGGAATGCATTTCGACACGGTACGGACGGTGGTGTCCCTTCTTTCCAGACAAGCGGGCATGTCTATTCCGACATGTACAGATTATGAAGTCTGCGACAGCAATGTCCCTTCGGAAGTGTATGCGCCTTCTGGGTTGATGGTGGCGTTCATGGAGACACTTCCGTTTGCCCAATTTCATTCCAGGGCCCTCCAAAGGCTCATTCTGAGTCGTTGAGATCGATCGCAAGTTTCTCTGGATTGCAACGTCATCATCTCTCACAGGGTGCGAGAATCCCTAGGATGGTGGTTACGTCCAGGAGCGTTATCCCTGGGGAAATCTTTCTTTCCTCCGAGGTGGTCGGTCATAACCACCGATGCCAGCCTGACGGGCTGGGGGGGGGGTGTCTGGAACGATCTTTGGATCCAGGGAGTATGGTCATCGGGAGAGTCTGTTCTACCGATCAACATCCTGGAATTGAGGGCAATTTTCCTTTGCCTCCATCACTGGACGGTTCCTTCAAGCGGTCTACCAGTCCGAGTGCAGACAGACAACGCGACGGCGGTTGCGTATATCAACCACCAAGGCGAGACAAGGAGCTCCAGGCTCTTGATGGAGGTGTCTCGGATTCTGTTATGGGCCGAGACCAAGGTTCCAGCTATCTCTGCGATGCACATTCCAGGAGTCCAGAATACCACAGCGGACTTCCTCAGTCGCGAGAAGATGGATCCTGGAGTCTTCATCCGAAAATTTTTGCACTGCTGTGCTTCCGTTGGGGAACTCCCCAAGTGGATGTGATGGCATCCAGGTTCAATGCCAAACTACCGACCTTCATGTCCAGGTACAAGGACCCGAAGGCTATAGCGGTGGTTGCTCTGGTGGCTCCGTGGGACCATTTCGAGCTAGTCTATGTGTTTCCGCCGATATCTTTACTTCCTCTGGTGCTGCGTCGTATCAGACTGGAGAGAATTCCGGCTATGTTGATAGTCCTGGATTGGCCAAGGAGGACGTGGTTCTCGACACTGGTGTCGCTTTTGGCGGCACCGCCATTCCACTTCCTCCTCGCCCGGACCTGTTAACCCAGGGGCCCGTTCGTCATCCGGACTTGAAGTCTCTGCAGTTTGACGGCGTGGCTCTTGAGACCGAAATATTGACCCATAGAGGTTTTTTTCAGCCGAAGTCATTGCCACTCTGCGAGCTGCCAGAGGTCCGGCTACTACTAAGATTTATCACAAGACTTGGGAAGCCTTCTTTTAGTGGTGTTCGGGTTCTTCAAGGAATCCGAGGATTTTTTTCCATTCCCAATTTGTTGGCTTTGCTGCAGTACGGGCTGGACAAAGGTTTGGCAGTTAGCACTCTGGAAGGTCAGGTTTCTGCCCTGTCCTTGCTGTTTCGGAAGGCTATCGCCTCGCGTAGGGACGTGCAGTCCTTTTTTTTCAAGGAGTAACCCGTCAGCTTCCACCGCGGAAGGCACCTGTGTCTCCTTGGCGCCTCAACCTTGTTTTGGAGGCTCTTCAGCATGTACCTTTTGAGCCTATGGGTTCTGCTAGATTTTCTTTACTTTCTTAGAAGATTGCCTTCTTACTGGCGGTAACCTCTTTAAGAAGGGTTTCTGAGTTGGCAGTTTTTTCCTGCTCGCCTCCTTTCCTGGAGTTTTACCCGGATCGAGTAGTGCTTCGCACTCGGGGCGACTTTCTACCTAAGGGGTGTCGCAATTTCATGCTAACCAGGATATTGTGTTGCCTTCGCTTTGCCCGGGCCCAAGGAATGCAAAGGAACGGGACTTGCACAAATTGGATTTAGTGCGAGCCTTGAAGTTCTATTTGTCTGTCATTCAAGGCTTTCGAAAGTCAGATTCCCTGTTTGTGATTACAGCAGGTCGTAGGCGTGGTCATCGAGCTTCCAAGGACCCTATAGCTCGTTGAATTTGGTCGGCCATTTTGGAGGTTTACCGACTTAAAGGCGAACCTTGCCCGATTAAGATTCAGCTCACTCCACGAGGGCTGTGGCTTCATCGTGGGCCTTTCACCAAGGGGCCTCGGCAGTTCAGCTCTGCCGAGCGACGACCTGGCGTTCTGTCCACACATTTACAAAGTTTTATAAGGTAGGACGTCAGTGTTTCCGCTGATGCGGCCTTAAGACGTAGGGTCCTGCAGGCAGCGGTAATTTAAAGTTTTTAGTTAACTTGTATTTGGCGCCTGTGGCGCATTTATCTAGGTTGTTGGGTTTCTGCCTATTTTGGTTTTTTCCCACCCTAATTTTTGGACTGCTTTGGGACGTCCCACTAGTAATGCCTAGTGTGTCTCCCTTCCTTCATCTGCAGCTGAAAGACGGATTTTGGTAAGAACTTACCTGTAAAATCCTTTTCAGTGAAGGAAGGGAGACACACATCCCTCCCATGGCAGAAGTGTGTTGTTGTATTTACAGATGCAGCGTGGCCCTTCTCTGATAGCGATTTTCTGAGCTGAGGTCGACGCGCTACTCAGTGAAGGAAGGGAGACACACATCCCTCCCATGGCAGAAGTGTGTTGTTGTATTTACAGATGCAGCGTGGCCCTTCTCTGATAGCGATTTTCTGAGCTGAGGTTGACGCGCTACGGCTCTGTTCCAGCATTGCCAGCTTATCGCAGTAGTCAGGTTCAGTGAGTAGTACCTGGAACTGTGTGGTTTTTTTCTTTGCCAAATGCATGCATAACCTGTACTTTTGTATTTTTCTCTGAAGTCCTTCAGAAGGGGTTATGTTGCTTCGCTGGTGATATTGTTCTTCCTTAAGCTGGGTACGACTGAAGTGCTGAGTAGGAGGAGCCTGAGCTGGAGGGGCCGGTCAACACTCTTTTTAATCTGAGGTGTCAATCCTATCTGGGGCTCCGCCTACCCACTAGTAATGCCTAGTGTGTCTCCCTTCCTTCTTCGCTGAAAAGGATTTTACAGGTAAGTTCTTACCAAAATCCGTCTTATCACTTTATCTCACTTTTTGTATAAATTGTATGTACAAAATTATTTCTGATTTAATAATAACGTCAGGGCTTTGCCTGGTATTGCAACTCCGCACCAGACTAAAGGCATAGCAGGCATTGTGCATCTAGAACAGCTCACCAGGGGAGTATCCTAGCAAACTGTTCCTTACCTCTGCTTATCCCAAGAGGAGGATCCCACCTAACATCGCCTGACCTCTACTTATCCCAATGAAAGGATGCCACCTAATTAGTTCCTTTTCTCTACTTATTCAAAGGTGAGGATCCCACCTATCAGCACCCTACCTCTGCTTATCCAAAACAGGAGGATCCCACCTAACAGTACCTTACTTCTGGTAATCCGAACAGGAAGATCCATCCTAACAGCTCCTTCCTTGTATTTATCCTAAGGGTAGGATCCCACCACACGACTCCTTACCTCTACTTATCCCAATAAAAGGATGCCACCTACTGTAATTAGTTCCTTAATTATCTTAGTTTATACCAGGGGGAGGATCCCATCAGACAGCTGCTTATCTCTGCTTATATCAGGGGGCGGATCCCATCAGACAGCTGCTTATCTCTGCTTATACAAGGGGGAGGATCCCATCAGACAGCTGCTTATCTCTGCTTATACCAGGGGCAGCATCCATCAACAGCTGCTTATCTCTCTTATACAGGGGAGGATCCATCAACAGCTGCTTATCTCTGCTTATACCAGGGGGAGGATCCCATCAAACAGCTGCTTATCTCTGCTTATACCAGGGGGAGGATCCCATCAAACAGCTGCTAATCTCTGCTTAGACCAGGGGGTAGATCCCATCAGACAGCTGCTTATCTCTGCTTATACCGGGGGAGGATCCCAGACAGCTGCTTATCTCTGCTCATACCAGGGGAGGATCCCATCAGACAGCTGCTTATCTCTGCTTATACCAGGGGGAGGATCCCAGACAGATGCTTATCTCTGCTTATACCGGGGGGAGGATCCCATCAAACAGTTGCTTATCTCTGCTTATACCAGGGGGAGGATCCCATCAAACAGCTGCTTATACCAGGGGGAAGATCCCATCAGACAACTGCTTATCTCTGCTTATACCAGGGGGAGGATCCCATCAAACAGCTGCTTATCTCTGCTTATACCAGGGGGAAAATCCCATCAGACAGCTGCTTATCTCTGCTTATACCAGGGGGAGCATCCCATCAAACATCTGCTTATCTCTGCTTATACCAGGGGGAAGATCCCATCAGACAGCTGCTTATCTTTGCTTATACCAGGGGGAGGATCCCAGACAGCTGCTTATCTCTGCTTATACAAGAGGGAGGATCCCATCAGACAGCTGCTTATCTTTGCTTATACCAGGGGGAGGAGCCCATCAGACAGCTGCTTATCTCTGCTTATATTATGGGGAGGATCCCATCAGACAGCTCCTTATCTCCGCTTCCTGGCTACTTGTGAGTTTATATATAGGCAGTGTAATATTAGGGTAAACTGCAATCACCCTTGGATTTTTAGGTTTTGAACAACATTCTTTAACTGGATACTAAACATCAGGCAAAAAATTATCTAAATATATACTACGATTTTGTCATTTCTACAACATAATTAAAACAAAAACAAGTAAAAGCCAAAGCAAATAAACTTATCTCTGCCACAGCTAAAATGGTGGATACTGAAGCCAAGCTCTGGTTGGTCCATGTGAACCAATAATTGACATACAGTAAAGATGTATATCTTTGTACCGTGTTAGCCAGTAGATAGAAAAATATTTAGAGTTGAGAGTCCTCAGTGGTTGATACCTTTTAATGGCTAACTGAAAAGATGGTAACAAATTGCAAGCTTTCCAGACTACTCAGGTCTCTTCATCAGGCTAAACTAATACAAAATCTGATTGTTCAGATTCTGTATTAGTTTAGCCTGATGAAGAGACCTGAGTAGTCTGGAAAGCTTGCAATTTGTTACCATCTTTTCAGTTAGCCATTAAAAGGTATCAACCACTGAGGACTCTCAACTCTAAATATTTTTCTAATAATTAACATACAGTATACAGACTTGGACAACAAAGAATATTTTAAGCAATGTAAACAGTTTTTAACATTTCCATAACTGTATATTTATATGGAAAAGCAAAGACACAAAACAGATGTAAAAGCTGTGCAATATGTATTGCCAGGTTATATGATTCATAATATTTTAAGAAGGGGAATAAAAGTATGGATTGATTGGCAGACTAATACATATAATAGTCTTAGACAGAATATTTCCTATAATTGTACAATTTCTCTATACTTTAATTATACATTGTGCAAGTGTTCATGTACAGCATAGTATTCCCCTATATCACACAGAATTAAAGATTTCAGCTTATCAAATGTTGATTTGAGTAAGGTAGAGTGTGAACATGGCCAGAGCGACAACACACACAGGCATTATTATATAATTCCTGTATTTCTGCCATACTGACGGCTGGATTTCCACTTCCTCTTTTTTTCTGTTCTTCCTCTTCTTTCCTTTCAGGCGATTCTCAAAAGCTTCTAGTTCAGCCTATAAACAGAACAAAATGCAATTAAAGGATTTGCGTCTTTACAGCTAGAGTCACACCATTGGAAGCGTGTAAATATTAGGGGCATTTTAGGGCTTTGCTAAATAGTACAAGGTTGCATCGAGTATGGTCTGTAATCGAGGTTGGGCCACTAAGTATGACTAGCTCCATACCAGGGCATAACAAGAGAGCGACCATTCCAGACACCGTACAAAAGCCCAGTCTTATGTTGGGTTTACATGTAATGACCGCCATTCCATTACATATAAGATGACCCATTGTCATTTAATTGCCTATTATACCAGTCAACCACGTGACTTAGTAGAAGCGTGGTTCTCACTGCGAAAACAAATGTAAGACTGTCTCTATATTCCCTGGCTTGATGTGTTAAAGCATTAAATTGTAAAACTATTAAATTGGTAGATTGGGTGATGAGAGACCCTTATTATGCCTTGATTTTCTGATATGTGAACTGTATTTCTGAAGATATTATTTAAAGAGTTTGTCCACTATTCTAGCATTGATGACCGGTCTTTAGGAGGTCATCAATGTCTGATCGATTGGGGTCCAACACCTGGCACCCTCACTGATCAGCTGTTATCAGTGTCAGAGGTGGCGGCCACCGGCCGGAACTGCTCAATTGCAGAGCTGCTCCGTCTTTTGATAGTTGCCGCAGGGTATTACACATCAGCCTCCCACTGATTTGAATAGGGGGCCAATGTGCAGTACCCTGATTGAGCCACTATCAGAACACTGCCAGCTCCGCAAGTGAATACTTCAGGAAGGTGGCCGTTGAGAACAGCTGATCGGCGGGGATGCAGTGTGTCGGACCCCGACCAATCAGACATTGATGACCTATCTGGTGTATGTATATATATATATATATATATATATATATACACGTGTGTGTATATATATATATATATATATACACACACACACATGTGTATATATATATATATATAATATATATATATACACATGTGTGTATATATATATATATATATATATACACATGTGTGTGTTATATATATATAATAATATATATATATATATATACACACACAACGTGTATATATATATATACATATATATATGTATGTATATATATATATTATATATATATATATATACACACACACACGTGTGTATATATATATATATATATATATATATGTACACAAAAACATTTACGCTGCAGTATTTCATACATAAACATCCTTTAAAAGGTGGCTAGGCGAGCTGAGCCGACTCCACCTGAAGACACCATGTGCCCTAGATATTTGATTTTTGTCTGAAGCAAATGACACTTTTGGGGCATCAACTTCAGACCGTGGGCCTGTAGACGCGTTAGCACTTGTAGTCTTTGTAGATGTTGCTCAAAGGTGGGTGCATGAACGATGACGTCGTCCACATAGATCAAGATGGTTTCAAAATTCAGCTCCATTATCCACTGAAATGTCCCAGGTGCATTGGCGAGTCCGAAAGGCATTCTATTGAACTCGTACAGGCCTATTGGTAAAATGAAAGCAGTCTTGGGCTTGTCTCTTTCAGCCACTGGAATGTACCAGTGACCACTTGCCAGATCTAAGGTGGAGAAATACTTGGCCTGTCAAAGCACCATCAGAGACTCTTCCATTCCAGGCAAAGGGAAAGCGTCTCACACGGTGACACTATTCAACTTGAGATAGTAGACTCAAACTCAACCTTCCGTCCTTCTTTCGGACAAGCACTTTCGGTGAGGCTCATGGACAAGTATTCTCCTGCACTACTCAGCATCTGTGTTAGCATGGCTTTTACTTCCTGGTACAGGTTAGGGGGAATTTGTCGATATCACTCATGGATTGAAGGTGTGTCTCCGGTTGGAATCTCATGTTCAATGCGGGTTGTACATCCAAAATCGTCTTAATTTCTGGAGAAAGCAGCTTAAAACTCCTCAATGCTGTCCAGTCGTATTATTTCGAGGATCTTTTGGCCATTCCAATCCAGACTCAGCTCTGTCCTCGGAGCTTCGGACACAGTCACAGTCCACTGTTCCTGTTCCTCAGCAATCAGGGCCAGTTGAACTTATGGGACAGTCTCTCCCCCATACACGTACAAACCCGTAACTTCATGTACACTGGCACACTGGACGGCCACTTGTCCATCTAGCACTGTCGTCATAGTACGTGTGATCATCAGGACTTTTCTGGTTTCTTTCTGTGGCTCAATAATCACATCTCTTCCGTCGAGTCTTCTGTGGCTTCCCACATCCATCTGCACGATATGTCCCTGACGGGGCAAGATAATATTTTGATGCCTTGGTGGGATGGTCGCAATCCCCACAATTTCATCTTCGGTGTAACTGATATTAAAAAAATTGCACGCAAATACAAGGAAAAAAAAAATTTTTGGTTTACTTTTTTTTTTTTTTTTTTTAGATTTTTTAATGTTAATGTTTTACATCAAATAGCCTGTTGAATGAATTTTCAAGATTATTACGGTTCATGTAGATGTCCTAACGTGTACGTTTCTTAACTTTTGTTATACGTAGGAAAATAATTTATCCCCCAAGAGATCATAAAAAAGATCTCTGTGGAACAAATTTTATTTTTCATCTAATATTAATTTTTTTCAACTGCAACTTGGGCATTCATAGCAGTCCAAGTCACACGGAAAAAATTGCCCCCTGGTGTGCCAAACATAAGTGGAAGAGCTGATATAGGTCTGCTAAGATTTAGCAGCTGTGCTATGCTGGACAGACAACCAGTGATCACCAGGTTCAATGGAATAAGCCACAATGCTGATGCTTTTATTCACTACTTCATTGAGCACTTTGTAAAGGGATAATAAAGAGTTCCTGTCTTCTCCCCATCGTCCCCAGTTTTGTCTAAAAGCCATAAATTTTCAATGGCACAAGATTAGAGCTTGGGATTAAGGGCCGTAAATATATTAATAATTATCAGGTTAAATGATTCAAGTAAACTTTTTCCATATAACTTGAAAGCATGTTGGTTGAAAATAATATTTAATGTGTAACTATCATTTACTTTTTCTGTTTCTTTCAAGCATGCAAGATTTAAACCCATCAATAGGACATGGTACTACAAAATAAAAATAAGCAAATAATGGGTTCAATTTAAGTTAATATTTTCAGCATTAGAACAATGCGCCCCTTTTCCTGCGATGGCAATATTTTAGCTGTCTTGTGTTTGTTTTTTAATCCCCATCTTCCAAAAGCCGTAATTTTTAAAACAATATTCCTGTATGAGGGCTTTTTTTTAACTGCATGAGCTGTAGTTATATAAGACAACATATATATTTTTTTTGTTTTCAACAGAACAAGTGTTAGGGTTAGAGATGGAATATTAAGCTGTGTTTTATTGTCTCCTCTTGGTGTATTATGGCTTAAATAACGCTGCTTTATTTTTGATCCTACCTGGAATTTGGATTTGACCAAAACATTATTGCAAGACACTTGCAGATTACATTCATTTTCATGCATTTAGTGTTAGGGATAGAGATCTAGTTTTATTTGTAACATACAACCTTTAGATCAGTTTGCATCTAAGGGTGATGAAAAAGTGACAAAAAAACAGTCATTCTGCAGAGATAAAAAATGTTGTATTTTGAAAGTTTGGACATGTTTTTTTTTATTTACTGAATAGGAAAATAGAAAAAGGGCGACCAACTCTTTTTAGATTTTTAACTATTTTTTTAGTTCTTTTAGGGGACTTCAATCTGCAATCAATATACTGCAATATACGTAGCTGTATCCTCCTAAGAAGCGGGGAGGTGGGGTGCCCTGTCTAATCATCTAGATCAGTATTCTTTAACTCCAGTCTTCAAAGTCCACCAAGAGATCCTGCTTTCATGATTTCCTTAATATTGCATATTAGGACCATACCGAATGGCTTTTACGATACGATACGATACACTTTATTGATCCCGGGGGGAAATTACAGTATTACAGCAGCAATACAAACAGCAGTACATAAAATATTAGGACACAAATCTTGCACAGGTATACCAACATTACATAATAAATAAAAGTGTGTAGTTCAGGTATATATAAGATAATGTTAATTGACATTAGTACACCAGCCATCAGTCATTATTTTCTACCACTCTTAGGAAATTATTATACATCCCCATAGCAGTAGGTACAAACGATTTCCTGAATTTCTCCTTCTTGCACCTTAGTAGGATTAGACGGCTGCTGAATGTGCTCTTCTGATTCAAGAACAGCTCGTATAGTGGGTGTGTGTTATTGTTCATTATTGCCCTACACTTCTTCTGAATTCTATCCTCCAATACCTCCTCAAAAGAGTCAAGATGGAGGCCAACAGCTGCGCTTGCCTTCTTGATAAGTTTGTTGAGTTTATTAGCGTCAGCTACTCGCACACTACTGCCCCAGCAAATGATAGCAAAAAAGATGGCGCTTGCTACAACGGACTGGTAGAACATCTCCAGCATTTTACTGCACACATTGAACGACCTGAGCTTCCGCAGAAAGTACAGTCTGCTCATTCCCTTCTTGTAAACCTTTTCTGTATGACACCTCCAATCGAGTTTACTGTCAAGGTGAACCCCCAAATATTTGTAGCTCTCAACAATCTCAACCTCCTGGCCAGCAATGGTGATTAATTTTTTTTTAATCAAAATTGCATTAACTAAGTATCCCATGTTATTTTTATGCACTATTGCTGTTTATTTATTTATTGCAGGGTATTTGCTTATTGTCTTTTTATCTTGGTTTTGTCTGGTTAGTGGCCACTGTAAACATGTGCTTACATGCTGCATGCATACCAACTTATATCCAAGTTCTTCTCTTTAGGTATTTCTAGAAACAAAGCAGTAATCAGGACCTTAAGTTTGTTCTCACGATGAGTTTTTGGTGAGTCTCTGAACCATTTCTGCACCTATTAAGTAAAATAGGCTACTTGCCGGATTTTATTGTGTTTTTGTGTGTGGTTTTATCGCATTTTTGTGTATCTTCTTGGGGTTGTGTTTTAAATAACGCTGCTTTGTATTTGATACTTCTTGGTATTTGGCTTTGACCAAAATGTTCTTGATATTCATTTGTGGATTTCATGTCTTTTCAAGTGTTTCTGCTGCGGAAACTCATGCGTTTTTCACCTGTGGATTTTCAGCATCTAATGCAAGTCTATGGGAAAAATCTGCAATTAAAACTCAGAGTACCAGCAAGAAAACTTTACATGTTGCGGATTTGAAACACGCACAGCAGGTCGGTTTTTACTGAGTAAAAAAGAAGCACGGTGGGCATGAGATTTCTAAAAATCTCATCCACTTTGCTGCAACAGTAAGACGCCACGTTTTTGAAGCAGCGAAGATACTCAATGTCAAAAGCTTGGGGACACAGCCTAAAGGGAGTCTGCCAGCCAAAAATGACTGTTTAATCCCAGCCAACTTGGTCAGTTCACCCTTGTTATGGCCTAACAGCTGAGTGCACCTTCCCACCTACGGTATTTTTCGGACCATAAGATGCACTTTTTTCCCCCAAAATTTTGGGGGAAAATGGGGGTGCATCTTATGGTCGCAACATACTCACAAATCCGGTGGCGGCCCCGATGAGCCTCCCTGTGTTCTGTGGTGCTGGGCTCTGTAGTGTGGCTGCAGAGGGGCTCTGTGCTGCGTGGGGGGCTCCGCCAGCATTTCGTCATAGCAAGAAATCCCCCCGCAGCTCCGTTGCACTTGCTGCAACGCGGTGGCCTCCAGAAAGATGGCCGCGCATATTCAAATTCAAATCTCGGCAACGAGATCTGGTTTCCCGAGATCTCGGGACAAGATCTCGTTGCGGAGATCTGACTCTGAGCATGCGTGGCCATCTTTCCGGAGGCCTCCGCCTGCCAGCAAGTGCAATAGAGCTGCGGGGGGGCTTTCTGGCTATGACGAAATGCCGGCGGAGCCCCCCACGCAGCACAGAGCCCCGCTGCAGCCACCCTACAGAGCCCTGCCACCACCGCACCACAGAGCACAGGGAGGCTGCATTGGGCCACCGCCACGGGACCGCAGCCACAGGATTTGTAAGTATATTGCCACCCCACAGAGCACAGCCACCCCACAGAGCACAGCCACCCCACAGAGCACCCCTGCAACACAGAGCACCACCACCGCACCAGCCTGGACCACCGAACGACCCCTGTGACCACTCCTCTACCTGTGCTGATCCCTTCGCTGGTAAGCTGAATTCGGACTGTAAGACGGACCCCCATTTGACACGTTATATTTTTTTCCCCATTTTCCTTCTGAAAATTTGGGGTGCGTCTTATGGTCTGGTGCGTCTTATAGTCCGAAAAATATGGTAGTTGTTTTCTAGCAATCTGTGTTCTCTTCTGGCTCCATTAATATCAGAGCTGTAAATTAAAAATAAAGGATGCAAATATAGAAGAAAAAAAAGTTGGTGGGATGGTGCACCAAACTTTTTGGCCACGCAAACGTTGCACCTAGTACCTGTGCTTTGTTTGATCAGTCATTTTGAGCTGACAAACTCTCAGTAACTGATTTAAAATCAGAAATTCAGCAATGTTTGTCCTGTAACTCAGTCTATGTTCACACCAAGTGCTGTAAATAAAGACTTCTTTAAATGAGAGCAGATTGTACAAGATCCTAATAGCGATGTTGTAAAATATCAATACTACAATAACAGCCCATGTCGGCACAGAGCACACACAACAGGTCACAGGAAACCTCCTGAGAGGTGATATGACAAATCTTTCATTAATGTAAATTATAGGGATGGAGTACACAGTGTACAAAGGCTAGTGATCCTTCAACATTAACGACCTGAAAACAAAGCAAATAACTGGGGTAATACGTTTTGTTACACAACATTTGACTGATCAATCAGGAAGGGGAGAACATGATTTTTATCTGGAGAGGATAAGAATGAAGAGAAAGTATGGCTTGTACCCGATGTAAGCTCAGGATCGCTCCCCATCAGTTACAGTGATGATTTCGCCCGTGGATGTGCGCTCGCATTTGTTTTTGCATTCCTGATACAGGAGACACCGATTTTAAATACAATCATGTTCTGCGGCTCGATGGGAAAATGCAAAATGGTACGTAGCTGTGAATATTTTATATATCATGATTACACTGGCGTGACATTACTGATGAATAAATCAAAGGTCCCTAGCCCATCCTTGTAGCCGTAGGATCTTGATGAATGTTATAGCGTTCTTGTCCTTTTACATGAAGACCGCAGAGAAGCATCACTGCGCTGCCCTCATGCCCCAAAAGGGTGTTCTGGGTTTCTTTAAAATTTAACAGGAGGCCATGCTTGGAAAAGAGAAAAAAACGACATTCTAGTCACTAATTTCACCCCAGCTCCAGTGGTCTCAGACGCACAAGATGTCAGTGTGATGACTCCTGGCAACTCGTCACCTGACCCTGCCGCCAATCAGTGGCCTCAGATCAGATCACTAGTAATCAGTTCAGGTCCAACACCACAGGTGGCTTCTTTTTATCCCTTTTATAAACATGGACAGTCTCTGTTAAATTTGAAAATCCACTTTAAACCTTCTTTTGTGCACATAACAGTCTATTAATATCCCGGACCATCCACAATTCTCATGCTTTGTAACTTGCCAGACACCTTTTTTTTTTTTTTTTTGAATAGGCGGTTCCTCTTCATCAGCAATCTGCCAGCACTATAGGAGCTGGAATGTTCTTTCCCTCATTTCCCGAAAAGCATTACTACTTTCCAGCCCTGAATTGAAAGCCTTTTCTCCTCATAAGCAAAGTAGAGAAGAGAAAAACCTGTTTTGTGCTGGAGTACAAAGCAAATTTAAACACACAATTACTAAAATGGCACAAACAAATTTAGTTGTACTTGTGTAAGTAGCGTAAAAAAATTCAGATTATGGCTCAAATAAAAATACTTAGCAAAGTGCTGAACTCTCAAATTTTGACATGCTGAAAAAGAGGCAAAAATAGAGATAAATCCAGCGGGTGCTGCATAAAATTATATAGATCAAGATGACTTAGGTGTGCGGTGCTACACAACGAAGATACTTTTTGCGGGACGTCTCTGCATAGAAAACAATGATTACCCTTTTCAAAAACAGAACAGATACACCGCGTCCAACAAGCTGACGGACTGACATTACCTGCTGCCTGCGCTTCTCTTCTTCATTTGCTGCCTTTTCTTCTTCTTCCTTCATCTGTCAGGATTAATAAAAGAGGAATAATTTGTGGCTTTTTCAGTCCTTCAGTAAGAATGCTACACTCTCTGGGAGTCAGGAATATCTGGAGGGTATAATATTATGTATAGGTTAGGACTGTAACCCCTTCATTGATTTATCGCTTTTGCGCTTATGTTTTCCTCCCCTTCTTCAAGAGCAATAACTTATTTTTTTTTTTTATTTAGTCACATAAGGGCTGTTTTGTTGGAGGGACTAGTTACAGTTTTGAATGACATTTATTTTACCATTAAATGCACTGGAAAATGGAAATGCAGTAACATTGCAGTAGCATTGTGATTAAGCTAATGTTTTTTTTTTTTTGGGGGGGAGGGGTTGTATTTACGATGTTCAATGTCCGGTAAAAAGCGCCTGGCAATTCTCTATGTCAGTACGGTGATATGAATACCCAATCATGGTTATTAGGTTTTTAGTTTTTTTTTACTTATTACTAATATTTTCAGACTTGTGACTTTAATTTTCCCATTAATGGAGCTTTGTGAAGATGTTTTATCCTTAGCAATCTGATTTTCATTTAATTAATAGGTACATGAAACGCTTTATTCTTTTTTATTGCCAGCTTTTAGAGAGGTGCAACAACTCTGGTGCTTTGATTTTTTTCTTATTATTATGTTGTGGTGATCCGAAATATGCTTTTAATACATTTTTTTTTATTGTTGATGTGAGAAAAGGGGCGTAATTAGAATTTTTCTATTTTTAAAAATATATATTTTTACTTTAATTTTTTTTTAATCTCCTAAGGGGAACTTGATCCTGCGATCAGCTCATCACTTATACTATGTACTGAATACAGACAAACTGTTTCATCTGCAAAACTGAGTGGCAATTACAATAGGATGTGGGTTTTGTATGTGGAAAAGCTTCATTTCTGCAAAATCAAGTGACTGATTATCCAGCAATTACAAATCGTGACCGCTCGGTCTGGCTTTATGATGAATTCACACAGCAGATTTTATTGTATTGAAATTGTACGCTTCTGTGACTGAAAATCAGTCATTTCAGCTGCACAATTACAGAACTTTTTGCAGCAAAATCCGCAGTGTGTGAATTCACTGTTACATACTGGGACAAATGTAACAAACTGTGTTTACTATGAGACTCCTCTGGCAACTGCTTAATTCACAGCGACCAGAAGAAAATCCAACAGGTCAGATCCTTCTTTTATCAATCGGGAAGAGTTGCAAGTCTCCCATACTTATTAGACTGTCAATCTCTCCGATACTGATGGTTTCGGCCACGTTTCGTCTAATGTGTATGGGCGCCTTTACCTTATTTGGATTTCATGGGGCCGGAAACCCTTCAAACATTAGCACTTATTAAAAGTAAAAATATTAATTTTATTAAGAAGAAGGCTAATTGGTTTCTAAATTTAATAACTTAAAGAGGTTGTCCTATTTAACAAAACTTTCTGCCACACCCTGCGGTAGTAATAAAAAAAAGCAAACTGAGTGTAAAAAAAACCCCCTCTCCTTCTCTGCCAAGATCTTTGGCTTCATCGATGACGTCAAATAGTTAGTGCTGCAGTCAATCACTGATCTCATCAGCTTGTACAATCTACATGATTAAGGCGGTATAACACCAGAACACCGGACATCTGACCGCCGAACTATCAACTGCGTACCTGGTTTTTAGGTATGACACGCTATGTTTTCACCCTCATTACTGGATTTATATTCTTTCACTAATTAAGTAAAAAGGTTTTACCCCATGGAGCTGGATCTCCTTCCTCTACAATCTACATGTGCAGAGCTGCTGAGCTCAGTGATTGGCTGCAGCGTTGTCAACATGACTGCAACCAAACAACAGAGATCGGGACAGCGGTGGAGAGCTGGTGCTGGACCCATTTTGTTACTATCTCAGGGCATGGCAGAAAAATTCCTAAAAGAGGAAAACCCCTTTAAGCCCATAAGTCTAAGAAAGTTCCTACCATATGCAGCTCATGTAACAAAAACCATATTAAAAGGAATTTACCTCGACAGCTTTTTTCCTTATTTCCAGGCACAGCGAATCACACTCTACAGAAACCTGACCTTCCCGCGCACTGTTACATTGTAGCTCCTAGGATGGAGACAAGCAAAAAACAATGGTTTGATCAACGGTTAATAAGGGGTTCAAAAGAGAACAAGCCATATCTCCTCTGAAAGAAAACACAGAATTCCTGTTAAATTTATACATTTCTTTAGTGTTGCTGGAGGAGCCTCAGTAGGGGCGGGAGACCTTCCTTGACATGTAGATCTGACAGTCTACAAGACTTCTGATTGAACAAATCTGGCTTTTAGTTGTTCATTCAAAGTGTGGATATAAGTGCAATAAAATGCTCCGATCTTGTGACGGGAGGTCTATGTCAGAGCAATAATCCTGTAAACGATTTTCAGAACAAAGCGGCTGCTTTCACCGGAACCACAGAACAATGAACCGAATGTAGCCAAGAATTCATCAAAGGAGGAAGGGGTCAGTAGAAGACCACCAACACCCAGGAACGCAGAGCTTTAATCACATCTGGAGAGGGGCCACAGTTTCATCATGAGCTCTAAATCAATGCCATATACAAATTTCAGCAAAAACAGGACTAACCTCTATGCATTCTTGTAAAGGGGGTTGTCCACTTGGGAAAACAATGAGAAAAAAAGGGGGTGGGTGGGGGTGGCTTAGCTATTAAAATGAACCAGTCAGCCCACCACTAGTCTCCTGCGCCGAGCACAAACCATAATTGCCAGAACCAGGGACCAACACTGAAACAGACATATTATTTGAGCTTTGGTAATAACAGGATAACATAAATATAGCTTGCTACATATAGATGTCACGGGGATACTGCGACAGAGGGGCCAGAAGACAGCGGTGTCTTGTTTCATGAGCTGCTTAGAAGTACTTCATCATCGCAATAAACAGTGCAGGGTTTTTCCTTGCTGGCAGTGCAAGGGTTAATGTGTTCAGTTGAAGCTCCTGGAGTTTCCTACTTGGATTGTCTCAGCTGTTCAGTGTTTGCCACTCCCCTCTGCCACTTAGGAATTGCCAGTGTTGGCTCTGCCTGATTTGGAGTTGGAGATGTAGTTCGTGGTTGCAGTTGGTGTTTAGAGATTTATTCTGGAGAGTGTTGCTTAAGAGTTTTGTTTGTGCACACTTCCTCATCTAATTAGTTTCTCCTTCCTTAAACTCCCGTGTCCCACTCTGTTTGATGTGTGAACTTTGTATGGTTGGTATTTTCATTTATC
This sequence comes from Oophaga sylvatica, assembly GCA_033576555.1. Classification (NCBI taxonomy): domain Eukaryota; kingdom Metazoa; phylum Chordata; class Amphibia; order Anura; family Dendrobatidae; genus Oophaga; species Oophaga sylvatica. The sequence goes on from JARQOD010000001.1 coordinate 86,924,386, forward strand.
CCTGTCCTTCCTCTCTTGTTTGTCTGGTTAGTGTTACCCTATACGCTTCAGCTTTCCTCTACCCTGTGTTGATATAGGAGTATAGGAAGGCATGGAAACTCGTCATATCCACCTTCACGGGACAGGGATAGAATAGGGCACCCCCTAGTTCTAGGGACCTGGTTAGCACCCATAGACACAACACCATCGTGACAACAGTGCAAGTGGGTTAAAACAGCAGGCACCTGCCTCCAACATCAGCAAATGCTTCTGTTTAACCATTTAGCGGGTGACTTTCAGTAAGTCGCTGCCATCTTGGTTCTCCTATAAGCCCAGTCTGTGGCTGAAATTTATAGGAGTTTGTCAATTTCACAATACACTGCAACACTCTAGTATTGCAGCATACAATAGACTTGATCAAGCCATGGCAGGTTCAACGGCTGTAAAAAAAAATTGGCCCTCATGGCTGTGTTGACAGAAAAATGCTCTCCACTGCTGAAGAGGTAAAAAACATTTTATTTTTTTTTAAACACACATATCCAACCGTAAAAAAAATAAAAAAAAACTACAAAAAAGTTACTAAACAAAAAAGTTACTAATATGGAAAAGTATACTTCCACATTTGTACAGGAGTACAGCTTACAGTGTGGGCTCAGCCCGTAATGTGTAAACCTGATCTGGACCCGACAGCTATTCAATGAGAACGGCCGGCATTTTCCCATGGACGTCTAATACTCTTCCCATCATTAGATCTTTTATTTTGTACATCGTGGCACAGTACCAAGCCACAAAGACATTTGGAGAATACCTCTGATTACTTTTTCCGGATACAGAAGTGCTGGAAAACAGTTTAAAGTTTGTGATGCTCATGACTTTAGACTTGTTAGATTAGTCCGATGACAGAAGGCAACAAAATAAATCCATGTAAGGAATTATCAATAAGGGGAAAACCAGGACAAGAGCCGATATCAAGATTAGAGGCACACAAGAAATCCATGTGCTGACTTCAGAGATGTGGTTGTGTATTTTCTATATGTGCGGCAAGACAGACTGAAGAACTGCTCCATAGACTTTAGAGCAGTGCTCAGATAAGCGCTTCTCCTGTTTCAGTGACTGGTGTGGGTGTCAGAGCCTGGACCCTCAAAACTTCAAGACATATTGCAAGCACTTTGAAAGTGCAGTGATATAAAGATTACCTGACTTTTGATAACAGGCTCTCATATCTGTACATGTGGAATATCATCATTACTGGCCGTTATATGACTCTTGCATTTTTTTTTTTAATATTATTTTTTACTAATTTTTCCATTTGCAGCTTCTCTCTCTCAGCTAGTGGGATGAGACTAGCCTCTATATCTCCCATGCACTGGGCACGGATATGAGGGATTCCTGCTCTACATGGAGCACCTATACAGCAGTACTGAGAGGGGTAGCTGTGAGTCCAGTAATGGAGTGAGATGAACACTAGCTAGAAAGCAGCAGCATGGGTCAGCTCCTCCCTCCTCCACCGACTTTCATAGGCAACTGTAATCTGACCCCCCCCACTTTGATTGACAACCAGCTCTGCAGTGTGTATAAATGCCGGGGTGCGCTTACAGCTATCACTCGCTGTGTACTGAGCAGTGTCTGTAGCTGCTGCAGACACGACTCTATGACTGAAAGCCGGTGACTCCTGGGAGGAATTAAGTTCATTTTCTCTAGATGCACTTTCAGTAATGCATCACAGCAGCATAGTAACGCTATATACCTGCACAGTAACCCCAAATCTGTAGTTAAATAGAATTTGCCAAGGTGACAGGTTATGCTGCCACGCTAGACTAGAGGAAAGAGACACATCCCGCCCTTTCACTGCGACAGTGGAGACGGAAGGTTGTAGGATCCCGCACAGTACGTGAGGATAACATAACCCGGACACTCATGTTCCTCTTTGCAAGAAAGGAGTACATTTGGGATACTTCTAGGGGGTTTTGGTACTGGATTATGTATGAAAAACTCATCAATCTGGAGCGGCCCACTGTTTTATTAAATAAAAAAGGGCAGCCCCAGATTGGAGATATCTACTCTTTATAGGAAGTCTGCCACCAGGCTTTTGCTATGTAATCTGACAGCACCATCATGTAGGGAAAGAGAGCCTGATTCCAGAGATGTGTCACTTACTAGGCTGTGTTTTGTGGTTTCAATAAAATCAGTGTTTTCTCAGCAGGAGAGTCAAGTCCAACAACACCCTGACCACTGATCAATATACATTGTACACTGGAAGCTGGCAGTCAGAGGTGTGGGCGAGCGGATACACAGTTCTGCATTCTGACCATTGTTACATCCTCAGGAGAGAAAACAGGGATTCGATCAAAACTGCTGCACCCAGTGACATCGCTGGAATCAGGGTCTCTTCTGTCCTTACAACATTCTGTTGTCAGATTACAAAGTAAAAACCTAGTGACAGATACCCTTTAAAGTGAACCTGTCATCAGAAAAAAAAAAAGCTATTAACCTGAAGATATGGGGTTAATCTGCAGGTTAATAGTGTTATTAACCTACCCGGTGCCAGCACTTGGCTGAACGCTGCGGGGAGAAAATGAACTTTATTCCCCCGCAATGTTCCAGTTTCAGTCATGGGGGCAGCACCGGGCAGGTTCAGTCACAGCTCTGAGTATACAGAACGGCGGCAGCAACCGCGTCCCCGGCCGGCCCCAATGCAGAGTGTCAGTCAGGGCTGAGGGTGCAGTTACAGCGGTCGCTCTGTATTCTCAGAGCAGTGACTACACCAATGCCAACCCCGTGACTGAAACCGAATACTGTGGGGGGGAATAAAGTTCATTTTCTCCCGACAGCGTTAGGCTAAGTGCAGGCTCAGGGTAGGTTAATTAACCTGCAGATTAACCCATGTATCTGCAGGTTAATAGCGTTTGTTCTGGTGACAGGTTGCCTTCAAGTGCCAAAAAGTCTCTGTGAATTTATATGAAACTAGATGGTGGCCCGATTCTAACGCATCGGGTATTCTAGAGTATGTATGTAGTTAATTTATGAAGATTTAAGAATAATGCAATGAATACACAGGATTTTCCGGGTAAAATATGTACATTATCATTAAATGTTATTGCTCATAAAACTTAATACAACTGAACGAAATTATTAACCAGACCATCAAAATATATAAACTATTACATGAATATCAAACTGTATTTAAATAAATCACTCCGCAATAATTATTTTCCCCTCCATTTGCTCATTTTCCCCTCCATTTGCTCTCTAACACAGGTTCTGTGACAGTCCCTGTGACGTTGCTAAGGCCGCGGTCGGGTATCCAAGGGGCGTGCCCGCACCACTCCCTGATTGGTCGCGTCCGGCCGGGCGCGACAAATCAGCGACGCGGGATTTCTGTTACAGACAGACAGAATTAGACGATTATATAGTAGATAGCTGCAAAGATACTTACAAGCGTAAATCGCTTGTATAGTCTGGGCAGTCTCTGCGCAGGCAGTTTAAGTGGTGCACACGCTACCCTATAGTTACGTCATTTATTGGGAATCTGGTCATTATTTTACATTATCTGACCGTACTATAAGACATTAATGAGATATTTTGAAGCACAGCACTCACCTTTTTAATTCTACGGCACGGACATCTCAGTTTAACTTTCTGGGTGCAAAGAGACAAACAATTCCCTTGATGACAGATCTCTTTGCAACGATGACCACATGGCAGCTAGACGGTCACAAAGTAGAAGGATTAAAAAGTCTGTTATTTTTTTGTTTTTTTAAACACTTAATCTTTATTAATTATTGAGTTATAAAGATTGGGTATTAATATGGTACAAAAATAAGTATCTTAATTTTCTGAAAAAATGGGGACAAGCAAACAACAAAATTGTATTCTCACCATTTATGTTTCAATGTAATAAATGTAAATCTCTCACTTTATTGTATATTGATGTCATACATGTTTACTGTGTTTAATCTACAACATCTATAATACCGTATCTGAGTACAAGGGCCCTACTTTTACCTTAATGTTTCTTACATTTAGCTGGGACATGTGTTTCAGTATCGTCATACTGTCAATGTGCCAGCCCAATCTAGTTCATGACATTAATGTTGTGGACGTCCTAGCTGCCTGATGCATAGCCCTGTGGGATCCCATACTACAAGCCTATTGTCGCTCCGAGTGCATGCAGATTACAGGACCACTGCTGATATTTACCCATACACGTACATTTTAATAAGTCTTACAATTAAAAAAAAAAAAGGTTATCCACCCATTATAAATCCCATAGAGGCCAGTGATTGGCTGCAGCAGTCAGGTGACTAGAAAGACACATTATTAGGTATTTCTCTGATGACACAGTTTTTGTCACCTGACCACTGCAGCCAATCACAAGCTTCAGTGTACCTATGACAGTGCAGACCACAAGAATAGCCTGCGCTTTGGATCACTAGGGATGGCAACAGGTGAGTATGCTCGAATTTGTTATTTTTAAAACTATTAACATCCAAAGTAATAATTTTATTAAAGTCGGACAACAATTTTAACAGCTCTGATATATAAATATAAAGGGTACAAATAGAAAGTAATGTTAATGTAATGGAGCTAATTTAAAAGGATGGTCCCGACATTAAAAATCTCGTATTCTTAGTGTGTGTCTATACATATATTTGCGCTCCAGAACGCCAAATCTTCAATACCATTTACAATCAATTATGTGTTCTACATTATTTGACTTTTCGTTCTAAACTGAATGGAAAACAAAGCTTCAACGTCAAGTCCAGATGGGAATGTAGTCTGAAGCGATTACATTAATACAGCCCGATATCTACAGCTCAGCTTCCTTCCACAGGAAATCTGGCAGCTACCATCAAATGACACCATGTGAAAATGCAAAGGAAAGATCTTTCACAAAATTAAGGTCTTGACTATGAAGAGACCTGCTCCGGCATGATGGAAAAGAAAACTCTGGTCAAGAAAGTGCAAACCACAAAAGGAAAAAAAGATATCACAACTGCAGCCAAGACAACTCATTCATGTCTGGAGAGGGGTAGTAATGACCTCTCCGCAGCTATGGTCCACAACCACACCGATCCACCAGAAACGTGAGGCTACACCAGTGCCAATACACGCAGCTAATTACCACAGACTCATCCCTCGAATTACACTTATTTCCTCAGGTCAATGTTTTATCGTAAGGGGATTCTGGCCTAAATACTTACACAGGTTTTTCAGGACTTTGCTGGAGGCGTACTCAGTGGGAAATGTTATGTGAAGCACGCAGTAAAACTGTCAGTTACATGCTGGAATGATCTAAACAGGGCCAATAATACAGAAATGCCATATTCCCACAAAGATAATTTAGACCAGTGGTTGGCAAACTGTGAGGAGTCAACCAGTTATGGGTGAGGCGCAGCTGGGGTGGCAGTTTAGAAAGCAATCATACTCTTGTGTCTGTATATAGTTACACAATCCATGGTTTAGTGATAAAACTCCACTTTCTCCCAGTGTTTTGCTGGGTTCAACAGACACAATTTTAGATGGGTTGACATGGACTACGACTAGTGTCCTTATTCACCTTTCATGGATCCAGCGCAGAATTCTCCTTCAACAGTGTCTCTATGTCCTTCAGGTTGTGGTTCACGCCATGCACTCAGGCCTTATATTCAGGTAGTTAGTTGTCCACATTGCTACCATGCGTTCCTGCTTTATCAAGGCTTTCAAACCCACATCTGCTGCACTGCATGGTACCTCTCCTGGTCAGCAACATGTTGGTCTTCATGACTAAAACAGGTCCGCTACATTTCTCAGTAACTGTTGTACTGTAGCCATCAATTCTGCTTCACCAGATCTTCTACACTGACAAAACAACTTTGCATTTGAAACACCTCTGCAACTCAGTTGTTTAACTAGTTCCTATTTGACAAGTCTTCTCCACTTTCCTGTGGATTACAACTCTTCTGCCCGTTGCTGTAATCTCACCTCTGCTCCATCAGATCCCATGATTCCAAATTACTCATCCGTTGGTCCACCTGGATCTCCCAGCTGCATTAATGTCTGTACTGTATAATTACTTCTCTTATCTGAACCAAGGGTCTCAAGGATCCACCTCACCAGATGAGACACAACATGTTGATGGGCAGGCATCACTATGTACAAAAAATACTAAATAACTCATTTAGACAACCCTTATTCATATGACTTACTTGGGTATGTTTCTCTGAAAGCAGAGCAATGCTACAAAGATCAATTCCACCTTTGGAGGAATTTCCTGGACCTTGCATTTCATGGGTTGATAATAAAGTTTAAAAAGTACTGTGTAATTGAAACTGCAGGAGAAAAACAAACAAAAAAAATGCTGTCTATGGTGGGCTTGACTACACAATTGCTAGATCCCAATTTTATCAGGATATGTTCCCATGGCACCTTTTATATGCAGATGAAAATTGTGGTTTTACCTCCCATTACAAAGGATAAAACCTGCGGTTGGCTCCATAGGACACACTGACTTGCTGTGCTAGTCGATTTACGTTGCTGTCTTGCTTTGCAACATAAGCTATAAAATCTCATTAACATCGCTGCTGTTGTACATACGTGGCTGGTTTTCTGCATGACGCTTTGTGACATACCCTAGTACCAATGTGGGATGAGTTTCCCATAAATATCTCCAAAAACTAACAGAAGGCTGTGATGAAGACAAAGTCTAATGAAAACAGGGCAAAAATTTTTTTTTATACTTTACGAAGACTGAGACCAAGGAGAGAAGAGGAAAAAATTACCAAAAGAGAGATTAATATACACTGCTCAAAAAAATAGGAACACTCAAATAACACATCCTAGATCTGAATGAATGAATTATTCTCATTGAATATTGAATACTTTGTTCTGTACAAAGTTGAATGTGCTGACAACAAAATCACACAAAAATCATCAATGGAAATCAAATTTGTTAACCAATGGAGGCCTGGATTTGGAGTCACCCACAAAATTAAAGTGGAATGTAATGTCCTTAAAACAAGTCAAAATGATGCTCAGTAGTGTGTGTGGCCTCCATGTGCCTGTATGACCTCCCTACAACGCCTGATCATGCTCCTGATGACGCGGCGGATGGTCTCCTGAAGGATCTCATCCCAGACCTGGACTAAAGTATCCGCCAACTACGGGACAGTCTGTGGTGCAACGTGACTTTGGTGGATGGAGTGAGACATGATGTCCCAGATGAGCTCAATCGAATTCAGGTCTGGGGAACGGGCAGGCCAATCCATAACTTCAATGTCTTCATCTTGCAGGAACTGCTGAAACACTCCAGCCACATGAGGTCTGGCATTGTCCTGCATTAGGAGGAACCCAGGGCCAACCGCACCAGCATATGGTCTCACAAGGGTCTGAGGATCTTATCTCTGTACCTTATGGCAGTCAGGCTACCTCTGGCGAGCACATGGAGGGCTGTTTAGCCCTCCAAAGAAATACCACCCCACACCATTACTGACCCACTGCTAAACAGGTCATGCTGAAGGATGTTGCAGGCAGCAGATCGCTCTCCACGGTGTCTCCAGTGTTGGGCTGTGAGCACAACCCCCATCTGTGGACGTCGGGCACTCAGACCATCCTCAAGGAGTCAGTTTCTAACCGTTTGTGCAGACACATGCACATTTGTGGCCTGCTGGAGGTCATTTTGCAGGGCTCTGGCAGTGCTCCTACTGTTCCTCCTTGCAAAAAGGCAGAGGCAGCGGTCCTGCTGCTGGGTTGTTGCCCTCCTACGGCCCCCTCCACGTCTCCTGATGTACTGGCCTGTCTCCTGGTAGCGCCTCCAGCATCTGGACACTACGCTGACACACACAGCAAGCATTCTTGCCACAGCTCGCATTGATGTGCCATCCTGGATGAGCTGCGCTACCTGAGCCACTTGTGTGGGTTGTAGTCCGTCTCATGCTACTACGAGTGTGAAAGCACAACCAACTTTCAAAAGTGACCACAACATCAGCCAGAAAGCATTGGTACGGAGATGTGGTCTGTGGTCCCCACCTGCAGAACCATCCTTTATTGAGTGTGTCTTGATAATTGCCAATAATTTCCATCTGTTGTCTATTCCATTTACACAACAGCATGTGAAATTGATTGTCAATCAGTGTTGCTTCCTAAGTGGACAGTTTGATTTCACAGAAGTTTCATTTACTTGGAGTTATATTCTCTTGTTTAAGTGTTCCCTTTATTTTTTTGAGCAGTGTATATTCCAGGCACGATGAAATGTAAAAAAAAAAAAAGAAAACTAAAAAACCCCCAAAACACTCATCATGCAGTTGTAAGACTTTTAGCGTATTTATTTTGTCCAGCTGTCCCAAAAGTGGTTTAAATTACAACAGAAAAGTACATTGCTGGAGATGAACTGCAGTTGAAAGAAGTTTCAAAAATTCACTATAGAAGCACAAGCCCCTTAATGAATTTGGAGCATCTTACTCCAGCATTGCCCTTCAATAACACTGGTACAGAAAACCTCAATCTCAATGAATTGAGCCCTTAGTTTTTCAATGAGAAATAAAGGAGGTGTAACTTTAGTTTGATAAAAATAAGCCTTGAATGGAAAGCAGTCTCTAAAACTAAGGAGTACTGTCGCTCTAACGTCCACATGAATGTAGGTTGGAACCTGTGTAGACATGTAGGTTAAGACCATTGAAGAATAATTTACATCAGCCTTATAGTATGAAGTCGTTCACACCAGGTAAAATAGTTTTTCTTTATGTTGTGATAAATTAGGCATGGAAAAATATCAGAAGGAAGACATTGGATGTACTGTTGACCTCGCAACATGGCACCAACTAACATGATTCTAGTCAAAAGTTCATAAAACAAGCCAAAAATATCCAACCCGTGAGAACTGAGTAAAGTACTCACTAACTCTGAATGATTAAAAATACGGATTTTTGTGTTACTCACCGTAAAATCCTTTTCTCCGAGACGCTCATTGGGGGACACAGGACTGTGGGTGTATGCTACTGCCGCTAGGAGGCTGACACTAAGTAAACATAAAAAAAGGTTAGCTCCTCCTCCGCCGTATACACCTCAGCACTGGCCGCAGGCAAACCCAGTTTAGTGCAAAAAGCAGTAGGAGGCTAAAGAATAAATTAATGTTAATACAGGTACAATATATCCAGAAGTAAATCTACTGATATAGACCCAAGCAAATAAAATTAACTTAGAAATCGAAGCCATCCGGCTAATAGGGAGGGAGCTGTGTCCCCCAATGAGCGTCTCGGAGAAAAGGATTTTACGGTGAGTAACACAAAAATCCGTATTTCTCCTTCGTCTCATTGGGGGACACAGGACTGTGGGACGTCCCAAAGCAGTCCCTTGGGTGGGAAACCGACTCCACAGTGTAATTTATAATCAAGCATTGCTTATAGGTGCGCAACCGCGCCCTGAAGAATCCTTCTACCCAGACTGGCATCCGCAGAAGCCTGGGTATGGACATTATAATGCTTGGAAAAGGTATGCAGACTGGACCAGGTTGCTGCCTTACAAACCTGTTCCACCGAAGCCTGATGCCGAAGGGCCCAGGAGGCACCCACCGCTCTGGTGGAGTGAGCCTTGATCCCTGCAGGAACCACCGCGCCTCTGATGCGGTAAGCCTCCTGAATGGCTAACCGAACCCACCTAGCCAAGGTTGACTTAGAGGCAGCGAGTCCCTTCCTGCGACCCTCAGGGAGAACAAACAGCGTGTCCGTCTGCCGAAAGGACGCCGTCCGAGATACATATCTCCTGAGCGCTCTCACCAGATCTAGCGTATGGAGAGCCTTCTCAACCCGGTGCGTAGGAGCTGGGCAAAAGGAAGGTAGAACAATATCCTCATTGATATGAAAAGAGGACACGACTTTAGGCAAAAAAGGTGGTGTCGGCCTGAGCACCACCTTATCCTGATGGAAAAGCAAGTACGGAGCCCGACAAGACAGTGCTGCCAGCTTCGAAACCCGCCAAATGGATGTTATGGCTACCAAAAACACCACTTTCCATGAAAGAAATGCCAGAGAAACCTCCTGCAGAGGTTCAAATGGAGATTCCTGCAGGACTCCCAGGACTAGATTGAGATCCCAAACATCTAAGGGAGCCTTGTAGGGGGGAACTATATGGACAACCCCCTGAATAAAGGTCCTAACCTGAAAATTAGACGCGATCCTTCGCTGAAAAAGCACAGACAAGGCTGATATCTGCCGTCTAAGCGTACTTGGCGCTAGACCTGAATCTAGGCCTGCCTGGAGAAATGACAGAATGTTTGGAATTGAAAACCGAAGCGGGGAACAACCATGTTCCCTGCACCAAGCAAAAAAGATCTTCCAAGTCCCGTGGTAGATGCGAGCCGAGACGGGCTTTCGGGCGCTAGCCATCGTCGCGGCGACCTTCTTAGAGAATCCAGCCCTGGTCAGGATCCAAGATTCAACGGCCAGGCCGTCAAACACAGGACCGCTGAGTTCTGGTGGTAAACTGGGCCCTGGGAGAGAAGGTCCGCGCGCTCTGGCAGTCGCCAGGGTGCGTCGGCGAGCAACTGTACCAGCTCCGCGTACCAAGAGCGACGCGGCCAATCCGGAGCGATTAATATCGCTGGAACCCCCTCTATCCTGATCTTTCTGATCACCCTTGGGAGAAGAGCTATTGGTGGAAATAAGTATGGAAGATGGAATTGATTCCACGGTAGAACCAGGGCGTCCACCGCAATTGCCTGCGGATCCCGGTACCGGGAGACGAAGTCGGGCACCTTGGCATTCATCCTGGAAGCCATCAGGTCCACATCTGGGGTTCCCCAGCGTCGGCATATCTGCTGAAAAATCTCGGGATGTAGCGACCATTCCCCTGAAGCTATGCCGTGACGGCTGAGAAAATCCGCTGCCCAGTTTTCCTCGCCCGGAATGAGGACTGCTGAAATCACGGAGTGATTTACCTCTGCCCAGGACAGAATCTGTTTTACCTCGTGCATAGCCGCCCGGCTGCGGGTACCTCCCTGATGGTTTATGTATGCCACCGCCGTGGCATTGTCTGATTGAATTCGGACTGGGCGGCCCGCCAGATGCTGGTGAAAATGCCTCAGAGCCAGCCAAATAGCTCGGATCTCTAGAATATTGATCGGGAGGATCGACTCCTGCTGAGACCAAGTCCCCTGGGCTGTGTGGTGACGAAACACTGCTCCCCATCCGAGCAGGCTGGCATCCGTTGTGACTACCATCCAGATATTCGGAGGAAACAAACGGCCCTGTTGAAGAGTGGAACTCCTCGTCCACCACATAAGAGTCTGTCTGACCTGCAGGGACAGACGGCACCGAAGATTGAGGGAATAAGGGCTCCCGTCCCATACTGCCAAGAGTGCATGCTGAAGGGGGCGAAGATGAAACTGGGCAAATGGAATCGCCTCGATCGTTGCCACCATCCTTCCTAGGACCCTCATGCAAAACCGGATGGTATGAGGAATCGGTTTGTGAAGGATCCGTACCTCTTGACGGAGAACTAAGGCCTTGTCCTGAGGAAGGATTATCAACCCTTGAGCGGTGTCGAAATCCATCCCTAAAAAGGTGATCTTTCGAGATGGCACGGGAGATGACTTCTTCATATTCACCAGCCACCCCAAGCGAACAAGAGTGTCTAGGGTAATGCTGACACTTTCCTCGCATGTTTGGAAAGACGGACCCTTGATGAGAAGGTCGTCTAGGTAAGGCAAGATGACTATCCCCCTGGAGTGCAGAATGGATACAACAGCAGCCATGACCTTTGTGAACACTCTGGGAGCTGTGGCTAGCCCGAATGGCAAGGCAGCGAACTGAAAGTGAAGTTTGCCGATGGCAAACCGAAGAAACCTTTGATGAGGGGGAAATATGGGGATGTGAAGATAGGCATCCTGGATGTCTATTGATGCTAGAAATTCCCCTTTTTCCATGGCAGCAATGACCGAGCGGAGAGACTCCATTCGGAAATGTCGAATTCTGACAAACCGGTTCAGTCTCTTTAGATCCAAAATGGGCCTTACGGTACCGTCCTTTTTGGGTACCATAAACAGATTGGAATAAAACCCCCGACCTCTTTCGACCTCTGGTACAGGTACGACAACCCCGCTGTGTCGAAGAGACTCGACCGCCTTGAATAAGGCGCGAACCCGAGACTCCTCCTTGGGAAGGCGCGAGGGAAAAAACTATTTGAGGGAAGGCTGGTAAATTCTATCTTGTACCCGAGGTGACTAATTCCCTGACCCACTCGTCTTGAGTAATTGATAGCCAAGTGGGAAGAAACCAGAGTAGACGGCCGCCTACTCTGGATGAATCGACCGGATTCTGCCTCCAGTCATTTATCCGAAAATCTTTGGGGCCTAGACCCTCTAGATCTTGGTTGTTGAGACCGCATTCTTCCCAACGGGTTGGTCTTGTAAGAGACCTGACGATCTCTGGCCTGATTAGGTCGACCTGAGCCGCTGGAACTGACTGTTGCAGCCCAACCTGGGTTGCGAAAGGCTCTAAAGCGAGGCTGAAGCTGTCGGCGAAAGGGCTGTTTGACTTTCTGCTGAGGCAAAAAAGAACTCTTCCCTCCTGTCGCATCAGATATAAGCTGATCCAGCTTTTCACCAAATAAACGACCGCCTTGATATGGCAAGGACGTAAAGTGACTTCTTTGAAGTTGAGTCTGCTCGCCAAGTCCTCAACCACAAGGATCTCCTAATGGAAATCGCATTAGCAGCAGCTAATGCCGCGCAATTTGCCGCATCCATAGAAGCGTTGATCAAAAAATCACCTGCGAGAGCCATCTGATTAGATATCTCCAAAACCTCAGGTGGCACTTCTACACCGTGAAGAGCTCTGTTCAGAGACTCCGACCAGGAAATCATGGCCTTAGCAACCCAAGTCGCTGCAAAGGAAGGAGAGAGAGATGACCCAGATGCTTCAAACACCGAGCGAGCCAGGCTTTCAATCAGACGATCCGTTGGATCCTTAATCGAGGAACCATCAGGAAGGGAGAGAAGCGTCTTAGATGCCAAGCGTGACACCGGAGGATCGCCACTGGGGATTCCGCCCACTTCTTAAGAAGTTCAGGAGCAAAAGGATACCTGGTATTGAGGGCCCTCTGTCCTGCAAAGCGCTTATCCGGTTTTTCTCGGTGGCGCTGCACAAGCTCCTCAAACTCAGGATGAGCACCAAAAACCTTATGGGTCTGTCTGGCTCGTTTGAAAGACACCTTATGACCAGAGGCCAAGGTGGATTCATCGTCTACCCCCAGAGATTGATTGACAGCTTCAATCAGACTGTCAATTGTCTCCTGACAACCTGGAGCTTCCAAATTGAGGGACCCTTCAGTATCGGAATCCGAAAATTGATCACTTGCCTCTAAAGGTGAGGGAGAGCGAGAAGCTGAGCTGAAGGATGCCGAAGCCCTGGACGGCATAGGCGACACAGTGCGGGTTCGCTTCCCCTGCGTCTACCTGGTGAGAGCGCGGCCCCTGCAGGCCGGAGGTTCCTGAGACGTAAAATGGTCTGGAAAAAACCAGACGTGTGCCTCCATCAGACACTAAGCATGAACTGGGTTTGCCTGCGGCCAGTGCTGAGGTGTATACGGCGGAGGAGGAGCTAACCTTTTTTTATGTTTACTTAGTGTCAGCCTCCTAGCGGCAGTAGCATACACCCACAGTCCTGTGTCCCCAATGAGACGAAGGAGAAAGGAAGCGGTCACCAATGGAATTCAGCATGTTATATGGTGCCATTAGTAATACATACAGTGGCATGTAGAAGTTTGTGCACCACTGATCAAAACTACTGTTATTGAGAACAGTTAAGCAAGTTGAAGATTAAATAATCTCTAAAAGGGCTAAAGTTAAAGATGACACATTTCCTTTGTATTTTAGGCAAAAAAAAAATATTGTCATTTTTTACATTTTAAAAATTACAAAAAGGAAAATGGGCAGATGCAAAAATTTGGGCACCCTTTGGGATTTGTCATAAGAAGAAAATCTCTCCCACATCCTCAACATAAAATTCAGTGTCAGAAGTATGCAAAAGAACATCGAAACAAGACAGATGCATTTTGGAAACAAGTCCTGTGGACCGATGAGGTTAAAATTGAACTCTTTGGCCACAACGATCAAAGGTATGTGTGGAGAAAAAAGGGAACAGAATTTAAAGAAAAGACCATCTCGCCAACCATTAACCATATGGGTGGAACAATCATGCTTTGGGGTTGCGTTGGCAAGGGGAATATTTCAAAGATAGAGGGAAGAATGAATTCAATGAAATATCAACAGATTCTTGATGCAAACATAACACCATCTGTAAAAAAAAAAAAAAAAAAAGCTGAAGTTGAAAAGAGGATGGCTTCTACAAATGGATAATGATCCTAAACACACGTCAAAATCCACAATAAACTACCTTGAAAGGCACAAGCTGAAGGTTTTACAATGGCCCTCACAGTCCCTGATATGAACATGTTTGAAAATCTGTGGCTAGACCTCAAAACAGAAGTGAATGCAAGACGGCCCAGAAATCTCAACAGAAGTGGATGAACTTTCCAAGGAAGAATGGATGGAAATCCCTCAAACAAGAATTGAAAGACTCTTGTCTGACTACCAAAAAGTGTTTACAAAAAAGTTTTTACAAGCTGTGATACTAGCAAAAGAGGGTGCTACTAGGTACTAACCATGTTGCCCAAACTTTTGCATCTCCCTATGTTCCTTTCTGTGATTTTTAAAGTGTAAAATATGAAATTATTTTATATATATATATATATATATATATATATATAATACACACACACACACACACACACAAACATATATATATATATACACATACATACACACAAAGTAAATGTATCAGCTTTAATTTTAGGCCTTTTAGAGATCATTGAAACTGTTAAACTGTAAAGCGCTGCGGAATATGATGGCGCTATATAAATAAAGATTATTATTATTTCATCTTCAACTTGCAGAACTGTTCACAATAATAGTAATTTTGACCAAGGGTGTCCAAACGTTACATGCCACTGCGCACAATCATGAAGGAAAATGTTGGCAACCTCGAAATTGTTCCAGAAAATGAATTACTCCAGAAAACTATTGCAATTACATGTTTTATTTATTTCCTTTGTGTGTAATGGAACACCACAAAACAGAAAAAAGGCAAATTGGATATATCATATTTTGCGGATTATAAGACGCACTGGATCATAAGACATACCCCAAATTTTATAGTCTGAATTCAGCTTACCGGGGGGATTGTATGGTGGTGAAGCAGGGTCACAGGAGACAGGAGTGGGGCGATGCTGCAGGCCCTGGGCTAGGAGGAGGGGATGTCCCGGCGGTGGGCATCAAGAAAATGTCAGCAGTACGAGGCAAGAGTGGAGCCATTAAGCCGTGATCTAAATCTGCACATGCGTTGCCTCCGGCGACCATTTTCCTGAGGCCCACAGCCGGGAGAGCAATGTGCAAAGCAGGGACTCCGCTCATGCCTCACATTTTGGGCAACTGCAGTCTAGCTTTTTATGTCTCTGTGTCAGCACTGGGGTCCTCTTGGGTCTCCTGCCATAATGTTGCATTTCATTCCAATTTTAATGGATACTTTATCCTTTTAAAATCTTCAGATTTCATGATGCCTTACACACAGTCGAGGCACTCAGTGCCAGAGGCAGCAAAACAACCCTACAACATCTTTGAACCTCCACCATATTTGACTATAGGGTTTGTGTTCTTTTCTTTGTAGGCCTCAGTTTGTTTTTGGTAAACAGTAGAATGATGTGCTTTACCAAAAGACTCTTTCTCAGAAGAATTTTGACTTTGTCACGTACATTTTGGCAAACTGCAGTCTATATTTTTTGGGTCTCTGTGTCAGCAGAGGGTTCTCCTGGGTTTCCTGCCGTAGTGTTTCATTTCATTCAAATGTTGACAGTTTGCACCGACAATGTTGCACCCTGAGCCTGCAGGACAGCTTGAATTTCTTTGAAACTTATCCACCAACTGGAGAATCCTGCGTTGCAACTTTTCGTCAATTTTTATCTGCCATCCACGTCCAGGGAGACTAGCTACAGTGCCATGGGTTAAAAAATGTAAGTATGTTGCCCACTGTGGACAAAGTAACATCAAGATCTCTGGAGATGGATTTGTAACCTTGAGATTGTTGATATTTTTCAACAATGTGGATTCTCAAGTCCTCAGTCAATTCTCTTCACCTCATTCTATACTCCACACTTAGTGTGGCACACAAAGACATAATGAAAATATCGAGTCAACGTCTCCCCTTTTAATCTGGTTTCAGGTATGATTTTCATATTACCCACACTTGTTACAACAATTTTGTCTGGCCCATTTTTGGCGATTTGTGTGAAATTATTTCCAATTTGCCTTTTTTTTCTGTTTTTTTGTGGCGTTCCAATATACACAACAGAAATAAACATGGTTATAACAAAACATGTAATAGAAATAATTTTCTGGAACTATTTCATGAGTGGAAAACGTTCGGCTATGACTATGTATACTGTATCCTTTGCAAAGAACGCTTTGTATGAAGATACCTGGGTTGAAGAAACCCGTCTTGTGGTTGTTGTCTAATCTTTGTTTGCAGCTTTCAGTTAATGAGATTCTCGTGCTTTGGGGCAGGTCTGTTTTTTTGGTGCTTTGACTCATTGTCATCCTTGTAGGCTTAAATGAGAGGTCACTGATCCTTCAGTGACCTGCCTCCTATGTTAAATACTGCTCTTAAAAATTTAGACTACAGCGAAATGGAGCATCTATTGCTTGCTAGTGCATGTGCAGTAGCATCGATCGGCAGGCCATGGATAAGTCTCTATGAGTTTTACACATATTGCCACTGGGATTTTTGCCCATTCCTCAAGGCAAAACTTCTCCAGCTCCTTCAAGTTAGATGGTTTCCTCTGGTGAACAGCAATCTTCAAGTCTGACCACAGATTCTCAATTGGATTAAGGTCTGAGATTTGACTAGGCCACTCAAACATTTACACGCTTTCCCTTAAGCCATTCACATGTTGCTTTGGATTATTGTTTTGTTGGAAAGTGAATCTCTGTCCCAGTTTCAAATCACTGACAGACAAATAGATTTTGCTCAAGAATATGCCTGTATTTAGCACCATCCATCATCATTTCAATTTGGACCATTTTCCCTGTTCTTGCTGCCAAAAAAACTTCCCCAAAACATATTGCTGCCACCACTATGTTTCACTGTGGGGATGGTGTCGAAGGGGTGATAATCTGTATTGGTTTGGCACCAGACAGAGTTTACCTTGGTAGCCAAAAAGTTCAATTTTGGTCTCATCTGATCACAGCACCTTCCTCAAAACATTTAGGGAGTCTCAAACATGTATTTTGGCAAACTTAAAATGAGCCTCACACACAAACATGTAAATAAAGGCTTTTTTTATGCCCACTCTTCCATAAAGGCCACCTCTATGGAGTGTATGGCTTATTGTTAGTTGTATAGACAGATACTCCATACTCTGACTGGGATCTCTGCAGCTCCTTTAGGGTTACTTTTGGTCTCTAACTGTGCCTCTCTGATTAATGCCCTCCTTGCCGGGGCTAAGAGTTTTGGTGGGTGGCCCTCTCTTGACAGGTTTGTTGCGGTACCATGTTCTTTCCATTTGATAATGAATTTGATGGTGCTCAGGGGATCATCAGATATTTTAGATTTTTTTTTTTTTTAAACCCAACCCTGACTTGTATTTCTCAACAATTTTGTCCCTGACTTGTTTGGAGATCTCCTTGGGCTTCATGGTGTTGTTTGGTTAGTGGTGTCTCTTACTTAATGGTGTTACATTCCTCTGTGGCCTTCAGAAAAAGTGTGTATACTTTGATAGGCCATGTGACACTTAGCTTACACAAAGGTGGACTTCCTTTCACTAAGCATCTGACTTATGAAGGTAATTGCTTGCACCAGAAATATTTAGGGGCTTCATAACAAAAAGGGTGAATACATGTGCACATACCAATTTTTAGTTATTTGATCCCATAAATTTAATTTAAGTCTATATTTTTCTTACTTCACTAACTTAAATTATTTTGTGCTGATGCATCACAGACAAATCAGATTACAAAAATATTTAAACACAGGTTCTAATGTAACCAAAAAGGTAAAAAGCCAAGAGGATGAATACTTTTGTAAGCTACTGTAAGTGCAGGGAAAAAAAAAAGTTCAGGGTTCTCAATTTCGTGATTATCGGAAACCAGATTAAAGACATTTCACTGCAATGAAAAAAAAATCAGTTGAAAAACTGACGAGCCATTTTCTATTTGTAACACTAGCAGATGATCTTGAAGAACTTTCTCACGCACACGTTAAACACTTGAACCTTGTTTTAAAAGAAAAAGCCAAAATGTATCTTAGACAAACACTATGAACTGTCTGTACATACTTTACAAGGCACAATGTGCACTCCGGCAATTTATGGGAGAACATGCTTTGTGCTAATCTGTAACCGTGGAAGGTAATATCTTCCAGGATGCACATTTACATTTTTTTTGCAGTTGAAAATATTTTCTAGCAGAGTTCGCAGTAAATCCGGTAATAGATTGTACATCTGGAGAAATAATACTAAATTAAGGATTGTGGTGACTGAGCCAGGAAGTTACCAAATTTAATAACTGTATCCATATGCCATTTACCACAATACTCATTTGTCTACAATAAAGGTAAAACAGATTCGCTGTCTGTAATATCATTACAGCTGTAATCGTCATCTTAGGTATTGGGAAAATAAATCCAAATTACAGTAATAATGAGGGTCAGAAAGATCTTCCAAATGTGCGCTAGTTCCAGGTTACCTTGAAGGGGGTTTTCCAGGAATCACATTTTACTGTAAAAACGTGTCTACACACAGTGCTCGGCGTCTCTAATTTGCACCCTGACAAAATTGCTTACTGCTGCGGAGATTCTGCTCCTATTTATGTGACCCGGAAAGGACACCTCTGGTCCTGCCCCACTGCACTCGTGATCTGGAGGCAGATTCTCAGGGAGATCTATGTCCGGCCCATAGATCTTAACAGCTCGTTTACATACAAGAAAAATGTGGATTTCTCTGGAATAAGACATCGGAGCACAGATAACAGGGCATCATTTTATTTAACTTTTTTATGGCCTGCATTCCCATACAGACGGTTTAGGTGAGTTTATCCTACTGACAGATGCCCTTTAAAAGACATTTGTTTCTATCTACACAAGATTAAAATTAGCAGTCAAGTTCATTAAAGAGTAGCCGTCGTTTTAATTATTATTTCATAAATCAACAGCGCATATGGAAATAAAAAACTTTGTAATATATCTTATCAGAAAAAAAATCGGCTTCTTTCTTTGCCAGGACCGATCTTTTATGTTCAAAACGCTCAATATCTGAGTAAAATCTGTATACAATGAACACAGATTGTTACATTACTGAAATAGGAGATGGCAGTTGCTGCTCATGATATTCTATGTAGATGGCAGGAAGTGAGAGGAAGGTGGAGCTAGAGGCCGAGCGCCTCCTTCTTTCTACATAGAATCTTATAAGCAGAAGCTGCCATCTCCTATCTCAGTAATGGGAAAGTCTGTCTTCACTGACTACAGATTTTACCCCTAAATTGAGAATTTTGAAAATGAATGATCAGTCCAGGAAGCGAAAGAAGCAGGTTTCTCTGATAAGATATATTACAAATTTGCTTATTTTGAAGCAAGCCATTGATTTAAGAAATAAAAATTAAAACGACGGTTACTCTTTAAATAGGGATTGCTAAGGGCAGCCAGTGACAAATAATGTGCCCACAGTAAAGTGGTTTTTATAAAGCAATGTTTCAATTATTAGCTATAGTGATTAGCTCACCTGCTGAGGTTATAGTAATTAACTGCAATTAAAATGGAACATGTCACAGCCCCCTCGAGAGATTTCACTGCACCAGCCATATTATCAAAGGTCTGCAAGACTATGGTATGGATTGCCAGTCTACAGTGGCTTTTATAAACTTTAAAGCCCCTCTCATGTGGTATACGCTCATAGCGCTCTCTATAAAGGCAGGTGTCACCCCCAGAGCCCCAGAATTTATCGATAAGAGAAAGGGACCAATCGTCTCATCATAAACAGAGGTTTGTATCATGACCTCATTGGCTCACCAACGGCATCATCTGTTACCTGGCTTATTGGGGTTACGTCACAATGATTCGTACTATGTATGTCACTGGCCCCGTGCAGGCAAGCATAGTACTAGGTTTATGGAAATAATAAAGTTTAAAAGTAATGAACACATCTATATGCACCATCTACACAATTTAAGAAATAGAACAAAAGATCTTTGATATCATAGAAACTAGATCCAATTGATAATTTACATCATCAAGAAATAGCACATTCATTTCTGAACCAGACAACTTTTGAAAGTCCGCAGATTAGTAGAAAGGTTTGCAGGAGGCTGCAGCACGCCCTGCCTGTGTCTGTGAGACTGCTCACTGTGCTCCTCACTCCTCTTCACTATAGATAGAGTGTAACAGGCTCTGTAAGCGGATACCTCGGTTAGCCTGTCTGGCTTTGACCAAGTTGGATTTGAGCGATTTTTCAGAGTGGACGGCGAGTTCAAGAAGAACTACTGTATATGACCTCCCTTGTCAGTAGAGCTTTTTCGAGAATATGATTTTTGTTTCTTGTAAACATTGGTTTTAACCCCTTAACGACCGCCGATACGCCTATAGCGCCCCCCAGAGCCGGATTTTCTCCGGGCCGAGACCCCAGAGAACATGATTCGGGTCGGTTTTTTACCGACACCGCTTTTGCGATCGCCGTTATTAACCCTATAACGGCGATCGCAAAAAAAAAAAAGCTATTTTCCCTGTAATTTCTTTCTCCTCTGATGTGATCGCACATCAGAGGGGAGAGAAATGGGGTCCCCGGGACCCCCGATCAGCCCCCCGTGCCTCCCGGTGTCCCCCCAGGCCTCCTGTGCCTCCCAGATCTTCCAGCGTCTTTTTCCGGTAAAGAATACGGCGCCCGCCAAGCCGGATTTTTTCCGGGGTCTCGGCTACCAGGGGTAGCCGAGACCCCAGAGAGCAAAATCAGGGTCCCCCCAGCCCCCCCGTTTTTGCGATCGCCGGTATTAACCTTATACCAGCGATCGCAAAAGAAAAAAAAAAAAAAAAGCGATCCTGCCTGTAAATTTCTCTCCCCTCTGATGTGATCGCACATCAGAAGGGAGAGAAATAGGGTCCCCAGGACCCCCGATCCCCTCCCCCGGTACCTAGGGCTCTTACCCGTGTCCCCTCCTGGCTCCTGCAGCGCCCCTGTGGTCCGATCCTCCAGCGTCTTCACCCTGTAAAAAAAAATGACGGGCGCATCCGCAGTGCGCCCGCCGAATCTGCCTGGCGGCAAATTCAAAAAAAGAATGATTCATTCATTCTGTAAAAGACGGATTTTGGTAAGAACTTACCTGTAAAATCCTTTTCAGCGAAGAAGGAAGGGAGACACACACTAGTCATTACTAGTGGGTAGGCGGAGCCCAGATGGGATAGACACCTCAGATTAAAAAGAGTGTTGACCGGCCCCTCCAGCTCGGGCTCCTCCTACTCCAGCTCTCCAGTCGTACACAAGCTAAGGAAGAGCAAATATCACCAGCGGAGCAACATAACCCCTTCTGAAGGACTTCAGAGAAGAAACAAGAATACAGGTTATGCATGTCACAGGAAAAAAACACACAGTTCCAGGTACTACTCACTGAACCTGACTACTGCGATGAGCTGGCGATGCTGGAACAGAGAATTAGCGCGCCGACCTCAGCCCAGATAATCGCTATCAGAGAAGGGTCACGCCGCATCTGAAAACACAACAACACACTTCTGCCATGGGAGGGATGTGTGTGTCTCCCTTCCTTCTTCGCTGAAAAGGATTTTACAGGTAAGTTCTTACCAAAATCCGTCTTTCAGCAGCAGACGAAGGAAGGGAGACACACACTAGTCATTACTAGTGGGACGTCCCAAAGCAGTCCAAAAATAAGGGTGGGCAAAAAACCAACAGAGGCGAAACCCAAAAACCTAAATAAATGCGCAACCAGCGCTAACCACAAGTTAACGGAAAAAACTTTAAACTGCAGCCGCCTGTAGGACCCTTCGTCCTAAGGCCCATCAGCGGAAGCACTGACGTCCACCTTATAAAATTTTGTAAACGTGTGGACGGAACGCCAGGTCGCCGCCCGGCAGAGCTGAGCTGCCGAGGCCCCTTGATGAAAGGCCCATGATGAACCCACAGCTCTCGTTGAGTGAGCTCGAATCTTAACCGGGCAAGGTTCGCCCTTAAGTCGGTAAGCCTCTAAAATGGCCGACCGAATCCAACGAGCTATAGTGTCCTTGGAAGCTCGTTGACCACGCCGACGACCTGCTGGAATCACAAACAGAGAGTCTGACTTCCGAAAACTTTGAGTAATAGACAAATAGAACTTCAAAGCCCGCACCAGATCCAATGTGTGCAAGGCCCGTTCCTTTGCATTCCTCGGCACCGGACAGAGCGAGGGCAACACAATATCCTGGTTAACATGAAATTGCGACACAACCTTAGGTAGGAAGTCGCCCCGTGTGCGAAGCACTACACGATCCGCGTGAAACTCCAGGAAAGGAGGCGAACAAGAAAGAGCCGCCAACTCAGAAACCCTTCTCAAAGAGGTGACCGCCACTAGGAAGTCAACCTTCCAAGAAAGCAAAGAAAGGTTAACAGAGTCCATAGGCTCAAAAGGTCCATGTTGGAGAGCCTCCAAAACAAGATTGAGCCGCCAAGGAGACAAAGGCGCCTTCCGTGGCGGAAACTGACGGGTTACTCCGCGAAAAAAGGAATGTACGTCCCTACGCGAGGCGATAGCCTTCCGAAACAGCAAGGACAGAGCAGAAACCTGACCTTTCAGGGTGCTAACTGCCAAACCCTTGTCCAGCCCGAATTGCAGAAAAGCCAACAAATTGGGAATGGAAAAAATCCTCGGGTTTCTTGAAGAACCCGAACACCACGAAAAGAAGGCTTCCCAAGTCTTGTGGTAAATCCTAGTAGTAGCCGGACCTCTGGCAGCTCACAAAGTGGCAATGACTTCGGCTGAAAAACCTCGACGGGTCAAAATTTCGGTCTCAAGAGCCACGCCGTCAAACGCAGAGACTTCAGGTCCGGATGACGAACGGGCCCTTGGGTTAACAGGTCCGGGCGAAGAGGAAGTGGAAATGGAGGCGCTGCCAGAAGCGACACCAGAGTCGAGAACCACGTCCTCCTTGGCCAATCCGGGGCTA
Organism: Oophaga sylvatica; assembly: GCA_033576555.1. Lineage (NCBI taxonomy): Eukaryota > Metazoa > Chordata > Amphibia > Anura > Dendrobatidae > Oophaga > Oophaga sylvatica. The sequence continues at coordinate 86,947,587 of JARQOD010000001.1, forward strand.
TCAACATAGCCGGGATTCTCTCCAGCCTGATCCGACGCAACACCAGAGGAAGTAAGGATATCGGCGGGAACACATAGATCAGCTCGAAATGGTCCAACGGAGCCACCAGAGCATCCACTGCCACAGCCTTCGGATCCTTGTACCTGGACATGAAAGTCGGTAACTTGGCATTGAACCTGGATGCCATCAAATCCACTTGGGGAGTTCCCCAACGGGAGCACAGCAGTGCAAAAATTTTCGGATGAAGACTCCATTCTCCGGGATCCATCTTTTCGCGACTGAGAAAGTCCGCCGTGATATTCTGAACTCCTGGAATGTGGATCGCAGAGATGGCTGGCACTCTGGTCTCTGCCCATACCAGGATCCGAGATACCTCCACCATGAGCCTGGAACTCCTTGTCCCGCCTTGGTGGTTGATATATGCGACCGCCGTCGCATTGTCTGTCTGCACTCGGACTGGCCGACCGCTTAAAGGGACCGTCCAGTGTTGGAGGCAAAGGAAAATCGCCCTCAATTCCAGGATGTTGATCGGCAAGAAGACTCTTCCGACGACCATACTCCCTGAATCCAGAGATCGTTCCAGACACCCTCCAGCCCGTCAGGCTGGCATCGGTGGTTATGACCGACCACTTCGGAGGGAGGAAAGACTTCCCCAGGGATAATGCTTCTGGACGTAACAACCATCCTAGCGACTCTCGTACCCTGTGGGAGATGATGACCCTGCAATCCAGCGAAGCCTGCGATCGATCCCAACGGCTCAGAATGAGCCTTTGGAGGGCCCTGGAATGAAACTGGGCAAACGGAAGTGCCTCCATGGACACCACCATCAAACCCAGAAGGCGCATACAGCTTCGAAGGGACATTGCTGTCGAAGATTTCATAACCTGTGCATGTCGAAGGAGACATGCTTGCTTGTCTGGAGGCAGAGACACCACTGCTCGTACCGTGTCGAAATGCATCCCCAAAAACAGGATTGACTGTGACGGTTCCAGAGACGACTTCTCCCAATTGACCAGCCACCCGAAGTCCTCCAGGAGCTGAAGGGATAGATTGCCTTTAGCGGGCTTTTTGTCAGCTTCCCGCTTGTCTTGACGGAAACTTTGTTTCCAGGGAGTGCGGGATTTCTGAGAGGTCTTTTTTCCTGAAAAAGAGGGACGACCCGATCCCCAAGAGGGCTGACCGAACCGTCCCCTGGACCGAAAGGACCGCCGACCACTACCGGCACTAGGTCTGCCAGACGCAGAAGCCACAGCTTTTCGCTGCGGTAAAGCTGCTTCTTTTGCCTTTGCCTTGGCAATCAGCTCCGTGAGGTCAGATCCAAATAACTGACCACCCTTGTAAGCCAAAGATAGCAAACCTTGCTTAGAAACCGCGTCTCCGGTCCACTGTCTAAGCCACAGTGCTCTTCTGACTGTGACCGCCGAGGATTGCGCCCTGGACAGCAGTGACGCAGTATCCAGACCTGCATCATAGCCATATCGGGATGCATCCTCCAACAACTTGAAAAGCCCATCTACCTCGGATAGAGGGGATCCATCTTGCCACGCCGTCCTTAGACGGTCTAACCAGCTTAGGGAAGCTTTACAAGCACCCATGGACCCTAGTACTGCTCTGAATCCATGACCCGCGGCCTCGAAGATGGATTTTGCCGCCATCTCCGTTTTTCTGTCCAGCGGATCCTGTAGACTCGCCTTCCCTTTAACAGGAAGTAACGAAGATTTGCTAAGCTGGGATAAAGGGACATCCACTTCAGGAGAAGGAATCCAATTATCCACCAACTCCGTTGTACACGGATAGAGCGTCTCAAACAATCGTGTCCCTGAAAACGTTTAACTTTTTTCCGGTAACTGCAACGCCTCCCTCATGGCTCCAATAAAAGCCTCTGTACGGCCCAAAAGAGAGGCAGAGTGTCCCTGCCGATCCTCCTTATCTGAATCCGACAACTCACCATCCGAGTTTGAAGGAGAACCCTCCAAACCCGATATCTCCGAGTCGATACGCGGGGAGGATGGCACCGGCCTGTGTCGCTTCCTACCATGAGAAGGTCTAGCTGACACCCAACGACCTAGAAGTTCAGACAGGCCATCAATGGAACGAGCGAGGGCCTCCATTTTGACATCACTGACACCTCCGACCGCTGCGCTTGATGCCGTCGAGGTCTGTGTGTCAGATACGCGAGATTGATCCTGTAGCGGATCTGGGAGACTGTCCGCACCTCTTGGCTCCTGATCTGACATGCCCTCACGCAGTATATGGCAGGTTAAACCTGTCAGTAACTAGGACAGTGTGGTCCTTTTTTTTTTTTTTTTAAAGAAAAAACCGAACGCTGAAGGGTTAAAGCTCTTAGAGAGAGCTACCCCAGCTGTCTCCCATTAATGGTTAACCGCCTTGAAGGGGTTAATGTCGCAGACTCCCCACAACCTTTTGTTAAGTTAAAAAGGTGTGCGAGCCCCAGACAGGGTGCCTCTTATGAGGAAAAGCTGCAGGACAGCGCCTTCTTATTGTGCTGAAGAAGGGTGCCTGCGCTGTGGGGGTGAGAAAATTAAGCTTCTGCCCTGACAGGCAGAAGTGACTCACCCAGCTGGTCCGCGGTGTACCGCTGTGTCTTAGCTTCTGTTCGGGAGGGGAGGAGAGTGAGGAGCCCAGAGATGCCTAAAATAATGGCCGCCGCGCTGGAGGATAAAGCCGGAAGAGAAAGAGCCGGCGAAATCGCGGGCTCAGAGCGCTTCCTGCCCGCGAGAGAGCGGGAAGCGCGAGGCCACGCCCCCCGGTTTCAAAAAAGAAGCGCGCGACTCCCCCGCTCTCCTCCTGCCCCGTCCACAACGGAGCGATCCTATGTCCTGCAGGCATCCACCTGCGGACAAAAGTGAAAGTCATCACACTGACACATGTACCAGCGGCTGCCGCAGCAGCCGCTGAAGCACTCAAAACACATTAATAAAAAATGTATTTTTTGAGTACTCACCCAGCTGAGCGCCACAGGGACCCCCAGGGATTTGTGGCGCTGTGCCCATCGCTTCCCCCCAGGGCGGTGAACGCAGTGACCCCAGAAGCGTGGTTTGCGTCCCCGCCAGGGAAGCAACCCTCATCCCCCAGGGCCGGCAGGATTCTGTAGGGACCACCATAAGGGTAATGCAGATCCGCCAAGGGAGGGATGGGGGTCCAGCAGCGCTGAGACCCCTGAGACCTCTAGACCACTGTCCAAGTCTCTGTCCTATAAAAAATAAAATATTCTTCTGAGGAGCTGCTTCAGCAGCGACTATCCTCTGAGATCTCAAATTTTAGACTGGAGAGCTGGAGTAGGAGGAGCCCGAGCTGGAGGGGCCGGTCAACACTTTTTAATCTGAGGTGTCTATCCCATCTGGGCTCCGCCTACCCACTAGTAATGACTAGTGTGTGTCTCCCTTCCTTCGTCTGCTGCTGAAAGTACATTTTGATCACTGTGATAAACTATCACAGTGATCAAAATAAAAAAAAAACAGTACATAAACCCCTCTTTATCCCCCCCTTAGTTAGGGAAATATAATAAAATAAAGAAATTTTATTTATTTTTATTTTTTCATTAGGGTTAGGGTTATAATTAGGGTTACAATTAGGGTTAGGGTTAGCATTAGGGTTAGCGTTAGGCTGGGTTTATACTGCGTTATGGCAGTCCGTTAGCGCTGCCATTCACACCCCATTTGAGGGCGCATCGCGACGCATGGCGTAAAGCGGCATGCGTTCGCAACGTGCCGTCATTCAGTGACGGAGCCTCGGACGCGGGCTGCAGCGTCTGGGCTCCGTCACCGCTAGCGCAGATGAATCATCTGCTGATTCCTCTGGCTAGCGGGTATAGCATAACGCGATCGCGTTATGCTATACCGTTACCAGTCCGTCAACGCTATGTGTTCAACGGGCTGGTAAAACGCAGTATGAACCCAGCCTTAGGGTTAGGGTTATAATTAGGGTTAGGGTTGGAATTAGGGTTACAATTAGAGTTAAATTAGGGTTACAATTAGGGTTGGGATTAGGGTTAGGGTTGGGATTAGGGGTGTGTTGGGGTTAGGGTTGGAGCTAGAATTGAGGGGTTTCCACTATTTAGGCACATCAGGGGGTCTCCAAACACGACGTGGCGTTCAAAAAGTCAAATGGCGCCCCTTCCGAGCGCCCAAACAGTGGTTTACCCAACATATGGGGTATCAGCGTACTCAGGACAAATTGCACACCAATTTTGGGGTTCTAATTTCTCTTGTTACCCTTGGGAAAATAAAAAATAGCTGGCTAAAAAAAAAATCATTTTTGAGGAAAAAAAAAAAATTATTTTCACGGCTCTGCGTTTATAAATTTCTGTGAAGCACTTTGGGGTTCAAAATGCTCACCACACATCTAGATAAGTTCCATAGGGGGTCTAGTTTCCAAAATGGGGTCACTTGTGGGGGTTTTCCACTGTTTAGGCACATCTGGGGCACTGCAAACGGAACATGACCCCATCAACGTCTGCATTCCAAAACGTTATTACTTCCTTTCCAAGCCCTGCTGTGCGCCCAAACAGTCCCCCCACCCACATATTTGGTATCAGCGTACTCAGGACAAATTGGACAACAACTTTTGGGGTCCAATTTCCTTGTGAAAAATCAAAAATTTGGGACTAAAAAATCATTTTTGTGGAAAATTGTTTTTTCACACCCAGGCATTATAAACTTTTGTGAAACACTTGGGGGGGTTCAAAGTGCTCACCACAGATCTAGATAAGTTACTTAGGGGTCTAGTTTCCAAAATGGGGTCACTTGTTGGGGTTTTCCACTGTTTAGGCACATCTGGGGCACTGCAAACGGAACATGACCCCATCAACGTCTGCATTCCAAAACTTTATTACTTCCTTTCCAAGCCCTGCCGTGCGCCCAAACAGTTTCCCCCCCCATATATTTGGTATCAGCGTACTCAGGACAAATTGGACAACAACTTTTAGGGTCCAATTTCCTTGTGAAAAATAAAAAATCATTTTTGTGGAAAATTGTTTTTTTTTTTTTTTTTTCACACCCAGGCATTATGAACTTTTGTGAAACACTTGGGGGTTCAAAGTGCTCACAACAGATCTAGATAAGTTCCATAGGGGGTCTAGTTTCCAAAATGGTGTTACTTGTGGGGGGTTTCCACTGTTTAGGCGCATCAGGGGCTCTCCAAACGCGACATGGTGTCCAATCTCAATTCCAGCCAATTTTGGTTTGAAAAAGTCAAATGGCGCTGCTTCCCTTCCAAGCCCTGCCGTGCGCCCAAACAGTGGTCCCCCCAAATATGGGGTATCAGTGTACTCAGGACAAATTGGACAACAACTTTTGTGGTCTAATTTCTCCTGTTACCCTTGGGAAAATAAAAAATTGGGGACTAAACGATCAGGTTTGTGGAAAAAATATGATTTTTTATTTTCACGTCAGGCCGTTATAAACTTCTGTGAAGCACTTGGGGGTTCAAAGTGCTCACCACACATCTAGATAAGTTCCTTAAGGGGTCTAGTTTCCAAAATGGGGTCACTTGTTGGGGGTTTCCACTGTTTAGGCACATCAGGGGCTCTCTAAACGCGACATGGCATCCAGCCAATTCTGCGTTGAAAAAGTCAAACGGCGCTCCTTCCCTTGTGACCTCTGCCGTGCGCCCAAAAAGTGGTTTACCCCACATATAGGGTATCGGCATGCTCAGGACAAATTGCACAAAAACTTTTGCGGTCTTGTTACCCTTGGGAAAATAAAAATTGGGGTGAAAAGATCATTTTTGTGGAAAAAAATGATTTTTTTTTTTTCACGGCTCTATGTTATAAACTTGTGTGAAGCACTTGGAGGTTCAAAGTGCTCACCACACATCTAGATAAGTTCCTTAAGGGGTCTAGTTTCCAAAATGGGCTCACTTGTGGGGGGTTTCCACTGTTTAGGCACATCAGGGGCTCTCTAAACGCGACATGGCATCCAGCCAATTCTGCGTTGAAAAAGTCAAACGGCGCTCCTTCCCTTGTGACCTCTGCCGTGCGCCCAAAAAGTGGTTTACCCCACATATGGGGTATCGGCGTATTCAGGAGAAATTGCACAACAAATTTTGTGGTTCATTTTTTCTTTTAACACTTGTGAAAATAAAAAAAATTGGTTCCGAAGTAAAGCTTTTGCAAAAAAAACTTAAATGTCAATTTTTTCCTTCCACATTGCTTCAGGTCCTGTGAAGCACCTGAAAGGTTAATAAACTTCTTGAATGTGGTTTTCAGCACATTGAGGGGTGCAGTTTTTAGAATGGTGTCACTTTTGGGTATTTTCTATCATATAGACCCTCAAAGTGACTTCAAATGTGATGTGGTCCCTAAAAAAAATGGTGTTGTAAAAATGAGAAATCGCTGGTCAACTTTTAACCCTTATAACTTCGTAACAAAAGAAAATTTTGTTCCCAAAATTGTGCTGATGTAAAGTAGACATGTGGGAAATGTTATTTATCAAGAAATATGTGTGACATATCTCTCTGATTTAACGGCATAAAAATTTCAAATTTGAAAATTGCGAAATTTTAAAAATTTTCGCCATATTTCCGTTTTTTTCATAAATAAAAGCAAGTCATATAAAAAATTTTTTTACCACTAACGTGAAGTACAATATGTCACAAAAAAACAATCTCAGAATCAGCTGGATTCGTTAAAGCGTTCCAGAGTTATAACCTCAAAGTGACAGTGGTCAGAATTGTAAAAATTGGCCCGGTTATTTAAGCTGCAAAATGGCTCTGTCACTAAGGGGTTAAATGTTTTTATTGTGTGTTTTGGTTTGTTTGTACACTCAAATAAAATTATGATCTCTTAGATACTTGGTTTCATTCCTGGTGGTCCCTTTTGTTGTGACATGTCCCTTTGTTCATGCTTTGATTTCATACAGTGTATATTGACATGTTTTCAGGTTGATCACCTGTTTGTTTATTTGACTTTAATATCGATGGTGCCCTCCATTTGTTTAATTTCTTCAAGAAGAAGGGGAACAATTGACTCATAAGTGAAGAAAGATGACAAGTTTTGTACTATCGATTTACGCAAACTATTTCAACCATTCATCAAGTGGTTTGGGTATGTTAGAACATACATTTTCCAAACCATTTGTGAAAAGTTTGAAAAACAAAACTTATTGTAGCCCAAGTGTTGATTTTCTACTTTGCTACAGTTAAACAGATTATCCTTAGGATTTTCTGCCTCTGACTTCTTAAGGTACTGCCACACTTAGCGATCTCGTTAGCGATCTCGATAACGACGCAATCGTTGGTGTGATCTCTTTTAGGTCGCTAGTAGCTGCCAAACAGGAGATCTCATAAACGACACATCAGCGGTCTCTTTAACGACTTTGGCGGTCGTTAGGATGTCATTAGCATGTACTGAGCGCTTCTGATTCATAGGAATTTCCAGCATCGCTCCTGCTCTCTGCGTCCTGCTAGCCTGCTTTGCAACTTCTGCGATCCTCTCTGTGACGCAAAAGAGAACTTACAGATATTGCGATCCACTCCGTGACGCAAAACAGTCATGCGTCACAAACGAGGTCGCTCGTCGTTCGCAAAAGGTGCCAAACACAGCGATATAGGCTCACCAGTGGGACGCCAACGATCAAAAAACGGTCCAGAACTCTAGTGAACGATCAGCGACATCACAGCAGGGGCCACATCGTTGCTACATGCCACACACAACGAGGTCGCTAACGAGATCGCAAAATAGTGACGTTTTAGTGATCTCGTTAGCGATCTCGTTTAGTGTGGCATACCCTTTACATTGCTCTTCAATAAACTCCACAATGTTATCCAAAAACACAGTCCTCAATATGTCAACAGGAAAAGCAGCAAAGATAATGGCAGTATAATTGTCTGCCAGAGCTCAGAATCTTCCCTAATGCATTAGTGCAAGATCTGATAAACTAATCCAAAAGGCACACAACACTTTCTTTTTTTTTTTTCTTATTGATTCCCTAAAAATAGCTTAAGTAGAGGAGGAAGGTCAGTTAGCACGTAACTGCAAAAATAGCTGCCCCAACTAAGCGGAAAATATCTTTTTAGGTTATTTAGAAACTAATTAGATCAGAAGTCAAAGACTATGAGAAACCCTTAATGCACTGCCCGGCTTACATGAGAAGATTCATTTGTATTATTTCAGAGCTGAGGAGATTCAAGAACTTGGTCAGTGCGGTTCCATGTTGTAGATGCATTTAATAACCAATACTGGATGACTGAGAGTCTACGAGGGACATTCTTCAGTGAGAAATGTGCACAGATTATCATCTTTGAAAAGAAAAAAAAAACCCAGAACAAATAAAACAAAAAACATAATTTTCTGCTACTTTGTCACGAGATGTTTATGCTGCATGTAGATGTGTGGCCACCCAGTGGTTGTGATGTGAATTGCAGCCTAAAAACATTAAAGTGCCTAACCAATTCAAGAGATGGTAAGGTTATAGGTGGATACACCTGTAATCTGGCTGCAAAGAGGTTAGACTGGTCTTCATTCACATGATCTGCCTTCTGGGTTAATGGACTAATAATTGTGACAAAGGCGTATCCTAATGTCCTATTTGGGAAGACGTTCCTATAATTCGATATACCAGTATGTCATGGTCATTGTGCTGGCACGATAGCTTTGCTCAGTGTGATCACGGCTTAAAAAGGTCATACCCTCAAAATATCAAGTTATTCCCAATCCATAAAATAGCTGATAACAAGATGATCACTGGGGTTCCGACCCTGGGACCACCAGAAATCCAGAGATCGGGGCTGGGGAACCATAAGAATGGTTTGCAGCCTTGTACTGAATTAAACCAATCCTCCATTCATGGATAATGCACACCTCTGGTCTGTTCAGGACTTTGCTGTAGAGCTCCTTGCTGGAAATCTCAACGTTCGGACCACGCCAAAACAACATGTTATATCCTATTCCATGGATCGACGAGAACTTGCTTTTTTTGGAATAACTCTTTAACTGAGAGCCAAGCTTCTGCAGCAACAGCCAGGGTAAGTGCCATGGTTGTTTTACCCTCTAGAAGGCATAGTCAATAGCGATGGTGGCATTTAGATGGTAGTGAGAGGGTGGGGACACCCTCTTTAACCCCAGTGGCATTGTTGCCCCATGATCCCAGAGTGTTGATGGTTATCATAGCAACCTAAGCTCAAACTTTGACCTCCGTGTCTGCCAGTTATGGTGGCCTGTAAGGCCCTGCGATAAGCAGGGTCTAACAGGCCTACTGTCAGTGTAACATTAACAGGTCTAGTACACTGCAATACATGAGTCCTGCAGAGCATTAGTCCATTGATCAGACTATTTAGTGCTCAAATACCATATTGGAACTAGGAAGAAAAAATAAAATAAATGTGTAAAAATGTAAAATAAAAACCAAAAACAATGGAATTTTTTTTCCAATTTTTCATGTAAAAAGAAAAAAACAAAAATGTACACATTTGATATCATCATGTCCAGAACAACCTACATTGTAAAAACGGTCATATTATTTAAAACTGCCACTCAGGTCATGTTGCCCAAAAACTGAGAGCAGCATGAATCACAGAGCCTGACTGCATTTTAGAGAAAACGTACCATATATATTCATGTATAAGCCGACCCGTGTATAAGCCGACCCCCTAATTTTGCCACAAAAAACTGGGGAAACTTATTGACTCGCGTATAAGCCTAGGGTGGAAAATGCAGCAGCTACTGGTAAATTACAAAAATAAAAATAGATACCAATAAAAGTAAAATTAATTGAGACATCAGTAGGTTAAATGTTTTTGAATATCCATACTGAATCAGGAGCCCCATATAATGCTCCATACAGTCCATGATGGGCCCCATAAGATGCTCCATACAAAATACGCCCCATATAATGCTGCACAAAGGTTAAAAATGGCCCCATAAGATGCTCCATAGATTATGCCCCCATATGGTGCTCCATAGATTATGCCCCCATATGGTGCTCCATAGATTATGCCCCCATATGGTGCGCCATAGATTATTCCCCCATACAATGCTCCACAGATTATGCCCCATATGCTCCACAGATTATGCCCCATACGCTCCACAGATTATGCCCCATACGCTCCACAGATTATGCCCCTTACGCTCCACAGATTATGCCCCATATGCTCCACAGATTATGCCCCATATGCTCCACAGATTATGCCCCATATGTTCCACAGATTATGCCCCATATGTTTCACAGATTATGCCCCATATGTTCCACAGATTATGCCCAAGTTTCACAGACTATGCCCCATATGTTCCACAGATTATGCCCCATATGTTCCACAGATTATGCCCCATATGTTCCACAGATTATGCCCCATATGTTCCACAGATTATGCCCCATATGTTCCATAGATTATGCCCCATATGTTCCACAGATTATGCCCCATATGTTCCACAGATTATGCCCCATATGCTCCACAGATAATGCCCCATATGCTCCACAGATTATGCACCATGTGCTCCATAGTATAGGACCCTTTATAGGGACACTGGCGCGCTATGGGGGACAGGTGCCGGTGTCACCGCTCGCTCAGGGCACCTGAGACATTTACCTGTACCCGGTCCACAGATGCGCGCCGCTGTCTTCGGGTCCTACTGCAGTGAATGCTCAGGCAGAGGGCGCGGCGTGTACTAACCACGTCATGGCGCCCTCTGCCTGAACATTCACAGCTAGAGGACGCGAGGACACAGCGGCGAGCAGCGGAGGAACGGGGACAGGTAAATATCGCATGTACTCACCCCTCCGCCGGCACGTCTCTGCAGCCCCTGCTCTTCTCCCGCAGCTCTTCCTTCCTACAGCGGTCACGTGGTACCGCTCATTAAAGTCATGAATATGTGCATATTCATGACTTTAATGAGCGGTACCATGTGACAGCTGCAGGAAGGAGCCTGAGATCGTGGGAGAAGCAGGGGGGCTGCAGAGACGCGCCGAATGGGGTAAGTATGATCTGACATCCCCCGCCGACCCCGGTATATGACTCGTGTATAAGCCGAGAGGGGGACTTTCAGCCCTAAAAAATGGGCTGAAAATCTTGGCTTATACGCGAGTATATACGGTAGTTTAAGATCCGGCTGGCGACCATATGTAGAGATGAGACTAGTCCAGCACCATCCCTGGATGGCTTTTCCAGCGCCACTCAAGATGATCGAGACAAAGAAGAGGATCTGTCAATCACCTGGAGTGGTGCGGGGAGAAGCTGGCCAGGGCGGTTAGAGGAGTAGTTATTACCTGTGCAGGATGGAAAACATGGAGCCTGGAGGAGGAGCAAGGGGTTATGGGGGATGTAGTTTACAATGGTCACATGGGCAGCACTGACGGACCACCCACATCACACTGAGATGAGACATGACTATGGAGGAGCTGGAGCCAGAAAGGAATTAGCCAGCGAGTATATGGAAACACATTATGAGTTACCTTAGAGGAGTTATTAGTCCTGGTGGAGTCTGAACAATAAACATAGATCATGAGATAACCCCTTTAATACAACAGTAAATATTCCCCTACTGAGGTGAGAATACATCCATGCCCCAGATGTGTTTTCACGCTGGGTACATTGCAGCTTAATCACCCCCTGCGCCTTACAGAACAGTAACACATGGCAGACGATACGCCATCCTCAGCCAGACCTTACCTCTTTTGGACACTGATTTTTGCATGACATTAACGTATTCTTTTCGTTCTCGCCGGCCAAAGTCATTTTTCTAAACCAAAGAAAAAAAGGTATCAAATTATTATTGTAAAACACAAACGGACAATCGCAACGATCATCATTATGATTTCCAGCAGCCAGAGAAGGTGAGAAAAACAACCTGCAACGACGTGCCTCACACTGCTGTAAGCGCACCAGGGGCGGACAACACATTGGTGCAACCACAGGGGCCCCAGGTAGAGGGGCCACTTACAACTGCAAAGCAGAAAACAGCTTCTGCCACACAGACATTATTGGACTGCAAACATCCCATACACTGCTCTTGTACAGAGGCCCTCTTCTGTGTATGCCCACTCCCAAGTGCTTGTTTTGGGGTCCACAAATGACTGGGAGCCAAGATATCATCTGAACACCGCTGAAATAACAAGCCATGTGATAATCATAACAAGGTTTGTTTTTTTATTATTTTATGAAGTGTGCGAGATAATGGAGGCAGGTGTAGTTTAACCCCATCCCATTAAGGCTACGTTCACACTAGGCATTTCTTTATGCAAATTTTCAGCAGCGTTTTACAGTACCAGAAAAGTCTAGATTTCAGAAATCTCCTGCACACACATTCATTTTTTTGTCATCAGGATTTTGTGCTTTGCATGTTTTTTTGCACAATGGAGCACGTCACTTCTTTCAGCGTTTTTTCAGCATTGTTTACCCACTGACTTGAATGGGTGGTGAAAGAACGCACCAAAACCGCAGGTATCAGGTTGCTGCATATTTTGTGCCAAAACCTGATTCTATAGTATAGGACTCTTTTTCCAACACTAGACTTTGTCAGCATGCACGAGACCAATCTAGCATGCCAAAACCGCAGCAAAAAATGCAAGAAAAACATGCCGCTTTTCTGCAGCTTCTTTCCTGCCAAGAGATCAGGTTTTGCTGCAGAAAAAACAAATGCCTAGTGTGAACTTACCCTAAGACAATCTTTTTTTCCATTTCCCTTTCATTGTGCCGTCAGACGAATATTTGGCTTGAAGAGACAAGCGCCGTACCTGCAATAGATGTCACTTGCAGGAGTGGTGACAGTCTCTGCAAACAGGGTAGTTTTACAACATAACACAAGCTGTGTTTACACGTTGCGATTTTCTTGCTGCGTTTTTTTTTCAGCCATAGAAATCAATGAGTTGTGCAAAAAAAAGCTGGTAGTATTAGTACAGATTAATTAAATTAGCTCCTGATCGTAATGACCGGAGGCTCCTGGTCGCATGTAGCACATAGTGCGTAACCTAGCTTTCTTGGCAGCGAAGCGCTGCATGAGGCACAGGTGGAATACACCGCAGTGTGTGATTTGTGAGCCTTTTTATTGCCCTTGGTTGCGACATTATTACAAATGGGGCTTTGGCAGGAGAAGGGTTAAGCGCTATTGCACTTACCCAGGTACTGTGCCCCTTAGCAGAGGAAGGCGTCTCCAGTTAAAGATGGCGCCCGAGACTAGGATTGCGCTTCTCGTATGCCACGAGAAGCGCCAGAAGGTGTGGGGGGGAGCGAAGGAGGGACCAGGAAGGAGCCCTGTCCCATCCTGGGCCGCAGAAAGTGCACGCGACGTGGGCGGAGTCACAGGGGAGAGCCAGAAGACCCTCCCCCATCGAGGCCTATCCCGGCCTGAAGCCGGGGACTAAATTTCAAGCTGCGGCCTATCCCGGCCCGAAGCCGGGGACTAAATTTCAGGTTGCGGCCTATCCCGGGCTGAAGCCGGGGACTAAACTTATGGCTGCGGCCGCGACGCGACGCAGAAGCGGCCGCGGCGCAAAGCGGAGGCGGCCGCTGCACGGGGAAGCAGCCGCAGTGGGCGCAGAGATAAACCATATACCCCGGGTCCTTGTACTCACTGCGGGAAGGTAATGAAGAAAGGAGGGCCTCCGCAGGGATTACGGCAGATGTGGCCGTACTTCCTCAATCCACGGTCCCCTTTGATAGGGGGGTGGAGAGGGATCTCAATCTGCCTCCATACCGCCACCGCTTTCCGTGGAGGTGGTGGGGGGTCCATTCAACGTTCCGTGCCATATCACCTCGCCACATCGAGGGGTATCTCATGGGGAGAGCGGCCCATTCAAGGGATCTGTCGCCTCATGGTAGCGTAGAAGGAGGGGTACGTGGAGGCGACACTCCACGATGCCGCCTGTTGATGGTTTTTGGGAGATCGTGACTTTTCGTACAAGTCCCGTCGCCCATCCGTGCGTGAAGAAAGCAAAAATAATAAAAAAGGTAAAAAATGAGAAAAAGTGGGTTCTGAGAGCAGACCCTAGTGCCTCCTACAGACACTAAGCAAGAACTGGTTCAGGATTGAGCCAACAGAGGGTGTATACTGAAGGAGGAGGAGTTAACTGTTTTTCTGTGTATTGCTTAGTGTCCTCCTAGTGGCAGCAGCATAACACCCACGGTCTGTGTGTCCCCCAATGAGGCGATGGAGAAAATCTTTTTCCACTAAATAATTTGATCTTGATCAGCTCTCTTTCATGGTTTCACATACATCTTCGCACTGGTGGCCTAACACCTTGCATTGTTCATGCATCTATGGTGGAAGTAAGGCTGAACATTGGGATCCTGAAAATGCAGCAAGAAAAGCAGCCAAAAAAACCCTGCTGTTTGCTTGCAGCTTTTTTTACTGCCAAGAGATTAGGTTTTAACTGTAGAAAAAAAGCAGCAAACAAGCCATGTGTGAATACAGCTCTGGTGACATCTTGTTACTACTGATCGGAGTTGGCGAGAAAAGATGCTGTCTTTGTGCACATTACACAGCTGAGGGACAAGCCCCTGAAATGAAGGTCACTAATATTTCATTTCTGGGAGGAGACAGAGGTTGCGGCTCAGTCCCCTGATGACACTTCGTCAGAGTATCCCAGCGTGAAGTTAGACGGTGTAGTTAGAGAAGGATACGGAAATTTTAATTCAAGTAAATTAGAAAATAGTTTATATTATGGCACTAAATAAACAGTGCTCCGCCTTCAATTGTAAACCGGTTAAATGCTACTGTCAATCTCTAACATCGGCACTTTACACGCGCTGACATACACACAGGTCAATCTCTCCGCCCATCGGCACGCACGTGATCGCTGGTCACCGATGGGTTGTCGTGTGAAATATAGCGTGGCACTACCGTGAGGTGCACAAGTAGGTTACCCAAACCAATGTGATAAATACAGAACTTGGCACTCAACTTCACATGTATCTTTTCAGAAGAAATTTATTAAAGCAGTCTGCAAACAAAGGAGACGTTTCGGTCCAACATAGACCTTCATCAGTCTGCGATAAAGTACAAGGCAAAAAATTGAATACATGATAAGTCCTCACATAGTCAAATGTACAAAAAATACAAAATAAATATATGCAAAAAAACACTGGTTTGACTTGCTATTTACTATGTTTTTTGCATATATTAATTCTGTATTGTTTGTATGAAGGTCTATGTTGGACCGAAACGTCTCCATTGTTTGCAGACTTATTTAATAAATTTCTTCTGAAAAGAACTGACAGAGGTGCATATTCACCCAGAAATTCAGATATCAGCCTAATAGAGGTATGTTCACATTAGGTCAGGGACTCACCAGAATTGAGACCACCTTGACGATGGTTGGTGGGCTTTAAAATGTTTGGCCAAATGTTTATACTAAGCGTCTCAAATTTTTCCTTATATTCAAAAGCCATATTGCTATTCTAAATTTCATGTATTCCATGTTGTCATGCTTTAGTATGCTTGAGTGCAGCCTTTTTTTGTATGTTTTACATGGGGGTAGCTTCCCTTGGTTTGCACCTAGTTCACATTAGTCTGGATGTGCCAGTCAGGTTTTTTTGTCTATTGAATGTTAGCTTGCTGACCGAGCACTCCGCCCCCACCAGGTGGTGATTTTAATTACACCAGGTCCCAACTTAACCCATAAATGCAGGCATTACTGACAGAGGTGCATATTCACCCAGAAATTCAGATATCAGCCTAATAGAGGTATGTTCACATTAGGTCAGGGACTCACCAGAATTGAGACCACCTTGACGATGGTTGGTGGGCTTTAAAATGTTTGGCCAAATGTTTATACTAAGCGTCTCAAATTTTTCCTTATATTCAAAAGCCATATTGCTATTCTAAATTTCATGTATTCCATGTTGTCATGCTTTAGTATGCTTGAGTGCAGCCTTTTTTTGTATGTTTTACATGGGGGTAGCTTCCCTTGGTTTGCACCTAGTTCACATTAGTCTGGATGTGCCAGTCAGGTTTTTTTGTCTATTGAATGTTAGCTTGCTGACCGAGCACTCCGCCCCCACCAGGTGGTGATTTTAATTACACCAGGTCCCAACTTTACCCATAAATGCAGGCATTACTGACAGAGGTGCATATTCACCCAGAAATTCAGATATCAGCCTAATAGAGGTATGTTCACATTAGGTCAGGGACTCACCAGAATTGAGACCACCTTGACGATGGTTGGTGGGCTTTAAAATGTTTGGCCAAATGTTTATACTAAGCGTCTCAAATTTTTCCTTATATTCAAAAGCCATATTGCTATTCTAAATTTCATGTATTCCATGTTGTCATGCTTTAGTATGCTTGAGTGCAGCCTTTTTTTGTATGTTTTACATGGGGTAGCTTCCCTTGGTTTGCACCTAGTTCACATTAGTCTGGATGTGCCAGTCAGGTTTTTTTGTCTATTGAATGTTAGCTTGCTGACCGAGCACTCGCCCCCACCAGGTGGTGATTTTAATTACACCAGGTCCCAACTTTACCCATAAATGCAGGCATTACTGACAGAGGTGCATATTCACCCAGAAATTCAGATATCAGCCTAATAGAGGTATGTTCACATTAGGTCAGGGACTCACCAGAATTGAGACCACCTTGACGATGGTTGGTGGGCTTTAAAATGTTTGGCCAAATGTTTATACTAAGCGTCTCAAATTTTTCCTTATATTCAAAAGCCATATTGCTATTCTAAATTTCATGTATTCCATGTTGTCATGCTTTAGTATGCTTGAGTGCAGCCTTTTTTTGTATGTTTTACATGGGGGTAGCTTCCCTTGGTTTGCACCTAGTTCACATTAGTCTGGATGTGCCAGTCAGGTTTTTTTGTCTATTGAATGTTAGCTTGCTGACCGAGCACTCCGCCCCCACCAGGTGGTGATTTTAATTACACCAGGTCCCAACTTTACCCATAAATGCAGGCATTACTGACAGAGGTGCATATTCACCCAGAAATTCAGATATCAGCCTAATAGAGGTATGTTCACATTAGGTCAGGGACTCACCAGAATTGAGACCACCTTGACGATGGTTGGTGGGCTTTAAAATGTTTGGCCAAATGTTTATACTAAGCGTCTCAAATTTTTCCTTATATTCAAAAGCCATATTGCTATTCTAAATTTCATGTATTCCATGTTGTCATGCTTTAGTATGCTTGAGTGCAGCCTTTTTTTGTATGTTTTTTGAGGTTGAGTCTGCTCGCCAAGTTCTTAACCACAAGGATCTCCTGATAGCAATCGCATTAGCAGCAGCTAGAGCTGCGCAATTTGCCGCATCCATGGAAGCGTTAATTAAGAAGTCTCCTGCAAGAGCTATCTGATTAGAGATCTCAGTTACCTCAGACGGCACTTCTATACCGTGGAGAGCTCTATTAAGAGACTCTGACCAGGATATCATGGCCTTAGCAACCCAAGTTGCTGCAAAAGAAGGAGAGAGAGAAGAACCTGATGCCTCAAACACTGAGCGAGCCAAGCTCTCAATCAGACGGTCCGTTGGATCCTTGATCGAGGAACCGTTGGGAATAGAGAGAAGCGTTTTAGACGCCAAACGAGACACAGGAGGGTCGACCGCAGGAGATTCCGCCCACTTCTTCAGAAGTTCGGGAGCAAAAGGATATCTGGTATTAAGGGCCTTTTGTCCTGCAAAGCGCTTGTCCGGTTTTTCTCGGTGGCGCTGCACTAGCTCCTCAAACTCAGGATGAGCGCCAAAAACCTTATGAGTTTGTCTGGCTCGTTTGAAGGACACCTTATGACCGGAGGCCAAGGTGGATTCATCGTCTACTCCCAGGGATTGATTGACAGCTTCAATAAGACTGTCAATTGTCTCCTGACAATTCGGTGCCTCTAGATTGAGGGACCCTTCAGAATCGGAATCTGAATATTCATCACTTGCCCCTAAAGGTGAGGGAGAGCGAGAAACTGAGCTAAAGGATGCCGAGGCCCCGGACGGCATAGGCGACGCAGTGTGGGTTCGCTTCCCATGCGTCTGCCTGGTAAGAGCGCGGCCCCTGCAGGCCGGAGGTTCCTGAGGCGTAGTCAAGCCAGGTGAACCACTGTCCCTGCTCCTATCGGGAGCTTGAAGGGACTCGATTGCTCTGGTTAATGATGCCACAGATTGAGACAGAGACAAGGCCCATTCTGGAGGACCTGACGCACTGGGCTCGACTATAGGTGAGGGCTCCTGCGCCCGTTCGGAGTCACAGGCTTCGCAGACCCGATTAGTCTGGGCGTGCGGAAAAGGGGACCTACAGGCAATGCATGCGGTATACAGCACCGTGTGAGACTTGGCCCTTCTGGACATACTGGATCTGTCACAGATTGCCTGCCACAATGATTTGGATGTGGCGGTACGGTCAGTGGAGCGGAGTGCAGAGGAGCGCAGTGGAGAGGAACAACCAGGCTGGAGGTAGTAGCACTTACCCCAGTCCTGTACCCCCAGTGTCCTTAAACAGCGTAATAGTGCGTAAACAAAAAACGCCCGAGCTCCAGATTTCAAAAAGAGCGCTCCCCTGTCAGGGAGGCGTCTTCATATAGCCGAGCCTCAGGGGGAAGGATCGAGAGGCGCGGCCTAATCAGACTGTCCACTTCCGGCCGCGGCCTAGTCTCCGGCAGAAGCCGGGGACTAAATTTTCGCCCGAGGCCTAGCGCCGGCCGAAGCCGGGAGCTAAATTTTCGGCGGCGGCCGCCCAGGAGTCAGGGGGTGGGCCGCCGGAAGCTGATGCACCCTTTAGGGGGCGGACTTGAGCCGGGGACTTGCCTGTTCCTGGCTGAAGCCAGGCTGCCCGACCACCTCACAAACGCCGGCTCCCAGCTTCCAGCAACTTCCTGGCCCCCTCCATGTTCTATAGCTCCCAGTCACCGGTAATGTTTATCCGTCTTCGGCCGTAGATTTGTCCCATGCAGAATATTTTGCTTGCAGGGATGTGAAGATTAGAGGGGGGCTTGCAGGAAAAAAAGTGGGACGTGCAGGCACCCTAACTCCATCACCCCTCCAGGGGATGAGGAGAGGGACCGTCCGCCTCCTTGCAGCACCGCAGTCTAGCATTGGTGGTGCAGTGGGGGCCGCACGGACTATCTCCTGCCTCTGTACAGCCTAGGGTTTCAATACCTTAGGGTGGTCAGGGCTGAGTCCGGCATTCGTGTCCCACGTCGCGGGAGAGGATACGTGGAGGCTTTACTCCACGTGCTCGCCCGTTGATGGTTTGGGGAGATCGGACCCCTTCAAAAGGGTCCGTCGCCCTGTCAAATCTTCGTGGGAAAGTAGAAAAAAAAAAAAAATGGTCTGGAAGAAACCAGACGTGTGCCTCCATCAGACACTAAGCATGAACTGGGTTTGCCTGCGGCCAGTGCTGAGGTGTATACGGCGGAGGAGGAGCTAACCTTTTTTATGTTTACTTAGTGTCAGCCTCCTAGCGGCAGTAGCATACACCCACAGTCACAGTCTTGTGTCCCCCAATGAGACGAAGGAGAAATAAAAATGTTACAGGTCTTGGAGTATATCGACACAACCCAAAAACTTTTTTTTTTTGTTACAAACTCATGATTTTTTTTCCGCACCACTAAAATAATAAAACTGGACATGTTGGATATTGGCGTAATCATATTGATGAGGAGAACCATATTGCATGGTCATTTTTACTACAAAATGTACTCTGTAAAAACAATTCCCAAAAAACTGTCAAAATTGCGTTTTTTTCACCATTTTACAGGAAACTACATGGTAAAATGAATTGTGTCATTCAAAAGTACCACTCATCTGGCAAAAAACAAGATAAGATATGTCTATATCAAAAATAATGGACAATAATCTCAATAGCTTTTTAACGGGCTATATGGGCTGTTCCCTCGTTAATCTGTCATCATTTAAGCACCTGGAGCGGATTCCAGATGTGGCATTTGCATTTGGAAGCTGTTGCTGTGAACTCACAACATGCGGTTAAAGGAGGTCTCAATGGAATAGAAAAACTATCATTAAGCTGAAAAATAGAAGAAATCCATCAGAGAGATAGCAGTAATGTTAGGAGGGGCCAAATCAACAGTTTGGTACATTTTTCAAAAATAAAAAGGCTTGGGAGCTCAAAAAGGCTTCGATGTACACGAAAAACAACAGAAGTGGATGCTCGCAGAATCCTTTCCATAGTGAAAAAAAAACCCTTTACAACATATACCCAAGTGTTTCAGTATCTAAGTCTACCATAAAGAGAAGACGAGCAAATACAAAGGGCTCACCACAAGGTGCAAACCATTAATCAGCCTTAAAAATAGAAAGTCCAGATTAGACTCTTTAAAAAAACATCAAAGAAGCCAGTCCAAGTTCTGGAAAAGCATTCTGTGAACAGAGGAAACTGAGATCAATCTGTACCAGAATGAGAGGAAGAAAGTATGGAGAAGGCTTGAATGGCTCATGGTCCAAAGCACACCACATCCTCACATGGTTGAGGCAGTGTGATGGCGCGGGCATGCATGGCTTCTTATGGCACTGGGTCACTAGTGATTATTGATGATGTGACTGAAGACAGAAGCAGCAAGATGAATTCTGAAGTGTACAGGGCGAAGCTTTGTGCTCAGATTCAGCCAAAGGTTGATTGGACGGCAATTCTCTGTACAGATGGATAATGACCCAAAAACATACTGCTAAAGCAACCCAGCAGTTTTTTTTTGAGGCAAAGAAGTGGAATAGTGGAGTGGCAATGGCCGAGTCAGTCAATCACCAGATCTCAACCCCATCGAGCAGCATTTCACATGCTTAAGACAAAACTTGAGTCAGAAAAACCCACAAGTAAAGGCTTGGCAAAGAATTACAAGGTAGAAAACTCAGCATTGGGTGACTTCCATAGCTTCCAGACGTCAGGATGTCATCGCCTGCAAAGGATTCTCTACAAAGTATTAAAAATGAACATTATACATGATAAAGTTAATTTGTCCAATTACTTTTGAGCCACAGAAAAGAGGAGGCTTTGAAGAAAAATGTGTGCATGTGTGTGGCTCATTCACTATTGGAGAATAACCTTCCATCAAACGCCACCGTACCTAACAGCACCACAAATACTGGCTGGTGACTAGCTCCTGCAGCCTGTATTTATCCCCCACCCCCTCAAAATAGCTGGACCATCATTGTAAATACGCCCCTGTACTTTGTGCCTCCCCCACCTCATCGTAGATTGTAAGCTCTCACGAGCAGGGTCGTCCTATTTTGCTGTAATCATTGTATTATCTTTAACGTTGTTACGTATGACTTGTGTATGAACTGTTAAACTGCAAAGCGCTGTGGAATATGTTGGCGCTGTATAAAGATTATTATTATTATTGTTGCAATTCCTAAAAGTTTCACAGGATATTTTTGCTCAACCCCTTTGATTAAACCTGAAAGTCTACACTTAAATTGCATCTCAGTTGTTTCATTTTAAATAAAAAAAAACAGTGGCATGCAGAGCTGAAATCACCAAGATTCGGCCACTGTCCAAATATTTCTGGCCCTATCTGTATATCGCTAGCATACACAAAGTACAATCGGTAGTAATGACTGGTCTTACCTGCACTCGATGTACAGACTGCTAATTTTGCAGTGGCATTTAGTCCTGATCATCTGAATGCATGGTGGACAGTCCTCAGGGTGACACGGTAAGGTGCAGTGATGGGAGCACCCTGCTGGCCGTGGCTTTGTGCATCCTTCTTCACACATAAAACACTCTGGACCACACTAGAAGACATACGTGGTTATATTGGAAGATCTAGGTTTTTACATGTTTTAGCCCGTCATGTTTTGATAATTGATTTGTGCCTTGGATGGCGACAGTAGTAAATTTCCCATGTCATCTACTTTCACATATCAACATGTAAGGTTATAACTGGAACTCGATGAACGCTTGTCTACCTTCACTAGTTAAAAGTATGAAGACATGGACTTTAAATCATTTTATATTTCACTGTATAGCGAAGAAACGCTATAACGTGAAGAGCGGACGTAAGCCGTGTATTCATGCTATCCGGTACATGGCGTGATGACATTTCAGGATATTATACATCAATTCTCACCTTCTTTTTGTTGCCATTATGTTCGGTGACTTTATGACATTCTCTTGCACAAGAGTGATTGCCACACGGAAGCAGGCGGCCACATGGTCTTTTGCAGGAAAATGGGCCAGCAGCATGGCACGGTAAGGGGCTCACCTGAGGGGACCAAAACCAACTCAAAGATTAAGTTATGCTACAATTAAAACATACTTTCCTATTGCTAAAGACAGGTTGAAAATGATTCACCAAGACATGATCTAGGATCCTTAGGATAGACATAAGTTGAGGGAGTGCTGAAGTAGTGGTCAACCGGAGCGGTGGTGCCTGTGATGCCAAATACACCTTCAACCTCATAAACAGACACCAGTATTAAGTGTGGTGTACAGTAAGGTAGATGGGGCTGTCCTGTGTAAATCACAAATTAACTTGGAGTTTCCTTCCATATATGACAGCGCTGGAGTCAGACAGACTGTGATGGCACATGCCTACTTACAAGGGATATCTCCCGCCAGTCAAGCTATAGATGGAGACCCATATATGAAGGAGGAGGTAGCAAGATAATCTGCATACACTTTCTCCATAGAGTAATGAATGAAAACAAGTCTCTACCCCATGTCTCTTCAAATCAGAGTCAGCGCTCAATTTTTACTACAAGGTATAAAGTAACACTCTATTGCCAATTTATTCACATATTTCCAGGAGGAATAACATAGGAATGAGCCAAGATAGAGATCTAGGAAAAATGCTCTTGCATTGTTCATGGCTGCAAGAGTACAAATCAGAATCTAGAAAAAATATAGGTAAAATAAATTAAGCCCTACAAAAAAAACAAAAAACACAACAACAACATGTAAGGATGAGGCCTATTTTGGCCTTAAGTAATTTTAACTCTGCGGAGGACTATATGCAATATGCAGGAATTGTGTACCTGTCCCATGCTTATGCGTACCACCGTGATCAGCATGACGTTTACATCCGTTGTGGAGCAGGAGTTCACAAGTGCTCATCGAGTCTTATAATAAGTCTAGCATCCATTCTACCTACACCAGGGGTGTGCAACTTTATCCCGTCTAGGTGATGTGTTTCATCGGTCAATCCTAACTGATCTACTAGTCATCAAGTATCCCGTTAACACGTAATACAACTTCACAACAGGGATACACCTTCATGTTCAATTAAATTAGCTTTACTTACATAAAAGCTGGCACTCACATTGCCAGTGTAAGATGGGGCCTTTATGGAAAATATTTTAATTATCACTCCTGCTCATGTGTAGTTAAACTTTAGGTAATAAGCATACCCATTGGATAAAGCTGCACAGTTATTTCGTTTTTATCTTTTCTTCTTGGGCATTTTACATGACCTGAGACGTGTACAATGTTCCCTTTCAATGGTCACGCATCTGAAAAAAGCTCCAAGTCGTAGCAAACAGAGGGAGATTTCTAACATTTCACAATACACAAATGTATTGCAAAAGGTCATTTGATTAATGTGAATAAACAAGAATACAAATAATAAATCAGTCATCTCATCTGCTGACCAAAACCAGCCCTGGACACAAAGTAAAAACTAAATGCCCAATAAAGCCTTCACAAAATGCAGCTTTGTAAAAAAAAAAATCACGGATACCTCACATATTGCCAAAAATCAAAGGCAGACGTACTAGGAGAGGAATTCTAGAAACACACTGCCTCCGCCGGAGATTTGATGGGTGATTATGTCATATCCTGTAGCTTACAGGAAGTCAGAGACTGACTTCCTGTGTACGCACTGGAGCAAGTGCTTGATTGGTGGTCAGACTAAAGGTACTGCCACACTACACGATCCCGCTAACGATCTCGTTAGCGTCGCATACTAATGAGATCGCTAGCGGGATCGTTTACAATATCGCTAGTGTCGGCCACATTTAGCGATGTCGTTAAGGACGCTATCGCGGTTAGCGATCTCCTTAACGACTTTAGCGGTACAAAAGTACCGCTAAATCGCTAAAAAAGGTGCCACACTCAGCGATATATTACTTACCCAGCGGGACGCCGACGATCAGAATAGGGTCCGGAACGATCAGGACGACGGACGAGATCACAGCAGGGGCCACGTCGTTGCTGCATGCCGCACACAACAACATCGCTAACGGGATCGCTAAATAGTGACGTTTTTTAGCGATCCCGTTAGCGATGTTGTTTAGTGTGGCATACCCTTAAGATCACATAATACAGCTGTCCAAAAAGACTCAAAATGTATGGATGAAACACATGACATCATATATGTGCAAATAAAAATCTCTGAAGTGCTACCGTAATTCTGTGGAATCAGGGCTGACGCATCAATGAATTTTGGGAACGTTGTTCCCCGTTAGTTCTTCACTAAGCTACTTTCGGTAGCTTTCGGTAGAAACCTTGGTCCTTGTCCAAGTTGCTCAATTCTTGTTCACATTTTTAAGACTCCAACATATAATTTTAAAGAACGGACTGTTACATAATATATCCATCCCCTTGACACGAATATTTTTTTCTGAAGTCTATGGGTTCTCCTTATTGTATTTGTCACTGGTGGCCAATTTTTAGGACTCTCATTAAAGCAGAGAAACAGAGATAGCCAATAAGACGATTCCTCTGATAGTGCTGGAATCCAAATGGAATTTTCTTAAAGCAACGCGTCTAGCCATAATTCCAAAGATAATATGCAAATTACTAGGTAAAGAGGATAATTATCTGCCGTTTATGTTCCTCTGCTCTATCAGGTCAAAATGTGATCTGTAGGTCTAGCTAGAGTGTCTAGGTAGTCAGAGACACACCCCCTGTCACATCATTGGTTCACACTTCAGCTCCCGCTCCTCCCCCTGCCTTTCCAGATTGGTGTATAAGACAAGTTTATTATAGCAAGGAGACACATGAAGGGCAGAATCAGGGGCGGACATATCATTGGTGCCACCTGTGCACCTGCACAAGGCTCAACAGATAAAGGGGCCCATTTCTGTCTCCAAAGCAGGTGCAATTGTGCATTATTATGACCTTCTGGACTATAAAGGCCCATATATTGTTCTTCCACAGGGGCCCTCTTCTGTCTGTGTCCACCAGTGAACAGAATAATAAAGTACAAACAGATTATATTTTTTAGCTCTGGGCAATAATTATGTGGAAATCTATCACAGTCCTGGACATGACACTAAACGCCACAACTTCTTTTGATAAAATCCCCAAATCAATGATTAGCGACACAGATATTGAGAAGTTTGAGCTCAAGATGATACAGTGACATGCTTACCTCGTGTTTGCCAAGGCACTCCCTGAAAAAAAAAAAAAAAAAAAACAGAATTCAGGGATTAGTTGATTTGGTGAAACAGGAAAAAAAGCATGATGGACAATACATATTTGAGGTCTGACCACAAGTTCATCATGAACAGAGCAGCAGCCTAGTCTCTGACCGAGCCTGTGTACAAGGCGGAACAGTAGAGCACAGATCTGGATGCATGAGGGTAGGGACGTGGCCCCAAACCATACAGGGAGTGGTGTTGTTGCGCTTCATTAAGTGTTAAAGAAACTTTCAGTTTGTCACAATAGTTTCACCAATACCCAATACTCATACACATATTAATACTAACCTATATAACGCCATAGTGCCTCAATAACCCCCTGGTCGACCCATCACACAGCTGCATCAGAAAATGCATTAAAATCAATTAACAGGATACTTACCGACTAAACAAAAAATATCATACATAGAGAAATACAATATATATTTGTGTACACAGTGTGAGGATAGAAGCGTACAAATGCATGAGGGCACCAAAGAGCGAGGGCGAAGAAGAGTGAGGGCGCCGAAGAGAGAGAATAGAAGCATACAAATGCATAAGGGCGCCAAAGAGTGAGGGCGAAGAAGAGTGAGGGCGCCGAAGACAGAGAATAGAAGCATACAAATGCATGAGGGCGCCAAAGTGTGAGGGCGAAAAAGAGTGAGGGCGCCGAAGAGAGAGAACAGAAGCATACAAATGCATGAGGGCACCAAAGAGTCAGGGCGAAGAAGAGTGAGGGTGCCGAAGAGAAACAATAGAAGCGTACAAATGCATGAGGGCACCAAAGAGTCAGGGCGAAGAAGAGTGAGGGCGCTGAAGAGAAAGAATAGACGCGTACAAATGCATGAGGGCACCAAAGAGTCAGGGCGAAGAAGAGTGAGGGCGCCGAAGACAGAGAATAGAAGCTTACAAATGCATGAGGGCACCAAAGAGTCAGGGCGAAGAAGAGTGAGGGGCCGAAGACAGAGAATAGAAGCATACAAATGCATGAGGGCGACAAAGAGCGAGGGCGAAGAAGAGTGAGGGCGCCGAAGACAGAGAATAGAAGCGTACAAATGCATGAGGGCACCAAAGAGTCAGGGCGAAGAAGAGTGAGGGTGCCGAAGAGAAAGAATAGAAGCGTACAAATGCATGAGGACACCAAAGAGTGAGGATAGAAGAGTGAGGGTGCCGAAGAGAGAGAATAGAAGCATACAAATGCATGAGGGCGTCAAAGTGTGAGGGTGAAGATGACAGAGAATAGAAGAGTACAAATGCATGAGGGCACCAAAGAGTGAGGGCGAAGAAGAGTGAGGGTGCCGAAGACAGAGAATAGAAGCATATAAATGCATGAGGGCGCCAAAAGAGTGAGGGCGAAGAAGAGTGAGGGCGCCGAAGACAGAGAACAGAAGCGTACAAATGCATGAGGGCACCAAAGAGCGAGGGCGAAGAAGAGTGAGGGCACCGAAGACAGAGAATAGAAGCGTACAAATGCATGAGGGCACCAAAGAGTGAGGACAGAAGAGTGAGGGTGCCGAAGAGAGAGAATAGAAGCATACAAATGCATGAGGGCGCCAAAGAGTGAGGGCGAAGAAGACAGAGAATAGAAGAGTACAAATGCATGAGGGCATCAAAGAGTGAGGGTGAAGAAGAGCGAGAGAGCTGAAGACAGAGAATAGAAGCGTACAAATGCATGAGGGCACCAAAGAGTCAGGGCGAAGAAGAGTGAGGGTGCCGAAGAGAAAGAATAGAAGCTTACAAATGCATAAGGGCACCAAAGAGTCAGGGCAAAGAAGAGTGAGGGTGCCGAAGACAGAGAATAAAAGCGTACAAATGCATGAGGACACCAAAGAGCGAGGGCAAAGAAGAGTGAGGGTGTCGAAGACAGAGAATAGAAGCATATAAATGCATGAGGGCGCCAAAGAGTGAGGGCGAAGAAGAGTGAGGATGCCGAAGACAGAGAATAGAAGCGTACAAATGCATGAGTACACCAGAGAGTGAGGATAGAAGAGTGAGGGTGCCGAAAG
Source organism: Oophaga sylvatica (assembly GCA_033576555.1). NCBI lineage: Eukaryota > Metazoa > Chordata > Amphibia > Anura > Dendrobatidae > Oophaga > Oophaga sylvatica. The sequence goes on from JARQOD010000001.1 coordinate 86,974,824, forward strand.
AGAGAATAGAAGCATACAAATGCATGAGGGCGCCAAAGAGTGAGGGCGAAGAAGACAGAGAATAGAAGAGTACAAATGCATGAGGGCACCAAAGAGTGAGGGCGAAGAAGAGTGAGGGTGCCGAAGACAGAGAATAGAAGCATATAAATGCATGAGGGCGCCAAAAGAGTGAGGGCGAAGAAGAGTGAGGGCGCCGAAGACAGAGAACAGAAGCGTACAAATGCATGAGGGCACCAAAGAGCAAGGGCGAAGAAGAGTGAGGGCGCCGAAGACAGAGAATAGAAGCGTACAAATGCATGAGGGCACCAAAGAGTGAGGACAGAAGAGTGAGGGTGCCGAAGAGAATAGAAGCATACAAATGCATGAGGGCGCCAAAGAGTGAGGGTGAAGAGAGAGCAGAGAGCTGAAGACAGAGAATAGAAGAGTACAAATGCATGAGGGCACCAAAGAGTGAGGGTGAAGAAGAGCGAGAGAGCTAAAGACAGAGAATAGAAGCGTACAAATGCATGAGGGCACCAAAGAGTGAGGGCGAAGAAGAGTGAGGGCGCTGAAGAGAGAGAATAGAAGCGTACAAATGCATGATGGCACCAAAGAGTCAGAGCAAAGAAGAGTGAGGGCGCCGAAGAGAGAGAATAGAAGGTACAAATGCATGAGGGCGCCAAAGAGTGAGGACAGAAGAGGGCTTTTTCATCCCCTTCCCAGCCATAAAAAAATCAAGTTAAATGACGGCCAGGTATTTGCCATTTGGCTTGATTTGTGCGCATTGAATAAAAATAATAATTGCAGTTTCTAGTGCATCTGAAATTTGAGAAATTTGATGAGAATTTGAATTTGATTTGACTGTAAGTTGTAAATCAGAATTCGTCATAGTCAGATAAATACTGGAACTAATTTATGAAGTGACTCAGCTCTTAATGCAGACTAATATTTTACATAATATGTACCCGGCACTGTTTTTTGGTAAAATAACAGACACTGTACTAGAAATCAGCGGACACTATTGTAGTCAATCTACGTGAGACAGAATTGTCCAGTGCAGGTGTGAAAGGTGTGAACAGGTCTATAACAGTTAAGGGATTGCAGCATGATCACATCAGTTACCATGAAAGCAGATCCCCAACAAATGCAGACAGTTCCTTCAATACAGATTCGAGAAAACATCAGTCTAAAGCCTCCGGTGGCGGATCTAAACTAGACGTGAAGGACATATAAAGTGGAGCATGGAGCAGATGGAGTCCTGGGCTGTAACTTATAATCAACAGCCAGCAGGACTGGGAAGTGCAAAAGACGAATCAGTCCGGGGAATCTGGTAACTTTATTATATACGTAATATTTATTGTCCTCAAATAATGCTTAAAATAATGTAAAAGCTGCTGCTGACCAATACAGACAGAAGAACGAAGACGACATCTGGAATCAATGAATCACACAGCAATGTTCTGTCGCACCTGTCACAGAAGGACAGCCAGACATCTCATCATCATCATCATAAAGCATCATCCCATAGAGGAAGTGATAAAGGCTTGTAAAGGATATTAATGTAATGTGAACCTGTGTCTCTCCATAAATAATCCCCAAAGTATCGCAGAATAGAAAGACCAGACGTAACCCACACACTCATCCACAACAATGGAAACATATTACATGCGAGGCCGCGTACAATCAAACTACAGATAAATCAATATCATATCACACTGACTTCATTATTGGGATTACACTGTGATTGGGAAATTACGACTAGGTAAATCGTCTCATGCAACCACATAACACAAAGAACAATTGTATTCAGAAAGATACAAGGTGCAGACAGAGGTCTAGCTTCAGAGCTTAGGACTTACATAGGCATGGGGACATTGCAGGGAGGACACGGCAATGCGGTCTGGATGAAGGCTGGCTCACAAGGTTGCTCCCATGGACCGGCAGGCTGATGCTAACAAATACAAGCCATTGATAAATGTTCATTGCACTTTTACATATCTCATTTGTTAGATCATGCATGTAATAAATAGGCAATCCACAAATTATTACATAAAGGCAATCTGTCACCCCACTTTTCGTATATAAGCTGCAGCCACCGCCATCAGGGGCTTATCTACAGCATTCTGTAATGCTGTAGATAAGCCCCCGATGTAACCTGAAAGATAACAAAAACGAATAATATTATACTCACCCGGGGTGGCGGTCCGATCCGATGGGTGTCGCAGGTCCGGTGCCTCCCATCTTCTAGCGATGACGTCCTCCTCCTTGCTTCTGTCGTGCTCCTGCGCAGGCGTACTGATCTGTTGAGGGCAGAGCAAAGTACTGCAGTGCGCAGGCGCTGGCCCGTTATCACTAGGAGATGGGAGGTGCCAGACCCGGATCTGCGACACCCATCGGACCGGACCGCATCGGACCCCCCCCGGTGAGTATAATATAACTCGTTTTTTTTCTCTTTCAGGTGACATCGGGGGCTTATCTACAGCATTACAAAATGCTGTAGATAAGCCCCAGATGGTGGGGTCGCATGTTATATCCCAAAAATGGGGTGACAGATTCCCTTTAAAAAAGTTATTACTGGCTGTTGTCAAGTGTAATCAGTCTCCAGCAGCAGAGATGCTAAGATGGATCAGAAAGTGGAGGCATTTTTTTTATAACTCTTTGATTATGCTCTTTTGCTAAATTGCAATCAAATATAAAACAAAGGAGTGCTTTCAATTAGGGGGCAGGCAAGCTATTGGACACTGGTTGGTGCATTGCATGTTGGGAAGTGAGGATAAGGAAGTTCCAGCACCTAGAGTTCTGGCAGAGTACTCCAACAGCAATCACCCACTCAAAGAAATACAGAACATGAGAATTAGGACAGTTGCTGAACATATCAGACTGGTATGTGCACCAAGAGCAGTTTTAACTTGTTGTGGAAGATGAGGGTAGTTTTACCCTAGTTTTGGTGGAAAGGATAGGTATGCTTTAAAGGGTTATTCCCATCTACAAATCCTATCACAATATGTAGTAGGAATAATATTAGCAAATATCTCCAATTAGAACTGTAGTTTACACCATGTTACACTAATTATTATGCAAATCTGTTTTAAGTGTCATAGCGTTTTTTGTATTTTTTGTAAATGACCCCCATTGATGGTATTGTGTCTCAGGGTTCTTTGGATAACTGAAATCAATCTCAGATACCTGTGATAATTAGTTTGCCATGTGAGTCCAATAAAAGGAAAACTGGATGTTCCACACTATTAAGCAGGCCAGAGTTTTCAAGTAACATGGGAAAGAAAAAGGATCTCTCTGCTGCTGAAAAGCATCAAATAGTGCAATGCCTTGGTCAAGGGATGAAAACATTAGATATTTCCCGAAAACTTAAGCATGATTATCGTACTGTTAAGAGATTTGTGGCTGATTCTGAGCACAGACGTGTTCGTGCTGATAAAGGCAGAATGAGGAAGGTTTCTGCCAGGCAAGTTCATCGGATTAAGAGAGCAGCTGCTAAAAAGCCATTACAAACCAGAAAACTGATATTTGAAGCTGCTGGTGCCTCTGGAGTCCCTCGAACCTCAAGGTGTAGGATCCTTCAAAGGCTTGCTGTGGTGCATAAACCTACTATTCGGCCATCCATAAACAGTGCTCACAAGCAGAAACGGTTTGCAGTGGGCCCAGACATACATAAAGACTAATTTTCAAACAGTCTTGTTTACTGATGAGTGTTGAGCAACGCTGGATGGTCCAGATGGATGGAGTAGTGGATGGTTGGTGGATGGACACCATGTCCCAACAAGGCTGCGACGTCAGCAAGTAGGTGGAGTCATGTTTTGGGCCGAAATCATGGGGAAACAGCTGGTAGGGCCCTTTAAGGTTCCTGAAGGTGTGAAAATTACCTCTGCAAAGTATATAGTTTCTGACTGACAACTTTCTTCCATGGTATAAAAAGCAGAAACGTGTCTTCAGGAGCAAAATCATCTTCATGCATGACAATGCACCATCTCATGCTGCAAAGAATACCTTGGAGTCATTGGCTGCTATGGGCATAAAAGGAGATAAACTCATAGTGTGGTCAGCATCTTCCCCTGACCTCAACCCTATAGAGAACCTTTGGAGTATCATCAAGCAAAAGATCTATGAGGGTGGGAGGCAGTTCACATCAAAACAGCAGCTCTGGGAGGCTTCATGCAAAGAAATACTGTACAAGCAGAAACTCTCCAAAAACTCACAAGTTCAATGGAAGCAAGAATTGTGAAGGTGATATCAAAGAAGGGTTCCTATGTTAACATGTAACTTGGACTGTTAGGATGTTTTGGAGTTAAATAGCTTTTTTGTTCAGTGAATGTGACCTCCTAATGCTGCAAATTCCACAAATGAGCATTTTCAGTTCTTTAAAACAGATCAAATGTTCAGAAATTCTACTGTGCCTAATAATTTGGAACAGTGCATTTTGAGTTTTTTTCCATTTTGGAGATTATACTGTTATCATTGGGAGGTTTCTTCAATAAAATTTGATGTATACTCTAACGGGTGATGACTTTTATTAGACTGACTGTCATTTGCACCGACCACTTAGGAAAATCAGAGAAAAATATCATTTGCATAATAATTTGGAACATGGTGTACTTATTGTGATTAGCTACGTTTGTTACCCAGTGTGCAGGGCATTATAGTAGCTTAGGTATCCACGCTTATGACCACTAAGAACTAAATGTCACTATACGAGTGGTCGTAACCATGGATGCCTAAGCTACTGCAATGCCCTGCACATGTGGTAAGCAACATATCTTATCAGAAAACCTATACTACATTTCTAATTGGAGGTATTTGCTAATATTATTACTACACGTACTACATATTGGATAGCATTTTGGAGATAAGAATACCCTTTAAAGATAATATTGGAAATAAATACATGAAAACGTAGATCGTACTACCGCTATTCCTCACGATCATAGAAAGGCAATACATTCTGCACAATTCCTAAACTGGAGATCTACTTTGGCTGTGCAGGTGTCTTTTGTGAAGGGAACAAAAGACGGATTTTGGTAAGAACTTACCTGTAAAATCCTTTTCAGCGAAGGAAGGAAAGGAGACACACTAGTTCATAACTAGTGGGTAGGCGGAGCCCAGATAGGATTGACACCTCAGATTAAAAAGTGTGTTGACCGACCCCTCCAGCACTGGCTCCTCCTACTCCAGCTTTCTCCAGTCGTACCCAAGCTTAAGAAAGAGCAATATCACCGGCGGAGCAACATAACCCCTTCTGAAGAACTTCAGAGAAAAATAGAAAGTACAGGTTATGCATGCATTTGGCAAAGAAAAAAACACACAGTTCCAGGTACTACTCACTGAACCTGACTACTGCGATAAGCTGGCAATGCTGGAACAGAGTCGTAGCGCGTCGACCTCAGCTCAGAAAATCGCTATCAGAGAAGGGTCACGCTGCATCTGTAAATATAACAACACACTTCTGCCATGGGAGGGAGCTGTGTCTCCTTTCCTTCCTTCGCTGAAAAGGATTTTACAGGTAAGTTCTTACCAAAATCCGTCTTTCAGCTGCAGATGGAAGGAAAGGAGACACACTAGTTCATAACTAGTGGGACGTCCCAAAGCTGTTATGTTACGGTAGCTGAGGAGTGCAGGTAAAAAAGGAAATACACCAGAGCAGTTGGAATCTATGAGATTGCAGTACCCTGACTAACCACCACAACTAGAGGCAGCCGTGGAGCGTTCCTACGATGGTCCTAGACGCCTCGTCACAGCCTGAGAAACTAACTACACCTAAAGATAGAAATAGGAAAGCTATCTGCCCCGGAGCAGAACCCCAAAGATAATAGAAAGCCCCAAACATGTAATGGCGGTTAGACAAGAGGAAATACTGACACAGAAAGAAAATAGTATGAGCAAACGCTGGGGCCCAAACTATCTAAATAGAAAAGGACAGGAAGGGTACTTACTGCAATCCCAGAAAACCCTGAAAAACACCAACATACTAATTTCAAAATCACCTGAGATCACACGACCTCTACCACCTAAATTAGTTCTCTGGTGTAACAAAAACAGCAGCCACTGAAAAAACTGCAAAAAGCAAAAGTACAAAACACAGTGGCTGGACTAAACTGAGAGGGCAAAAGCCCCCGGAGGGGACCCAGAAGGCCCCCACAGAAGTGCAGGACAAAATGCAAAAATATAGCAAAAACACAAAATAAGAAATTGTCTTATCTGACAGCAGGAGATGCAGACACGACACAGCAGGCTACAAGGGAAACTGGAAAGAAGGATTCAGACCAGAACAATTGATCACCGGCAACCCTGATGGGAAAATGATTCCCTTAAATAAGACCAATCAGTAACACCTGATTCCCAATCCTCACTAGTACCGCTTGTAACCACCAGAGGGAGCCTCTGCTCAGAACTCATCTCAAACCCATTCACAACAGTACCCCCCCTTGAGGAGGGGTCACCGAACCCTCATTTGAGCAACCAGGTCGGTCAGGATGAGTTCTATGATACGCACGGATAAGTCTCCTAGCATGGATGTCCGAAGCAAACACCCAAGAATTATCTTCCTGACCATAACCTCTCCATTTAACCAAATACTGGAGTCTTCGTCTAGAAAAACGAGAATCCAATATTTTCTCAACCACATACTCCAGATTGCCCTCAACCAAAACAGGGTCAGGAGGCACAGCAGCAGGAACCACTGGCTCAACAAACCTCTTCAACAAGGACTTGTGGAACACGTTATGGATCTTAAATGTCCCTGGAAGAAGCAAACGAAAAGAAACAGGATTAATAATCTCCATGATCTTATAAGGTCCAATGAACCTAGGCTTAAATTTAGGAGATGCTACT
>JARQOD010000001.1:86981745-87070713 GCA_033576555.1 Oophaga sylvatica
AAAGATAATAGAAAGCCCCAAACATGTATTGGCGGTTAGACAAGAGGAAATACTGACACAGAAAGAAAATGTTTGAGCAACGCTGGGGCCCAAAACTATCTAAATAGAAAAGGACAGGAAGGGTACTTACTGCAATCCCAGAAAACCCTGAAAAACACCAACTATAATTTCAAAATCACCTGAGATCACCGACCTCTACCCCTAAATTAGTTCTTGGTGTAACAAAAACAGCAGCCACTGAAAAAACTGCAAAAAGCAAAAGTACAAAACACAGTGGCTGGAACTAAACTGAGAGGGCAAAAGCCCCCGGAGGGGACCAGAAGGCCCCCACAGAAGTGCAGGACAAAATGCAAAAATATAGCAAAAACACAAAATAAGAAATTGTCTTATCTGACAGCAGGAGATGCAGACACGACCAGCAGGCTACAAGGGAAACTGGAAAGAAGGATTCAGACCAGAACAATTGATCCCCGGCAACCCTGATGGGAAAATGATTCCCTTAAATAAGACCATCAGTAACACCTGATTCCCAATCCTCACTAGTACGCTTGTAACCACCGAGGGAGCTCTGCTCAGAATCATCTCAAACCCATTCACAACACAAAGCAGTCCAAAAATTAGGGTGGGAAAAAAACCAAAAGAGGCAGAAAACCCAACAACCTAGATAAACGCGCAAAGGCGCCAAATACAAGTTAACTAAAACTTAAATTACCGCTGCCTGCAGGACCCTACGTTAAGGCCGCATCAGCGGAAGCATGACGTCCACCTTATAAAACTTTGTAATGTGTGGACGGAACACCAGTCGCCGCTCGGCAGAGCTGAGCTGCCGAAGCTCCTGTGAAAGCCCATGATGAAGCCACAGCCCTCGTGGAGTGAGCTCGAATCTTAATCGGGCAAGGTTCGCCTTTCAGACGGTAGCCTCCAAAATGGCCCGACCGAACCCAACGAGCTATAGAGTCTTGGAAGCTCGTTGACCACGCTGCGACCTGCTGGAATCACAAACAGGGAATCGGGACTTCCGAAAAACCTTGAGTAACAGACAAATAGAATTCAAGGCCCGCACTAAATCCAATTTGTGCAAGTCTCGTTCCTTTGCATTCCTCGGACCCGGGCAAAGCGAGGGCAACACAATATCCTGGTTAACATGAAATTGCGACACCACCTTAGGTAGAAAGTCGCCCCGTGTGCGAAACACTACCCGGTCCGGAAAAAACTCCAGAACAGGAGGCGAGCAAGAAAGAGTGCCAACTCAGAAAACCCTTCTTAAAGAGGTCTCCGCCACTAAGAAGGCAACCTTCCAAGAAAGAAAGGGAAAGGCTACCCAGAATCCATAGGCTCAAAAGGCACATGTTGAAGACCCCTCCAAGACAAGGTTGAGCCGCCAAGGAGACACAGGTGCCTTCCGCGGAGGAAACTGACGGGTTTCTCCGCGAAAAAAGGAACGCACATCCCTTACGCGAGGAGATAGCCTTCCGAAACAGCAAGGACAGGGCAGAAACCTGACCTTTCAGAGTGCTAACTGCTAAACTTGTCCAACCCGTACTGCAGAAAAGCCAACAGATTGGGAATGGAAAAAATCCTTGGGTTCCTTGAAGAACCCGAACACCACGAAAAGAAGGCTTCCCAAGTCTTGTGATAAATCTTATGGTAGCTGGACCTCTGGCAGCTCGCAGAGTGGCAATGACTTCAGCCGAGAAACCTCTAGGGTCAATATTTCGGTCTCAAGAGCCACGCCGTCAAACGCAGAGACTTCAAGTCGGATGATGAACGGGCCCCCTGGGTAACGGTCCGGACGAAGAGGAAGTGGAAAAGGCGGAGCCGCCAAAAGCGACACCAGCGTCGAGAACCACGTCCTCCTTGGCCAATCCGGGGCTATAACATAGCCGGAATTCTCTCCAGTCTGATCCGACGCAGCACCAGAGGAAGCAAGGATATCGGTGGAAACATATACTAGCTCGAAATGGTCCCACGGAGCCACCAGAGCATCCACCGCCACAGCCTTCGGATCCTTGTACCTGGATATGAAGGTCGGTAGTTTGGCATTGACCCTGGTGCCATCAAATCCACTTGGGGAGTTCCCCCAACGGGAGCACAGCAGAGCAAAAATTTCCGGATGGAGACTCCATTCTCCAGGATCTGTCAGGAGTCGAACCCAGTACCTCTTGTCATGGCCAGCAGCTCTACCATCTGAGCTATTCTGCTGGCTGCAAAGTTCCTTGCTGAACCCAGTTACCATTGACTGTTCTTCCTGATTGGCTAACCTAGTGCTCTCTGGATTGGGCCTCTGATTGCCAATTACACACCCTATATAAACCCGGCCCTGTGGGTGTGTCATTGCGAGATTATTGTGCTTCCAGCCTTTAGTCAAGCTCTTTCTCCTGCTGTTCCTGTGTTACAAACACTGCTCTCCTGTGTACGACCTCCTGCTGCCACCTGACTACGTTATCTGCCTGCTCCTCTGCTACCGAACTGCCTTTCTGTGTACGACCTCCGGCTGCCACCTGACTACGTTATTTGCCTGCTTCCCTGCTACAAACACTGCTTTCCTGTGTACCGACCTCGGCCTGCCTTCTGACTACGCTACCTGCCTCTGCTTTCCCTAGTGTTTGCAGTAACATCGGCTCCAACCCAGACGGGATCCTGACAGAATAATCTGCGCCAAAATGGAGTCCGCTGTGAACACCCTGAGGCGGTAAGTTACGGAGCTTCAAAGTTTTTGTACTGATCTCAAGGAAAATATGCCAAGTTACAAATGATTTCCGGCGATACAACAGGAAGTAATTGAGCTACAAAAAAAAACTACTGGGACGTGCGCAATTCAGGGTCCGAATCAAATGCGCGGCTGCCGCTGCCTGCAAAGTTCAGTGGGGATCGCAAGCAGTACCGAGGATTCCTCAATCAATGCCGCATATACTCTCAGATGCAACCTGCTCCCTTTACCAGTGAGAGGAAGAAGTTTTTTTTCATGATAAATTCCTGACGGATGAAGCTCTTGCTTGGGCTTCACCTTATGTAGAAAAAGGGCTATGCCCTCCTTAATGACCTGGAAGCTTTCATCGCAGCTATGAATCAAGTTTTTGATGACCCAAACCGCTGTGCCACAGCAGAAACCAAATTACATAATTTGCGCCAAGGACGTCGCTCTGTTGCGGAATATATACATCGGAGTTCCGTCGCTGGGTGGCGACACCACCTGGAATCCAGCGGCCCAGAGAAGTCAAAATTTTGACGAGGGTTATCAGAACCAGTGAAAGACGAGCTTGCCAGGGTGGAGACCCCGACCAGTTGGAGGACTTTATTCAACTATGTATCCGGATTGACCAGAGACTTCCTGAAAGGAGAGACTGCGAGCACTTGGGAATAGCCTGGTTCTCATTTTCAGCATCAGACCACCAAGAAAAGACGCAAGTTGTGTCTGAACCGATGCAGATCGACGTCATCCGAAGACCACTCTCTGCACAGGAGAAGAGAGGCGACGTGCAGAACATCTCTGCCTCTATTGTGGGGACCCGGACACTATGCCATCAACTGTCCTAACAAAAGGACTATAGCCTTTACCAACAACAGGTCTGCCAGCAATACGGACCTTTCTCAGCAGTCGGATTCCATCTTGCAGACTATCTCATCAGTAACGCCAGAAATAGACAAAATACATACACATCATCTCATTTTGTAATTCCCATTCAGGTTGTAATGGGCACCCAAAAAATACAATGCTCTGCCCTGTTTGATTCGGGAGCAGGAGGAAATTTTATGGACTTAAAATTTACACGTGATAATGATATTTCCAGTAGGGACCAAATCCACACCAATTGAAATGGAAACTGTGGATGGATCACCTTTGTCTTCTGGACCTGTCACGCATGAGACAATCGAACTGTAGATTTGTATCGACCCGGATCATCATGAAGCTGTCAGTTTCCACCTTATTTCATCTCGAAATTTCCGGTTATTCTAGGGATCCCCTGGTTTTCAGTCCATAACACCTTCTATCAACTGGGCATCAAGGACCATCACCTTTCATCTGACTACTGTAAGAATAATTGTCATAAGGAACCCCTGTTCTCCAACAAGTCCAAATCTCTGAGATTTCGCAGAGAAGGAAGAGAAACTACCACCTCAATATCAGCAGTTCTCTGATGTCTGCAGTAAGAAGAAAGCAGATCAATTACCTCCTCACGTCCTTTATGACTGTCCCATTGAATTGCTGCCAGGAGCAACCATTCCATTTGGACGGATTTACAATCTTTCTGACCTGAATTGAAGTATTAAGAAAGTTCCTGGATGAAAATTTAGAGAAAGGCTTTTTCGACTTCCACATCTCCAGCTGGGGCACCCCTGTTCTTTGTTGAAAAGAAAGACTCCACTCTGCGGCCATGTATTGACTACAGAGAGATGAATAATATCACTGTCAAGAATCGCTACCCGTACCCTTGATTCCTGAACTATTTGAGAGACTCCGTTCTGCGAAAATCTTTACGAAGCTGGATCTTAGAGGGGCTTACAACCTCATACGGATTCGCCCAGGAGATGAGTGGAAGACCGCCTTCAGAACGAATATGGACATTTTGAATCTCTTGTTATGACCTTTGGCCTTAGCAATGCCCCAGCCACCTTTCAACATTTATTATGATGTATTTCGAGATTTCTTGGACCAATTCGTTGTGGCTTATCTCGATGACATTCTTATATTTTCAGACACCTTGGAAGAGCATCGCAGGCACGTCCAGTTAGTCTTGGAACGACTACAGGAGAACCATCTCTACATTAAACTTGAAAAATGTGAGTTTGAACAAACCAGTATCCAATTTCTGGGATATATCATCTCCCCAGAAGGTCTGAGCATGGATCCCGGCAAAATCAATGCTGTAGTGGACTGGCCTGTTCAAGAAATTTAAAAGACGTCCAGCGTTTCATAGGATTTGCAAATTTTTACCGAAAATTTATAAAGAACTTTTCACGGATCATACTACAATTACTACACTAACAAAAAAGACAAAAGCATTTTTCTGGTCTCCAGAGGCACAGGAGGCTTTTGACAAGTTGAAAACTCTTTTTACGTCTGCTCCATTGTTAGTACACCCAAATCCTGAATTGCCATTTACTGTCGAAGTGGACGCCTCGGACTCTGCAGTGGGAGCTATTCTGTCTCAGCGAGTTGGGGACAAGATGCAACTTCACCCATGTGCGTTTTTTCCCACACCATGTCATCTGCAGAAAAGAACTACGACATTGGTAATAAAGAACTGTTAGCCATTAAAGTTGCCTTCTCCGAGTGGAGACATCTTCTGGAAGGTGCCAACACCCTGTGACTGTCCTCACGGACCACAAGAATCTGAATTCCTCCGTACAGCAAAAAGATTGTCTGCAAGACAAGCACGATGGGCCTTATTTTTCTCAAGATTCAATTTTATAATCTCTTACCGGCCTGGTTCAAGGAATGGCAAGGCTGACGCCCTGTCCAGGATGTGTTCGGAACCTCAGGAGAGGTCTAGTAATGATGATACAATTCTAGGCCCTAAAAATTTTTTGGGAATATTGCACTCTAGAGGACTAGGTAATAGAATTAAAGATGGATATCAAGAGGACTCTTTCCTTAACCATCCTTCGGAAGACGTCGATCTTTCATTCAAAGAGGGGTTTTGGATGCAGAAACAACCAAATATATGTACCTGAATCTTCTCGCCTTGAAGTCCTCAAAAGTGTCCATGATTCTAAATGGCAGGACATCCTGGAGTTGCAAAAACACAAGACTTACTACTTCGTTTCTTTTGGTGGCCTAATTGTAGGAAGGACGTGAGGAAATATGTTTCAACCTGTTTAACATGCGCACGAAACAAGACCCACGATCGTCTCCTCTAGGACTCTTGCAACCACTCCCAGTTCCATCCAGGCCTTGGGGATCTATTTCCATGGATTTTATTGTGGAACTACCCCTTCCAAACAGATGACCGTCATCCTTGTCATAGTGGACCGACTCACAAAAATGGCCCACTTTATTCCAACTGAAGGAATTCCTACTGCTGAAAAAACTGCAGAACTGATGATCAAAGAAGTATTCAGGTTACATGGAATTCCTGACAGCGTGGTGTCTGACAGAGGCGTTCAGTTTACGTCAAAATTTGAAAGAGTTTCTGTACAGCCTTGGGAGTCACGGTGAATCTTTCTACCGCTTTCCATCCTCAGTCCAATGGCCAGACGGAGAGAACGAACCAGACTTTGGAGCAATACCTCCGTTGCTTCATTTCCTATCTTCAAGATGACTGGGTGGACTATTTACCAACAGCAGAGTTTGCCTACAACAACTCCATACATAGCGCTACATCTCAAACCCATTTTTTGCTAATTATGGAGTACATCCAGTATTTATCCTAATCTGCCAGTGAACACTCCCATTCCTGCTGTTAATGACAGGCTTACAAAATTACAGGAATCCAGAAGGAATTATCAGAGATATTGCTCAAGACCCAGGAAGAATATAAGGAAGCAGCAGATAAACATCGGAGAGTGCCCCCTGCTCTTCAGGTTGGAGACAAAGTTTGGCTGTCCACTAAAAACCTTAAGACACAATGTGCCATCCTCCAAATTGGGTCAGAAATTCATTGGACCTTTTCAAATTTCTGCAAAAATTAACCAGGTTGCTTTTCGTTTAAAACTTCCCAACAATATAAAGATTCATCCAGTGTTTCACATATCCTTGCTCAAAACCCTTCTGTGAAAACCCGTTTCCAGGAAGAATTCAGCCACCTCCTCCACCAGAAAGGATCCGTGGTGAAGAAGAATACATTGTGGATAAGATTCTGGACTCCCGAAAATTCAGAGGTAAACTGCAGTATCTGGTGCAGTGGAAGGGTTATTTCATGGGAACCAAGGGACAACGTCCATGCTCCTAGACTAACAAGAGCCTTTCATCAAAGGTACCCGGATAAGCCAGCTCCTGAGATGTCCAGAGGCCATCCTGGAAGGAGGGGAGTACTGTCAGGAGTCGAACCCAGTACCTCTTGTCCACTGGCCAGCAGCTCTACCATCTGAGCTATTCTGCTGGCTGCAAAGTTCCTTGCTGAACCCAGATACCATTGACTGTTCTTCCTGATTGGCTACACCTAGTGCTCTCTTGATTGGGCCTCTGATTGCCAATTACACACCCTATATAAACCTGGCCCTGTGGGTGTGTCATTGCGAGATTATTGTGCTTCCAGCCTTTAGTCAAGCTCTTTCTCCTGCTGTTCCTGCTGTTACAAACACTGCTCTCCTGTGTACCGACCTCCTGCTGCCACCTGACTACGTTATCTGCCTGCTCCTCTGCTACCGAACTGCCTTTCCTGTGTAACGACCTCCGGCTGCCACCTGACTACGTTATTTGCCTGCTTCCTGCTACAAACACTGCTTTCCTGTGTACCGACCTCGGCCTGCCTTCTGACTACGCTACCTGCCTCTGCTTTCCCTAGTGTTTGCAGTAACATCGGCTCCAACCCAGACGGGATCCTGACAGGATCCATCTTCTCGCGACTGAGGAAGTCCGCCGTGGTATTCTGGACTCCTGGAATGTGAATCGCAGAGATGGCTGGAACCCTGGTCTCGGCCCATAGCAGGATCCGAGACACCTCCATCATGAGCCTGGAGCTCCTCGTCCCGCCTTGATGGTTGATATACGCAACCGCCGTCGCGTTGTCTGTCTGCATTCGAACTGGTAGATCGCTCAAAGGGACCGTCCAGTGTTGGAGGCAAAGGAAAATTGCTCTCAATTCCAGGATGTTGATCGGTAGAACCGACTCTTCCGATGACCATACTCCCTGGATCCAAAGATCGTTCCAGACACCCCCCCAGCCCGTCAGGCTGGCATCGGTAGTTATGATCGACCACCTCGGAGGGAGGAAAGATTTCCCCAGGGATAACGCTCCTGGACGTAACCACCATTCTAGGGATTCTCGCACCCTGCGAGAGATGATGACGCTGCAATCCAGAGAAACTTGCGATCGATCCCAACGACCCAGAATGAGTCTTTGGAGGGCCCTGGAATGAAATTGGGCAAATGGAAGTGCCTCCATGGACGCCACCATCAAACCCAGAAGGCGCATACACTTCCGAAGGGACATTGCTGTCGCAGACTTCATGATCTGTACATGTTGGAGAAGACATGCCCTCTTGTCTGGAGGTAGGGACACCACCGCCCGTACCGTGTCGAAATGCATTCCCAAAAATAGGATTGACTGCGACGGTTCCAGAGACGACTTCTCCCAATTGACCAGCCACCCGAAATCCTCCAGGAGCTGAAGGGATAGATTGCGAGCTGTCACCGCCTCCTCCTTTGAGGACGCCACAATCAAAAGATCGTCAGGTAGGGAAAAATCGTAACCCCCTGTCTTCGAAGAATTGCCATGAGAGGTGCCAGAATTTTTGTAAAAACTCTGGGCGCCGAGGCCAAGCCGAATGGCAGAGCCACAAACTGGTAATGGTCCTGACCTATGGCAAAACAGAAGGAAAGCGCTGGTGATGAGCCCTTCCGACAGAAACATGCAAATAAGCGTCGCGAATGTCGATTGACACCAAAAAGTCATCCTGCGACAGGGCTGCCACCACGGAGCGAAGTGACTCCATGCGGAATTTGTGGGTGAGGACATGCCGATTCAATCTTTTGAGATCCAGAATAGGACGAAATTTGTTCTCCTTTTTGGGAACCACAAAAAGATTGGAATAAAATCCTCTTCCCCGGTCCTCCGGCGGTACCGGTATTACCACACCCTTCTGCAGAAGGGAGTCGACCTCTCGCAGCAGATCGGCAATTAACTCGGGCTCTGACGGTGTGCGAGACTGGCAAAACCTGTCCGGGGGTCGAGAAGAAAACTCTATGAAATAGCCTGCCGACACGACCCTCGTAACCCAGGTGTCCGTAACGTGGGAAATCCAAGTCGCTTTGAATTGGAGCAGGCGACCCCCCAGTCGAGAGCCCTCGAGTGGAAACCTGGCGTCAGTCCGTCTTGGCGGACTTCTTGTCAGCTTCCCGCTTGTCTTGACGGAAACTTGATTTCCAGGGAGTGCGGGATTTCTGAGTGAACTTTTTTCCCGAAAAAGAGGGACGACCCGATCCCCAAGAGGACTGACCGAATCGTCCTTGGATCGAAAGGATCGCCGGCCACTACCGGCACCAGGTCTGCCAGACGCAGAAGCCATAGCCTTTCGCTGTGGTAAAGCCGCTTCTTTTGTCTTTGCCTTGGCAATCAGCTCTGAGAGGTCAGATCCAAATAACTGACTTCCCTTGTATGGCTAGAGACAGCAAACCTTGTTTTGACACTGCGTCCCCAGTCCACTGTCTAAGCCACAGTGGTCTTCTAACTGTGACCGCCGAAGCTTGCGCCTGGACAACAGTGATGCAGTATCCAGACCTGCATCATAGCTATAACAGACTGCCGTCTCCAATAAATCGAGAAGCCCATCTACCTCGGATAACGGAGATCCATTTTGCAACGCCATTCGTATACGATCCAACCAGCACAGGGAAGCCTTACAAGCACACATGGATCCTACCCACCGCTTTGAATCCATGACCCGAGGCCTCGTAGTTGGATTTCGCCGCCATCTCCTTTTTTTCTGTCTAGCGGGTCCTGCAGACTCGCCTTCCCTTTAACAGGGAGCAATGAGGATTTACTGAGCTGGGATAAAGGAACATCCACTTCAGGAGAAGAAATCCAATTATCCGTCAATTCCGTAGAGCACGGATATAGTGCCTCAAAAAAACATGTTCCTTGAAAACGTTTATCTGGACACCGGCGTTCCTTCTCTACTGCTTCATTAAGCTCATCCAGAGCTGGCAATGTCGCTCGCGACTTAAGGTACTCCTGGTACATCCGAGGCGACTTACCAGGACGTGTAGTTACCTCCTCCGGCAACTGTAAAGCCTCTCTCATGGCTTCAATAAAAGCCTCTGTTCGGCCCAAAGAGGCAGAATGTCCCTGCCGATCCTTATCCGAACTGGATAACTCCCATCTGAATTTGAAGGGGAACCCTGACCGCATTCCACATCAGAGAGTTCTGATTCGCTATGCGGAAAGGATGATACCGGCCTGTGTCGCTTCCTTCCATGAGAGGATCTAGCTGACACCCAATGACCTAAAAGGTCCGAAAGGCCATCAATAGAGGGAGCGATGGCATCCAATTTGGCATCGCTGTGACTTCCAATTGCTGCGCTTGACGTCGAGGTCTGCGTATCAGATACGCGCGACTGATCCTGAAGCAGATTTGGCACACGGTCCGCACCTTCTGGACCCTGATCCGACATGCCCTCACACAGTATATGGCAGGTCAAAGCCTGTCAGTAACTAGAAAAAAAGTGTGGCTTCTCAAGCGGATGCAGCAAGCCGCTGAAGGGTTAAAGCTCTTAGTGAGAGAGCTACCCCAGCTGTATCAGCAGAATATTCAGCAAAATAATTAGCCCTTACAAGTCCTGATCCCAAACTGGGATAGAACCTATGGCGGTTGCTGAAAGAGTTAACCCTTTAAAAGGGGTTAATGTCGCCGGCTCCCCACTACTCCCTTATTAAAATAGAAGGGGTGTGCGAGCTCCAGGCAAAATAAAGTCTCTATATGAGACTTCAGCTGCAAAATAACGCTATCTGTTCTTGTTACACAGATAGGTTCCTGCGCTGTGGGGGTGAGGGCGTTTGACTCACCCAGCTGGCCACGGTGATGTATATGGTGTACGGGAGGAGCAGAGCAGGAAGGAGCCCGTGGAAGCCTTTTCTAATGGCCGACGCGCTGAGTGAAGCCAGAAGAGAAGCGCCTAATCGCGCGCTTCTGCACCAGAAGCCCGGGAGCGTGAAGCCACGCCCCCCGCTGGCTTAAAAAAAAAGAGCGCGAACTCCTTCGCTCTCTGCTCCCCTGTCCTGCAGGCATCTGCCTGCGGACAAAAATACAGTCACCAAACATGTCAATTTTAAATGTAACAGCGGCTGCCGCAGCAGCCGCTGACAGCACTCACACACACTTTAATAAAAATGTGGGGTACTCACCAGTCGAGCGCCACAGGGACCCCCAGGGGTTTCTGGCGCTATGCCCATGCTTCCCCCAGGGCGGGGAACGCAGTGACCCCAGATGCGTGGTTTGCGTCCCCGCCAGGGAAGCCATCCTCATCCCCCAGGGCCGGCAGGGTTCTACAGGGACCACCATTAGGGTAATACAGATCCGCCAAGGGAGAGGTGGAGTCCAGCAGCGCTGAGACCCCTGAGACCTCTAGACCACTTCTGGTGATCCAAGTCTCTTGTCCGATTAAAATAATAAAATCTTCTGAGGAGCTGCTTCCAGCAGCGACCATCCTCTGGGACCTCAAATTTTAGACTGGAGAAAGCTGGAGTAGGAGGAGCCAGTGCTGGAGGGGTCGGTCAACACCCTTTTTAATCTGAGGTGTCAATCCTATCTGGGCTCCGCCTACCCACTAGTTATGAACTAGTGTGTCTCCTTTCCTTCCATCTGCAGCTGAAATATACTCTGTCTTGGAGAGTCTAAGTAACACAAAATAAAAAAAAAATTGTAAAATCTTTGACAGTCAGGAAATTAAGAAAACTGAAAAGCACTTTGATGCTTCTATGTCAGTTCTGCACTAATCATTCACTGCATCCAGAGCGGAGATAGCTTTTCCAATTTCACAAAAAGACCAGGTTAAAGCAACCATAATAATACATTAGGAGCAGCTTCGATGTGAGAGACGCAAACAGACATTTTGAAGGACTCGACTAAATGTTTTACTACAGTGGTGAATTCACAGCAACGCTGCTCAGTACTGCAGTATAATGTCCTTCATTCTGGTGTTGCTTCTGGCAGTGTGCTACAAAGAGATGGAAGCAGGATCTCCTCTACTTTGTGTGCCATATTCTAAATCGTAATAGCGATTTATAGAGGTTGGCAGAAGTTGGATTTAAAATCTGCCAATGATAGAACTGAAGCATTTACACGCTTACAATTATATATGATGACAAACTAATCACATAAATCCTTCTTTCTCCAAATAAAGATTTTACCAGGTCTTTCTGCTTAATAAGAGCCTCATCATGACAAGACACAGGGCACAGGTGACCACACTTCTGGAAAGTTTTCTGACAAATCTGTCGACAAGGTGGGCACGGACCGAAGTGGCATCTGTGTTGCTCTCTGGCCTCATGGTGGCATGTGGATGGGTTTCTAAATGAAGAAGACAACATATACCCCATTTTTGTACACAAATTAATAAATGCATATTAAACACATTAAAGAGCTTAGAAAAAAATGTCATGGCGGCACTTGGTGTCATGGATCCCAGGGCTGTGACCAGGAATTTCAGGGCCCATACTGGCAAAATTTTCCAGCTCCCTCGAGACTCCGTCCAGGCTCCACCTCTTGAACCTTCCACAGTCCTTCCGCCATTCTTGGAAAAACGCCACTTCTGCACAACGTCCTCACCAATCACACATTACTAGTTTCCATCAAACGACATATCACTTACATAGCCTTCAGCTTTTGTTTTGGCTACCAGATTTTTTTTGGTTGCTATGCACGCCTGCTGCTGAACAAGCTCGCCTCCCCGGGCATAGCCTATCACGTGGACGCCACACACTGGTAATCGGTTTTCTTATTAGGCATTTCTTTATATTAAGCTATACCTGACCCATGGACACATTACACCTGACGAAGCTGTAGCTGAACAGTGATACGCGTGGGGTCTCTCCCCACACTCCTGGCCCCTGTGTCCTCATGCTTACTATGGCATTTTGTGGTGGTCTTGAGCAATCTTTGAGCATATGAGGTAGTACAATATATAGCGAATGTTCTGTACATTCTTTTGCTTGCAATTGGCAGCACTACTTTTTTCTCGCAGATTGTTTATCTTCCCTTGCAGCTAATTTCCATTTTTCAAATCTGCCTTGTTATGATCTCTATACCATGCAATACTATATTCTCCTATTGGGACAGCCTGTATATCAATTAGAGGTGTTATATATATTGTCGGTTTTTGCTTCATTATTGCTCCTTATTAGTGTTGAGCATTCCGATACTGCAAATATCGGGTATCGGCCGATATTAGCTGTATCGGAATTCCGATTCCGAGTTCCGATATTTTCGTCTTATCGGATACCGGAATCGGGATGTCACTGTCACTGTCAGTGTCCGTCGGTCGGGTCTGTCAGGAGTCAGCGGCACTTACCTGGCAGAAGATCTCCGGCGGTCACGTCCTGGACTGCTTCATGGCCGCCATCCTCTTCTCCCGGCGGTCACATGCAGTTTCTCGCGATAACTGCAGTGACTGCTGGGTAATCCCGGCCGTAAAGCAGTCAGTCCGATGACGTCACCGCCGGGGAAGCAGGTAATCAGCTGTGCTGCGGTTGCAATGACAGGCTCTGCCTGTCATTGCGATGTAGCAGAGTTGGATCGTCGTGGGACAATCGTTACTATGGACTGCGTCGGACAGGTGGTATACTGTTGGTTTGTTTTTTTTCTTTTTTACAGGAGATCGATGGCGTCGCAGGAATGAGTGTATAATAAAAGAAATGAAAACTGTGTTGTCTCTTTTATTTCATTAAAATACTTTTTTCTTGCTTTGTCTTTTTTTTACACATTTAATAACTTTGGGATTAATAATGGATCGGTGTCTTATTGACACCTCTCCATTATTAACCGGGCTTATTGTCACCGTGCAATCAACGGTGACAATAACCCCTTATTACCCCGCTTGCCACCGCTACAGGGCAAGTGGGAAGAGCCGGGTAAAGTGCCACAATTGGCACATCTTTTGATGCGCCAAATGTGGGGCTGCTGTAGCTGGTATTATCAGGCTGTTGAGGGCCAAAATCCATGGGCCTTGACAGTCTTTTAATACCAGGCCGCAGCAGTCTGCATTTTACTTGGCTGGTTAACAAAAATAGGGGGGATCCCCACGCCGTTTTTTTTTCGAGGGGATCCCCTATTTTTGTTAACCAGCCAAGCTAAGCAGACTGCTGTGGCCTGGTATTATCAGGCTTGCAAGGTCCATGGATATTGGATCCTTACCAGCCTGAAAAACCAGGCCTCAGCGGTCTGCTTCATCTGGCTGGTTAACAAAAATAGGGGGGACCCCACGCTAATTTTTTTCGAGGGGATCCCCTATTTTTGTTAATCAGCCAAGATATGCAGACTGCTGTGGCCTGGTATTATCAGGCTGGCAAGGTCCATGGATCTTGGCTCCTTAACAGCCTGAAAAATCCAGGCCTCAGCGGTCTGCTTCATCTGGCTGGTTAACAAAAATAGGGGGGACCCCACGCCAATTTTTTTCGAGGGGATCCCCTATTTTTGTTAATCAGCCAAGATATGCAGACTGCTGTGGCCTGGTATTATCAGGCTGGCAAGGTCCATGGATCTTGGCTCCTTAACAGCCTGAAAATCCAGGCCCTCAGCGGTCTGCTTCATCTGGCTGGTTAACAAAAATAGGGGGGACCCCACGCCATTTTTTTTTCGAAGGGAACCCCTATTTTTGTTAATCAGTTCCCTCTGACGTCACTGATTGTGTCCCTGGCTGACCTGAAGTGAAAGTGGAAAGCAATCAATTAAGCTTTCCACTTAAGGGCCCGTCTCACATAGCGATATCGCTACCGAGATCGCTGCTGAGTCACTAGTTTTGTGACGCAGCAGCGAGCTCACCAGCGATATCGCTGTGTGTGACATTCAGCGACGATCAGCCCCCCTGCCGGGTATCGCTGATCGTCGCTGAAATGTCAGGACCTTTGATCGCTGGTTTCCCGCCTGTCACACGCAGCGATGCGTGCCTGTCAGAGGGAAACCAGCGATCAAAAAAAGGTCCTGACATTTCTGCGATGATCAGCGATACCCGGCAGGGGGGCTGATCGTCGCTGAATGTCACACACAGCGATATCGCTGGTGAGCTCGCTGCTGCGTCACAAAACTAGTGACTCAGCAGCGATCTCGGTAGCGATATCGCTATGTGAGACGGGCCCTTAAGCGATGTTACCCGCAGTGTCGCTGTCCCAGATCGCTGCCTGAGCTGCCTGTTTGGCAGCTCAGCAGCGATCATGTAGCGATACACCAGCGATCCTGACAAGTGCATATCGTTGTCGGGATCGCTGGTGTATCGTTATGTGACACCCAGCCTTTACTCTCCTGTCAGGCAGGAGAGGAACTCATTCATTTGGGGTTTACTGTGAGGCTGCAGCATTAGCTGCGGTCCCTGCAGTAAACATTAACCCTTTCTGAAGGATTACACCGTGGGACCTGACTGTGCATGGGATAGGTAAGAATAATTTTGCTTTTTTATTTTATTTTTATTACAAGAAATGTTTTTTGCAGTAAAATAAAAGATGGTCAAAAACATGTGTCTTTATTTCATTAAAATGATTTTTAATTAAAGTGTGTGTGTTTTATTTTTATTTCATGCAATAGGATTAATAATTGATAGTTGTCTAATTGACAGCTCTCAATTATTAACCTGGCTTAAGGTCACCTTTCAATAGCAAGGTGGCTTTAACCCCATATTAACCCATTCGCCACCGCTACAGGGCAATGGGAATAGACGGGCAAAGTGCCAGAAAGGGCGAATCTAATTATAGATTTGTCTTTCCTGGGGTGTCTGGGGGCAGATGTTAGTAGCCGGGGGGGGGGGGGGCAAAAATAATGGTCCCTCTCTGGGCTATTATTATCTGCCCCCACTCACTGGCTTTGTCTGTCTGGTTGCGAAAATAGGGCGGGAGCCCACGCATTTTTTTTCAGCAATTTTACACCTCATATATATATATACATGTCATTGAATTTGTGACACATATATATATATATTTATATTTGTAGTTCATACACTTCTACATAGTATAATAGCCGCTAATTCAATTGCCGGCTTTTGTGAAAATGCAGAACCCGACATGAAATGACACTTGGTGTACATAGGGTTAACCATGTCTTTTCATGTCCTTTGCTATCTAATTTGCACAAACAATTAAATCAGACTATGTGTGCAAAATTTCACACCTCTAGGGGTTAATTAAAGGTGTAAATTCGTAGCAAAAAAGTCCGTTTTTTTTTACAACGAATTTACACCTTTAATTAACCCCTAGAGGTGTGAAATTTTGCACACATAGTCTGATTTAATTGTTTGTGCAAATTAGATAGCAAAGGACATGAAAAGAAATGTTTAAACCCTATGTACACCAAGTGTCATTTCATGTCGGGTGACCCGACATGAAATGACACTTGGTGTACATAGGGTTAACCATGTCTTTTCATGTCCTTTGCTATCTAATTTGCACAAACAATTAAATCAGACTATGTGTGCAAAATTTCACACCTCTAGGGTTAATTAAAGGTGTAAATTCGTAGCAAAAAAGTCCGTTTTTTTACAACGAATTTACACCTTTAATTAACCCCTACAGGTGTGAAATTTTGCACACATAGTCTGATTTAATTGTTTGTGCAAATTAGATAGCAAAGGACATGAAAAGAAATGTTTAACCCTATGTACACCAAGTGTCATTTCATGTCGGGTGCTTCTGTCTTTTCACTGAAGCCGGCTTTACCCGGCAATTGAATCAAAGGATATTTTACTATGTAGAAGTGTATAAACTATACATATATGTATATATATATGTCACAATGACATGTATATATATATATATATGTATTCTATGTGTGTATATTTAGTGTTTACAAGGAAAGAATGGGGTTTTTTTTAGTTGCGATATTTTGTTCCCATAGACTTACATGGGACTTCCGGTATCGGTATCGGGTATCGCCGATATTTTAGTGATATCGGCGATACCATTCCGATTCCGATACTTTAGCATATCGGAAAGTATCGCTCAACTCTACTCCTTATACTATGTCTATCCACCTGTGTATTTTTAATGGGTCGTTTGTCCATGGTTATCAATAAAGCTGTATATATTTTCATTATATATCAGGTGTGCACACCACTCTTTGTATTGGTCTTTCTCTTTCCTTTGTATATCACCAGTGACATTCTAAACAGGAGCTCTGTATATAGTGTACAGTGTATAGTGTCAGTGTACAGGTAATACACTGACTCACTGGTGACATCTCTACTGAAGTCCTTCATCTTCACTTTTCTTCTTCATCCAGTGCAGATAGCCATCACTTCTTCCAGCCAGGACTCGTCGCTGCATAAAATAACAGTTCTCTAGAGCACCGCTTCCAAAGCACTATCCCCACTTTTTCCAACAAACTTGTACACTACACAGCTGCATATAGACGTGCACCCACCAGTAATACATAATTAGTTATTATGCAACCCACCATTCCAAATATAAATTGTAATCCACTACTGTGACCCCCAATAACTATAAACAGACACTTTCCCCATTCAATAAATATATAAATTAGATCCTGTACTCTTTCCCCCAACTAATTAATTACCAGTCACACTCCTGCATCCTCAACGCCCCCCACTCTGTACCTCCCACTCCTACCATTATATTTCCATGCTGCCCTCTGCCCCAATTCGTTATGTCATGTCTACATCCTCTTTCCCACCCCCACCGTCAATTCATCATTTGGTCTCCCCATCCTCAATACAGCATCATTTACTGTTCCCCATAGTCAATTCATCACTTACTCTACCCCACCCTCAATTCATCATTTGCTGCACCCCACCCTCAATTCATCATTATTTGCTCTCCCCACCCCCAAACCGCAAATCATTATTTGCTGTCCCCATCCTCAATTCATCATTTGATGTCCCCATTCCCAATTCATCATTTGTTCTTCCCCCCACCCTCAATTCATCATCATTTGCTCTTCACCACCCTCTATTCATCATCATTTGCTCTTACCCCACCCTCAATTCATCATTTCCTGTCCTCCCATCCTCAATTCATCATTTGCTGTCCTCCCATCCTCAATTCATCATTATTTGAGCTTCTCCACTTCAATACCTCATACGTTTTTCATACTAACTCTCCTACGATTCCGCTGCAGACACAGCTCCGCTTCTGGTGTCCTGGCAAGTGGCACACGTACATGCCAATGCATATGTGATGACGTCATCGCGTATACTCAGTCACCAGTGCGTCACAGAAGAGGCAAAGGGACTCCCTTGGAGCTATGCAACTCCAGTAAGGCTCCCTGCGCTGCAAATGGCAATGCACCAGCACACAATACTTCATTATACCTTGGGTCACGGTCAGAAGAACAAGAAGGGGACGTCATACAACAGTAAGGGCAGTAATGACCTGATGGCGGCCCTGTGGATCCCAGTGACTAAGCTCCCGGTCAGGTTTTGTTCCTTCAGTGATAGATGTGCACATTATAGATGGCTGTGGATACCTGAAGCACAGGAGGAATACTATATTACATACCTGCATAGCTCCTTACAACGGGGAGGCTTGGTGCTACGTTCTCGGCCACAAGGAACAGTAAGTAGAGTTTTCCCACAACTGCATTTCACATCTACTGTCTCAGGACATGGATAGCAACTTCCTACAATAAAAAAATTAAGAAATAAGTGTAGGATATCCACCCTTTTTCCCCACCCGATAAAATCTTCCATCCATTGAAGAAGATTTCCCCTCAAGTTGGAACAGTAAAGAAAGTCATAACAATTGCTTGTCACCTTTCCTGCGCTGCGGTGTCCACATTTGACAACCAGAAGTGCAGCCATCTTGGTTGTCACACTTTTGAATTAAAGAGATCTTCGATCTTTTAGTGGGAATTTTTGCTATGTTATCTGAGAGTAGCATGAGGTAGAGGCAGAGACACTGATTTCAGCAATGTGCCACTTAATAGGCTGCATGCTGCAGTTAATATAATATCAATGTTTTATCCACAGGAGATTACGACTACAGGACTAGTGGTTTCGTGCCTCCTGGTCCAACCACGCCCCCCGCACTGATAGCAGCTTACTGTCAATATACAATGTACACACAAAGCTGTTTTGTGGGCAGGGTAAACTTTCTGAACTCTGCTACATCTAAAGCTGAAAAAACTCTGGATGTATCAAAACTGCTGTTCCCAGTAAACTGATACATCACTGGAATCGGGGTCTCTGTCCTACATCATGCTGCTCTCAGATGTGATAGTAAAAACCTGTTGACAGATTCCCTTTAAAACGATCATCAATTGTGAGGCGGAGCCTAGCTGCACATGAGGAAGGAGCTGAGTCTGTGAGCTCCTCTCTTCAACCCAGCCAGCTTTAGCATTGTCACAGCGTATTTCTGCCCAAAATGGGGAAATCAGGAAGAGAAAAGGCTAAAGACTCCACTGGCACCCCAAAACCCCCAAGAAAGACTGGAGATTTGGATCATTATCTCCGGAGAAAGCCAGCTTCTGCACCAGTGCTTTCACCTAAGATGGCACCCGGAACCCTCTCTCTGTCTGACGCAGAGGACTCGGATATAGACACTGATGCTTGCTCAGGGCAATCACCCCGCAGGCCGGAGCGTTCCAACCAGGTCACCCGCTCTTTCAGCCGCCGGATCATTGCTCCAGTGCTACAGGAGCTAGCCAGCATTAAGGCGGAGGTGTCGCATGTGGGACGCCGTGTGGAGGAGCTGGAGCAGGCCCACACTTCTTATGTGGAATTCGGCGATGGCATCTGTACCACGCTCCAGGACCACTCCAAGCATCTTAATGCGGCCCTCGGTGCTGCCGAGGACCTTGAGAACAGGAATCGCCGCCGCAATGTGCGAATGAAAGGTATCCCTGAGTCCTATGCCCCCGAGGCCCTGCGCTCTGTGGCACGCACTTTATTCTCTGCATTGCTGGGGGAAGAACCTGCTGAAGCTGTGGTTGTGGAGCGCATCCACCGGGCCCTCAGAGCTCGCCCCAGGGACACTGATCCCCCAGGGATGTTATTTGTGGTATACTGGACTACAACCATACTGCTGCGCTTCTCACTGCTGCGAGGGAGCAGGGGTCCCTGATGCTAGACGGGTCCCCAGTGGCCTTCTACCAAGACCTGGCCAGTTCTACCCTCCAGAAGCGCCGCTTGTTAAAGCCTCTTCTGACCCACCTGAAGGAACATGACGCCCAGTACAGATGGTTGTTCCCCTTTGGGCTCTTTGTTACACGCCACGACAAGAAAGTTACTATACGTCATCCAGAGGACTTACCTACTTTGTGGAAGGCCTTATCCATCCCTTCACTGCCTGTGCCGTCCTGGCTGCCTGTTCCGGAGTCGTCCATACCACCAATCCAGCCGCGCCCGGACGATTGGCAAGTCACCCACTCCAAGAATAAGTCGCATCGTCGGTCTCTATCTGCCCGCGATGACCCGGCTGGAGACTGAGCTGTTACCAGACTGGCTTGCTGCTCTTGTTCTTGCCAGGACATGGTAGACCCGGTGTAATGCATTTGTTCTGGAGGTCTCCTGCCCTCCTTCTACCTGAAACCTGAGGTTTACATTTTCCACTTTGCAGCCTCCCTGTTGAATTGTTGACTCACTGTGGTTATATCCAACTTATGATTCTGTTCACTCAGGCTCGTATTGTTGCTAGTGCTGACTGCTTTCCTGTGCTCTCTTCACCCTTGTCCCTCTTCCCCTCCCCTCCTCCATCTTCTCTTCTTTCACCTTTGAAACTCAATGTGATATCTAGGTTTCCTATGTGCTTTGTAGATTGCTGTAGTGTGCTGTTCACATGACCTATTGCACTGCACTGCTCTCTCTGATTTTCAGGATCTACCTGTTGTCATTGCTGATTTTGGACAACAGAGATGGCTTTTGTTCCCCTGTGGTCTGTTTTTTAAAATTACCTGCAATTTTTCAACATTTCATTATGCTGTTATTTTCTGGTACATTGCTCACTGCTGCCATCTGCAGTTCATTTACAGTTACTACTGTTGTTACACTACACAGCACTTTCTTCTCCTCCCTCTATCTTGCCATTCTCTGCATTCCTTTATCTTTTCCCTCCCCACTCTCCCCTCTCACTGTTCCCTCTTTCCGGCTACCTTTCCCTTCCTCTCCCTTTTCTCTCCGTTCCCTCTTCCACTCATCCTTGGGGGACCTGACCCTACTTCTCATAATCTCCCCCTCATCTTCCACACTAGGGCACCCTTGCCCTTCTCTACTATATCATAGGATCCTGATACACAGGACACGGTCCGCCTTACGGTCACAATCTTTTTCTCCCCCATCCTCCTTCCCTACCCTCCTGACCGCCGGCCTCTCTCCTCCATTACCCTATTCTTCACCTTCTTGGTCCGGGTAGTCGCCCCACCTGTAGCTATATGTGGGTCTGGTCTGCTATCCTCTCCCTTCTCCCCCCTTCACTCTCTCCCCCTCCCCCCTTTTTCTCTCCTATACGCTGCCCTTCTGCTTGCACCTGGGAAGGCATCATCTCCTGCTGTTCTTCTCTTGGTCCCTTCCCTTCTTTTTCTTCCTTACCTTTCTCTCCCCACTCTCCTCCCCATTTTTGGGCAAATACATTTCACTATGACCCAGGTTTTCTTGGGTTCCACAGGCTGGCTGGAGGTTATTGCAGGTGGGCTCTTATGCGACCCTTGCATCGCCTCCACTGCCCCCTCCTACTTCAGGAGGGGTGCAATGTCTCCCGGCTCCCCTTGTGGATCCGCCTAGTTCACATTTCTCCAAATGTTTACAAGCACCGCTACCTATGGTGCTTTATTTTTTGTCTCTGTTTTGATTTTTTTGTGTTCTTTCCCTCTTGTGTCCTCCTTGTCACACTCCTCTTTCCTTGGGGTCGCTCTCTGTCCTTGCTACGGTACACCGCTTTATCGCTTCTCTATCCTCCCAGTGCACCTCCATGATGACTCCACGTGATATTGTTATACAATCCTATAATGCTAAGGGTATGAATGCGCCTGCGAAACGTGCTCAGGTTTTGCGAATCCTTAAAAAAGATGGTGTCTCTGTTATTTTTATGCAGGAAACACATTTCCGCCACGATCATGTTCCACAGCTGTCTCGCTCTTCATTCCCAGTATGGTTCCACAGTTGCAGCGACTCCCACGCGTCGAGAGGGGTGAGTATAGCTTTTTGCCGCAATCTTCATTTTCAGTTGCAAGCGCAGTTGGCAGATACAGATGGTCGATATCTTTTCTTGAAGGGTAAACTGGGAAACACTTTAGTGACTTTTGCTAATATTTATGCGCCCAATGTTCGCACAGTCGACTGGTTACTATCTACTCTACGTCTTTTACAGCAATTTATGTCGGGGCTAGTGGTACTGGGTGGAGACTTTAACCTCACTATGGAGCCTCTCGTGGACTCCTCCACGGGCCGCTCCGCCTTCTCTTTTCGGAATCTCAGAAGACTTAAACTGCTATTGGCGGAGCTGTCCTTGGTGGATGCCTGGAGAGTCCTCCATCCTGACACTAAGGATTATACGTTTTATTCGACGCCGCATCGCTCATACCAAAGACTTGATTACCTCTTTCTATCCCGACGCCACCTGGGGTGTTATTCTACGGCGGATATTGGATCCATGACAGTATCGGACCATGCGCCTGTATCCTTAACACTAGCCTTACCTGGGGTGGGTGGTCTCGGGTACACCTGGCGACTCAATGAGACACTGCTGGACGCTCAAGATAATATAAATGCCATTGAAATACCCCTTCAGGATTTCTTCCATAGAAATTACACTCCAGACATGCCAATCCCCATCGTCTGGGAAACTCACAAATCTTTTGTCAGGGGTGAATTCATCTCACTGGCCTCTAGACTTAAAAAATCTAGGGAGAAACAAACTGATGCCTTGCTCCTTCAAATTTGCAAATTGGAGTCGCTCCACAAGCGATCTCTGTGCCAACAACACCTCTCCGATCTCCTGTCCTTGCGTATGGCCCTTAAATCCCCCCTAAACCTAAAAATTGCGAAAAATTTCTTACACGCGAAACACCGTCTTTATGCTTCAGGTGACAGAGGTGGGAAACTTATGTCCGCCTACGTCAAAGAAACGTCTCCGCGTACATTCATCGCTGAGACGAGATGCCCCTCGGGTGCCGCACACACCGAGACGGCGCAAATCGCGCAAGATTTTCATCAATATTACACCGCCTTGTATAACTTACATAACCCATGTATGAATCTGCCCCCACTACAGACCCCCATCCTGCTATTGTGGACTTTGTCTCCTCCCTGAACCTCCCTAAATTGAAACCTTCCCATCACGCGGAATTGTTATCTCCAATTGCGGTGGAGGAAGTGGAGGAAGCTCTGAAGTCTACTCCATCGGGAAAATCTCCTGGCCCAGATGGTCTGACAATACTTTACTACAAAAAGTTTAAAGCTACCCTTCTCCCAAACCTCACCCGACTTTTTAACGCCTTGATGACTGGCTCCTCCTTTCCTCCCCAATCCCTTTCTGCGGATATAGCTTTAATCCATAAGGAAGACAAAGATCCAGCACAGTGTAGTAGTTATCGGCCAATATCTCTTTTTAACTGTGATTTGAAGCTCTGGGCGAAGGTCCTGGCGAACCGGGTGTCTCGCTTGGTCCCCCTCCTGGTGCAGAGCGATCAGACTGGGTTTGTACTGGGTAGGGAGGGGAGGGAAAACTCCACAAAGATCTTACACCTAATCCATGGAGCAGTTTCCCGAAAAACGCCTTTGTTGTTGTTAAGTACTGATGCCGAAAAGGCATTTGACCGCATAGATTGGTCTTACATGAAGTCGGTCCTACGCCTATTTAATTTTCCCGATCGCTTTATAGACTCCATTTTTACACTTTACACCTCGCCCACTGCCAGGGTCAAGGTGAACAATTCTTTTTCGGCTCCATTCTCTATATCCAATGGAACCCGCCAGGGCTGCCCCTTGTCCCCCAGTCTGTTCGCTCTGTGCCTGGAACCTTTGTTACAGGCTTTTCGTACACACCCAGACATCCGAGGCGCGTCCACGCCTAAAGGCGAGGCCCTCGTGTCCGCATACGCTGATGACATCATGCTTAGTATCACTAACCCGGAGACTGCTATACCCGCTGTGCTGGATCTTTTTCACCATTTTGGTACTCTTTCAAACTTCAAAATCAATTATAATAAATCGGTCGCGTTTGCTATCGGCTTCCCCAGGGACACTCTAACCCGCCTCCAACGAATGTCACCGTTCACCTGGAAGACAGACCATGTAAAATATTTAGGCATTCTTATTCCGAGGGATATTTCTCGCCTCTACGCTCTGAACCACCTACGCCTACTCTCCTCGGTTAGGACACAGCTCCAGCGTCTACGAATACTGTACATGTCTTGGTTGGGCCGAAAAAATTATCTGTCCACATATATAGTCCCAAAATTCCTCTACTTATTCCAGGCAGCTCCTATATTCCTTCCCAATTCCTTTTTTCGTGCCTTACACGTTCTGTTCTCACGGTTCCTATGGAACCAACGTCCGGCTCGTATCGCTTTCTCGACTTTGACTCTGCCCACAGATGCAGGTGGAGTGGGTATGCCCGACCTGAAGAACTATTACTTCGCTTGCCATCTTCGTCGTTGGGTGGAGATAAACAGCTGGAACAAAAGGTCTTTCTTGTCCTCCCTAGAAACGGCTCTTCTTTCCCCTCGGGAGGCACTTGAGTTATGGGGTGTGCATACTCAGATCCCTCGTACATGCGGCTTCTCCCCTCTCCTGAAGGGTTTGCTCCACACATGCCTGAACTGTCTACATCATGACACTATGAGTAAGTTCCCTTCTCCGCTCATGCCTGTACGCTTACTCCCTTTGTTGACCTGCTCGGATGAGGGTTTTTGGACTTTTCAGGATTTGTGGAGCAAACTGGTAACGCCCCTCAATTCCTTTTTTGCTGGAGGCAATGTCCCTTCGGCGGAGGGCCTGTCATCCATCCTCGGACCTACACACGCCAACTTTTTATCGCTAGCACATGTACATCATGTCTGTCAGACCTTTATGGAGCAACATCGTCCCTTGCGGGCTGCCCCCAACTTGGAGCGCTGTTGCTGGCACAGAGTCCTGTCAAAGGCGTGATCTCCACCATTTACAAATGGCTTATGTCTCTTCGCTCTGATACTGAGCCTACTTACCTTGCTGCCTGGGAACGGGAACTGGGGCACCCATTGTCCCTACGAGTCGCCAGGTGTATTAAAAGACATGCACTGGGATTTTCTAGGTGCGTTCGCATTAAAGAGAATTCTTATAAACTGATTGCCAGGTGGTATCGAACCCCGTCCTTCCTATTTCGCCATGGCTTGCAGACCTCTGACATCTGCTGGAGATGTGGGGCGGGTTCAGGAACTTATGCTCACATCTGGTGGGATTGTCCCCTCATTGTGCCCTTCTGGAATGCGATACGACAAAAAATCAAAGATATCTGCCTTCTGCCTTGTGATTTACCCAGGGACTCAGTCCTTTTTTGGGTGCCGGAGACGGGTTATAACCCCATTAAGCACAAACTGGCGACCTTTATGTTGATGGCTGCCAAACTTCTAGTGCCTAAGCATTGGCTGTCTACTGTGGCGCCTTCTCTGGAGGAGTGGACTGTTGCTGTGGACCATATCAGGGACATGGAGGACCTGTCGGCATGGATCAACCATACCCGGGATAAATTCCAGACCATCTGGTCCCCGTGGATTGCCTTTCGTACCCCTTTGCCTACATAGTGTAAGTGACTCATTGGAGTGCTATTTTTGTATGTAAGATTCTCTGCCACGTGGTGTGCTGTGGGCGGAGACCGAGGGCGCCCCCCCTCCCCTTCTTCCTTCCCCTTACCTTTAACCTTCTTCCTTTTTTCTTTGTCCAGTTATTTATTTTTCATTTAGGTTCATTTAATTCCCTTATTTTTCTTTATTTCCCCTTATATTTTCTGTGTCTTCTTGTTTTATTTTGTTCTTAGTTCTTGTTCTTGTAGAATGTTATTGGGGTTCGATAGTCCAGGAACCCAATTTGTGTGCCAAATCTCACGCAATACTAGTAGTGATCCTCGATCACGCTGTTTCATTCATATATATTGTGCTCTGTTTTATTTGACATGACCTGATATGATGACGCTTGGCTTATATTATGTGACATGTTTTGTTACTGTTCATACCCTTGATATGTGTTATACATGTGTGTTAATAAATACATATTCAACAAAAAAAAAAAAACGATCATCAATTGTAAAAACTATGCTCAAGAACAGCCATATTTCTATTTATTTCAACTGACTGTCACAGTCCTGGCCAAAAGTGTTGGAACCCTTGAAATGTGTTGGAACCCTTGAAATGTGTTGCAGAAAATTATGTATTTCTCCAGAAAATTCTTGCAATTACGCGTTTTGCTATACACATTTATTTCCTTTGTGTGTATTGGCACAACACGAAAAAAAAAAAAAACTGAAAATTGAGCGTAATTTCACACAAAACCTCAAAAATGCGCTGGAGAAAATTGTTGTCACCTTTTCAAAAGTGTGTAAACAACTTTATTTCAAGCGTGTAATGCTCGTTCAAACTCACCTGTGGCAAGTAATTGGTGTGGGCAATATGAAACACACCTGAAACCAGATAAAAAGGGGAGAAGTTGCCTCAACCTTTGCATTATGTGTCTGTGTGTGCCATACAAAGCATGGAGAACAGAAAGAGAAGAGAACTGTCTGAGGACTTTAGAACCAAAATTGCTGAAAAATATCAACAATCTCAAGGTTACAAGTCCATCTCTAGAGATCTTGATGTTCCTTTGTCCACAGTGCGCAACATAAATCAAGAAGTTTACAACCCATGGCATTGTAGCCAATCTCCCCGGATGTGGACGGCAGAAAAAAACTGATGAAAGGTTGCAACGCAGGATAGTCCAGATGGTGGATAAGCAATCTAGCTCCAAACGAATTCAAGCTGTCCTGCAGGCTCAAGGTGCATCAGTGTTGGTGCAAACTGTCCGTCAACATTTGAATGAAACTCTAAGGCCGGAGTCACACACAACCACAAAAAATCGGTCCGTTTTAGACGGTCGACAATCGGATCAAAATAAAAACATCACACATCCTTCTGGCATCCGATTTTCCTTCAAAGATGCGATTTAATCGCATGTGTGTGTACCTTGTAACATCCGATTTTCATCCGACTTGCGAGATTTTCTCGCAGGCTTGCAAAACTGACATATAATGGATCCAAAAGAATAGTATTTAAATGCCAAAAGAAAGAATAGATATATACACATAGAGCACATATATATATATATATGTCATTGTGACATATATATATACATATATTTATAATTCTTACACTTCTACATACTGTTATAGCCGCTAATTCAATTGCCGGCTTCAGTGAAATCACAGAAGCCGACATGAAATGATACATTGTTTCCACACATTTAACCATGTAATTTCATGTATTTTTATATATGTTTGAAACAACAATTACATGAGTATATGTGTGCTAAATTTCAGACATGTAGGGGTTAATTAAAGGTGTAAATTCGTTGAAAAAAAAAGCGTGGGCTCCCGCTGTATTTTCTCCACCAGACAGACAAAGCAAAGCGAGTGGGGGCAGATAATAATAGCCTAGGGAGGGTACATTTTTTTTGTGCCCCCCTGGCTACTAACATCTGCCCCCAGACACCCCAGAAAGGGCAAATCTATAATTAGATTCGCCCTTTCTGGCACTTTGCCCGTCTATTCCCATTGCCCTGTACGGTGGCGAATGGGTTAATCTCACCTTACTGTCACCTTAGTATTGAAAGGTGACCTTAAGGCAGGTTAATAATTGATAGCTGTCAATTAGACAACTATCAATTATTAATCCTATTGTATGAAAGAAAAATCAAACACACACAGTTTAATAAAAAATAAGTTTAATTAAATAATCACACAGTTTTTGACCATATTTTATTTTCCTGCTAAAACAATTTCCTGTAATAAAAATAAAATAAAAAAGCAAAATTATACTTACCAATCCGATGTACAGTCAGGTCCCACGGTGTAATCCATCAGAAAGGGTTAACAGGTTACAGGTCGCAGAGAGCTAATAATGCTGTCTCAGACCTGTATTCCCCTGAATGAATAAGTTCCTCTCCCAGCGAAAGTAGAGGAATAGATTCATGAATGGAGCTTAATTGATTTATTGCCAATTTAACTGTAGTGACCTGACCTAAAGGGAAAGTGGACACAATCAATTAAGCTTCATTCATGAAACACATCCTCTCCTGTCGCCAGGAGAGGAACTTACTCATTCATGAGCTTTGAGCTGAGCATGCAGGATTACTTGCACTGCTTGGCTCAAAGCTAGTTAACCCTTTGTGAAGGATTACAGCGTGGGACGTGACAGATCGGCGGAATAGGTAAGAATAATGTTGTTTTATTTTTTTTTCTTTATTTTAGGAGATCAATGGCTTCGCACGGATTAAGTGTAAAATAAAATATGGTCAAAAAAATGTATTTTTATTTCATTAAAATTATTTATTCTTAAAGTGTGTGTGTTTTTTTATTTACTTCAATAGGATTAATAATTGATAGTTGTCTAATTGACAGCTATCAATTATTAACCTGCCTTAAGGTCACCTTTCAATACTAAGGTGACAGTAAGGTGAGATTAACCCATTCGCCACCGCTACAGGGCAATAGGAATAGACGGGCAAAGTGCCAGAAAGGGCGAATCTAATTATAGATTTGCCCTTTCTGGGGTGTCTGGGGGCAGATGTTAGTAGCCAGGGGGGGCACAAAAAAAATGTACCCTCCCTAGGCTATTATTATCTGCCCCCACTCGCTTTGCTTTGTCTGTCTGGTGGAGAAAATACAGCGGGAGCCCACGCATTTTTTTTCAACGAAATTACACCTTTAATTAACCCTACATGTCTGAAATTTTGCACAAATACACTCATGTAATTGCATGTTTCAAACATATATAAAAATACATGAAATTACATGGTTAAATGTGTGGAAACAATGTATCATTTCATGTCGGCTTCTGTGATTTCACAAAACCCGGCAATTGAATTAGCGGCTATAACAGTATGTAGAAGTCTAGGAACTATAAATATATGTATATGTACATGTCACAATGACATGTATATATATATATATGTGTGTTCTATGTGTATATATCTATTCTTTCTAGTCTTTATTAAAGCTGTCAGTGTGATTTTACAGTATAGCCGGGGATGAATTGCCGGCTTTTCTAAAGGACACCGATGCGATTTCATCGCAAGTCACACAGTGTGGTCCGTTTGTAATCCGATTTTTCATCGCTCCCATAGACTTGCATTGGCGATGGTCGACCGACAATCGGTGACAATCGCAGCATGCTGCGATTGTACACGGACGTTTAAAACGGACCACAAAAAATCGGATACTGGGAGCTGCTCCATAGATTAACATAGGTCCGACTGCAATGCGATATTTCATCGCATTGCAGTCGTCCGATTTTGTCGCCAGTGTGACTCCGGCCTAAGGTGGGAAACCCAGGAAGACCCACTGCTGACACAGAGACCTTTGACTGCAGTTTGCCAAAATGTATGTTAGGCTTGTAGACAGAAAGAGCTTTTTGGTAAAGCACATCATTCTACTATTTACCAAAAACAAATTAGGCTTACAAAGAAAAAAACACAGTACCTACAGTCAAATAAGGTGGAAGCTCAAAGATGTTTTGGGGTTATTTTGCTGCCTCTGGCACTGGGTGCCTTGACCGTGTGCAAGGCATCATGAAATCTGAAGATTACCAAAAGATTTTGGGTCGCAATGTAGTGTCCAGTGTCCGAAAGCTGGGTTTGCGTCCTAGGTAAATGGGTCTTCCAGCAGGACAATGACCCCAAACATACTTCTAGAAGGACCCAGAAATCGAAGGAAACAAAGCGCTGGAGAGTTTTGAAGTGTCCAACAGTGAGTTTGGATCTAAATCCCATTGAACACCTTTGGAAAGAATTTCCAATGGCTGTTGGGAGAAGGCACCCTTCAAATATGAGAGACTTGGAGCAGTTTGCCAAGGAAGAGTGGTTCAAAATTCCATTTGAAAGGTGTAAGAAGCTTGTTGATGGTTATAGGAAACGATTGATTGCAGTTATTACAAAGGGTATGCAACAAAATATTGAGGGTGCCAACATTTTTGTCCAACCTACCGTATGTTTGAGGGAAAAATGCTTAATTTTCTGAAACAATTTCAAGGCTACCAACAATTTTGGCCATGGCTGTATGTGTACATCTATCTCCATATCTATCTATACACATATATACACACTAACTATTGAACCCGTTCTACGCTCAGGTGGCGAAAATTTTTATAGCTACATTTATACAGTGTCAACAATAAAATGGCGCTGCAGTGCAGCATGCGCACGCGCTGACTCTGGCGCCACACTGCGCAGTCAACATAACAATGCGCACACGCCGGCCATAGGGATAACGGCGACAGACGGCGCATGTGCACTGCTAGGTTGACGCTGATGTACAATTCTTCAATATTTTCAAGAAGGTTTTATCTCACATAATTCATCATTTTACTCTGTACATAAGTCTATTGCAGCTGCCCTATTGAATTTATTACCGTGAAGTGCAGATCGCATTGCATAATTATGGAGCATCATGCAAAATCTGCCATTTTCTCCCTTTCCTTCATCAAATCATTTCACACGTCCTAATCAGATTAGCAGAAATGTCAGTTACTGAACTCTAAAGGAAGTCTATTCTGAACACAGAGTACAGGAGGCCGAGAGACTTTAATGTGGTTCGTTATGTTTGTGACCTTTAAAAAAAAAAAAGGGATCCCATTATTAGTTGTATCACATCTGAGATGTAAATGAAAGCGCTGGGCACAGAAAGCCTCATGGAGGCTCTCATAACCTTCAGATGCCGCAGTTCCACACTGCCAGGCGTTCCACCGGTGACAGCCCAATAAATAAGGGCAGAGTGTTATTTTAGCTTCAAAGAAACAAGAGAATCAATGTTGCTTTTAAGATTAGAACCATAACATTTTGGCTTTTGCATAAATTCTTGATTTGCCTTGTTATGCTGCCGCACGGGGTGGCGCTAGGACAGCTCCAATGTGTTAGCAAGCCAATACAGAAAAGGGGAGGACAATTACAAAACAGAGTCCAACTCCAAGCTCGCTACTAATAAATACTGTTAGAGAAACCAAATAAAATACTAATGGGGCTCTCCCGATGCCTGACCTCACCGCACAGAAGGAACAGGGTAATAACGGCTAGATTTCATGTTGGCCTTCGCATGCACAACAGTAATTAGTAACCATATCTAATAAACGCAGCCAAGAGAAGACTTCCGTGGCCTTCAGGAGGTCGAGAACGCTTGATTGCTCAAAAACAGTTC
Organism: Oophaga sylvatica; assembly: GCA_033576555.1. Taxonomy (NCBI): domain Eukaryota; kingdom Metazoa; phylum Chordata; class Amphibia; order Anura; family Dendrobatidae; genus Oophaga; species Oophaga sylvatica. The sequence continues at coordinate 87,012,915 of JARQOD010000001.1, forward strand.
AGATTTTTTTCCTCTCAAGCTGCCCAGATGTACCAGATTTTTGGTGGACTTGCCTACAACTCCCTGACATCTGCCTTTGGAGTAAACAAAAATCAGACAATGTTTTGTTATATCCTGGGCTGTGGAGTCGAAGTCAGTATCTGAGTCCATTTTGGTGGAGTCGGTATAAAATGTACCTACTGACTCCTAAAATGCATAATAAATTGGCAACAGTAGTTCAGTGTAGGATGTGCTGAAAATGTTTTCCTAAGAATTTGGTAAGGTTATGAAATGTCCTATAAATGTCAGTTCTGTTCCTGCTCTAAGGATCTAGGCTTTCAGTTGAGATGAATCTGTGTTGCACTTTATGTACATGTTCAGTAGTGACCAGTGCTGTGGAGTCGGAGATGAGATGAATCTGTGCTGCACTTTATGTACATGCTCAGTAGTGACCGGTGCTGTGGGGTCGTAGATTAGATGAATCTGTGCTGCACTTTATGTACATGCTCAGTAGTGACCAGTGCTGTGGGGTCGGAGATGAGATGAATCTGTGCTGCACTTTATACACATGCTCAGTAGTGGCCAGTGCTGTGGAGTCGTAGATGAGATGAATCTGTGCTGCACTTTATACACATGCTGAGTAGTGACCGGTGCTGTGGAGTCGTAGATGAGATGAATCTGTGCTGCACTTTATGTACATGATCAGTAGTGATCAGTGCTGTGGGGTCGTAGATGAGATGAATCTGTGCTGCACTTTATACACATGCTCAGTAGTGACCAGTGCTGTGGAGTCGTAGATGAGATGAATCTGTGCTGCACTTTATGTACATGCTCAGTAGTGACCAGTGCTGTGGGGTTGTGGAGGAGATGAATTTGTGCTGCACTTTATGTACATGCTCAGTAGTGATCAGTGCTGTGGGGTTGTAGATGAGATGAATTTGTGCTGCACTTTATGTACATGCTCAGTAGTGACCAGTGCTGTGGAGTCGTAGATGAGATGAATCTGTGCTGCACTTTATGTACATGCTCAGTAGTGACCAGTGCTGTGGAGTCGTAGATGAGATGAATCTGTGCTGCACTTTATGTACATGCTCAGTAGTGACCAGTGCTGTGGAGTCATAGATGAGATGAATCTGTGCTGCACTTTATACACATGCTCAGTAGTGACCAGTGCTGTGGAGTCGGAGATTAGATGAATCTGTGATGCACTTTATGTACATGCTCAGTAGTGATCAGTGCTATGGAGTTGTAGATGAGATGAATTTGTGCTGCACTTTATGTACATGCTCAGTAGTGATCGGTGCTGTGGAGCTGTAGATGAGATGAATCTGTGCTGCACTTTATGTACATGCTCAGTAGTGACCGGTGCTGTGGGGGTCGGAGATGAGATGAATCTGTGCTGCACTTTATGTACATGCTCAGTAGTGACCAGTGCTGTGGGGTCGGAGATGAGATGAATCTGTGCTGCACTTTATGTACATGCTCAGTAGTAACCGGTGCTGTTGAGTCGGAGATGAGATGAAGATGTGCTGCACTTTATGTACATGCTCAGTAGTGACCAGTGCTGTGGGGTCATAGATGAGATGAATCTGTGCTGCACTTTATGTACATGCTCAGTAGTGACCAGTGCTGTGGGGTCGGAGATGAGATGAATCTGTGCTGCACTTTATGTACATGCTCAGTAGTAACGGTGCTGTTGAGTCGGAGATGAGATGAAGCTGTGCTGCACTTTATGTACATGCTCAGTAGTGACCGTGCTGTGGGGTCATAGATGAGATGAATCTGTGCTGCACTTTATGTACATGCTCAGTAGTGACCAGTGCTGTGGGGTCGGAGATGAGATGAATCTGTGCTGCACTTTATGTACATGCTCAGTAGTAACCGGTGCTGTTGAGTCGGAGATGAGATGAAGCTGTGCTGCACTTTATGTACATGCTCAGTAGTGACCAGTGCTGTGGGGTCATAGATGAGATGAATCTGTGCTGCACTTTATGTACATGCTCAGTAGTGACCAGTGCTGTGGGTCGGAGATGAGATGAATCTGTGCTGCACTTTATGTACATGCTCAGTAGTAACCGGTGCTGTTGAGTCGGAGATGAGATGAATCTGTGCTGCACTTTATGTACATGCTCAGTAGTGACCGATGCTGTGGAGTCAGAGTTAGGGAAATTGAGGAGTCGGAGGTTTGGCTTACCGACTACACAGCCTGGTTGTATCTGATCCCTTCATCCTCTACAAACATCAGGGGTCACACTCATCTGCCATCCAAAGAGTAAAATTAAAAATAGAGGAAAGTATTCACATCAGATTTTTGCTGCAAATCCATTGTGAATCCACACGTCTTACTGTATGGCCACCATAGATTTCCCCCTGAAATAGGTGAACGCTGTGGTAAAAATAAAAATTAACAGCAGAAGTTTACATGCTGCAGACTTACCAGGGTTGTCCAAGACTTTTACACTTATGACCTACCCTTAGAGTAGGTCACCAATATCTGATCAGTGGGGGTGCCACACCCAGCACTCCTATTGATTAGCTGTTTTTGGGGCCAGCGGGAGCTGGATGTGCTCAGTTGCGGAGCTGTGGGTGTTAGGTTTAGATTTGGGCTCTTTTGAATTTTTTAAGCCATGATTTAATTAAAAGTTTCAATAGTATCCTCTAGGCTGGATGTGTGAACAGCACAGCTCCATCAACTACATAGTGGCTGTGGCTAGTTACTTCACATTCGCACCCTATTGATTCAAATGGGGCAGACATGCAGTATTCGGCCACGTCATCTACAGTGTTCATGGAGCTGTGCTGTGCAGCTCTGCATCTAAGCACCGAGAACAGCTGATCAGCGAGGTGCTGGGTGTCACACCCCACGGATCAGATATTGATGACCTAGTCTAAGGATGGGCCATCAATGTAAAAATTCTGGACAACCCTTTTAAAAATCCTCATTGTATGTCAATTTGGGATTTGCAGCATATGGATGAGATTTGTGGTGTTACATTCACTTACCTGACAATGTAAAGCAGATTTTACCTATTTAAATCTGGAAATAAACTCCACAGCAATTCCGCTTTGCATGGACCTACCTAATAGCTTCCTTACAAAATAAAATTGAACAGACTCGAAAGAGTCGAGGCAAGCATGCGTTTGGGGAATCAGGAAGGCTCATTGGGCCACTGGCTAACTGAAGTGTATCGGCATGTTCTAACCGTGTTCTCCAAATATCCCGTGTGATATCAGATGTTTAACTAACACAAAGTACCGTATATACTCGTGTATAAGCCGAGATTTTCAGTACCTTTTTTTTTTTTGCTGAAAATGCCCCCTCAGCTTATACACGAGGCATAAGGCAGAAACCAGCGGGGGAAGGGATGCGGCGGCAGGAGCCGGTGGCTGGGACATCATACTCACCCTCCCCGTGCCATCGCTGAACGTCCCTGCAATCCTGCGTTCTCCCCGGCTTCCTGCAGCTCTCCAGCGCTGAGCGGTGACGTAATACCCGCTCATTAAGGTCATGTAATATGGACGCAACGCCACTCCCATGGGCGTGGCCTCCATATTCATGGCCTTAATGAGCGGTATTACGTCACCGCTCAGCGCTGGAGAGCTGCAGGAAGCCGGGGGAGAACGCAGGATTGCCGGCCGGGACGTTCAGCGATGGCACGGGGAGGGCGAGTATGATGGAGGAGGATGGGGGGAGCATGGAGGAGGACAAGGAGCACGGAGCGAGGGGGGGACGGGGGGGAGGACGGAGAGCACGGAGCAGAACGGGGGGAGGACGGAGCACGGAGCAGAACGGGGGAGGACGGAGAGCACGGAGCAGGACGGGGGGAGGACGGAGAGCACGGAGCAGAACGGGGGGAGGACGGAGAGCACGGAGCAGAACGGGGGAGGACGGAAGGACGGAGAGCACGGAGCAGGACGGGGGGAGGACGGAGAGCACGGAGCAGGACGGGGGGTGGGGGGGAGGACGGAGAGCATGGAGCAGAACGGGGGGAGGACGGAGAGCACGGAGCAGAACGGGGGTGGGCAAAGAGGAGAATGGGGGGAGTGCAGAGCTGGATGGGGGAGCACGGAGCAGGACGGGGGAGGATGGAAAGCACAGTGCAGGACAGGATAATGGAGCAGGAGGAGGGGAGCACAGAGGAGAATGGGGGCGCACAGAGCTGGATGGGGGAGCACAGAGCAGGACGGCAACTTATACACCCGGCTTATACGCGAGTCAATAAGTTTTCCAAGTTTTTTGTGGCAAAATTAGGGGGGTCGGCTTATACACGGGTCGGCTTATACACGAGTATATACGGTAGATAAAAACACAGACACCAGTGACAGAACACAGCCAATTTATGAGAGGTTCCCACACACTAACAGTCAATGGGATCCAAGTGGATGAACCTCGCTGATCTAATATGTATCACCTATGCCGTGCATATGATCTGAAAAACCAAACAATGGAACAAGCATTTTAATATCTCTTTAGTTGTAATAGTACGTGGACATGCCATATGTATTGTTCGTCAGGTGCATATCACAACTAAAGAATGCTTGCATTTTTGCAAAAATGTTTGCCATATTGGCAAAGAGGTTTAATGTACAATTAATTTTATACCCAAACGGTTTTAGCTTACCTCTGTGGCAGACGGAGGGGCATTTGTGATTACGACACCCGAGGGTACGTCCACATTGCTGATCGCAGCCGAGACAGTTTCCGACGCAACACTAGACAAAAATAAATCAAAATACGAGAGAAATCTATGAAGAGCGAGAGAAACATTTCTTGTGTTACCTTTACTATTCACACTTTTAAAAACAAAATGTAATCAGAATATTAAAACTTACAAATAAAATATAAAATAATTAATCACCCCCCAATACACATACGTTTTGTGAAAGTAGACATATGGCCAATAGTCTGACCCAAGAAGAAGATGTGAAGGGAGTAGGACGATCAGAAGGCATACGTGCCATTAATACACTGCTCAAAAAAATAAAGGGAACACTCAAATAACACATCCTAGATCTAAATGAATGAAATATTCTCATTGAATACTTTGTTCTATACAAAGTTGAATGTGCTGTTAACATAATCACACATTTGGAGAGACCCCCAAAATGAAAGTGGAAACAAGTCAAAATGATGCTCAGTATTGTGTGTGGCCTCCACGTGCCTGTATGACCTCCCTACAACACCTGGGCATGCTCCTGATGAGGCGGCTGATGTTCTCCTGAGGGATTTTCTCCCAGACCTGGAATAAAACATCTGTCAACTCCTGGACAGTCTGTGGTGCAACGTGACGTTGGTGGATGGAGCGAGACATGCTGTCCCAGATGTGCTCAATCGGATTCATGTCTGGGGAGCGGGCAGCCAGTCCATAGCTTCAATGCCTTCATCTTGCAGGAACTGCTGACACACTCCAGCCACATGAGGTCTGGCATTGTCCTGCATTAGGAGGAACCCAGGGCCAACCGCACCAGCATATGGTCTCACAAGGGGTCTGAGGATCTCATCTGGTACCTAATGATAGTCAGGCTACCTCTGGCGAGCACATGTAGGGCTGTGTGGCCCTCCAAAGAAATGCCACTCCACACCATTATTGACCCACTGCCAAACCGATCATGCTGAAGGATATTGCAGGCAGTAGATCGCTCTCCACGGCATCTCCAGACTGTCACATCTGTCACCTGTGCTGAGTGTGAACCTGCTGCCGGTTTGGCAGTCTCAAAAGCCATTTTTCAACATGAAAACAATAGGCCGCGTGCTATTGTAATCAATCTAGAAGGGCCAGACGTGCTACAACAGCCTGCAGCATCTCTGGACTTTTCTCCAATCTAGCACAGCTGGGTCATCATCAGTCGGCAATTGCAAAAGAAGCCGCCAGCAGCGGATCTTGATGATTTGCCCAAATGAATTCAGGGAGGCAAAATATTCCTCAGGCAACCATTAATAACCTCAGTGATAATATGCAAAGCTGTGTCGGTGTATGTATTTCTGTGAGTGGAGCTCATAGGCATTTGCACACGTTAAGTATTTTCAGCAGAAATTTCTGCGGCAAAAGCGCTGCTAAAATGCCTGTTTTTGTTGAATTTTTTAATGCTTTTTTTCCCCATTCATATGATTGGGTGAAAAACGCTGCAAAAAAGCTCAAAGAAATGAGATCCTGCAGATTTAAAACCATTTCAAATCTGCAAGGAAAAAAATAAGCCGCGTGTGCATGAGATTTCAGAAAACTCATTCACTTGGCTGGTGCTGTAAATTGTAGCATTTTGGACACAAATTTTGGGGGCAAACAATGACTGTATGCACCTACAACTACTCTATACTGAATAAATTGGGATATTTTGAAAGTCGTTTCCATTTTTTCCATCATTTTCATATCTTCAACATGTCTATTCATTCTGTGATGTTCACGATTCCACAACTTTTCATTCTTGGTGTTGCAATTTCAACGTTGAGGAGTGTAAAAATAAACAAAATTGAACACAAGGTTTCCATAAGAATGATCTTGTAGTGATAATGTATGTTCAGTATTTATCTAGTGATCTACTAAAAAAAAAAAAAAAAAAAGATAAAACATTCCATAGACTTTAAATCGAGGACATTATTGATCGGCCAGTTCTAGAATATAAGAGCAAATAAAAACAAAAAGTTGGATTTTCGTGATATTGTTGCCACTTTTTATGCTGCCTGCAAATGTCATAATGGGATAAATCCAGGCTTTCTTCTAAGCTATCCTTATAAATCGGTTGTGAGTTCTGATAGCATAATAAAGGAATTAAGGGAAGATTTGGATGATTATACTTGAGGAATCTCAGATTTGCTCCAACGAAGAAGAATAAGAAGCCATAAACTTGTCTTTGCTCATCCTGTAATCTTACAGCGCACATCAACATTTTATAGTGATGATATCACACGTGATTTAACCCATCACAACCAAATGTTTGTACCACAAAAATGAGCAGCCAGCAATGGAGACAGAAGTAAACAGGGCAGTGGTCAGTGAGGACCACTGAGGTCCTGGCAGTTAGAGCTCCACTCTTAATGGGTGGGAAGCCATAATAGAATATATTAACGCATATTTTAATTGTGTGAGACCATCCGTTTTTTCTTTTTTGTTTTTTTATATATAGGCCTCCGATGAGCTGAGGAAGAATACCACCTGGTACGAATCAACCCCTTCATTCTAGAGCGATTTTTTGGTTAGTGCTTTTGTTTTTCTTTCTCCTCTCCTTCCCAGAGCCATAACTTATCTTTTTTTTTTAAATTTTTCCATCGATTTAGGAGCAAGAGGCTAAGTGCACACGATCAGGAATAATTGCGTTTTTTTCGCGGTTTTTCGCGGTAAAAACGCGATAAAAACGCAAGCATTAAGCATCCTATACATGTTAATTGATTCCGCATGTTTTGGCCACATGTTGCGTTTTTTTCCGCGAAAAAAACGCTTTGCGGAAAAAATAGCAACATGTTCATTAATTTAGCGTAACCGCGGTGATTCCGCCGCCATAGGAATGCATTGAACCGCTTACTTTCCGCATGTGGCTATGCCCACTATGCGCAATGTAAGCGGTTCATGTGCGGATGGTACCCAGGGTCTGGAGCAGAGGAGACTCTCCTCCAGGCCCTGGGTACCATATCCCTGGTAAAACAATAATTAAAATAAAAAATAATGATATTCTCACCTTCCGGCGGCCCCCGCAGCCTTCCCGCGGCCCCCGCAGCCTTCCCGCCTTCAGCGACGCTCCCGGCAACTTCCGGTCCCAAGAGTCCTTTGCGAGAATCACCCAGATGGCATAGCGGTCTCGCGAGATGCTACGTCATCGGTGTGATTTGTTGCAAAGCACTCCTGGGACCGGAAGTTGCCGGGAGCGTCGCTGAAGGCGGGAAGGCTGCGGGGGCCGCCGGAAGGTGAGAATATCATTATTTATTATTTTTTTTATTATTTTTACATTAGATCTTTTTACTATTGATGCGACATAGGCGGCATCAATAGTAAAAAGTTGGTCACACTTGTCAAATACTATGTTTGACTCGTGTGACCAACCTGTCAATCAGTTTTCCAAGCGATGCTACAGATCGCTAGGAAAACGCTAGCATTCTGCAAGCTAATTACGCTTGCAAAACGCTATTATTCTGGCGGGAATCAGCATAAAACACGGATTTTGGTAAAGACTTACCTGTAAAATCCTTTTCAGCGAAGGAAGGAAGAGAGACACAGTAATTCATTACTGATGGGTAGGCGGAGCCCAGATCAGGATGTTACCTCAGATCAAAAGAGTGATGACTGGCTGGCCCCTCCAGCTCGGGCTCCTCCTACTCAGCTCCAGTCGTATCAAAGCTTTTAGGAAAGAGCCAAGATCACCAGCGGAGCAACATAACCCCTTCTGAAGGAACTTCAGAGAAAAAACACAAGGATACAGGTTATGCATGCAAAGAAAGCCAAAAACCACAGAGTTCCAGGTACTACTCACGGAACCTGACTACTGCGATGAGCTGGCGATGCTGGAACAGAGCCTTAGCGCGCTGACCTCAGCCCAGATAATCGCTATCAGATAAGGGTCGCGCTGCATCTGAAAACATCAACACACTTCTGCCGTGGGAGGGTGCTGTGTCTCTCTTCCTTCCTTCGCTGAAAAGGATTTTACAGGTAAGTCTTTACCAAAATCCGTGTTTCAGCTGCAGATGAAGGAAGAGAGCCACAGTAATTCATTACTGATGGGACGTCCCAAAGCAGTTCAAAAATAAGGGTGGGAAAAAACCAACAAAAGGCAGAAACCCAACAACCTTAACAACAAAGCGCAACCAGCGCTAAACACAAGTTCATCCAGAACTTTAAACTACAGCTGCCTGCAGGACCCTACGTCCGAGGGCTGCATCAGCGGAAGCACTGACGTCCACTTTATAAAATCTTGTAAACGTGTGGACAGAGCGCCAAGTCGCCGCTCGGCAAAGCTGCACTGCCGAAGCACCTTGATGAAAAGCCCACGATGAAGCCACAGCTCTCGTGGAATGGGCTCGAATCTTAATCGGGCAAGATTCACCCCGAAGACGGTAAGCTTCCAAAATAGCTGACCGGATCCAACGAGCTATAAAACCCTTGGAAGCTCGTTGACCACGCCGACGACCTGCCGGAACCACAAACAGGGAGTCCGTCTTACGAAAACCTTGAGTAATAGATAGATAAAACTTCAAGGCCCGCACTAAATCCAATGTGTGTAAATCTCGCTCTTTCGTATTCTTCGGATCCGGACAGAGTGAAGGCAACACAATATCCTGGTTAACATGAAATTGTGACACCACTTTAGGCAAAAAATCACCCCGAGTGCGAAGCACTACACGATCCGGAAAAAACTCCAGAAAAGGAGGCGAGCAAGAAAGAGCTGCCAATTCAGAAACTCTCCTCAAGGAAGTGACTGCAACAAGGAAAGCCACCTTCCAAGAAAGTAAAGAAAGGCTAGCAGAAACCATAGGTTCAAAAGGTTTATGCTGAAGAGCCTCCAAAACAAGGTTGAACCGCCAAGGAGACACGGTTGCCTTCCGCGGCGGAACTTACGAGAGATACCTCGGAAAAAGGAGAGCACGTCTCTATTCGAAGCAATGGTTCTCCGGAACAATAAGGACAGAGCAGAAATCTGACCATTCAGAGTGCTAACTGCCAAACCCTTGTCTAGCCCATGCTGCAGAAAAGCCAACAGGTTGGGAATGGAAAATTTTCTCGGGTTCCGAGAAGACCCCAAACACCACGAAAAGAAGGTTTCCCAAATTTTGTGGTAAATCCTAGAAGTAGCCGGACATCTGCAGCACGAAGGGTAGCAATGACCTCGGCTGAAAAACCTCTACGGGTCAAGATTTCGGTCTCAAGAGCCACGCCGTCAAACGCAGGGACATCAAGTCCGGATGACAAATGGATATTGGCGGGAATACATAGATCAGCTCGAACTGATCCCACTGAGCCACTAGAGCATCCACCGCCACCGCCTTCGGGTCCTTGTACCTGGACATGAATGTCGGTAACTTGGCATTGGACCTGGATGCCATCAAATCCACTTGGGGGGTTCCCCAGCGAGAGCACAGTAGTGCAAAGACTTCCGGGTGGAGGCTCCATTCCCCGGGATCCATCCTTCTGCGACTGAGAAAGTTCGCTGTAATATTCTGAACCCCTGGAATGTGAATCGCCGAAATGGCTGGCACATTGGCCTCTGCCCAAATCAGAATTCGGGACACCTCTACCAAGAGTCTGGAACTCCTTGTCCCACCTTGGTGATTGATATACGCGACAGCCGTCGCATTGTCTGTCTGCACACGGACTGGCAGACCGCTCAAAGGGACCGTCCAATGTTGGAGGCAAAGAAAAATCGCCCTCAATTCCAGGATGTTGATCGGAAGCACAGACTCTTCCGGTGACCATACCCCCTGAATCCAGAGATTGGTCCAAACACCCCCCAGCCCGTCAGGCTGGCATCGGTGGTTATGACTGACCACTTCAGAGGGAGGAAAGACTTCCCCAGGGAGAATGCCCCTGGACGTAACCACCATTCTAGAGAATCCCGCACCGCGCGAGAAATGGTGACACTGCAATCCAGCGATTGCGACTGGTTCCATCGACTCAAGATGAACCTTTGAAGAGTCCTGGAGTGGAACTGGGCAAAAGGAATTGCCTCCATGGACGCCACCATCAGTCCCAGAAGACGCATACACTTCCGTAGGGACATTGCCGTTGAGGCTGTCATAATCTGTACATGTCGAAGAAGACATGACTGTTTGTCTGGTGGTAAGGAAACTACCGACCGAAACGTGTCGAGATGCATTCCCAAAAAGAGAATTGTCCTTGATGGTTCCAGGGACGACTTCTCCCAATTGACCAGCCAACCGAAGTCTTTCAGAAACTGAAGAGACAAATCCCGAGCCGTCAATGCCTCCTCCTCCGAGGAAGACACGATCAAAAGATCGTCCAGATAAGGGAGAATCGTAATCCCCTGTCTTCGAAGGAGTGCCATGAGGGGCGCCAGAACTTTTGTAAAGACCCTTGGCGCTGAGGCTAAGCCGAACGGCAGAGCCACGAACTGGTAATGATTCTGACCTATGGCAAATCGAAGAAAGCGCTGATGAGCCTTTCCGATGGGAATATGCAAATAGGCGTCGCGAATGTCGATTGACACCAGAAAATCGTTCTGTGACAGAGCTGCCACAACGGAACGAAGCGACTCCATGCGAAATTTCCGGGTATGCCGGTTTAATCGCTTGAGATCCAGAATCGGGCGAAATTTGTTCTCCTTTTTGGGAACTATAAAAAGGTTGGAATAAAAACCTTTTCCTCGGTCCTCTGACGGAACCGGTATCACTACACCCTTTTGTAGTAGCGATTCGACCTCTCGCTGTAGAGCGACAACAAGCTCGGGTTCCGACGGAACGCGAGATTGACAAAAAACATTTGGGGGTTGAGAAGCAAACTCTATGAAATAGCCTGCCGACACTATCCGCGTTACCCAGGAATCTGGAACGCGAGCCATCCAAGTCTCCTTGAAAAGAAGCAGGCGACCCCCCACTCGAGAATCCTCGAGTGGACCCCTGGCGTCAATCCGACTTTGCGGGTTTCTTGTCAAGTTCCCGCTTGCTCTGGCGGAAACTCTGCTTCCAGGGAGTACGAGTTTTCTGAGAGGATTTCTTTCCTGAGAAAGAAGGACGACCCGATCCCCACGAGGAGTGACTAGATCGTCCTCGGCCCCGAAAGGACCGCCGACCACTATAAACACCAGGCTTACTGGACACCGAGGCCATGGCCCTTCGCTGTGGTAATGCTGATTCCTTTGCCTTAGCCTTGGAAATCAGCTCTGTGAGGTCGGATCCAAAAAGATGGCCACCCTTGTAAGGTAAGGCCAACAACTTGTTTGGAAACTGCGTCCCCGGCCCACTGTCTGAGCCATAAAGCTCTTCTGACTGTGACCGCTGAAGCTTGCGCTTTGGCCAGCAGAGATGCCGTATCCAGACCGGCATCAAAGATATAACAGACTGCCGTTTCTAACCATTCACAAGTTTCCCGTATCTCAGATAACGGAGATTCATTTTGCAACTCCGTCTTCAGACGTGCCAACCAGCTTAGAGAAGCTCTAGCAGCACACATGGATCCTAGCACTGCTCGAAATCCATGACCCGCAGCCTCATAGCTTGCTTTTGCCGCCAATTCTGCCTTTCTATCCAAAGGCTCCTGTAAGCTCGCTTTTCCCTTAATAGGGAGTAGAGAGGATTTACTAAGCTGAGACAAAGACACATCTACTTCAGGAGCAGAAGTCCAACTAGCCTTTAACTCCGTAGAGCAAGGATAAAGTGTATCAAAGAAATGCGTTCCATGAAAACGCTTATCTGGACATAGACGTTCCTCCTCTATTACACCATTAAGCTCATCCAGAGCTGGCAATGTTGTGCGCGAAGCACGGGACTCCTGGAAAATGCGTGCTGATTTACCAGGACGACTAGTTACCTCCTCCGGTAACTGTAGTATATCTCTCATGGCTTCAATTAATGCCTCCGTACGCTTCGCCATAGAGGAACGCCCCTGCGGCTCGTCCGCATCTGAATCGGATATTTCTCCATCCGAATTTAAAGGGGAACTCTGCCCAATATCAGATACATCTGACTCGCTCCGTGTAGAGGCCGGTAACGGCCTGCGTCGCTTCCTCTGAGAGGAATTAGCAGACACATATTGACCTAAAAGGTCAGATAAGTTATTAATCGATCGAGCGATATCATCCAATTTACCACCGCTGTCGACCGCAGCGCTAGACGCTGTGGAGGTCTGCGTATCTGATTGCCGCAATGGCACTGGGACGTGAACCGCGGCATCTGAACTCTGTTCAGACATGTCTCGCCTGTAAGAGCAGGTCAAGCGGTAATACCAGCAAAAAACTATGCGGTTTTTTTTTTTTTTTTTTTTTTTTTTTTTTTTTTCAAACGCTGAAGGGTTAACGCTCCACCAAGCAGAGTTACCCCAGCGGTATTCAGTCAGCAAATTTAGCAGGTAGAAATAACCCTCAAAGGGGTTAATATTGCAAACTCACCAAATATATATATATTTGTGAGCCCCAGCCAATTTTTTATGTCTCTGATGAGACAGCAGCTGCAGGATAGCGATCGCTGCGCTGCGGGGTGAGGAATCCGCACTCACCCAGCTGGCCGTGGTGTCTATATGAGGAGGGGAGCGGTCCGAGGAGCCCAGGAGCCTGAGTAATGGCCGCCATAGTGAGGGGGTCGCAGGAGAAAAGCCAGAGCGCGCGTCTTCCTGCTCAAAAGACCGGGATAGATAGGCCACGCCCCCTGCTAGCTCAAATAATGAGCGCGAACTCTCCCCGCTCCTGCTCCTCTCTGTCCTGCAGCTATCTGCCTGCGGACAAAAAATCACCACATCTGCATGTAGTAGCGCTGTCACAGTAGCGCTGAAGCATACTGACATTACATGTAGTAGCGCTGTCACAGTAGCGTTGAAGCATACTGACATTACATGTAGTAGCGCTGTCACAGCAGCGTTGAAGCATACTGACATTACATGTAGTAGCGCTGTCACAGCAGCGCTGAAGCATACTGACATTACATGTAGTAGCGCTGTCACAGTAGCGTTGAAGCATACTGACATTACATATAGTAGCGCTGTCACAGTAGCGCTGAAGCATACTGACATTACATGTAGTAGCGCTGTCACAGTAGCGCTGAAGCATACTGACATTACATGTAGTAGCGCTGTCACAGTAGCGCTGAAGCATACTGACATTACATGTAGTAGCGCTGTCACAGTAGCGCTGAAGCATACTGACATACATGTAGTAACGCTGTCACAGCAGCACTGAAGCATACTGACATACATGTAGTAACGCTGTTTTCACAGTAGCGCTGAAGCATACTGACATTAGTAATAGCGCTGCTCATTCAGACGCTAAAGCACTCACACATAATTATTATTAAAATTTGTGTGGAGTACTCACCAGCCAAGGCGCCACAGGGACCCTCAGGGGTTTCTGGCGCAGTGCCCATGCTTCCCTCCAGGGCGAAGAACGCAGTGACCGCACGTGTGGTTTGCGTTCCCGCCAGAGAAGCTCTCCTCATCCCCCAGGGCCGGCAAGGATTCTGCAGGGACTTTGAGTAAATACAGATCCGCCAAGGGAGAGGTTGGGGTACAGCAGCGCTGATACCCCTGAGACCTCTAGACCAACTAGTGATCCAAGTCTCCTGTCCGAATATTAAAATAATAAAATTTTCTGAGGAGCTGCATTAGCAGCGACCATCCTCTGGACCTCAAATCTTAGACTGGAGCTGAGTAGGAGGAGCCCGAGCTGGAGGGGCCAGCCAGTCATCACTCTTTTGATCTGAGGTAACATCCTGATCTGGGGCTCCGCCTACCCATCAGTAATGAATTACTGTGGCTCTCTTCCTTCATCTGCAGCTGAAAAAACGTGCGTATTTCCTGCGGGAGAAGTGCGGGATTGCCGCGGAAATTTCCGCGGCAATTCCGCAACGTGTGAACTTAGCCAGAAGGTTTTTGCATTTTGAGGGACAAGTTTAAATTTTGAATGAGATATAATTTTACCATGTAATGTACGGAAAACGTGGGGGAAGGGGAATGAAAAATGGTAAAGATAAACACCGCGATTCTGTCTTTGTTTTGTGGGTTTTGTTGTTACGGTGTACATTGTGCAGTAAAAATATACTTTAGTCAGTACGATTATGATGATACAGACATATATGGTTTATTTTGCATTTAAAGGGGTTGTCCACTACTAGAACAATCCCTTCTTGATATAAATGTCTGGCCTCAATAAAATAAAAAAAACCCTATACTCCTCTCCAATGCCGGCGCCATTCCAGCGGTGTCGGCACGCGCTCTCCCTGGGGCTCTCGTGCGGTTGTTGTGAAACGTGACCCCGGAGGCCAATCAGCGCTGGCGTCACTGTCCCCGTCTACATACGGACCGAACATGATCAGGAAGTTAGAGACCAGGTGAGACTTTATTTAGTGCTAATTTTTATCAAGGGGGCATGGATCATAGGATTTTTATGAGGACGTGTCTTTAGCTGCTCTGCATTATAACCTTGTAAGACCATAAAAATTTGCTCCAAATAAAAATGCCCATATTTCTGGAACCGTATTGTGGATTCTTAGAAAATATGAAAACAAAATGCTCAGGGGAGCAATGTGAATAAAATATGAGCAAAAACTGGGTATTTTTGAAATGGTGACAGGTCTTTTTTAAAAGTGTATGGCACGAAGTGGCCAATTTTGGATATGGCATGTATTTAACCCCTTCATGACCTGTGACACAGCGTATGTGTCATGAAAGGATCGCGTTCCTGCGGGTCGGGTGACTGGGGTCACTGAAAGGTCACCCAACACGCAGGCACAAGACCCTTTGTGCTTCACCACAGGGGGGGTTGGCTTAACCCCTACGTGGCTACGATCGCTCTGATTGGCTGTTAAAAGTGAATCAGTGCTCCCTTTATTCCGAGCCCCGACGTGTGCCCAAACAGTGGTTTACCCCCACATGTGGGGTATCAGCGTACTCAGTAAAAATTGCACAACAACTTTGGGGGTCTAATTTCTCCTGTTACTCTTGGGAAAAAAAATTGGGGACTAAAAAAATTATTTTTGTGGAAAAAAAAATGATTTTTTTATTTTCACAGCTCTGCGTTATAAACTTCTGTGAAGAACTTGGAGATTCAAAGTGCTCACCACACATCTAGAGAAGTTCCTTGGGGGATCTAGCTTCCAAAATGGGGCCACTTGGGGTGGTTTCTACTGTTTAGGCACATCATGGGCTCTGCAAACGTAACATGACGCCCGCAGACCATTCCATCAAGTCTGCATTTCAAAACATCACTACTTCCCTTCCGAGCCCCGACGAGTGCCCATACAGTAGTTTTCTCCCACATATGGGGTACCAGTGTACTCAGGACAAACTGTACAACAAGTTTTGGGGTCCAATTTCTCCTGTTACCCTTGTGAAAATAAAAAATTGTGGGTTAAAAAAATCAGTTTTTGAGGAAAAAAATGATTTTTTGTTTTTACAGCTCTGCATTATAAACTTCTGTGAAGCACGTGGGGGTTCAAGGTGCTCACCACACATCTGGATAAGTTCCTTGGGGGTCTAGTTTACAAAATGGGGTCACTTGTGGTTGGTTTCTACTGTTTGGGCACATCAGGGGCTCTGCAAACGTAACAAGATGCCAGCAGACCATTCCATCAAGTCGGCATTTCAAAGCGTCACTACATCCCTTCCGAGCACTGAAGTGTGCCCAAACAGTGGTAACCCCCCACATATGGGGTACCAGCGTACTCAGGACAAACTGGACAACAACTTTTGGGGTCCAATTTCTCCTGTAACCATTGTGAAAATAAAAAATAGGGGGCTAAAAAAATCATTTTTTGAGAAAAAAAATGATTTTTTATTTTCAAGGCTGTGCGTTATAAACTTCTGTATAGCACCTGGGGGTTCAAAGTGCTCACTGTGCATCTAAATAAGTTCCTTAGGGGGTCTTGTTTCCAAAATGGGGTCATTTGTGGGGGAGCTCCAAAGTTTAGGCACACAGGGGCTCTCCAAACACGACATGGTGTCCGCTAACGATTAGAGCTAATTTTCCATTAAAGTCAAATGGCGCTCCTTCCCTTCTGACCCCTGCTGTGCACCCAAACAGTGGTTCCCCCTCATATGGGACACCAGCGAACTCAGGAAAAACTGGACAACAACTTTTGGTGTCCAATTTATCCTGTTACCCTTGGGAAAATAAAAAAAATAGGCTAAAAAATCATTTTTGAGAAACAAAAATGATTTATTTTCATTGCTCTGCGTTTATAAACTTCTGTGAAGCACTTGGGGGTTCAAAGTGCTCACTACACATCTAGATAAGCTCCTTGGGGGGTCTAGTTTCCAAAATGGGGTCTCTTGTGGGGGGTTTCTACTGTTTAGGCACATCAGGGGCTCTGCAAACGCAACATGACGCCCGCAAAACATTCCATCAAGTCTGCATTCCAAAATGGGGCTCCTTCCCTTCTGAGCTCTCCCATGCGCCAAAACAGTGGTTCCCCCCCACATATGGGGTATTGGTGTACTCAGGACAAATTGCACAACAACTTTTGTGGTCCAATTTCTCCTGTTACCCTTGTGAAAATAAAAATTAGCGGGCTAAAAAATCATTTTTGAGGAAAAAAATGATTCTTTTATTTTCACTGCTCTGCGTTATAAACTTCTGTGAAGCACTTGGGGGTTCAGAGTGCTCACAACACATCTAGATAAGTTCCATAAGAGGTCTAGTTTCCAAAATGGTGTCACATTGGGGTTTTTTCATTGTTTAGGCACACAGGGGCTCTCCAAACACATCATGGTGTCCGCTAATGATTGGAGCTAATTTTCCATTCAAAAAGTCAAATGGCGCTCCTTCCCTTCTGAGCCCTGCCGTGCGCCCAAACAGTGGTTTATGACCACATATGAGGTATCTGTGTACTCAGGAGAAATTGCCCAACAAATTTTAGGATCCATTTTATCCTGTTGCCCATGTAAAAATGAAAAAATTGATGCTAAAAGAAAATTTTTGTTGGAAAAATTAAAATGTCCATTTTTTCCTTCCACGTTTCTTTAGTTCCTGTGAAGCACCTGAAGGGTTAATAATCTTCTTGAATGTAGTTTTGAGTAGCTTGAGGGGTGCAGTTTTTATAATGTTGTCACTTTTGGGTATTTTCTGCCATATAGACCCCTCAAAGTGTCTTCAAATGTGAGGTGGTCCCTAAAAAAATGGTTTTGTAAATTTTGCTGTAAAAATGAGAAATCGCTGGTCAAATTTTAACTCTTATAATTTCCTAAAAAAAAAAATTTTTGCTTCCAAAATTGTGCTGACGCAAAGAAGACAAGTGGGAAATTTTATTTATTAACTATTTTGTGTCACATAACTCTCTGGTTTAACAGAATAAAAATTCAAAATTTGAAAATTGCAAAATTTTCAAAATTTTCGCAAAATTTTCACAAATAAACGCAAAAATGATCGACCTAAATTTACCACTAACATGAAGCCCAATATGTCACGAAAAAACAATCTCAGAATCGCTAGGATCCGTTGAAGCGTTCTTGAGTTATTACCTCATAAAGGGAAACTGGTCAGAATTACAAAAAAATAGCAAGGTCATGAAGGGGTTAAGAGGGCATTCTAGGTACTGTATGTTTCTAGAAAGGGATTGTTTGGTACTTTCACAGGCATTTCTTAGCTGTTATGTACAGTGGCATGTAAAAGTTTGTGCACCCCTGGTCAAAATTACTGTTATTGTGTACAGTTAAGCAAATTGAAGATGAAATGACCTTTAACCCCTTAATGTCCACTGACGTGCAGAGTCCGTCATGGCAAGGTGCCAGTTCCGCACCAGGACGGACTCTGCACGTCATGCCTTTGATCTACCACTGCGTGTAAACACGCAGTGGTAGATCAGTGCCGACAGCTGTCACAGACAGCTGACAGGCACGGCAAGCGGTGCGGGGACCTTTGCCGTCGGTCCCCGCACTCACAGCGCTGTGATTGGTCAGTCAATCTGACTGACCAAACACAGCAGCGATCGCGCAGGAGAAGCTGAAATTTCAGCTTCCCCAGCGCGATCAGTGCAGGAGCCGGCGCTGCAGTGGCCAGGCTTCCTGCACTGACAGCCAGGAGCGGAGCCCCCACCGCCCCTGGCTGTTAACCCCCTGACTGCTGCGATTGAGCGCGATCGCAGAGCTCAGTGGGGGAGGCAGAGGGTCGGGAGCTCCCTCTGCCTCAGATCAGCGCCACTGCAATGTATTTGCAGGGCCTGATCTCTGCCTTGATGACCCGGGGTTGTCATGACAACCTCCGGGTCATCTAGCTACGGGAAGCTGCTGTGATCATGTCACAGCAGCTTCCACTATAGTTGCAATGCATTGCAATGCCAGAGCATTGCAATGCATTGTAACTGCAATCAAAAGTAAAAAAAGTGAAAGTCCCATAAAGGGACAAGTTGAAAAAAATCATTTTTTAAAAAAAATTGTAAAAAAAATATTAAAAAATAATTTAAAAAATCCCCTAAAAAATACACATTTTTATGTAATAAAAAAATAAAAAACAAAAAAAATACACATGTTAGGTATCGCCATGTCCGTAAAAATCCATCTATAAAAGCATAACCCTAGTTAACCCCTTCAGTGAAAGCCGTAAAAAAAAAAACACAAAAAAGTAGTAAATTATACTTTTTCCAAGCGGTATCATTATACCGCTTGGAAAAAGTGCAATAAAACGCGATCAAAAAGTCAGATATAAATAATCATGGTACCGCTGAAAACGTCATCTTGTCCCGCAAAAAACAAGCCGCTATACAGCATCATCAACGAAAAAATAAAAAAGTTATAGCTCGCGGAATAAACTGATGCAAAAATAATTATTTTTTCTATAAAATTCTTTATTGTGTAAAAAACGCCAAAACATAAAAAAAATATATAAATGAGGTATCGCTGTAACGTAGTGACCCGAAGAATAAAGCTGCTTTATCAATTTTACCACACGCGGAACGGGGGAAAAAAAATAAAAAAAAACCCCAATTCCTGAATTGCTGGTTTTTGTTCATTCTGCTTCCACAAAAATCGGAATAGGAAGCGATCAAAAAACGTTATGTGCCCGAATATGGTACCAATAAATACGTCAGCTCGTCCCGCAAAAAATAAGCCCACAGATAACTCTGTCGGCCGAAATATGGAAAAATTATAGCTCTCAAAATACGGCGATGCAAAAAATTCTTACAAAAAATTATTCCAAAAAAAAGCATCTTTTAGAGTGTGACAGAAGCTAAACATGAAAAAAGGATGTAAATCTGGTATCGCTGTAATCGTACCGATCCGAGGAATAAAGTCGCCTAATCACTAATATCGCACGAGGAACGGCGTAAAAAAGAAAACCAATTCTTCACCTTTGGTAGATTTGTTCATTGTGCCTCCCAAAGATCGCAGTAAGGCGATCACAGTGGTTCCCCCCGCATATGGGGTATCAGCGTACTCAGGACAAAATGCACAATAGCTTTTGGAGTCCTATTTCTCCTGTTCCCTTATAAAAATAAAAATTTGGGGGCAAAAAGGTCATTTTTGTGGAAAAAAATATGATTTTTTTTATTTTCACGGCTCTACGTTATAAACTTCTGTGAAGCCCTTGGGGATTCAAAGTGCTGACCACACATCTAGATAAGTTCCTTGGGGGGTCTAGTTTGCAAAATGGGGTCATTTGTGGGGGGTTTCTACTGTTTAGGCACATAAGGGGCTCTCCAAGCGCGACATGACACCCGCAGACCATTCCATCAAAGTCTGCATTTAAAAACGGTGCTCCTTCCCTTCCGATCTCTGCCATGCGTCAAAATAGTGGTTCCCCCCCACATATGGGATATCAGCGTACTCAGGACAAATGGCACAATAGCTTTTGGGGTCCTATTTCTCCTGTTACCATTATAAAAATAAAAATTTGGGGCGAAAAGATTATTTTTGTGGAAAAAAATATGATTTTTTTATTTTCACGGCTCTACGTTATAAACTTCTGTGAAGCACTTGGGGGTTCAAAGTGCTCACCACACATCTAGAAAAGTTCCTTGGGGGGTCTAGTTTCCAAAATGGAGTCACTTGTGGGGGGTTTCTACTGTTTAGGCACATCAGGGGCTATCCAAACGTGACATGACACCCACAGACCATTCCATCAAAGTCTGCATTTGAAAAAGGCGCTACTTCCCTTTCGAGCTCTGCCATGCGTCAAAATAGTGGTTCCCCCCCACATATGGGATATCAGCGTACTCAGGACAAATTGCACAATAGCTTTTGGGGTCCTATTTCTCATGTTACCATTATAAAAATAAAAATTTGGGGCAAAAAGATTATTTTTGTGGAAAAAAATATGATTTTTTTATTTTCACGGCTCTACGTTATAAACTTCTGTGAAGCACTTGGGGGTTCAAAGTGCTCACCACACATCTAGAAAAGTTCCTTGGGGGGTCTAGTTTCCAAAATGGAGTCACTTGTGGGGGGTTTCTACTGTTTAGGCACATCAGGGGCTATCCAAACGTGACATGACACCCACAGACCATTCCATCAAAGTCTGCATTTGAAAAAGGCGCTACTTCCCTTTCGAGCTCTGCCATGCGTCAAAATAGTGGTTTACCCCCACATATGGGGTATCAGCGTACTCAGGACAAATTGCACAATAACTTTTGGGGTCCTGTTACCCTTTGGAAAATAACAATTGGGGGTGGAAAGATCATTTTTGTGGAAAAGATATGATTTTTTAATTTTACTGCTCTACGTTATAACCTTCTGTGAAGCCCTTGGGGGTTCAAAGCTCTCACCACACATCTAGATAAGTTCCTTGGGGGGTCTAGTTTCCAAAATGGGGTCACTTGTGGGGGGTTTCCACTGTTTAGGCACACAGGGACTCTCCAAATACGACATGGCATCCAATCTCAATTCCAGCCAAAAAAGTCAAATGGCGCTGCTTCCCTTCCGAGCTCTGCCATGCGCCCAAATAGTGGTTTACCCCCACCTATGGGGTATCAGCGTACTCAGGACTAATTGCACAATAAATTTTGGGGTCCTTTTATCCTTTGGAAAATAAAAATTGGGATGAAAAGATCATTTTTGTGGAAAAAAAATATGATTTTTTAATTTATGGCTCTACGTTATAACCTTCTGTGAAGCGCTTGGGGGTTAAAAGCTCTCACAACACATTTAGATAAGTTCCTTGGGGGTCTAGTTTCCAAAATGGGGTCACTTGTGGGGGGTTTCCACTGTTTAGGCACACAGGGACTCTCCAAATGCGACATGGCGTCCAATCTCAATTCCAGCCAAAAAAGTCAAATGGCGCTGCTTCCATTCCGAGCTCTGCCATGCGCCCAAATAGTGGTTTACCCCCACACATGGTATATCGGTGTACTCTGGAGAAATTGTACAACAAATATTGTGGTTCATTTTCTCTGATACCCTTGACAAAATTTAAAAAAATTGTGTCGAAAGAAAAATTTTGGGAAAAAAGTTAAATGTTCATTTTTTCCTTCCACATTGCTTCAATTCTTGTGAAGTACCTAAAGGGTTAATAAACTTCTTGAATGTGGCTTTGAAAACATTGAGGGGTGCAGTTTTTAGAATGGTGTCACTTTTGGGTATTTTCTGTCATATTGACCCCTCAAATTCACTTCAAATGTGAGGTGGTCCCTAAAAAAATGGTTTTGTAAATTTTGTTGGAAAAATGAGAAATTGCTGGTCAACTTTTAACACTTATAACTTCGTAACAAAAAAAAATTTTGGTTCCAAAATTGTGCTGATGTAAAGTAGACATGTGGGAAATGTTATTTATTAACTAATTTTTGTGACATATCTCTCTGATTTAATGGCATAAAAATTAAAAGTTTGAAAATTGCAAAATTTTCAAAATTTTTTGCCATATTTCCATTTTTTTCATAAAAAAACGCAAGTTATATTGAAGAAATTTTACCACTATCATGAAGTACAATATGTCACGAGAAAACAATCTCAGAATCGCCAAGATCCGTAGAAGCGTTCCAGAGTTATAACCTCATAAAGAGACAGTGGTCAGAATTGTAAAAATTGGCCTGGTCTTTAACCTACAAAATGGCTTGGTCATTAAGGGGTTAAAAGGTCTAAAGTTAAAGATGACACATTTCCTTTGTACTTTGGGCAAAAAAAAAAATATATATTTTTTGTTTTTAAATTACAAAAAGGGAAAAGGGCTGATGCATAAGTTTGGGCACCCTCAGAGATGTGTGTGCTCCGATAACTTTGACCAATGTTTCAGACCTTAATTAATTTATTAGGGTTATGGCTTTTTCACCATCATCATTAAGAAAGGCCAGGTGATGCAAATTTCCCAGCTTTATAAAAATCCACCTTCCTCTACTCTTGTGCCAAAAGGCAGCAGCTATGGGTTCTTCTAAGCACCTGCCTAGCACTCTGAAAATGAAAATGGTGGAGGTCCACAAAGCAGGAAAAGGAGATTTTTGTGTACTCACCGTAAAATCCTTTTCTCCGAGACGCTCATTGGGGGACACAAGACCATGGGTGTTATGCTGCTGCCACTAGGAGGACACTAAGCAATACACAGAGAAAGTTAACTCCTCCTCCTGCAGTATACACCCTCTGTTGGCTCAATCCTGAACCAGTTCGCTGCCAAAGCAGTAGGAGCTCATAACAGAGTGCAATATGTCAACAAATCAAAGAAACAACGAGGCTACAGGCTAAACAAGGGTGGGAGCTGTGTCCCCAATGAGCGTCTCGGAGAAAAGGATTTTACGGTGAGTACACAAAAATCTCCTTTTCTCCATCGCCTCATTGGGGGACACAAGACCATGGGACGTCCTAAAGCAGTCCCTGGGTGGGAAGCCATAACAGTAGATGAAGCCTCGTGAACCACATGCATAAAACGCTTAAACAGTCAACAGACAACTTACAGATGCGCAACAGCTGATTGCAGAATTTGTCTGCCAAGTGCCGCATCTGAAGAAAGTTGAGCATGGATGTGGTAATGCTTGACAAAAGTATGAAGACTGGACCAAGTCGCAGCCTTGCACACTTGTTGTGCTGCAGCCTGGTGCCGAATGGCCCAGGAGGCCCCACAGACCGAGTGGAGTGTGCCTTAATCCCAGCCGGGATAGGCTGCCCTTTGACACGGTACGCCTCTTGGATCGCCAAACGGATCCATCTGGCTAACGTGGCTGTTGTGAATGGGTTTGGGGTGAGTTCTGAGCAGAGGCTCCCTCTGGTGGTTACAAGCGGTGCTAGTGAAGATTGTGAGGACTGGGAATCAGGTGTTACTGACTGGTCTTATATAAGGGAGTCATTTTCCCATCAGGGTTGCCGGTGATCAATTGTTCTGGTCTGAATCCTTCATTCCAGTTTCCCTTGTAGCATGCTGTGTCGTGTCTGCATCTCCTGCTTACAGATAAGTCTTTTGCTTCTTTTGTGTTTGTGCTATATTTTTGCATTTTGTACTGCACTTCTTTGGGGGCCTTCAGGGTCCCCTCCGGGGGCTTCTGCCCTCTCAGTTTAGTTCAGCCACTGAGTTTTGTTCTTTTGCTTTTTCCAGTTTTTTCAGTGGCTGCTGTTTTGATTTTGTTACACCAGAGAACTAATTTAGGTGGTAGAGGTCGTGTGATCTCAGGTGATTTTGAAATTAGTAGAGTTGGTGCTTTTCAGGGTTTTCTGGGATTGCAGTAAGTGCCCTTCCTATCCTTTTCTATTTAGATAGTTTGGGCCCCAGCGTTTGCTCATACTATTTTCTTTCTGTGTCAGTATTTCCTCTTGTCTAACCGCCATTACATGTTTGGGGGCTTTCTATTATCTTTGGGGTTCTGCTCCGGGGCAGATAGCTTTCCTGTTTCTGTCTTTAGGTGTAGTTAGTTTCTCAGGCTGTGACGAGGCGTCTAGGACCAACGTAGGAACGCTCCACGGCTGCCTCTAGTTGTGGTGGTTAGTCAGGGTACTGCAATCTCATAGATTCCAACTTCTCTGGTGTATTGCCTTTTTGCCTGCTCTCCTCAGCTACCGAAACATAACACGTGGCCTTGGAAGCAGGCAAACCCTGTCTGCGTCCTTCCGGAAGCACAAACAGTGCGTCTGATTTACGGAAAGATGCAGTTCTCGAAATGTACCTTCGGAGAGCCCTCACCAAGTCCAGGGTGTGAAGGGCCCTTTCAGTACGGTGAGTCGGCGCCGGACAGAACGAGGGCAGGACTATTTCTTCATTGATATGAAAAGCCGAAACGACTTTGGGCAAGAAAGAAGGAGAAGTCCTGAGTACTACCTTGTCCTGGTGAATAATAAGAAAAGGAGATTTACAAGACAAGGCTGCCAATTCCGATACCCGCCTGATAGAGGTAATTGCAACAAGGAAGACAACCTTCCAGGAAAGAAGAGACAAAGGCACTTCCGGCAAAGGCTCGAAGGGGGATTCTTGTAACGAGCTGAGGACCAGATTAAGATCCCAAGGCTCCAAAGGCTTCTTGTAGGGTGGAACGAGATGTGACACTCCTTGGATAAAAGTCCTGACCTGGGACTTAGATGCAATCTGTCGTTGGAAAAGTACAGATAAAGCGGAAATCTGCCCCTTGAGGGAGGAGAGTGCTAACCCCGAGTCCAATCCTGCCTGGAGGAATTCCAGAATGGAAGGGATAGAAAAGACCAAAGGGGAACGACCTTTATCCTTACACCAGGAAAAGAATGTTTTCCAGACACGATGGTAAATGCGGACGGAAACCGGCTTCCTGGCATTGATCATTGTAGAGACAACTTTCTGAGAAAACCCAGCCTGACCTAAGATCCAGGCTTCAATGGCCATACCGTCAAATTCAGCGCTTTCGAATTGTGATGGTAAATTGGACCCTGCGAGAGAAGGTCCGGACGATCCGGTAATCTCCAGGGAACGTCTGCAACGCACTAGTTCGGCATACCACGGACGGCGAGGCCAGTCCGGGGCGACAAGAATGAGAGGAACGCCTTCCGCCTTGATCTTCCGAATCACCCTGGGGATTAACGGAAGAGGTGGAAAGATGTAAGGAAGGCGAAATTGACTCCAAGGGAGGACAAGCGCATCCGAGCCGATGGCTAGTGGATCGCGAGATCGACTTATGAAAGTCTGAACTTTGGCATTCAGTCTGGATGCCATGAGATCCACATCCGGCATTCCCCAACGCTGGCAAATGATGTGAAACATTTCCGGGTGCAGGGACCATTCTCCTGAGTCTAAACCTTGGCGACTGAGAAAGTCGGCCTCCCAACTGTCCACTCCTGGGATGTGAACTGCGGAGACGGGCGAGCGGTTTGACTCGGCCCACCGCAGAATGTGCGATACCTCGATCATCGCTGTTCTGCTCCGAGTGCCTCCCTGACGGTTGTTGTACGCCACGGCCGTGGCGTTGTCTGACTGGATCCGGATGGGACGACCGGCCAGAAGATGATGGAAATGCAATAGGGTTAGTTTGATAGCTCTGATCTCCAGGATGTTGATCGGGAGACGTGTCTCTGGAAGAGACCAGCGGCCCTGAGCCGTGTGGTGAAGGAACACCGCTCCCCATCCGAGGAGACTGGCATCGGTGGTCACTACCAGCCAATGGACAGGCAGAAAAGATTTCCCTTGATTCAGTGATGAAGCATTTGTCCACCATTTTAGTGAGCGTCTGACTCTGGGAGAAAGACGGCAGCGGCAACTTAAGGACGCTGGGTTCCTGTCACAGGATGATATTAGCTCCTGTTGAAGAGGTCGGAGATGGAATTGAGCAAATGTTACTGCCTCGATGGAGGCTACCATTTTCCCCAGGACCTGCATGGCGAATCGTAGAGAGTGGGAGCGGCCTAGAGACAACAGGAGCACTGCCCGCCTCAGAGAAGCAATCTTCTCTGGAGGGAGAGATACCAACCCTTGGGAGGTGTCCAGAATCATTCCCAGAAAAGGAATCTTCTGAGAGGGAATGGGGGAGGACTTGTCCAAATTGACTAGCCAACCCAGGCGATAGAGGGTGTCGACAGTGATCTCGACACTCTCTGCGCAGGCCCGAAAGGTCGGTCCTTTGATGAGCAGGTCGTCCAGGTACGGGAGGACCACCACACCCCGAGAGTGTAAAATTGACATGACGGCCGCCATGACTTTTGTGAATACTCTGGGGGCGGTTGCGAGTCCGAAGGGCAGAGCGGCAGATTGAAAATGCTCCTCTCCGACTGCAAAACGCAGAAACTTTTGATGGCCTCTGAAAATCGGAATGTGTAGATACGCGTCTATGATGTCGATTGACGCCAGGTATCCCTTTGTTTCTAGAGATTCGATGACAGAACGGAGAGATTCCATCCTGAAATGGCGGACTCTGATGAATTTGTTCAGCAATTTTAGGTCCAGAATAGGACGCAAAGAGCCGTCCTTCTTGGGAACCACAAAGAGGTTTGAGTAAAACCCTTTGAATCTTTCCTTGTGAGGAACTGGGACGATGACCCTGCTGGTGCAAAGAATGTTCAAGGCCTGAAGAAAGGGAGTTGCGAGATCCTTGGACTTTGGGGGGCGAGACTGGAAGAAGCGCCTTGGGGGAAGAGACAAGAATTCGATCTTGTATCCGAAGTCTACAAGATCTCGAACCCACCGGTCTTGAACGACCGACTCCCAGACCTCGTGAAACAAGAGTAGGCGGCCGCCTACCCTGATTGGGTCCCCCGTCCCCAGCAAGGAGTCATTGGGAAGATAATTTGCGAGAGGAGGAGCTCTTGTTTCCCGGCTGGGAAAATCTGTTTTTCCAGGGCTGAGAGGACCTGAAAGATGATTGCGAGCCTCTGTCTCTGCGAGAAGAACGGGGTGCCCGGGACAAGGTCGAAGCGGAGGACCAATTAAAGGAGGTCCGAAAAGGCAGGGAGCGGCTTTGGTACTGGGACCGAAAAGGTCGGTTGATTCTACGCTGCGGAAGAAACTTACTTTTGCCACCCGTAGCATCAGAAATAATCTGATCAAGGCGATCTCCAAAGAGACGCCCTGAATGATACGGCAGCGAAGTCAAAGTTCTCTTTGAAGCAGAGTCTGCACGCCACTCTCGGAGCCAAAGGGACCTCCGAATGGCGATAGCATTGGCGGCTGTGAGTGCAGCGCAATTAGCTGCGTCTAAGGACGCATGGACCATGTAGTCGCCCGCCCGAGTAATCTGATAGGCCAGATTACGTGCCTCGGGGGGGAGAGGGATATCATTAGTAGTCTTAACTAGATCCTCAGCCCAGGCCACCATGGCCCTTGCCACCCAGGTGGCCGCGAAAGAAGGAGAGAGAGATGCTCCAGCAGCCTCAAAAATTGATTTGGCAAGGTTGTCGATCTGTCTATCTCAGGGATTCTTAATGGATGAACCATCTGAAACAGACAGAAGGGTTTTAGAAGCTAAGCGAGATACCGGTGGATCTACTACTGGAGATTCGGTCCACTCTTTTGCTACGGATGCTGAAAACGGGTATCGTGCTTTCAGGGACTTCAGTCCTGAAAAACGTCTGTCTGGACGATCCCCATGTCCCTGAACAATGTCCGTAAACTCTGGGAGGTTACCAAACACCTTGTGAGGGCGCTTAGCCCTTTTGAAAGAAATAGGATGATTCGGTTGAGACTCGGGTTCTTCGTATAGCTTCAGGGTTTTATTAACCGCTTCTATGAGAGAGTCTAAGGACTCTTGAAACTCTGGCGAGTTGGGGTCATCGCCCGTATCCGACTCGTACTCAGATTCATGATCACTGAGATTCCTGGGAGAGGGTGAGCGAGAGCCTGAGCTTGCAGATGCCGAAACGCTAGATGGATTGGGGGATTGATTATGGCGGCGTTTTCCAGCCGGCCGCTTTGCTGATGCTGCGGGTCGGCCCCCATCTGATGAGGTCTCTCTGAAGGCTAACGGGCCCCTTTGTGGAAAAGGGATGCCCTGGCTAGAAGAGGAGCCACGGAAGGTATCCAAGGCCCTAGTCAGAGAATCCATGGACTGAGACAGAAACGCAGGCCACCCTGAAGGACCCGGCTCATTGGGATCAGGAATAGGTAGGGACTCCTGAACGGTAGTAGGGGGCTCCTGAGCGGTGGAAGCAGTGGGCTCTTGGGCACATGATGCACAGAATTGGGAACCATGCTTTGACGGCAGGGAAGCGTTGCATGAAGCGCAAGCGGCATACACCACAGTGTGGTTTTTGTCAGGCCTTTTAGAGCCCTTTGATTGCGACATATTTTGCACCTGAGAGCCTGCTGCAGGAGAAGGGTTAAGCGCTGTGTAAGCTTACCCAGGTCCTGTGTCCGAGCCCACGAGAGGAAGATGAGGCGCTGAAGAATAGCCCTTTTGGTATCGCAGCGTTGATCTGAGAGACCGGAAGATGGCTGCCGAGATTATGCTGTTTTGCGCTTCTCGTGGGTCACGAGAAGCGCCAGAAGACATGGGAGGGAAGATGAGGAGAAACTAGGGAGGAGTTAAACACTCCCTGCCAATGGCCGGGTCCTGCACAGCGCACGATGTGGGCGGAGCCAACTAGGAGCGCGGTAAGCCCGCCCTCCTCTTGAGGCTAACCTGGTCTGAAGCCGGGGCCTAAATTTGCGGCGTAAAACAGAACGCACTAGCGGCCTCGCCCGGATCGCAATCGGGGACTTACATTTTGTGACGCCGATCGTGCGACCCGAACGGGATCGCAAAGGCGGCTGCGACGGGGAAAGAACGGTAATCCAGGCGGCGGGGCCGCCGACAGCGCAGCAGACACAGACATCGCAATAATCGGCATTTTTGTGATGTACTCACTGCGGAGCCTCCTGGCTCGGAGTACCGATGGCTGGCGCGTCCATACGTCCTCGATCCACCATCCCTTTCATAGGGAGGCGGAGAGGGTTCCTTTTCAATCATCCTAGCACCAGCCGCTTTCATTAGAGGTGGTGAGGGGTTAAATGTTCCAAAAAATCCGGAGCGCGTCTTACAGCCGATAGACACATGGGGAGAGCGGCCCATTAGAGGGATCCGTCGCCCGATGGTAGCGTTGCAGGAGGGGGTACGTGGAGGCGACACTCCGCGTTCCCGCCTGTTGATGGTTGTGGGAGATCGGGACTTTTCGAACAAGACCCGTCGCCCTTCCAAATTATTGTAAAAAACATTAAAAATAATATTAAGAATAAAAAATGGAAATAATCTTGAGGTCTGAAACCAGACCCTAGTGCCTCCTACAGACACTAAGCAAGAACTGGTTCAGGATTGAGCCAACAGAGGGTGTATACTGCAGGAGGAGGAGTTAACTTTCTCTGTGTATTGCTTAGTGTCCTCCTAGTGGCAGCAGCATAACACCCATGGTCTTGTGTCCCCCAATGAGGCAATGGAGAATAGGCTATAAGAAGATAGCAAAGCGTTTTCAAGTAGCACTTTCCTCAGTTCGATATGTAATTAAGAAGTGGCAGTTACCAGGAATAGTGGCGGTCAAGATAAGGTCTGGAAGACCAAGCAAATTTTCAGTAAAAGCGGCTTGTAGGATTCCTAGAGAGGCAAATCAGAACCCCACTTGACTGCAAAAGACGTTCAGAAAATTTAGACTCAGTCGTGGTACATTATTCTACTGTTCAGAGACACCAGCACAAGTATGGGCTTCATGAACAGTCATCAAAAGAAAACCTCTCCTGCACCCTCACCATAAAATTCAGTGTCAAGTAAGCAAATGTACATCTAAACAAGCCTGATGTGTTTTGGAACTAAGGCCTGTGGACCTATGAGGTTAAAATAGAACTATTTGGCCTCAATGATCAAAAGTATATAAGGAGAAAAAAGGGCACAGAATTTCAGAAAAAGAACATCTCGCCAAGCATTAAGCATGTGGGTGGAACAATCCAATCACGCTTTGTGGTTGCGTTTCAGCAAAAGTCACGAGGAACATTTCATGGGAAGAGGGAAGAATGGATTCCATGACATTTCAACAAATTCTTGATGCAAACATAACACCATCTGTAAAATGCTAAAGTTGAAAAGAGGATGGCTTCTCTAAATGGATAATGATCCTAAACACACATCAAAATCCACAACAGAATACCTCTAAAGGCGCAAACTGAAGTTTTTACAATGGCCCTCACAGTCCACTGATCAGAACATCATTGAAAATCTGTGGCTAGACCTCAAAATAGAAATGCATGCTAGACAACCCAGGAATCTCACCAAACTAGAATTTTCCAAGGAAGAATGGATGAAAACCCTTCAAACAAGAATTGAAACACTCTTGGCTGGCTAAAAAAAGAGTTTACAAGCTGTGATACGTTGAAAGAGGGTGCCAAACCTTTGTTTCGGCCCATTTTCCATTTTCTCATTTTTCAAATGTAAAAGATGAAAAAAAAAAAAAAAAGATATAGATCTTATACTTCTTCAACCCTGCCACTGTATTGCAGTATTTAGTTAAAATGTTATTCCCTTATAAAGCATACTACACAGGCTAGGCTTCACATGAGGACCAAGATGGCATCCATGGGGCAGTGGGTTCTGCATGGTGAACGTAACACAAATCGGGGGGGGGGGGGGGGCAATGGCAGCTGGTGAAAGAGCGCACCTGCAATTGTGTTATTTGAACTGTTATGCAGCAGTAACTGGAGCAAGCCCAAGTTGCTGCTAGAGAGGAAGAATACACTCCCAAGCATTGTCCTGGGTATGTTGCAGGCTCATCTGCTGAGCCTACTACATACACCATGTCTAGGATTTTTTTTTAGTATTTTGTAAACTATGACACTCCTGCACTTCCGAATGTTAGCACAAAATGTGGGCTGCTGCAATATAAGTGGTCACTGACGGTAAAGCAGGAATAAATAAGACTTTTAAAGCCGTACAGGACAATCAAGGGAATGCAATAATCAGAATATATTTAATATTACAGGTAGTGCAGACTAATCCCTAGATTGTCTGCATTCTGCATTTATTTAGGGGTTGTGACTACCTTAAGTCCCATCTAGGAGGACGGCTTGCCACTGGCACATGGGCTAACAGACTGATCGATATATGTGCCATGAACCTGTACGTGAGAAGAATTGATCAATGCATTTCATGTTTGCAAAGTACCATTGCAGTTTGTATACAGCCATCACAGCACACTGGCATCTGTGTATACACTGACAGATCTTCACGGGTCCCATACGCTGTGAATGGAGAAGCAGGGCTGGTGCACTGAAACAGGCAAATGAAGACCTCTATACTTGTGATTGGTGGGGGGTCCAGTAGTGGGTCCCTCTGTGATCAGCGACTTATCACCTATACTGATATTAGTAAATAAGTTGTGATTGTGTGACAACCCTTTAAATGCTGATTATAAAGGAGAGGTTACACTGAAGGAGAATACTGAATGCTGGACCACATAAATCTTTTCTGAGTAAACTCCTTGAAGTTGTAAATTCCACAGGAGCCGGAAAAGGTTTGTACAAGGGAGTGAAGCTGATGTCTGGGCAGTGACTGTCAATGTGATTAATATCCCTCTGTGCAGAATCCCGGAGACTGAAGACTGGAAGAAGCTGCCGTGTGTTAAAGTTAGATGTACATCTTGAAAATCGCTCTGTGAGCCTTTGCCTTATTATAAATGATTTATTCCTAAATGATGTGTAATGACTATGGGGAACACCAGTCAAGGCTCCCAGCGAGTGGTCCGTGAAGGATGGTGCGCGCATGTGTGCGACTACTTTACAATGTGTAACACTAGACGAGGAAGCAATACAATGGGAAACGGGGCAATGTGATTACAAGTCTTGTTTCCCAATCATCTGCTGTAATAAAAGTCTAAGATTTCCTCCTCCTTAAACCCCAGGTGTCTGTGACCCCTTACTGATGATTGCAACATAACCAGACACTTACTAGACTTCTGGAGGAGGAAATATCCAAATGTGATGAAAGAGCCTGATCCAGAATTAAACATATTACATATGGATAATTGTAAAAAAGGATTGTCAGGTTATAATGGTTGCTCCGTCTCATTATCACACCAGGATTTACGGACCGAGAAAGTAAAAGAATGATCTTCAGTGAAATGAAATAGGATTCTTAAAGAGAACCTGTCAGCTGTTTTGGCCGATATAAGATGCAGCCACCACCTTTCAGGGCTGATATATAGCATTCTATAATGCTGTAGATAAGTCCCCGATCCGACCTGAAAGATAAGAAAATAAGTTTTATTATACTCACCGGGGGGCGGTCCAGTCTGATGGGTGTTGCGGGTCTGGGTCCATCGCCTCCCATCTTCTCGCGATGCTGTTCTGCTTGCTTCACAGGCTCCCCGGGATCGCGCTCCTGCGCAGGCGTATGATTTGCCCTGTTGAGGGCAGAGCAAATTCCTGCAGTGCGCAGGCACAGGAAAGGCCCAGCGCCTGCGCAATGCAGGAATTTGCTCTGCCTCAACAGGCAGATAAGTACGCCTGCACAGAAGCGCGATGCAGGGGAGCCTGTGAAGCAAGCAGTAGGCGCCATCGCAAGAAGATGGGAGGCGCCGGATCCGGACCTGCGACATCCATCTGACCAGACCACCCCGGGTAAGTATAGAATGCTGCAAACAAGGAGAACAAAGAGTCGTCGGTGTTATAATAAATAGAAACTTTATTAATGTCTACAAAATCACATACAAACAAAATTGCAAGACAGATTCAATTCGTAGCATAGTAAATAGCATAATAGGATGCCCTGAAAGCACACAGGCAAGGTAACCACGTTTCGCCGGCACAGAGGCACAGCTTTCTCCCTTGAGAAAGCTGTGCTCTGTGCCGGCGAAACGTGCGTCGGGGTGACATCTCGGGTGCGATCCCTCTCCTGTCTCTCTACATTATTACGGTGAGCATTACCTTCTTTTGCAGTCAGTTTTTTCATCTAGGATGCCTCGTACCCTGGTTACCTTGCCTGTGTGCTTTCAGGGCATCCTAGTTATGCTATTTACTATGCTAATGAATTGAAATCTGTCTTGCAATGTTTGGGCTACTATGCCCTTAGGTTTCTCAGTCGCTACATACTTTGTATTTTGACACTTTGTCTATGATTCAGGAGACTCATTGCACCTGCTTGTCTGCACTGTTTCTGTGTGTTTCTATGCTACTATGCTATTTATGTGATTTTGTAGACATTAATAAAGTTTCTATTTTATTATAACACCGACGACTCTTTGTTCCCCTGGTTTGCAATTATCTAATTGAGTGGTGTTTTTGGATATACAAATACCAGAATATTTTTTTGTTATTTTTGTTGGTTTTGTTGCTAATTATCCATGCAGCTGTTGTTGTTTAAAAGTATAGAATACTGTAGATAAGCTCTGAAAGTCAGTGGCCGTATCTTATATCGGCCAAAACTGTTGACAGGTTCCCTTTAATTTATACTTGGCATTTGAAGGGTACCTCAAGCTGCAGATCAGGGTAAAGAAGTAGTGTATTAAACAAGTCCAGACTAGAGTTGGGAGAATCTATTAGTGACAGATTAGTGACCTGGCCGATGTACTGGAGCCAATCTCCTTACCTCCTGGCTTTCGTAGACCTTCTTTTGAGAAGGTGGATTGGTACGCTCGATGCCCAGGAGTGACAGGTCTCTGCCTACATGCGCGTATAGGGAGAGACCTGCCAGTCATTGGCAGCGGGCGGGGAGGATCCGCCAGCGACCCGCCTGTCTGACTAGTCTACACTGCGGCTCCGTCCTCAGCAGCTTATTAAGTTTTTCTTTGAAATGACGTAGCGTTTCAGAGTCAAACATACCTGGCTGAGATCATACAACCTCGTGGATTAGATTGTTTGTGACGATGGAACTATTACTGATGAACCCAATTACAGCCGGGGGATCTGCTAGGGGACGCTGGTGTCGGTAATGTAATTTACCTGTCAGGGCTGTATAGCTACAGCACAGATGAGAATGGAGCTGGGCATACACGTACTATGGTCGGGACGACAGCTATCGCTTCTGATGTCCTTTCCACAGAATACTTGGTTCCTGTGTTCACCATGAGAAACATCCGGCAGCGGCAGAACTCCTCAAAGGATAAACTGAACTAGAAATCACAAGACCCTTACGGGACATTCTCCAGGGACTGGAGAATGTGGAGAGTTGGGAGGACCCATATTAGATGGTCGGAGGCTCCAGCCAACGTTAGTGATTTGTGAATCTACGGTGAATACGGTAAGCCTTAAGCAACGCACATTGATGTTATGTCATTTTAAACCAAATGTTGCATATGACTGTAAGGTGCCGAACAGCATTTTTATAATGTGCCAGATGTCATCTGAAAGAAAATGTATGGGTAGATATATATTTTTTTATTCTATATATTTTTGCATTTTTTTTTTGGTCAAAAGTATAAAAAGATACAAAACCTTCTTTACATCTCCAGCAGCGCACTTCATTACTAAAATGTAGTTTTATAACAGATAACACATGGATACAGGTATGCATTTTCTATATATACAGTGATATACTACATTTTTATTATTTGCTTCACAATATTATCCTATTTTATGATGGTTAATAATAATGTGGCATTGTATTAGTTATGTGCTACGAGAACTTTAATGCAACGGCACCTCTACTGGCCAAAGCATAGAAAACATTCCTTGCAGTTTTAATGTGGTTATTAGGGATTTAAAAGGAAGAACAACCACTTCTGTTCTTGTTTGATTGGTTTATTGAAAATAGAAAGTTAGATATTTTTGAAAGCAAAAGGAAAAAAAAAAATTGTGCAATTCTCGAACGACGCTTTTAATATACAGTTTGGTTCAGGAGCCCCTGGCTTGGGAGCGGTGCACTACATGACACATATTGGTGTGCTCACTACTACACTGCATTATGGCACATTACTGACACTGGTGCCACCATGTACTAAACTCATAGGGCCCAGCTAATTAAAGCTTTTACGCCAGTACTGTGCATGGAGCGGGGCCGGAACGTGGCGACTGCCGCTTATCAAACCCATGATGAGCGGTGGCAACATTCTCCATGCCACTAATCTTACTCAGGCAGGGACTGAAGGTCCACTCCCTGAGGTGACACTCTGATGAACTGAAATAATAATGACAAAGGGATGTCAGGTTCACATCACATTCAGAAAATGTGTTGTAAGGGCCATTATTTGTCCAAGTAACTAATGGTTATGACTGCCATGTTCTTAGTCCTATGTGTTAAAGGGGTAGTCCAGTCACAATACATTTATAGGTCAAACTATCCAATTGTGGGGGTCACGAATATCAGCTCCAGGAGCAGCTGGTCGCAATTAATGAAAGGAGCTTCAGGACCTGTGCAGCTCCATCCAATGTGTAGCAGCTGCTGCCTGATACTGCAGATCAGCTCCTTTTCTTTTAAAGGAACCTCTCAGTACGATTAAACCCCCACCTCTAAAAAATGCATATATGAGCCTGCAGTTCTTTGAAATGAAAATCCATTGACACCTTTTATTTTCTATCTGTTGCTGCATTAAATGAGAAATTAGAGTTAGAATTTACATGTAAATGAGGTGTTACGTGCTCAATAGGTGACAGAGAACTTCCCAGGACTCTGCCTGGCAAGGTTGTTTCCCATTCCCAGCAGCAGCCTTGTTAAAGAGAACCTGTCAGCAGGATAGCGAACAGCAACCTACAGACAGTGTCAGGTCGGCGTCGTTATAATGATTACAATGATACCTGGGTTGGTGAAATCCGTCTTGTGGTTGTTGTGTAATCTTTGTTTTCAGCTTTGAGTTAATGATAATCTCGTGCCCCGGGGCGGCCTGTTGGGGTCTTCATGTGGTGCTCTGCTTAGGTATTCATAATGCACCCTGCTGACAGGTCACTGATCCTTTTGGGTCACTCCCCTTCCCCTTGCCTCTAGCAGCTAAAAACTCCAAAACCTAAGAGGTCATAATTCCTTAATGGACAGTCCAAGGGAGGAGGTTTTTCGCCATCGGATCCAGTTGGGCCCCTACTACGCGTTGAGACAAAACACAGCTTTGCTACCTGGCTCCTAATAGTCATTCTATGTAGCTCCCTGCCCTGGCGTGCTAGAATCGAGACCCTGGAAGGCATTTGGCCCGTTCCAGAGATGAATGAGTTTTAATGAATCAGGCTCCTAGTCTCCATCTGGCTCTCTCTAACTCTGCAACAGTTCAGAGTATAACATATTCCCTGCAAGTGGTGACAGCTGACAGGTTCCCTTTAACCCCTTAATGTCCACTGACGTGCACAGTCCGTCATGGCAAGGTGCCAGTTCCGGCACCAGGACGGACTGTGCACGTCATGCCTTTGATCTACCACTGCGTGTAAACACGCAGTGGTAGATCAGTGCCGACAGCTGTCACAGACAGCTGACAGGCACGGCAAGCGGTGCGGGGACCTTTGCCGTCGGTCCCCGCACCCACAGCGCTGTGATTGGTCAGTCGGGAGCTCCCTCTGCCTCAGATCGGCGCCCTGCAATGTATTTGCAGGGCCCGATCTCTGCCTTGATGACCCGGGGGTTGTCTTGACAACCTCCGGGTCATCTACCGACGGGAAGCTGCTGTGATCATGTCACAGCAGCTTTCATCATAGGTACAATGCATTGCAATGCTGGAGCATTGCAATGTATTGTAACTGCAATAAAAAGTAAAAAAAGTGAAAGTCCCATAAAGGGACAAGTTAATAAAAATCATTTTTTAAAAAAAATTGTAAAAAAAAATATTAAAAAATAATTTAAAAAAAATCCCCTAAAAAATACACATTTTTATGTAATAAAAAAAATAAAAAACAAAAAAAATACACATGTTAGGTATCGCCACGTCCGTAAAAATCCCATCTATAAAAGCGTAACCCTAGTTAACCCCTTCAGTGAAAGCCGTAAAAAAAAAAACACAAAAAAGTAGTAAATTATACTTTTTCCAAGCGGTATCATCATACCGCTTGGAAAAAGTGCAATAACACGCGATCAAAAAGTCAGATATAAATAATCATGGTACCGCTGAAAACGTCATCTTGTTCCGCAAAAAACAAGCCGCTATACAGCATCATCAGCGAAAAAATAAAAAAGTTATAGCTCGCGGATTAAACTGATGCAAAAATAATTATTTTTTCTATAAAATTTTTTATTGTGTAAAAACCGCCAAAACATAAAAAAAATATATAAATGAGGTATCGCTGTAATCGCAGTGACCCGAAGAATGAAGCTGCTTTATCAATTTTACCACACGCGGAACGGAGGGGAAAAAAAAAAAAAAAAAAAACAATTCCTGAATTGCAGGTTTTTGTTCATTCTGCTTCCACAAAAATCGGAATAGGAAGCGATCAAAAACCGTTATGTGCCCGAATATGGTACCAATAAAAACGTCACCTCGTCCCGCAAAAAATAAGCCCACAGATAACTCTGTCGGCCGAAATATGGAAAAATTATAGCTCTCAAAATACGGCGATGCAAAAATTTCTTACAAAAAATTATTCCAAAAAAAAGCGTCTTTTAGAGTGTGACAGAAGCTAAACATGAAAAAAGGATGTAAATCTGGTATCGCCGTAATCGCACCGATCCGAGGAATAAAGTCGCCTAATCACTAATACCGCACGAGGAACGGCGTAAAAAAGAAAACCAATTCTTCACCTTTTGTAGATTTATTCATTGTGCCTCCCAAAGATCGCAGTAAGGCGATCACAGTGGTTCCCCCCCACATATGGGATATCAGCGTACTCAGGACAAAATGCACAATAGCTTTTGGGGTCCTATTTCTCCTGTTACCCTTATAAAAATTTGGGGGCAAAAAGGTCATTTTTGTGGAAAAAAATATGATTTTTTTATTTTCACGGCTCTACGTTCTAAACTTCTGTTGAAGCCCTTGGGGGTTCAAAGTGCTGACCACACATCTAGATAAGTTCCTTGGGGGGTCTAGTTTGCAAAATGGGGTCATTTGTGGGGGGTTTCTACTGTTTAGGCACATCAGGGGCTCTCCAAGCGCGACATGACACCCGCAGACCATTCCATCAAAGTCTGCATTTAAAAACGGTGCTCCTTCCCTTCCGATCTCTGCCATGCGTCAAAATAGTGGTTCCCCCCCACATATGGGATATCAGCGTACTCAGGACAAATTGCACAATAGCTTTTGGGGTCCTATTTCTCCTGTTACCCTTATAAAAATAAAAATTTGGGGGCAAAAAGATTATTTTTGTGGAAAAAAATATGATTTTTTTATTTTCACGGCTCTACGTTATAAACTTCTGTGAAGCACTTGGGGGTTCAAAGTGCTCACCACACATCTAGATAAGTTCCTTGGGGGGTCTAGTTTCCAAAATGGAGTCACTTGTGGGGGGTTTCTACTGTTTAGGCACATCAGGGGCTCTCCAAACGTGACATGACACCCGCAGACCATTCCATCAAAGTCTGCATTTGAAAAAGGCGCTCCTTCCCTTTCGAGCTCTGCCATGCGTCAAAATAGTGGTTTACCCCACATATGGGGTATCAGCATACTCAGGACAAATTGCACAATAACTTTTGGGGTCCTGTTAGCCTTTGGAAAATAACAATTGGGGGTGGAAAGATCATTTTTGTGGAAAAGATATGATTTTTTAATTTTACTGCTCTACGTTATAACCTTCTGTGAAGCCCTTGGGGGTTCAAAGCTCTCACCACACATCTAGATAAGTTCCTTGGGGGGGTCTAGTTTCCAAAATGGGGTCACTTGTGTGGGGTTTCCACTGTTTAGGCACACAGGGGCTCTCCAAATACGACATGGCGTCCAATCTAAATTCCAGCCAAAAAATTCAAATGGCGCTGCTTCCCTTCCGAGCTCTGCCATGCGCCCAAATAGTGGTTTACCCCCACATATGGGGTATCAGCGTACTCAGGACTAATTGCACAATAACTTTTGGGGTCCTTTTATCCTTTGGAAAATAAAAATTGGGATGAAAAGATCATTTTTGTGGAAAAAAATATGATTTTTTTAATTTACGGCTCTACGTTATAACCTTCTGTGAAGCGCTTGGGGGTTAAAAGCTCTCACCACACATCTAGATAAGTTCCTTGGGGGGTCTAGTTTCCAAAATGGGGTCACTTGTGTGGGGTTTCCACTGTTTAGGCACACAGGGGCTCTCCAAATACGACATGGCGTCCAATCTAAATTCCAGCCAAAAAAGTCAAATGGCGCTGCTTCCCTTCCGAGCTCTGCCATGCGCCCAAATAGTGGTTTACCCCCACATATGGGGTATCAGCGTACTTAGGACTAATTGCACAATAACTTTTGGGGTCCTTTTATCCTTTGAAAAATAAAAATTGGGATGAAAAGATCATTTTTGTGGAAAAAATATGATTTTTTTATTTTACGGCTCTACGTTATAACCTTCTGTGAAGCCCTTGGGGGTTAAAAGCTCTCACAACACATTTAGATAAGTTCCTTGGGGGGTCCAGTTTCCAAAATGGGGTCACTTGTGGGGGGTTTCCACTGTTTAGGCACACAGGGACTCTCCAAATGCGACATGGCGTGCAATCTCAATTCCAGCCAAAAAAGTCAAATGGCGCTGCTTCCCTTCCGAGCTCTGCCATGCGCCCAAATAGTGGTTTACCCCCACACATGGGGTATCGGTGTACTGAGGAGAAATTGTACAACAAATATTGTGGTTCATTTTCTCCTGATACCCTTGACAAAATTTAAAAAATTGTGTCGAAAGAAAAATTTTGGGAAAAAAAGTTAAATGTTCATTTTTTCCTTCCACATTGCTTCAATTCTTGTGAAGTACCTAAAGGGTTAATAAACTTCTTGAATGTGGCTTTGAACACGTTGAGGGGTGCAGTTTTTAGAATGGTGTCACTTTTGGGTATTTTCTGTCATATTGACCCTCAAATTCACTTCAAATGTGAGGTGGTCCCTAAAAAAAATGGTTTTGTAAATTTTGTTGGAAAAATGAGAAATCGCTGGTCAACTTTTAACACTGATAACTTCCTAACAAAAAAAATGTTGGTTCCAAAATTGTGCTGATGTAAAGTAGACATGTGGGAAATGTTATATATTAACTAATTTTTGTGACATATCTCTCTGATTTAATGGTATAAAAATTAAAAGTTTGAAAATTGCAAAATTTTTGCCATATTTCCGTTTTTTTCATAAATAAACGCAAGTTATATTGAAGAAATTTTACCACTATCATGAAGTACAATATGTCACGAGAAAACAATCTCAGAATCGCCAAGATCCGTAGAAGCGTTCCAGAGTTATAACCTCATAAAGAGACAGTGGTCAGACTTGTAAAAATTGGCCTGGTCTTTAACCTACAAAATGGCTTGGTCATTAAGGGGTTAATGATTGATTTTTGTCACATACACTCCAGCATATTGCTGTGGCGCCAAATTTTTATGTGCATCACTTTTATGAATATGGTGGATGGCATGCTTTGTGCATATACCTCATTAACAATAAGACACAAAAATTATTAATTACTGCTAATCCTCCTTGTCTCTGCCCATTCCTCACCAGTACATTTGACAGACTGCTAAAAATGCGCTGCTTGACAACCCCTTTAAGGGGTTAAAATAGTAGTACAGCCTAGTGATCACTGTATCACATATGGCACAGGATAGCTGTGGATTCCATAACTATGTGATTCCCGGAAGGCTGGAGCAATCCTCATTATCCATCTGTATGGACCAATATAATCTCATAGGCTCAGAAACTGGGCACCGTTTAAGGGGTATTCCCTCCTCCAACATCTTATCCCAATATGTGGTAGATGAAATAATATTAGCAAATATTTCCAATTAGAAATGTAGTACAATTTTTTTCTTCGCTATGTCTCTTTCCTCATGTGCAGGCATAGCAGGACCTTAGGTATCCATGGTTACGACCACTAGCAACCAGCCAACTGTTGCTTTATGAGTGGACGTAACTATGGATACCCAATGTCTTGCAATGCTTGCTCATGAGGAAAGAGACATAGCAAATCAGAAAAACTATGGTGTATATCTAATTAGAGGTATTTGCTAATACGCTGGAGTGATCCGACAGGTCACAAACTGCTGAGGACTGACCGGAACAGTGCCAATAACAGATAAAGACGGCGGCTGGTGCCTATAACACTGGGGGCAGGGAACTTAGATTAGTGACACCACTCCAGTGCTCCAATAAAAGAAAAAGACGGATTTTGGTAAGAACTTACCTGTAAAATCCTTTTCAGCGAAGGAAGGAAGAGAGACACAGTATTCATTACTGATAGGTAGGCGGAGCCCAGACGGGATAGACACCTCAGATTAAAAAAGCGTGTTGACCGGCCCCTCCAGCTCGGGCTCCTCCTACTCAGCTTTCT
Organism: Oophaga sylvatica; assembly: GCA_033576555.1. NCBI lineage: Eukaryota > Metazoa > Chordata > Amphibia > Anura > Dendrobatidae > Oophaga > Oophaga sylvatica. The sequence continues at coordinate 87,054,627 of JARQOD010000001.1, forward strand.
CCAGTTGTACACAAGCTTAAGGAAGAGCAATATCACCAGCGGAGCAACATAACCCCTTCTGAAGAACTTCAGAGACAAAAACACAAGAATACAGGTTATGCATGCAGATAGGCAAAAAACCACACAGTTCCAGGTACTACTCACGAGACCTGACCACTGCGATGAGCTGGTAATGCTGGAACAGAGCCGTAGCGCGTCGACCTCAGCCCAGAAATCGCTATCAGAGAAGAGCCACGCTGCTTCTGTAAATCAACAACACACTTCTGCCATGGGAGGGAGCTGTGTCTCTCTTCCTTCCTTCGCTGCAGATGGAAGGAAGAGAGCCACAGTATTCATTACTGATGGGACGTCCCAAAGCAGTTCAAAAATTAGGGTGGGAAAAGAAAACCAAAATAGGCAGAAACCCAACAACCTAGATAAAAGCGCAACAGGCGCCAAATACAAGTTAATTAGGAACTTAGCTGCCTGCAGGACCCTACGTCCCAAAGCTGCATCAGCGGAAGCACTAACGTCCACCTTATAGAATTTTGTAAAAGTGTGGACGGAGCGCCAGGTCGCCGCCCGGCAGAGCTGAGCCGCCGAGGTCCCTTGATGGAAGGCCCACGATGAGCCCACAGCCCTCGTGGAGTGAGCTCGAAGTTTAATCGGGCAAGGTTCGTCCTTAAGTCGGTAAGCCTCCAAAATGGCCGACCGAATCCAACAAGCTATAGAATCCTTGGAAGCTCGCTGACCACGTCGACGACCTGCTGGAATCACAAACAGAGAGTCTGATTTCCGAAAACCTTGAGTAACATTCAAGTAGAATTTCAAAGCCCGCACCAAATCCAATGTGTGCAAGGCCCGTTCCTTCGCAGTCCTTGGCCTCGGACAAAGAGAGGGCAACACAATATCCTGGTTAACATGGAATCGCGACACCACCTTAGGTAGGAAGTCGCCCCGAGTGCGAAGCACTACACGATCCGGGTGAAACTCCAAGAAGGGAGGCGAGCAAGAAAGAGCCGCCAACTCAGAAACCCTCCTCAAAGAGGTGACTGCCACTAGGAAGGCCACCTTCCAAGAAAGTAAATAAAGGCTAACAGAAACCATAGGCTCAAAGGGCTGATGTTGAAGAGCCTCCAAAACAAGATTGAGCCGCCAAGGAGATACAGGTGTCCTCCGCGGCGGAAACTGACGGGTTATTCCACGAAAAAAGGAACGCACGTCCCTACGCGAGGCGATAGCCCTCCGAAAAAGTAAGGACAGAGCAGAAACCTGACCCCTCAGGGTGCTAACTGCCAAACCTTTGTCCAACCCGTGTTGCATAAAAGCCAACAAATTGGGAATAGAAAATTTTCTCGGGTTCTTCGAAGAACTCGAACACCACAAAAAGAAGGCTTCCCAAGTCCTGAGGTAAATCTTAGTAGTAGCCGGACTTCTAGCAGCTCGCAGAGTAGCAATGACTTTGGCTGAGAAACCTCTACGGGTCAATATTTCGGTCTCAAGAGCCACGCCGTCAAACGCAGAGACTTCAGGTCTGGATGACGAACGGGCCCTTGGGTTAACAGGTCCAGACGAAGAGGGAGCGAAAATGGCGGTACCGCTAGAAGTGACACTAGTGTCGAGAACCACGTTCTCCTTGGCCAATCTGGAGCTATCAATATAGCTGAGATTCTCTCCAGTCTGATCCGACGGAGTACCAGAGGTAGCATAGAAATCGGCGGGAACACATAGATTAGTTTGAATTGGTCCAACGGGGCCACTAGAGCATCCACCGCTACAGCCTTCGGATCCCTGTACCTGGACACGAATGTCGGTAACTTGGCATTGGCCCTGGATGCCATCAGATCCACTTGGGGAGTTCCCCAACGGGAGCACAGCAGTGCAAAAATTTCCGGATGGAGACTCCATTCTCCGGGATCCATCTTCTCGCGACTTAGGAAGTCCGCTGTGATATTCTGAACTCCTGGAATGTGGATCGCAGAGATGGCTGGGACTCTGGTCTCTGCCCATATCAGGATCCGAGATACCTCCACCATGAGTCTGGAACTCCTTGTCCCGCCTTGGTGATTGATATATGCGACCGCCGTCGCATTGTCTGTCTGCACTCGGACAGGCAGACCGCGTAAAGGGACCGTCCAGTGTTGGAGGCAAAGGAAAATCGCCCTCAATTCGAGGATGTTGATCGGCAAGACAGACTCCTCTGGCGACCATACTCCCTGAATCCAGAGATCGTTCCAAACGCCCCCCCCAGCCCGTCAGGCTGGCATCGGTGGTTATGACTGACCACTTCAGAGTAAGAAAGGACTTCCCCCGAGACAATTCTGTCGGACGGATCCACCATCCTAGAGACTCTCGTACATTGCGGGAGATAACCACACTGCAATCCAGTGAGGTCTGCGACCGATCCCAGCGGTTTAGAATGAACCTTTGGAGCGTCCTGAAATGAAACTGGGCAAACGGAAGTGCCTCCATTGAAGCCACCATCAACCCCAGAAGACGCATACATCTTCGAAGGGACATTGTCACTGAAGACTTCATCACCTGCGTATGTCGGATGAGACATGCTTGCTTGTCTGGAGGTAGAGACACCACTGCTCGTACTGTGTCGAAATGCATCCCCAGAAACAGGATTGATTGTGACGGTTCCAGAGACGACTTCTCCCAATTGACCAGCCACCCGAAGTCCTCCAGGAGCTGAAGGGATAGATTGCGAGCCGTCACAGCCTCCTCCTTTGAGGATGCCACAATCAAAAGGTCGTCCAGATAGGGAAGGATCGTGACTCCCTGTCTTCGAAGTATAGCCATGAGAGGTGCCAGAATCTTTGTAAAGACTCTGGGTGCCGAGGCCAAACCGAATGGTAGAGCCACAAATTGGTAATGATCCTGTCCTATGGCAAAGCGAAGATAACGCTGGTGAGCCCCTCCGATTGGAACGTGCAAATAGGCGTCGCGTATGTCGATTGACACCAAAAATTGTTCTGCGACAATGCTGCCACTACGGAGCGAAGCGACTCCATGCGAAACTTTCGGGTGTGGACATGCCGATTCAATCTTTTGAGATCCAGGACGGGGCGAAACTTTCCCTCTTTTTTGGGAACCACAAAAAGGTTGGAATAAAACCCTCTTCCCCTGTCCTCTGGTGGAACCGGAACCACCACACCCTTCTGTAGAAGAAATTCGACTTCCTGCAGTAAAGCGGCACATAGCTCGGGCTCTGACGGAATGCGAGATTGACAATAACTGTTCGGGGGTCGGGAAGAAAATTCTATGAAATAGCCTGCCGACACAACCCGCGTCACCCAGGAATCTGGGACACGGGAAACCCAAGTCAATTTGAATTGGAGCAGGAGACCCCCCACTCGAGAGCCCTTGAGCGGGACCCTGGCGTCAATCCGCCTTAGAGGGCTTTTTGTCAGATTCCCTTTTATCTTGACGGAAACTTTGTTTCCAGGGAGTGCGGGATTTCTGATTTGTCTTTTTTCCCGAAAAAGAGGGACGACCCGACCCCCAAGAGGGCTGACCGAATCGTCCCCTGGACCGAAAGGACCGTCGACCACTACTGGTACCAGGTCTGCCAGACGTAGAAGCCACAGCTCTTCGCTGCGGTAAAGCTGTCTCCTTTGCCTTTGCTTTGGCAATTAGCTCCGTAAGGTCAGATCCAAATAACTGACCGCCCTTGTAAGCTAAGGCTAGCAAACCATGTTTAGAAACCGCATCACCGGTCCACTGTCTAAGCCACAGTGCCCTCCTGACTGAAACTGCCGAGGATTGTGCCCTGGACAGCAGTGACACAGTATCCAGGTTTGCATCATGGCCATATTGTAAAGCACTTTCTAACAATTCGAACAGTTCGTCCACCTCAGGCACTTGAGGTTCACATTTCCTCCGCAAACGGTCCAACCAGACCAGGGCAGCTTTATAAACACACATGGAGCCTAGCACCGCTCTGAAGCCATAACCCGCGGCTTCGTAAATGGATTTTGCCGCTGACTCCGCTCTTCTGTCTAGTGGGTCCTGCAAACTCGCCTTCCCTTTAATAGCTAGCAAAGAAGATTTGCTAAGCTGAGATAAAGAGACATCCACCTCAGGAGACTGAATCCAAAAATCATTAGATTCCGTAGCACACGGATACAGTGACTCCAAAAGACGAGTCCCCTGAAAACGTTTGTCTGGACACAGACGCTCCTTCTCCACTGCCTGGTTGAACTCAATCAGAGATGGTAAAGTCGCGACTGACTTATGCGACTCCTGAAACATCCGGCCCGACTTACCAGGGCGAGTAGTTACATCCTCCTGTAACTGTAACGCCTCCCTCATTGCTTCAATTAAAGCTTCTACACGGCCCGAGAAAAAGGCAGAGTGCTTTTGCCGATCCTCTCTATCCGAATCGGATATCCCCTCTGAACTTAAAGGGGAACCCTCCATGTCAGAACTCTCTGAGTCGCTATACGAGAGAAAAGTCACCGGCCTATGTCGCTTCCTGCCCTGAGGAGGTTTGGCTGACTCCCAACAACCTATAAGGTTAGACAGGCTATCAATCGAACGAGTGAGAGCCTCCATTTTTGCGTCACTGGGTCCTCCGACTGCTGCACTCGATGTCGAGGTCTGTGTGTCAGATATGCGAGACTGATCTCGTAACGGAGCTGGGTGATGATTTGTACCTGTGCCCTGATCTGACATGTCTTACCCAGTACAATGACAGGTTACACCTGACAGTAACACGAAACAGTGTGGTTTTAGGAAAAAAATCTTAACCGGACGCTGAAGGGTTAACTCTTAAAGAAAAAAGGGTTACCCCAGCCCACCATTAAGGATTAACCGCCTGACAAGGGGTTAAGATCACAAACTCTTCACAACCTGTATTAAAGTGACAGATGTGCGAGTTCCAGGAGCCTCTATGAGGTAGCAGGTAGAGACAGAAAAAAAAAAAAAAAAGTCTCAAAGAATGCCACACTTACATCGCTAAATCATTGAGTTAATCTTTGCATCGCAAAAACTTCCAGCGACTCAAATAGCGTCGCTAAACTTAGCGTGTGGCAACCTGCGCTACGGGGGAGAAAAAATTCTCTAAGCTTCTGCCCCGATAGGCAGAAGCGACTCACAGTTTTGCGGTGCTGTTTCTTCTTAGGCTTGTGCATGAGAGACGGAGAGGGAGAGGAGCCCGGAGCGCTGTAATGGCCGCCGCACTGAGGAGGCAGCCGGAAGAGAAGGCAGAAGGAAAGCGCGCTCAGTGAGCGCTTCCTGCCCGGGAGACGCGAAGCCACGCCCCCCGCCTTCAAAAAAAGCGCGGGACTCCCCTTCTCCGGTCCCGCGATCCCCGTCCTGCAGGCATCCACCTGCGGACAAAAATACAGCAGTCACCACATGTACTGTATCCAGCGGCTGCCGCAGCAGCCGGTGCATCACTCAACACACATAATAAAAATGTGGAGTACTCACCCCGTCATGCGCCACAGGGACCCCCAGGGGTTTCTGGCGCGTGCCCATGCTTCCCCCCAGGGCGGGGATCGCAGTGACCCCTGCAGCGCGGTGTGCGTCCCCGCCAGGGAAGCCATCCTCATCCCCCCGGGCCGGCAGGTTTCTGCAGGGACCACCCTTAGGGTAATACAGATCTGCCAAGGGAGAGGTTGGGGTCCAGCAGCGCTGAGACCCCTGAGACCTCTAGACCACATTTGGTGATCCAAGTCTCTTGTCCGATAAAAAATAATAAAATCTTCTGAGGAGCTGCTTCCAGCAGCGACCATCATCTGAGACCTCAAATTGTAAACTGGAGAAAGCTGAGTAGGAGGAGCCCGAGCTGGAGGGGTCGGTCAACACGCTTTTTTAATCTGAGGTGTCTATCTCGTCTGGGCTCCGCCTACCCATCAGTAATGAATACTGTGGCTCTCTTCCTTCCATCTGCAGCTGAAAACAAAAAATGCAGCAGTGGTGCTTTACAGGGGTTGTCCACTACAAGTACAATCCCTTCTCAACCTGAAAGTTTTCCTGTTAAAATAAAAACTCTTACACTCACCTCCCGTATCTGCGCCATTTCAGGAGTGTCGGCACTCGCGTTCCCGAGGCTCACGTGAGGCTGCTACATCATGTCATCCCTGCACCCAATCAGCACCGGCGTCACTGTCCTCTCCTCCGGACATGTAAGTAATCAAAAAGACATGAGACAGCAGCCGCAGCGCTCACTTCCTGTTGATTACTTATTTTTCTGAAGGATAGGGAAGCCGGCACTGATTGGGCACAAGGCTCGCTTCACGTACCAACCTCACGTGAGCCTCGGGAAAGCGAGTGCCGCCACCGCTGGAACGACGCTAGTATAAGCGATTTCATTTTAAGGAGAGCAATACTTATCATATTTTGTTTCAAGTCCTTAACATTCAAGATGTCTGCTTGCTGTCAATCAGTGGAACATAAAGAACCAAGTCAAGTCCACAACAAGCTTTTATTTTGCAACAGCAGTTGAAAATGCAAATCACAGAGTTCCACCTTTCTCCAGTCCTACCTTTCTCTTGCACTGGTGCCTCTGGCAATCCCGGGTCTTGGGGCATTTGGTTTCGCATAGATAAGGCTTATGACAAGGCATTCGTTTGGTGTGCTTGCCACAACGACACTGCTTCTCGACCTCCTTCAATAGAGAAATATTAGAGCGTTAGCCCACGACTGGTAATGGGTTTTATACTTAAGGAAAGCGTCTTGCTGCCAATTACTGGTGTTCTGCACAAACTGAATTGGACACAGCTGTGCGACTCAGGGAAGAAAAATCAAAACAACTTTGTGTATATTGCATCAATTTACCAAGAAGTGCTAAAGAAGCAGTCACCTTGAAAATCAATAGCTGCTTATACCTAAAGGGAAACCACTCTACTAAATGAGCTTATAAGTAACATTTTCGGTGACCTTCCTGCAAAACCCAAGAGGCTTTCTGTAACCATTCTGTATTAGTCCAATACATCTAAATAAAAGAAGAATCATTGTAGTCATGAGCCCCCCCTGTACCATGAGTCCCTCTCCTCCATGAGCCCCCCTGCATCATGAGCCCCCCTCCTCCATGAGCCCCTCTCCTCCATGAGCCCCTCTCTCCATGAGCCCCTCTCCTCCATGAGCCCCTCTCCTGTCAATCTACAGATAGTAAATGAACAGGCAAAGGGACTCCATGGGGTTTTTCATCTATATGAAGCTGCAGACGGAAATCTCATATTGTCAGCTGGCGTATTTTTGTCTGTAGGTTCCCAAACATATTTTTCCAATAATGAGGTCCCGACATACCCCAATAATGAGCATATGGGAGTAAAATATTAAGAAACTACCAGAAATAAAATTGCCGTATTTGGTATGTACTATTAAAGCAGAAGATCACTAAAGAAACAGAAAACTGATCAACTCAGATCTAATCGCCCAGAGCACACTGTGAATTTCAAGGAATTGTTGCCTATTTCTATGGCAGTATACTGCACACATACAGTGGGGGAAATAAGTATTTGATCCCTTGCTGATTTTGTAAGTTTGCCCACTGCCAAAGACACGAACTGTCTATAATTTTAAGGGTAGGTTAATTTTAACATTGAGAGATAGAATATCAAAAATAAAATCCAGAAAATCACATTGTATAAATTATATAAATTTATTTGCATTTTACAGTGAGAAATAAGTATTTGATTTCTCTGGCAAACAAGATTTAATATTTGGAGGCAAAACCCTTGTTGGCAAGCACAGCAGTCAGACGTTTTTTGTAGTTGATGATGAGGTTTGCACACATGTCAGGAGGAATTTTGGTCCACTTCTCTTTGCAGATCATCTCTAAATCATTAAGATTTTGAGGCTGTCACTTGGGAACGCAAAGCTTCAACTCCCTCCATAAGTTTTGTATGGGATTAAGATCTAGAGACTGGCTAGGCCACTCCATGACCTTAATGTGCTTCGTTTTGAGCCACTCCTTTGTTGCCTTGGTTGTATGTTTTTGGTCATTGTCTTGCTGGAAGACCCAGACACGACCCATTTTTAATGTCCTGGCGGAGGGAAGGAGGTTGTCACTCAGGATTTTACGGTACAGGCTCATCATTCTCCCAATGATGCGGTGAAGTAGTCCTGTGCCCTTAGCACAGAAACAACCCCCAAAACATGTTTCCACCTCCATGCTTGACAGTGGGGACGGTGTTCTTTGCGTCATAGGCAGCATTTCTCTTCCTTCAAACACAGCGAGTTGAGTTAATGCCAAAGAGATCAATTTTTGACTGAACTAACCTAAGCACCTTCTCCCAGTCACTCACAGAATCATCCAGGTGTTCATTGGCAAACATCAGACAGGCCTGCACATTGCCTTCTTGAGCAGGGAACCTTGCGGGCACTGCAGAATTTTAAACCTTTACGGTGTAATGTGTTACCAATGGTTTTCTTGGTGACTGTGGTCCCAGCTGCCTTGAGATCACTAACAAGTTCCCCCATGGTGCCCAAGATCGATGACGATTGACAGTCATTTTGTATTTCTTCCATTTTCTTACTATTGCACCAACAGTTGTCTCCTTCTCACCCAGCGTCTTACTTACGGTTTTGTAGCCCATTCCAGCTTTGTGTTTGGTTCTATGATCTTGGGCCTGACATCCTTATAAAGCTCTTTGGACTTGCCCATGTTGTAGAGGTTGGAGTCTGACAGACTAATTGAGTCTGTGGACAGGAGTCTTTTATAAAGGTGACTATGTAAGACAGCTGTCTTTAATGCCGGTATCGAGCTGATTAGGAGCGTCTAACTGGTCTGTAGGAGCCAGAACTCTTAATGCTTGGTAGGGGATCAAATACTTATTTCTCACTGCAAAATGCAAATAAATTTATATAATTTATACAATGTGATTTTCTGGATTTTATTTTTGATATTCTATCTCTCAATGTTAAAATTAACCTACCCTTAAAATTATAGACTGTTCATGTCTTTGTCAGTGGGCAAACTTACAAAATCAACAACGGATCAAATAATTATTTCCCGCACTGTACATACAGCCATATATACGGTGGCATCAGTGGTGAAGCCTAAATACCATGGCTCGACATTTTATAACTTCGAAATCCATTAATAATAACAAACTGCTCTATTATGTGGAAAATCCTGTAATACATAGTCATTAATGAAATACGGATTTTTGTGTTACTCACCGTAAAATCCTTTTCTCCGAGACGCTCATTGGGGGACACAGGACTGTGGGTGTGGCTATTGCCGCTAGGAGGTCGACACTAAGTAAACATAAAAAAAGTTAGCTCCGCCTCCGTCGTATACACCCTGCTACTGGCCGTAGGCTAACTCAGTTTGGTGCAAAAGCAGTAGGAGAACGAAGCACAAGTCAACATCACCACAGGAACAACATGTACAGAATTAAACCCACCAAGAACATAAAGTTAGATCAAAATAAAGCCATCTGGCTAAAAAAGGGTGGGCGCTGTGTCCCCCAATGAGCGTCTCGAAGAAAAGGATTTTACGGTGAGTAACACAAAAATCCGTATTTCTCCTTCGTCTCATTGGGGGACACAGGACTGTGGGACGTCCTAAAGCAGTCCCTTGGGTGGGAGACCACTTACACAGTGTCAGTCATCATGTCAGGCATAGTCTATCGGTGTGCCACCGCCGCCTGCAGAATCCTTCTACCCAGACTCGCATCCGCCGAAGCCTGGGTATGGATATAATGCTTGGAGAAGGTATGCAAGCTAGAACAGGTTGCTGCCTTACAAACCTGTTTTCGTCCGCGATACATACCTCCTGAATGTTCTCACCAGGTCCATCGTGTGGAGAGCCTTCTCTACCCAATGCGTTGGTGCCTGGCAGAACCAGGCTGAAACAATGTGTTCGTTGATATGAAAGAATGACATGAGCCTTGGTAAACGGGCAAATTAGGTCTAAGCACCATCTTATCCTGGTGAAAGAGTAAGTATGGGGCTCGGCAAAAGAGTTGCTAGTTCCGAGACCCGCCTAATGGAAGTTATGGCTATCAAAAGAAAACCCGACCTTCCAGGAGAGGTACATTAAAGATACTTCCCGAAAGGGCTCAAATGGAGATTCCTGTAAGACTCCCAGCACCAGGTTAAGATCCCAGGTGTCTAGGGGAACCCTGTAGAAGGGTACTATATGGACAACCCCTGTATGAAAGTTGTCACCTGCCAATTGGTGGCAATTCTACGCTGAAAAAAATACTGACAAAAAAACGATACCTGTCTTCTAGGAATACTTGGAATTAGACTTGCATCTAGACCGGCCTGGAGAAAAGCCAGAATGTTGGGAATCGAGAACTGTAGCGGGGAATAACTATGTTCCCTGCACCACCTAACAATGACCCTCCAAATATGGTGATAGACCCGAGCTGAAGCCGGCCCTTGAGCGTTTGGTCATTGTGGTAGCGACTCTCTGGGAGACCCCTGCCCGGGATAGAATCTAAGATTCGACGGCCAGGCCGTCAAACATAGGGCTCCTGAGTTCTGGTGGTAAACCAGGCCCTGGGAGAGTAGCTCTGCGTGGTCTGGTAGACGCCACGATATGTCGGTGAGCAGCTGCACCAGATCTGCCTACCGGTGACCGACAAGGTCAATCCTGAATGATTAATATCGCCGGGCCTCCCTCTGTCTCGCTTCCCCTGGTTAGCAGAGTTAGCGGAGGGAACAAGTATGGGAGGTGAAATTGATTCCATGACGGAACCAGAGAGTCCACCGCAATTGCCTGCGGATCCTGTACAGAGAGACAAAACTGACCCCTTGGCATTGTTCCTGGAGGCCATCAGATCACTATCTGGCGTGCTCAAGCGCCGGCCAATCTACTGAAATACGTCAGGATGTAGGGACCACTCCCAGGATGCCCGACCCTGATGGCTGAGAAAATCCACTGCCCAGTTCTGCTCGCCGGGAATGTGCACCGCCGACCGCACCGAGTGGTTCCGCTCAGCCCATCCTAAGGACTTGCTTCAGTTCGCGCATGGCCGCCCGGCTTCGGGTACTCCCCTGATGATTTATGTAAGCCACGACCGTGTCATTGTCTGACTGAATCCGGATGGGGTGACCCGCCAAATGGTGACAAAAGCACCGCAGGGTCATCCGAACTGCTTGAATCTCTTATCTATTGGTCGGGTGAGCTGACTCCTGCTGAGCGAACGTTCCTGGATTGTGTGGTGGAAAAAAACACCGCTCCCCATCCGAGAAGGCTGGCGTCTGTCAAACCTACTAGCCCATGGATAGGGGGAAAAACCCCTTGAAGTGACGAGTTCCTCGTCCACCATATCAGAGCCAGTCTAACTTGAGGAGACAGCCGGCATCGGCGGTCTAGGGAGCAAGGACTGCTGTCCTAAACCTTGAGCAGACCGTGCTGCAAAGGACGAAGATGGAGCTGCGCACAAGGTACTACCTCTGTTGGTGCCATCATTCTCCCTAAGACCCCCATGCAGACCCAAATCGTGTGGGGGACCGTCCGGCGAAGGATCCGGATCTTTCAGAGAAGAAGCAAGGTGTTCTCTGGTGGGAGAATAGTTAACCACCGCGCTATGTCAAAGATCATTCCCAAAAAGGTGATCCCCTGAGACGGCACGGAAGACGACTTCTTGGAATTCACTAACCATTCCAAGCGAGACAGAGTGTCCAACCGTTTTGGACGTCGATTGACGCCAAATCTTCCCCCCTTTCCATGTTAGCTATAACCGAACGGGGCGACTCCATCCAGAAGTGTCGCCGCCTGATAAAGTCATTAAAGTCAAAAATGGGTCTCACGGATCCGTCCTTCCTGGGAACTACAAACAGGTTGGAGTAGAACCCGAAGCCTCCTTCGTCCTATGGAACTGGGACGACTACGCCGGCCTGTTGAAGGAACCCGATAGCCTTGAAAAAAAGGCTCGAGCCTGAGACTCCATTTTGGGAAAACGAGAGGAAACGAACCTTGTTAGAAGGAAAACGACGAATTCTATCCTAAGAATATTATGTCCCTGACCTACCTGTCGCAGGTGACTGCGAACCAGGTGGGACGAAAACTGGAGTAGGCAGCCGCCTACTCTGGAGTAACGGACTGGACTCTGCCTCCAGCCATTTAGCCGAAAATCTCTGGGACCTAGATCCCATATATCTTGGCTGATTGGAGCGCAATCTTCCCATTGGATTGGTTCTGTGTTAGACCTGAGTCCTCTGGGCCTGGCTGGGTCCTGGACCACTGTCGCTATGACTCACTCGTGGCTGCGAAAAGCCTTAAATTGCGCCTAAGGCCTGCGATGAAAGGCCTGCCTAACCCTCTGCTGAGGGAGAGGGCTGCTCTTCCCTCCACCAGAGATATCGGATATGAGCTGATCCAATTTCTCGCCGAAAAAAACGGCCACTCCGATAGGGCAAAGGAGTAAGGGAGTTCTTTAAGGTTGAGTCGACCCAGGCTGCCTAGCTGCTGTGTTAGTTTAGAATGGCAGTTGACATCCCACCAAAATCTCAACCATAAGATGATTTAGAATACCTCTGTAGGAGCGTCCTTACCGTGTAGTCCTCCGTCAGGGACTATGAACAAAACATCAAAGCCTTGGCTACCTAGTTAGCTGCAAAAGGAGGGGAGAGCGCAGAACCTGATGCCTCTGGCCCTGACCGAGCCAAGTGTCAGCGAGGCAGTCAGACGGATGTTTTATAGAGGACCCACTAGGGAGGGAAAGCAGTGATTTAGACGCCAAACGAGATATGGGGAAATCAACTGCGGAAGCTTCTGCCAATTCCTTAAGGAGGTCCGGGGCTGATAGCTCTGTACCCAGAGAAGCATTTGTCTGCTACACTCGGTGGCGGCAATTCCTTGATCCTAGGATGAGAGCAAAAGACCTCGTGAGCCTGCTTGGCTCGCTTAAAAACACATCTTCTGTACCCAGAGTCTGGTTTACGGCTTAAATGAAACCATGAATTGTCCCCCTGAAGAGGAAGGAGGACGTGAGCCAGAGCCGTTTTTTTTTTTTTTTTTAAAGGCTGTAGGCCAGTTTTTTCCTGCGTATGCTGGTGCCCCATATGTGGGGGGGACCACTGTATGGGCGCACGGCAGAGCTCAGAAGGGAAGGAGAGCCATTTGACTTTTTTAATGGAAAATTAATTCCAATCGTTAGCGGACACCATGTGGTGTTTGGAGAGCCCCTGTATTAGGGGTCGAGTTCCCACTTCTGCACAAGGGGAATCTCGAGCCGTCCCTGCTGCGGTCTCCCATCCGTCTCCGGCCGCAGTGGACTTTGGTCCCAGCGACTCGCCCAGTCTAACATTATGCAGAGGATTACTGAAAATGAAAATTCTGGACAGCCCAGGTGATTCTGGTGGCGAGGATAAATGCAGCGCCAGGAAGCCGTGGTTAGGGTATCGTCACACCAAGCGAGGTCGCCAGCGAGATCGCCCAAGCGCCATTTTTATGACGCAGCAGCGACCTAGCCAGCGATGCCGACATCGCTGTCGCGATCGCCGATGCCACACACATATATACACACATCCTCCAGGACTTACCCTGAGATTTGGTGTGGCACCCAGGTCCGCAGACCGGTAGAACGGAGCGACCAGCAGTGCACCGATCGCCAAGTGTGACAGCGCCCCCACACAGCCCATCAGAGAGGAACGGAGGTTCCTTGAAGTAGGCCGAAGCCGGGGACTAAATTTTTTCGGCGCCGGCCCGATGACACAGGGGCGGGCTCGCCGGAAGTAGGGGCGGGCTCGCCGGAAGTAGACGCGGCTGAGGGCGGGACATCTGCCTGCGGCCTAGGACCGAAGCCAGGGAGTAGAGTTTCGGCGTCTGCCGGATGACGGTGCCTCCGCTGGAGCTGCACACTCCAGGAGTGAGGCTGCAGCGGTCCACAGGGCTACGTGGCGTTACTTGCCGGGCCCTACCAAGCAGTGGACATTCCTTTCCCCGGCCTAGCATAGCAAAAGCCGGGGGCTAAATTTGAGACGATGCACGCCCAGCGTCTGGGGCGGACCCGCCAGAAGTCAACACGCCTCAGGGGGCGGGACTTCCATTGCGGCCCGGCCGAAGCCAGGATCCCGGCCTCCAGCCCTGAAAACGCCGCTCCATAGCGTCGCGGCCTCCCTTTGGGAGCCCAAGGGGGCGCTGGGATTCCCCCCCCCTTGCAGCCAATGCGAGTCCTGCTCAGCATGGACATCACCATCCACATTCAGGTTAGAGGGGGGGTATCTATCCAAGGAAGGACGGTGCAGCTATCATACAGCCTAGGGTTTCAATACCCTAGGGTGGAGCTTCGCACTGCTCTGTTACAAAGCCCCAGTGCTTCTCTCTCTCGGTGGTGCCAAGTCACAGTCCTGCTGTGACAGGGGACGGTGCAGAAAAAAAGGCTCAATCCACCTGTCCCTCTGCAAGGGATGTGGAGAGGGGCCGTCCACTTCCCTGTAGTACCGCTGTTCCATCAGCGGAGGTACAGTGGGATTACTGCCATGGATGTTTGACACTCACCGAGGTGCGCGTCCCGGCCTAAGCCGCCGCGACGAGGCTTCACGGATAAATTTCAAGAAGGTACTGGGTAAGAAAATGTCTCAATCCATCATCTCTTAGGAGAGAAGTGGAGAGAAACCTTCCGCCTCCTTGCATCATCCGCTTTTTTAAAAGTGGTGAAGCAGTGGGGGCTGCACGGACGCCATGTAGAGGCCTCTGAGCATCCTATGGGTTCAATCCCTAAGGATGGGCAGGGCAGGTTGTCCGGCATAAGCCTAGCTGCGGACGAGGATACATGAAGGTGACACTCCATGTGGTCGACCGTAAGTTGGTGCGGGGAGATCGGTGCCCTTTAAGAGACCCGTCGCCCTTGAATCAGCTCAGGCATGGCATCCCACGTCGCAGGAGAGGATACGTGGAGGCGACACTCGCACGTGCTCGCCTGTTGTTGGTTTGGGGAGATCAGACCCCTTCAATAGGGTCCGTCGCCCCTGTCTTATCTTCATGGTAAAAAAGAAAAAAGGTCTGGGAAAAAAAACAGACGTGTGCCTCCTACGGACACTAAGCAAAAACTGAGTTAGCCTACGGCCAGTAGCAGGGTGTATACGACGGAGGCGGAGCTAACTTTTTTTATGTTTACTTAGTGTCGACCTCCTAGCGGCAATAGCCACACCCACAGTCCTGTGTCCCCCAATGAGACGAAGGAGAAAATGCTTCTTACATCACTGCAGGAAAGGCAAAGAAACAACTAGATGAAAGTTGATGCAAATGTTAACCCACCTGTCTGCACGTCTCACAGGGGCCTCTATGGCAGCGCTGAGAACACTTGTGCATCCCGCACTCCAGCACTTTGTCACAGCTGTCACCACAGGTAGAGACGTCTTCTGTACAGGGCAAGGTGTATTCTGACGGAGAAAAAACAAGCTTGTAAATATTTGGGGACAGATCACAAACATAATCCAATAGATACAGAATTCTTCTTATCTATCAGAACCGTACTTGTTTTTCCACATGGACACAATCGATTCCCGGAACGAGGGCACTGCCCGCAAGGTCCAGCATGGCAAACCTGCTCACAGGTGTGGTTCCCGCAAGGTAAAATTTTCCCACAGACCTGAAATAATAAGTAAAATGCATCAATGCTTCTGTACGATTGGTAAACATTACTATATGCAAGTCATATAGAAACCCTAGCGTAATACAATGCATGTGCTACTTGTGATGCATTATGGCGGTAGAGAAACTTCATATCTCTGCAAGGTAAGGAAAAATTATAAAAGGGGTTATCAGTTTTGAAAACGCCCCAAATCACAAGAAACAGGTCCCAGGCGATGACTGTATGGAGTTCCCATTGCTGACACCTCTCTGATCCAAGTATCATTGGGAGATGTAAAAAACACGGATTTTGGTAAAGACTTACCTGTAAAATCCTTTTCAGCGAAGGAAGGAAGAGAGACACAGTATTCATTACTGATGGGTAGGCGGAGCCCCAGATCAGGATGTTACCTCAGATCAAAAGAGTGATGACTGGCTGGCCCCTCCAGCTCGGGCTCCTCCTACTCAGCTCCAGTCGTATCAAAGCTTTTAGGAAAAGAGCCAAGATCACCAGCGGAGCAACATAACCCCTTCTGAAGGAACTTCAGAGAAAAAACACAAGGATACAGGTTATGCATGCAAAGAAAGCCAAAAACCACAGAGTTCCAGGTACTACTC
>JARQOD010000001.1:87070813-87238299 GCA_033576555.1 Oophaga sylvatica
TCAATCCTTTAAAAAATTCAGCGCTTTCAAATTTTTGGGGAAATTTTGGACCCCAAATCCAAAACCGGTAATCTGGGGGAACGTCTGCAACGCATTTTTTTCCCCCCCAAACCCGGGGCCCCCCCCGGGGGGCGAAAAAGAAGGGGAACGCCTTCCGCCTTTTTTTTTCCCCGAACCCCCGGGGGGATTGGGGGAAAGGGGGAAAGTTTTTAAAGGGAAGGCAAATTGCCCAAAAGGGAAAAGGACAAGCGAAATCCGAGCCGGGGCTGGGGGATCGCGAATCGATTTATAAAAGGGGAAATTTTTTGGCATTCATCTGGAAAATGAACCCCCCCCCGGGGCTTCCCCAACCTGGCAAATGTTTAAATTTTTTTTCCCGGGGGTTGAAAAAAAACCATTCCCCGAGAAAAAACCCCTTGGGGCGACGAGAAAGTGGGGCCCCCCAAAATGTCCACTCCGGGGGTTTAACGCGAACGGCGAGGGGTTTTTGACTGGCCCCCCCGCAAAAAAGTGCGATACCTCGATCACCCCGTTTTTTTGCCCGAGTCCCCCCCTGCCTTTGGTTGTAGGGCCAGGGCCCTTTGCTTGTTGACTGGATCCGGGGGAAAGGGGAAACCGGGGCCCAAAAGGGAAAAATTAAATAAAAAAGGGGGTTTGTTTTTAGTTGATCCCGGATTGACCCGGGGACGTTCCCCGGGGAAAAGACCCCCCCCCCGGCCGTTGGTGAAGGAAAACCCCCCCCCAAAAAAGGGGCGGCCCCGGGGGGTCACTACCACCCAAAAGGACAGCAAAAAGTTTTTCCGGGATCAGGATGAGCATTTGTCCACCATTTTGTGGCTTTCTACTCGGGAGAAAGACGGGGCCGGCAAAAAAAGGGCCCCGGGGGCCCCCGTAAACGATGTATTGCCCCTTTTAAGAGGTGGGAAAGAGGGAAATTTTTAGCAAATTTACGCCCTCGGGGGGAAAAAACCCCTTTTCCCCCCGGGCCCAAAGGAAAAATCGGAAGTGGGAGCGGCCTAGAGCCCAACAGGAGCATGCCCGCCTCAGAGAAGCAATTTCTCTGGAGGGGAAAAACCAACCCGGGGGGGTTTTCCGAATCTTTTCCCAAAAAGGAATCTTCTGAGAGGGAATGGGGGGGGGGAAAAGTCCAAATTCCCTACCAAAACCCGGGCGATAGGGGTGTCGACGGGTGATCTCGACACCCCCTCCCCGGGGGCCCAAAAAAGGTCGGTTTTTTTATGAGGGGGGGTCGTCCAGGCCCGGGGAACCCACCCCCCCACCCCCGAGAGTGAAAAATTTTGACGGGGGCCATGTTTTTGTGAAAAGGGGGGGGGTTTGCGGTCCGAAGGGAACGGAAAGAAAAAAAAAGCTCCCTCCGACGCAAAACGCAGAAACTTTGATGGCCTAAAAAAAAGGGAATGTGTAGATCCCGGGTTTGATTCGATTGAGCCAGGTTCCCTTTTTTTTCTAGAGATTCAAAGAAGGGGGGAAAAAATTTCCATCCTGAAAGGGGGGACTCTGATGAATTTGTTCAGCAATTTTGGGTCCAGAATAGGAAAAAAAAGAGCCGTCCTTCTTGGAACCACAAAGAGGTTTGAGAAAACCCCCTTTAAATTTTTTCCCCTTTTGGAGGAACGGGCGATGCCCCGGTGCAAAAAATTTTCAAGGCCTGAAAAAGGGAGTTCGAGATCCTTTTGGGGGTTTTTTGGGGGGAGACTGGAAGGGAAACGCCTTGGGGGGGAAAAAACAAAATTGTCTTGGGATCCCCCGTCTACAAGCTCAACCCACCGGGGGTTTAACGACCGCTCCCCCCCCTGTGAAAAAAAAGTAGGCGGGGCCCCCCACCCGATTGGGGGGCCCCCTCCCCACAAGGAGTCATTGGGAAGATAATTTTCGGAGGGGACCTTGTTTCCCCCGGGTGGGAAAATCTTTTTTTTCCAGGGCTGAGAGGACCTAAAGATAAAGCGAGCCTCTGTCCTGCGAGAAGAACGGGGTGCCCGGGACAAGGTCGAAGCGGAGGCCCAAATTTTTAAAGGGGGTCGAAAACAAAGGGGGGGTTTTGGGGACTGGGACCCCAAAAGGTCTTTTTATTTTTACCCTGCGGAAAAAAAAATTACTTTTGCCCCCCTAGCACAGAATAATCTGATCAAGGCGAAACTCCAAAAGCGCCCTGAATGATACGGCCGGGGAAGTCAAAGTTTTTTTTGAAGCAAAACCCGGCCCCCCATCCGGGCCAAAGGGACCCCGAAGGCGAAGCATTGGCCCGGGTGTGAGTCAGCGAAATTTTGCGCGTCAAAAGGGCGCAGGGGCCAATAGTCCCCCCCCCCGAAAATTTTGATTGGCCGATTACGTGCCTCGGGGGGGAGAGGGATACTTTTGAGTTTTTAATAATTTCCCCACCCAGGCCCCATGGCCCTTGCCACCCAGGGGCCGCGAAAAAAGGGAAAAAAGAGATGCTTCCCGCAGCCTAAAAAAATTTTTTTGGAAAAGGGTTTTCGATCGTCTTCTAGGGTTTTTTTTAAGGGGGAACATCTGAAACGACAGAAGGGGTTTTTAAAACTAACGGGGTCCCCGGGGTCACTACGGGTTTTTCCCCGGGACTCTTTTGCAAGGGGTGTGAAAACGGGACGGCTTCGGACTTCCCTCCTGAAAAAAAGTCTGTTTTGGACGACCCCCCTGCCCCGAACAAGTCCGAAAAATCTGGGGGGGGTTCCAAACCCTTGTGAGGGCGTTAGCCCTTTTAAAAAAAATGGGAAAAATTTTTTTTGAAAACCCCGGGTTTTTTTGTCAGCCCGGGGTTTTTTTTAAACCCGCTTTTATGAGAGAGTCTAAGGACTCTTGAAACTTGGCGATTGGGGTCCCCGCCCGTACCGACTCGTACTGGGATTCAGATCACTGAAAATCCTGGGGGGGGGTGAGCGAAGCCTGACCCGCAGATGCCGAAACACTAGAGGATTGGGGGTTTTTTTATGGGGGTTTTTTTTCCCCCCCCGGGGGCCGCTTGCTGATGTGGGGTTCGGCCCCCCCATCTAGGGGGGCTTTGAAGGGCTGGGGGCCCCTTTGTAAAAAAAGGGATGCCCTGGCTAAAAGGGAGCCACGGAAGGTACCCAAGCCCTTCGAGACCCTGGACTGAGACAAAAACGCAGGCCACCCTGAACCCCCCGGGCCCTTGGGGGATCAAATAGTGGGACCCGGGAACGGTAGTAGGGGCCCCGACGGGGAACCCGGGGGGTTTTTGGGCACATGACAAAAAATTTGGGGGGGGAACCAGTTTTTTGGGGGGCAGGGAAGCTTTTGCATAAAGGCAAGCGAAATAAAACCCCAAACGTGTGGTTTTTTGTCGGTTTTTTTGAGCCCTTTGATTGCGACTTTTTTTTGCCCCTGGGGCCCCTGCGGGGGGGAAAATTTTTAAACCCTTTGTGTAAGTTACCCAGGTCCTGTGTCCGGCCCACGGGGGGAAAAGATGAGGCCCCCCCAAGTACCCGGGTTAAAATTTCTAGGACCGGAAAAAGGCTGCCGAATTTTGTTTTGCGCTTCTCGGGGGCCGAAAAGCCCAAAAAGACATGGGGGGGAAAAATGAGGAAAACTGGGGGGGGTTTAAAAAACACTCCCTCCCAATGGCCGGGTCCTGCACAGCCACGATGGGGGGCGGAGCCAACTGGAGCGCAAAAAACCCGCCCCCCTTTTGAGGGCAACCGGGTCTGCCCCCGGGGGGCCAAAATTTTTTTCCCCCAAAAAAAGAAGCACTAGCGGCCCCCCCCCGGGAAAACGCAATCGGGGACTTAAAATTTTTGGATGCCGTCGGCGACCCGAACGGGATCGCAAAGGCGGGGCGAGGGGGAAAGGGAAAAAACCGGGTTAAAAACCAGGGGGCGGGGCCGCCGAAAAACGCAGCAGCACAGAAAACGCAAAATCGGCATTTTTGGATTTTTCTCACTGCGGGCCCCCTGGGTGGGGGTACCGATGGCGGGGGCGCCTACGTCCTCGATCCACCCCCCCTTTTTATGGGGGGGCGGGGAGGGTTCCTTTTAAAACCCCCTAGCCCCCCTTTCATTAGGGGGGGGGGGGTTAAATGTTCCCAAAAATCCGGAGCGCGTCTTACACCCGATGAACAGGGGGGAGCGGCCCAATAGGGGGGTCCCCCCGCCAGGGGACGTTGCAGGAGGGGGAAATTTGGGGGGCGAACTCCGCGTTCCCCCCTTTTTTATGGTTTGGGGGGTCGGGGGCTTTTTGAAAAAGACCCCCCGCCCTTCCAAAAATTTTTTTTAAAAAACATTTAAAAAAAATATTAAAATAAAAAAGGGGAAAAAAACTTTTAGGGGGGAAACCAGACCCATGCCTCCTACAGACACTAAGCAAGAACTTTCAGGGTTGAGCCCCAAAAAAGGGGGAAAACTGCAGGAGGAGGATTAACTTTCCTGTTATTGCTTGTGTCCTCCTATGGGAGCAGAAAACACCCAGGTCTTGGTCCCCCCCAAAGGCAAAAGGAAATAGGGAAAAAAAGATAGCAAACGTTTTTTAAAAGCACTTTTTCCCCAGTTCGATAAAAGTAATTAAGAAATGGCATTTTCCAGGAATAGTGGGGGCAAGATAAGGCTGAAGACCAAGCAAATTTTCAGGGAAAAGGGGGTTTTTTGGATTCCCAAAAAAGGGAAATCAGAACCCCCCCCTTGACGCAAAAAAACCCTTTTAGAAAAAATTTTAAAAACCCCCCGTGGTACATTATTTTTACTGTCAGGACACCAGCACAAGTATGGGGTTCATGAAACGTTTTTAAAAAAAACCTCTCCTGCACCCTCCCAAAAATTCATGTCAAGTAAAAACAAATGTAAAAAAACAAGCCCCGAATTTTTTTGGGGAAATAAGACCGGGACCATGGTTAAAATGAACTTTTGGGGCCCCAAAAGATCAAAAGTTATAAGGAGAAAAAAGGGCACAGAATTTCAGAAAAAAAAAAATCTCCCCCAAGCTTAAGCATGGGGTGGAACAACCCAAACACGCTTTGGGTTTTCTTTTTAGCAAAAGTCCGAGGAACATTTCCAAAGGAAGGGGGAAAAAATGGATTCCATGACTTTTTAAAAAAATTTTTGATGCAAACAAACACCATCTTAAAAAAGGGAAATTTGAAAAGGGGGATGGGGGTTTTCTAAATGGTAATGACCTAAACACCATCAAAATCCAAAACAGAATCCTCTAAAGGCGCAAACTGAAGTTTTTTAAAAAGGCCCTCACTTTCCCCGATCAGAACATCATTGAAAATCGGGGGTAGACCTAAAAAAAAATGCATGCAAAACAACCCGGAATTCCCAAACTAAATTTTCCAAGGAAGAATGATAAAAACCCCCTTCAAACAAGAATTGAAACATTTTTGGGCTGGCAAAAAAAAGTTTACAACTTGATAGTTGAAAAAGGGTGCCAAACCTTTTTTCCCGGCCCATTTTCCTTTTTCTCTTTTTCAAAGGGTAAAAGATGAAAAAAAAAAAAAAAAGATTAGCTTTACTTCTTAAACCCCCTGCCACTGTATTGCAGTATTTATTTAAAAAAATGTTTTTCCCTTAAAAAGCTTTACTACCAGGTTTAGGCTTCACAGGGGGCCAAGATGGCTCCAGGGGGAGGGGGGTTTTGCATGGTGAACAAAACACAAAGGGGGGGGGGGGGGGAAAGGCAGCGGGGGAAAGCCCCGCACCTGCAATTGTTTTAAAATTTTTTAACTTTAAATGCAGCATTTAAAGGAGCAAGCCCAAGTTGCTGCTAAAGGGGGAAGAAAACCCCCCCAAAATTTTGTGGGGGGATTTTTCGGGGTCACGCGACCCAAAAACCCCCTACACCTGCCTAAAAAAATTTTTTTTATATTTTTAAACATGACCTCCTGCATTTTTTCCCAAGTTAGCACAAAATGGGGGGTGCTGCAATAAAAAATGGTCACCCCGGAAAAAGCGGGGAAAAATAAAATTTTTAAAAAGGCCCAAAGGGGCAATAAAGGGAAAAACCCATAACAAAAAATTTTTTAAAATTACGGGGTGCAGACTAACCCTAGATTGCTCCCATTCTGAAATTTATTTAGGGGGGGGACTATTTTTGTCCCCCTAAAGGGGGAGGGGTTGGGCCACTGGCCGGGGCTAACGACTGATCATATATGTGCCATGAACCTTACGGGAAAGAATTGAAAATGCATTCATTTTTGCAAATACCATTGCATTTTGAACAGCCATCACAGAAAACTGGCATCTGGTATACACTGACAGATTTTCATGGGTCCCTACGCTGTGAAGGGAAAGAAGCAGGGCTGGGCACTGAAAACGGGTTTAAATGAAGCCCCAAAAACCCTGTTTTGGGGGGGGGCCAAAGTGGGGGCCCCCCTCGTGTCAGCATTTATAAACCTTAAAAAAATTTTAAGAAAAAAAGTTGTGATTTGTGACAACCCCTTTTAAATGTTTTTTAAAAAGGGGAGGGGTTACACGAAGGAGAATATGAAGCGGGGCCCACAAAAACTTTTCTGAGTAAACCCTTAAATTTTAAAAAATTTTCCCACGGACCGGAAAAGGTTTGAAAAAGGGGGAGTGAAGCTGATTCTGGGCAGTGACTTTTCCAATGTTTTAAAATACCCTCTGTGCAGAATCCCGGAGACTAAAGGGGGGGAAAAAGCGCCGTTTTTTTTAAATTTAATGTACTTTCA
The DNA here is from genome assembly GCA_033576555.1 of Oophaga sylvatica. NCBI lineage: Eukaryota > Metazoa > Chordata > Amphibia > Anura > Dendrobatidae > Oophaga > Oophaga sylvatica. Next base: position 87,077,490 of record JARQOD010000001.1, read on the forward strand.
AAAAAATCGCTCGTCCCCCTTTTTCCCTTAAAAAATTTTTTTAAATAAAAATGTTTTTGTAATGACGGGGGGGAAAAACCCAAGTCAAGGCCCCTGAGTGGTCCTAAGGGGATGGTGCGCGCATGTTTTCGACTCTTTACAATTTTAAATTTTTAAAACAAGGAACAATACAATGGGAAAGGGGAAAATGTATTACAAGTTTTGTTTCCCAACTCTGCTGTAAAAAAAAGCTAAGTTTCCCCCCCCCCCTTTTAAAACCGGGGGTGTCTTGCCCCCTTACGATGATTGAAAAAAAACCCAGATTTTTTTAAAAAATTTTCCCTGGGGAGGAATACCAAATGTGATGAAAAAAGCCTAAACCCAAAAATTTTAAACAAACTAGGATAATTGTAAAAAAGGATTGGGGGGTTTTTATGGGGGGTTGTCCGCTCTTACAAAAACCAGGATTTACGGACCGAGAAAGTAAAAAAGATTTTCATAAAATTTAAATTTTTTCTTAAGAAAACCCTGTCAGCTGTTTTGGCCATAAAAAAGCACCACCCCCTTTTGGGGGGCTGATATTGCTTTTTTAAATGCTGTAGAAAAGTCCCCGTTTCCGCCCAAAAAAAGTAAAAAACACGGTTTTTGGTAAAGACTTACCGTAAAATCCTTTTCAGCGAAAAGGGAAAGGGAAAAAGCACAGAAATTTTATTACTGATGGGTAGGGGGGAGCCCCAGATCGGGATGTTTTCCTCAGATAAAGAGTGATACTGGCGGCCCCCCACTGGGTTTCCCCCTACCAGCCCCAAACCCAAAAAAAAGCTTTTGGGGAAAAAAGGGCCCAAATCCCAGGAGAAAAAAACCCCCTCTAAAAACTTCAGAAAAAAAAACCCAAAGGTTTCAGGTTATGCATGCAAAGAAAGCCAAAAACCACAGAGTTTTTCCCGGTTTTCACTCACGGAACCGACTACGCGATGAGCGGCGATGCTGGAACGAGCCAGCGCCTGACCCCAGCCCAGAAACGCTAAAAAAAAAGGGTCGGGGCTGCATCTGAAAACAAAAAAAACCCTTTTTCCGTGGGGGGTTTTGTGTCCTCTTTTTCCTTTTCCCTTTTTCCTTTAAAAAATTTTTCAGGTAAGTCTTTACCAAAATCCGTGTTTTTAGCTCAGATGAAGGAAGAGAGCCACAGAAAATTTTTAAATTTCTGATGGGGCGTCCCAAACATTTAAAAAAAAGGGGGAAAAAACCCCAAAAAAAGGCAAAACCCAAAACCCTTTTAACCCAAAAAAACGCAACCGCGCTAAACACAAATCCCTCCCCGAACTTTAAACTACAGCGCCTTTAGGGGGCCCCCCCTCCCAGGGGGGGGATCAGCGGGGAAACACGACCCTCCCCCTTTAAAAATCTTGTAAACTGTGGACAGAGCGCAAGCCGCCGCTCGGAAAGCTGCACTGCCAAAGGGGACCGTAAAAACCCCCCGAGAAGCCACCTCTCGGGGAAAGGGCTCGAATCTTAATCGGGCAAGTTTTACCCCGAAACGGTAAGTTTTCCCAAAAAAATGCCCCACCCCAAAGGCTATAAAAACCCTTTTGGGAAGCTCGTTGACCACCCCGCGACCTGCCGGAACCAAAAGGGAGCCTCTTACAAAACCGATAATAGAAAGAAAAATTTTAAAGGCCCGCACTAAACCAATTTGTTTTAAATCTGCTCTTTCGTTTCTTCACCCGGGCAGAGGAAGGCAACACAAATCTGTTTAAATAAATTGGACACCACTTTAGGAAAAAAAATCCCCCGATGCAAGCACACACGACCCGGAAAAAACTCCGAAAAGGGGCAAAAGAAAGACTCCCAAATTAAAAAAATCCTCAAGGAAATGAGGGGAAAAGGAAAGCCCCCTTTCCAAAAAGTAAAGAAAGGCTACAAAAAAACCATGGGTTTAGAAGGTTTATGCGAAAGCCTCCAAAAAAAGGTTGAGCCGCCAAGGAGACAGGGGGTTTTCCGCGGGGAAATTCGGGGTACCCGGAAAAAAAATCACTCTCTATTGAAGAAAAGGGTTCCCCCCGGGAATAATAGGGAAGAGCAAAAATCTGACCTTTCGGGTGCTAATCCCAAACCCTTTGTCTACCCATCTGCAGAAAAGCCAACATTTGGGGAAGGGAAAATTTTTCTGGGGTTCCGAGAAAACCCAAACACCACAAAGGGGTTTCCCCAAAATTTTGTGGTAAATCCTAAAAGGGCCCCCGGACATCTTGCAGCCGAAGGGTACAATGACCCGGCGAAAAACCCTACGGAAAAATTCGGTCTCAAGAGCCACGCCGAAAAACCAGGGACAAAAGCCGGGGATGACAAAGGGCCCTGAGTCAACAAGCCCTTTTTAAGGGGGAGGGAAAAACGGGGGCCCCCCAACAGCGATTTTATTGTCGGAAACCCCACCCTTTTGGCCAGTCGGAGCTACCAAATTTGGGGAAAATTCTCTCTTCTGACCCGATGCAGCACAGAGGAAAAAAGGGAAATTTTGGGCGGAAATACATAGATCCAAACTGATCCCACTGACCACTGAGCCCACCGCCCCCGCCTTGGGGTCCTTGTCCGGAAAAAAAATGTGGTTTTTGGCATTGGACCGGAACCATAAATCCAGGGGGGGTCCCCCGGGCACAGTAGTGCAAAGATTTCCCGGGGGGGAGACCCATTCCCCCGGGATCCACCTTCTGCGACGAGAAAGTCCCTGTAATATTCTAACCCCTGGAAGGAATCGCCAAAAGGGGCTGGCAGGCCCTGCCCAAACAGAATTCGGACCCCTACCGAGTCGGAACCCTTGCCCCCCCCCTTGGGATTAAACGCGACAGCCGCGCATTTCTTTCCCCGGGCGGCAGACCCCCAAAAGGGGGCCGTCCAAGTTGGAGGCAAAGAAAAACGCCCCAATTCCGGGGTTTGATCGGAAGCACGACTTTTCCCCCGGTGCCAAACTCAAACACCCCCCCAGCCCGCAGGCGGCATCGGGGTTATGACTGACCACTTAGGGGGGAAAACTTCCCCAGGGGGAAATTTTCCCCGGGAAAGTAAACCCCCTTCTAAGAACCCCCCCACCCGCGGAAAGGGGCAGCAATCCAGCTTTTCGACGGGGTTTCCCTCGACTCAAATGAATTTTTAAAAGCCTGGAGTGGAACTGGGCAAAGGAATTGCCTCCATGGCCCACCTCAGCCCCCAAAAACGCTACCTTCCGTGGGGGCTTTGCCTTGAGGTGTCAAATCTGTACAGCGAAGAAGACATGACTGTTTGTCTGGTGGTAGGGGAAAATACCCCAAAAAAGTGGAGAGCTTCCCAAAAAGAGAATTTCCCAGGGTTTCCCGGGGGATTCCCCCAATTGGGCCACCAACCAAGTCTTTCAAAACTGAAGAGACAAATCCCGAGCCCAAAACCTCCTCCCCGAGGAACCACGATCAAAAGATCGTCCAGAAAGGAGAACGTAACCCCCCCGTCTTCGAAGGAGGCCATGGGGGGGCCAGAAAAATTTTTAAAGACCCGGCGCTGAGGCAAGCCAAGGCAGAGCCCCAAAATGGTAATGATTCGCCTAGGGGAAATCAAAAAGCGCTATGGCCTTTCCGAGGGAATATGAAAAAGCGTCGCGAATGTCATTGACCCAAAAATCGTTCTGTGACAGGCTCCCCCAAAAAAGGGAACAACGACTCCAAACAAATTTTGGGGGATGGACATGCCGGTTCAAGCTTGAGATCCAAATCGGGCGCAATTTGTTCTCCTTTTTGGGGGAATATAAAAAGGTTGGGAAAAAAAACCTTTCCCCCCTCTGCGGAACCGGTACAACACCCTTTTTTTAGCGATTCGACCCCTCGCTGTAGAGCGACAACAACCGGGTTTTGACGGGAAGCGAGATTTTTCAAAAAAAATTTGGGGGTTAGAAGAAACTTATGAAATAGCCCCACACTTCCCCCCTTCCCGAAAACTGGAAACGGAGCCTCCAGTCTCCTTAAAAAAGCGGCGACCCCCCCCGAAACCCGAGGACCCCTGGGGTCAATCCGACTTTGCGGATTTCTGTCAAGTTCCCGCTGTTTTTTGGCGAAACTCCTTCCGGAATACAGTTTTCTGAGGGGATTTCTTTCCAAGAAAGAAGGACGCCCATCCCCACGAGGATGATAGTCGTCGGCCCCGAAAGGACCCCCCACTAAAACACCAGGCTTACGGACACCGAGGCCATGGCCCTCGCTGGGTAATGCTTTTTCCCCCTTACCCCCGGGAAAAAAACCCTCTGTGAGTGGACCAAAAGAGGCCACCCTTGTAAGGAAGGGGCCAACAACTTTTTGGGGAAACTGGCCCCGGCCCACGTCGACCATAAAGTCTTCGACGTGACCGTGAAGCTTCCTTTGGCCAGCAAGATGCCGTATCCAACCGGCCAAAAATAACAGGCCCCCTTTTTAAAACCATTCACAATTTCCCGTATCTCAGATAAGGGAAAATTTTCATTTTGCTTTTCCGTCTTCAGACGTCCAACCACTTGAGAAGCTCTAGAGCACCAGGATCAGCACTGCTCAAACCATGACCCCAGCCTTAGGCTTTTGGGCCCCCAATTCTTTTTTTTCTACCCAAAAAGGCCCTGAAGCCCCCTTTTTTTTCCCCTTAATAGGGGTAAAGGGGTTTTAAGCGAGACAAAAACACCACTTCAGGAGCAGAAGTCCAATAGCCTTAACCCGAGAGCAAGGATAAATGTATCAAAAAAAGGGTTCCAAAAAACGCTTATCGGACAAGACGTTCCCCTCTATTCACCATTAACCATCCAAGCTGGCAAATTTGCGCGAAAGGCTCCTGAAAACGTGTTTTACCGGGACGATTTTCCTCCCCCTAACTGAATATCTCTCAGGGGTTAAAATTAAGCCCCCCTACCTTGCCTAGGGGGAAGCCCCTGCCTCGCCGCATCTAAAAATTGGATTTTCTCCATCCGAATTTAAAGGGGAACTCTGCCCAAATCAGATTTCTTACCGCTCCTGTAAGGCCGGAACGGCCTGCTCGTTTTCCTCTGAGAGGAATTAGCAACACAAAAAGACCAAAAGGTCAGATAAGTTATTAATCGATCGAGCATTCACCCAAATTTTTACCCCGCGCGACCCAGCGCAAACCTGTGGAGGTCTGCAAAATTATTCCCCAATGGCACTGGGCGTAAACCCCGGGGCATCTGAACTCTGTTCAGACTGCTCGCCTTAAACAGGTCAAGCGGAAAACCCCCGAAAAAAAACTATGGGGTTTTTTTTTTTTTTTTTTTTTTTTCAAACGTGAAGGGTTAACGCTCCCCCAAGCAGAGTTCCCCAGCTTTTCATCAGAAAATTTTTAGCAGGTAAAAAAACCCCCAAAGGGTTAATATGCAAACCCCCAAAAAAATTTATAAATTTTGAGCCCACCAATTTTTTATTCTCGATGAACGCAGTGCAGGAAAAGGTCGCTGCGCGCGGGGAGGAATCCGCACTCACCCCTGGCCTGGTCTAAATGGGGGGGGAGCTCCGGGGACCCGGGAGCCGAAAATGGGCCAAGTGGGGGGTCGCAGGAAAAAGCCAGACGCGCGCTTCCGCTCAAAGACCGGGTAGAAAAGGCCCGCCCCGCTGCCAAATAAGAGCGCGAACCTCCCCGCCCGCCCCTCTTGCCGCCCTGCCTCGGGGAAAAAAACACCACATCTTCTTTTGTGCGCGTACAGCACGCTGAAACTACTGACTTTACATGTATCCTGTCACAGCAGCGCTGAAACATACGACACCAGTATAGCGCTGTCACAGGCGTTGAAGCTACTGCTTACTTAGAGCGCTGTCACAGCAGCTTTTAAGCTGCTACATTTCATGTAGTAGCGCTGCACGTAGCGTTGAAAGCAACTGACATTAAAATTAGTAGCGCTGTCACGTAGCGCTGAAGCAATGACATTTCATGTGTAGCGCGCACGCCGCGACGCATACTGAAAAGTAACGCGTTTTTAAACCGCCTTTCAGCGTAAAGCACCACAAAATTTTTAAAAATTTGTGTGGAGTACTCACCCCCAAAAGGGGCCCAAGGGACCCTCAGGGGTTTCGGGGGGAGTCCCATCTTCCCTCCGGGCAAGAACGCTGACCCACGTGTGGTTTTTCGTTCCCGCCAGAAACCCCCATCCCCCAGGGGCCCGGGAAGGATTTTGCAGGACTTTGAGTAAAACAATCCCCAAGGGAGGGTTGGGGGACAGCCGCTGAACCCCTAGCCCCCGACCAACTATGATCAAGTCTTTCCCCCAATATTTAAAAAAATAAAAATTTTTTTTAGGACTGCCTTACAGCACCATCCTCGGACCCAAAAATTAGACGGAGCGAGTGGAGACCCGACTGGGGGGGCCCCAGTCACACTTTTTTTATCGGGGAAAAACCCCAACGGGGGGTCCGCCTACCCATCAGTAATGAATTTCTGTGGCCCTTCCCCCATCGCGCAAAAAAAAGTTTTTTTAACCACCCGGGGGGCGGTCCAGTCGAGGGTTTGGGTTTTGGGTCCATCCCTCCCATCTTTTCGCGAGCTGTTCTGCTTGCTTTACGGGGTCCCCGGATCGCGCCCTGCGCAGGCTACGGGTTTTTCCCTTTGAGGGGAGAGCAAATTCCGCTGCGCGGGACCAAAAGGCCCCGCCCTCGAAAAAGCGGAAAATTTCTCTGCCCCAACAGGGCAGAAATACCCGCCCCGAACCATGCGGGGGGCCCGTGAAGCAAGCAGGGGCGCCACCCCAAGAAGTGGGGGCCCGGGTCCGACCTGCACACCACTACCGCCACCCCCGGGGAAGTATAAACTGCAAACAAGGAGAAAAAGAGTCGTCGGTTTATAATAAATAAAAACTTTTTTAAAAAATTTCAAAATCACTACAAACAAACATTGCAAAAGTTTAATTGGTACCCCCGTAAATGCATAAAAAAGGTCCCGAAAGCACACGGGGAAGGAAAACCCCGTTTCCCGGCACAGACACAGCTTTCCCCCCTTGAGAAAGCGTGCCTCTTTGGCCCGGGGAAAGGGGTGGGGGGGCATCTGGTGCATCCCTCTCCTGCCTTACATTATTCCGGAATTACCTTTTTTGCAGTCAGTTTTTCATCTGGATGCCCGTACCCGGACCTTGCCTTGGCTTTTTGGGCATCCTATATCTATTTTCATGCAATGAATTGAAACTGTCTTGCAAGTTTGGGGATATCCCCTTTTTGGTTTTCAGTGCACTTTTGTATTTTTGACACTTTTTCATATTAGGAGACTCTTGCACCTGCTTGTCTAAAATGTTTCTGGGTTTTTCTATGAACGCTTTTTGTGATTTTTTAGACATTAAAATAAATTTCATTTTTTTTAACCCGACGACCTTTGTCCCCGGTTTAAATTTCTAATGGGGGTTTTTTGGATATAAAAAACCCCAGAATTTTTTTTTGTTTTTTTGTTGGTTTTGTTGCTAATTTCCAGCAGCTGTTGTTGTTTAAAATATAGAATCTGTGATAACCTGAAATCGGGGATCTTTTGGGCCCCAAAAAATGTTGACGGGTTTCCCCTTAAAAATTTATACTTGGCTTTTGAAGGGACCTCAAGCTGCAATCGGGGTAAAGAAGTATGTAAAACAAGCCCCGACTAAGTTGGGGGAATCTTTTAGTGACAGTTGTGCCTTTGGCCATGTATGGAGCCAAACCCCTTTTCCTCTGGCTTTCGGACCTTTTTTGAAAAGGGGGGGTTGGACCATGCCCAGGAGTGCGGGTCCTGCCACAGCGCGTATGGGGGAGACCGCCATCATTGGCAGCGGGGGGGGAGGATCCGCCAGCGACCCCCTGTTGACTAGTCTCCCCCGGGGCTCCGCCCCCAGCCTTTTTGTTTTTTTTTGAAAATGACTAGGTTTCAGAGTCAAACAACCGGCTGAGATCATACAACCTTGGGTTAGATTTTTTGTGACGAGGGAACTTTTTTCTGTGAACCCAATTCAGCCGGGGGATCTGCTAGGGGACGCGGTGTCGGAAGAAATTTTCCTGTCCGGGGGTGTTGCTACGCACGATGAAATGGGCGGCAAACGATTTTTGGGGGGGGACGACAGCATCGTTCTGTGCCCTTTTTCCACAGAATACGGTTTCCTGTGTTCACCATGAGAAACACCGCCGGCAAACCCTAAAAGGGATAAACTGAACAAAAAATCACAACCCCCTTAAAACGGGACATTCCCAGGGACGGGGAGAATGGGAGATTGGAGGCCCCTTTTAGATTTCGGAGGCTCCAGCCAACTTAGTTTTGTGAACTACGGTAAAAAAACGGTAAGCCCTTTAACAACGCACATTTATGTTAGTTTTTAAAACCAAATGTTGCATATGATTAAGGTCCCCAAAGCATTTTTATAATTTCCAGATGTTCTGAAAAAAATGTAGGGGGAGAATTATTTTTTTTTTAAAAATTTTTTGCTTTTTTTTTTGGTCAAAAATAAAAAGATAAAAAACCCCCCTTTTCATCCCCAGCGGCATTCATTACAAAATTTTTTTAAACAGATAACACATGGATAAGGTTGCTTTTTTATAAACAGTGATAACACTTTTTTTTTTGTTCACAATTTTCCTATTTTAGATGGTTAATAATAAGGGCATTGTATTGTTATTGAAAAAGGGAAATTTAATGCAACGGGACCTCTATGGCCAAAGCATAAAAAAATTCCTTGCATTTTAAAAGTGGTTATTAGGTTAAAGGAAGAAAACCCCTTCTGTTCTTTTTGAGGTTTATTAAAAAAAGAAAGTTAATATTTTTGAAAGAAAAGGAAAAAAAAAAATTGTCAATTCTCAACACGTTTTTAATAACAGTTTGGTTTTGGACCCCGGGGTTGGGGGGTGCCTCAGACACTATTGGGCCACTACCCCGCATTATGGCAAAATATTTACACGGGTCCACCATGTACAAAAATCAAGGGCCCAAATTAAAGTTTTTTTCCCGACGTGCATGGAGGGGGCCGGAAAAGTGGCACGCCGTTATCAAACCCAGATGAGCGGGGCAACATTCTCCATGCCACTAAAATTAAAAAAAACAGGGTGAAGGTCCACTCCCGGGTAACTCTGAAACGAAATAAAAAGACAAAGGGGTGTAGGTTCACACACATTTAAAAGTGTTGTAAGGGCCATTATTTTCCAAATAACTAATGGTTTGCTGCCAGTTCTTACCCTATGTGTTAAAGGGGTATCCCACATAATTTTGTCAAACATCCAATTTTGGGGGCACGAAAAACACCCAGGAGCGCTGGGCGCAAATTTAAAGAAAAAAGGTTAGGGGCCGTGCAGCTTTTTCCCCCCCAAGGTGACTGCTCCAAACGCAGATCACCCTTTTTTTTTAAAGGACCCCCCGAATTTAAAACCCCCACCCTAAAAAATGCATAATGACCGCAGTTCTTTAAAGAAAATCCATTGCACCTTTATTTTTTCTATCTGTTCTGCTTAAAAAGAGAAAATTTTGAGTTAAATTTACATTAAAAGAGGTTTACGTGCTCAAAGGTGACGAAAATTTCCCCCGGACCTGCCGGCAAGGTTTTTTCCCCTTTTCCCCCAGCACCTTGTAAAGAAACCTGTCAGCAGGATAGGGAAAAAAAACCCACAGACAGTGCCCCGTCGGGCCCTTTTAAAATTTTTCTGATACCCCGGGGGTAAACCGCTTGTGGTTGTTGTGAATCTTTGTTTTCAGCTTTGATTAATGAAAAACTTGCCCCGGGCAGCCTTTGGGGTCTTTAGTGCCGCTTAGGTATTCATAATGCACCCGCTGACGGGTCACTGACCTTTTGGGTCACTCCCCTTCCCCTTGCCTCTTAGCAGCTAAAAACTCCAAAACCTAAGGGGCCCATAATCCTTAATGGACAGCCCCAAGGGAGGAGTTTTTCGCCACGGATCCAGTTGGGCCCTACTACGCGTTGAGACAAAACACAGCTTTGCTACCGGGCTCCTAATAGTCATTCAAATTATCCCTGCCCGGCGGCTAAATCGAGACCCTGGAAGCATTTGGCCCGTTCCAGAATGAATGAGTTTTAATGAATCGGGCTCCTAGTCTCCATCTGGCCCTCTAACTCTGCAACAGTTCAGAGTAAAAACATATTCCCTGCAAGTGGTGACACTGACGGGTTCCCTTTAACCCCTTAATGCCCACTGACGTCACAGTCCGTCATGGCAAGGTGCCAGTTCCGGCACCAGGACGGACTGTGCACGTCATGCCTTTGACCCTACCATTTACGGGCGTGAAAACACGCAGTGGAGATCAGTGCCGACAGCTGTCACAGACAGCGACGGCCCACGGCAAGCGGTGCGGGGACCTTTGCCGTCGGTCCCCGCACCCCAGCGCTGTGATTGGTCATTCGGAGCTCCCTCGCCTCAGATCGGCGCCCTCCCCATGTTTTTGGGCAGGGCCCGATCTCTGCCTTGATGACCCGGGTTGTCTTGACAACCTCCGGGTCATCTAACCACGGGAAGCTCGTGATCATGTCCACAGCACCCTTTCATCATAGGTACAATGCATTGCAATGCCTGGAGCATTGCAATGTTTTGAACTGCAATAAAAAGAAAAAAAGTGAAAGTCCCATAAAGGGAAAAATTTAATAAAAATCATTTTTTAAAAAAATTGGTTGAAAAAAAATATTAAAAAATAATTTAAAAAAAATCCCCTAAAAAATACACATTTTTATGTAATAAAAAAATTAAAAAAAAAAAAAAAAATACACATTTTTTAGTATCGCCACGTCCGTAAAAATCCCATCTAAAAGCGAAACCCAAGTTAACCCCTTCAGTGAAAGCCGTAAAAAAAAAAAAACACAAAAAAGTAGTAAATTATATTTTTTTCCAAGGGGAACTCATCATACCGTTTGGGAAAAAGTGCAATAACACGCGATAAAAAGTCAGATAATAAATAAACATGGTCCCCCGCTGAAACGTCATCTATGTCCGCAAAAAACAAGCCGCTATACAGAAACATCAGCGAAAAAAAAAAAAAGTTATAGCTCGCGATTAAACAAAGGCAAAAATACTTATTTTTTCTATAAAAATTTTTTATTGTGTAAAAACCCGCCCCAAAAACATAAAAAAATATATAAAAGAGTTCGCTGTAATCGCAGTGACCCGAAAATGAAGCTGCTTTATCAATTTTACCACACCGGAACGGAGGGGAAAAAAAAAAAAAAAAACAAATTCCTGAATTGGCAGGTTTTTGTTCATTCTGCTTTCCCCAAAAATCGGAATAGGAAGCGATCAAAAACCGTTATGTGCCCGAAAAAGGTACCAATAAAAACTCACCTCGTCCCGCAAAAAATAAGCCCCCAGATAACTCTGTCGGCCCCAAATATGGAAAAAATTTTAGCTCCAAAATACGGATGCAAAAAATTCTTACAAAAAATTATTCCAAAAAAAAGCGTCTTTTTGAGTGTGACAGAAGCTAACATGAAAAAAGGGTGTAAATCTGGAATCGCCGTAATCGCACCGACCGAGGAATAAAGTCGCCTAATCACTAATACCGCACGAGGAACGGCGTAAAAAAGAAAACCAATTCTTCACCTTTTGTAGATTTTTACATTGTGGGCCCCCCAAAGACCGCAGTAAGGCGATCACCGTGGTTCCCCCCCACATATGGATATCAGCGTACTCAGGACAAAATTTCCACAATAGTCTTTTGGGTCCTATTCTCCTGTTACCCTAAAAAAAATTTGGGGCAAAAAGGTCAAATTTTTTTTGGAAAAAAAATGGGTTTTTTTATTTTCAAAGGCTCTTTCGTTCTAAACCTGTTGAAGCCCTTGGGGTTCAAAGTGCTGACCACACAACTAGATAGTTCCTTGGGGGTCTAGTTTGCAAAATGGGTCATTTGTGGGGGTTTCTACTGTTTAGGCACATCAGGGCTCACTCCAAGCGCGACATGAAAACCCCCCAGACCAAAACCACAAAGTCTGCATTTAAAAACGGTGCTCCCTTTCCCTTCCGATCCTGCCATGCGTCAATAGTGGTTCCCCCCCACATATGGGATATCAGGTAACAGGACAAATTGCACAAAAAGCTTTTTGGGGGCCCTATTCTCCTGTTACCCTTAAAAAATAAAATTTGGGGCAAAAAGATTATTTTTGGAAAAAAAAATGATTTTTTTATTTTCACGGCCTACGTAAAAACTTCTGTGAAGCACTTGGGGGTTCAAAGTGCTCACCACACATCTAGATAATTCCTTGGGGGTCTAGTTTCCAAATGGGGTCACCCTTTTTGGGGGTTACTACTGTTTAGGCACATCAGGGGCTCTCCAAACGTGACATGACAAACCCCCAGAAACCCTTCCATCAAAGTCGCATTTTTAAAAAGGCGCTCCTTCCCTTCGAGCTCGGCATGCTTCAAAATAGGGGTTTATCCCCACATGGGGGTATCAGCATACTCAGACAAATTGCAAAAATTTAACTTTTTGGGTCCTTTTAGCCTTTGAAAATAAAAAAGGGGGGGTGGAAAGATCATTTTTTGTGAAAGATATGATTTTTTATTTTACTGCCTAATTAAAACTTTCTGTGAACCTTGGGTTTCAAACTCTCACCACACATCTAGATAAGTTCCTTGGGGGGTCTATTTCCAAAATGGTCACTTGTGGGGGGGTTTCCACTTTTTAGGCACACAGGGCCTCCCAAATACGACATGCGTCCAATCTAAATCCACCAAAAAATCAAATGCGCGTTTCCCTCCGAGCCGCCCATGCCCAAATATTTTTTCCCCCCCCACATATGGGGTACCAGCTTCTCAGGACAAATTTTGAAACAATAACTTTTGGGGCCCCTTTTACCTTTTGGGAAAATAAAATTGGGGATGAAAGATCTTTTGGGGAAAAAATATGATTTTTAATTCGGCTTACTTTAAATAACCTCTTTTGAACGCGGGGGGGTTAAAGCTCCACCACATCTAAAATAATTTCCCTTTGGGGGGGTTTCCTATTTTTCCAAAAGGGGGTCACTGGGGGGGGGTTCCACGGGTTTAGCACACAGGGCCTCCAAAAACGACATGGCGTCCAACAAAATTTCCGCCAAAAAAGCCCAAATGGCCGCTTCCTTCCGAGCTCTGCCTTGCGCCAAATAGTGGTTTCCCCCCCACATATGGAATCAGCGTATTTTAGACAAATTTTCACAATAACTTTGGGCCTTTTTATCCTTTGAAAAAAAAAAATTTGGGGGATGAAAAGATCATTTTGGGGAAAAAATTTAGATTTTTTTATTTACTGCCAACGTTATACCTTCTGTAAAGCCCTTGGGGTTAAAAGCCTCACAACACTTTTAAAGATAAGTTCCTTGGGGGTCCAGTTTCCAAAATGGGGTCATTTTGGGGGGGGTTTCCACTTTTTAGGCACCCCGGGACTCCCCCAAAGCGACAGGCTTTCCCAATTTCTCAATTCCACCAAAAAAGTCAAAGGGCGCTGCTTCCTTTCCGCTCTGCCATGCGCCCAAAAAAGGGTTTACCCCCACAGGGGGGAAATCGGGTTACGAGGAGAAATGTACAACAAATATTGGGGTTTCCCATTTTCTCCTGATACCCTTGACAAAATTTAAAAAATATTGTGCCAAGAAAAATTTTGGGGAAAAAAGTTAAATTTTCTTTTTTTCCCTTTCCCACATTGCTTAATTCTTGTGAAGTACCAAAAGGGGTTAATAAAAAACTTAAATTTGGGGTTTTTTGAACACTTGAGGGGTGCATTTTTAAAGGGGGTCACTTTTGAAATTATCTGTCAAAAATGACCCCTAAAATCATTTCAAATGAGGTGGTCCCAAAAAAAAAAGGTTTTGTAAATTTTGTTGGAAAATGAAAATCCTGTCCACTTTTAACACTTAAAACTTCCTAACAAAAAAAAATGTGGTCCAAAATTTTGCTGATGAAAATTTAAAATGTTTGGGAAAGTTATATATTAACTTATTTTGTGGGCATATCCTCGATTTAATTAAAAAAATTTTAAAAGTTGAAAATTGCAAAATTTTGCCATATTTCATTTTTTTCATAAATAAACCAAGTTATATTAAGAAATTTTACCACCCATCAGAAGTCCCAAAATGTCACAGAAAACAATCTCAAATCCCAAAACCTTTGAAGCTTTCCCCGAGTATAACCTCTAAAGAGACAGTGGTCAACTGTAAAAATTGGCCTGGTCTTTAAAACCCACAAAATGGGTTGGGCATTAAGGGTTAATGATTGATTTTTTTCACTAAAACCCAGCATATTGCTTTTCCCAAATTTTTTTTCATTTACTTTTAGGGAAAATGGGGGATGGCATGGGTTGGCATAAAATCATTACCCAATTTAAACACAAAATTATTAATTACTGCTAATCCCCTTGTCTCGCCCATTCCTCACCTAAAATTGACCCTGCAAAAATGCTGCGCTTGACACCCTTTTTAAAAGGGGTTTAAAAAGTAGTACACCCCAGTTATCACTGTAACATAGCAAAAGGGTACTGTGATTCCATAACTAGTGGGTTCCCGAAGGGTGAGCCCAAACCCCTTACCATCTGTTTTGGGCCAAAAAAAATCATAGGCCAGAAAAATGGCACCGTTAAGGGGATCCCCTCCACATCTTATCCCAATAGGGTAGATGAATAATATTTGCAAAAATTTCCCCAAAAAAAAGTAGACATTTTTCTTCGCTATTCCTTTCCTCATGGCAGGCATACAGGACTTAGGTTCCATGGTTACGACCACTAGCAACCACCAACTGTTGTTTTATAGTGGACGAAACTAGGGATACCCAATTCTTGCAATCTTGCTCATGAGAAAGAGAAAAAAGCAAATCAAAAAACTATGGTGTATATCAATTAAGGTATTGCAAATACCCTGGAGTGATCCACAGGTCAAAACGGCGAGGACTGACCGAAACAGTCCAAAACAAAAAAGAGGGCGGCTGGTGCCTATACACTGGGGCAGGGAACTTAGATAGGACACCACTCCATGCTCCCAATAAAAAGAAAAGACGGATTTTGGTAAAACTTACCTTAAAACCCTTTTCACAAAGGGAAAGGGAATAGAGACACAGAAATTTTTTACAAAAATTTAGGGACCCCCAGAGGGGAAAAGACCCCTCAATTAAAAAAGCGTGTTGCCCGGGCCCCCCACCGGGCCCCTTTCCCACTCAGCTTCCTCCAGTTGAAACACAAGTTTAAGGAAGAGCAATATCACCACGAGCAACAACCCCTTCTGAAGAACTTCCAAGAAAAAAACAAAGATACGGGTTATGCATGCAATACAAAAACCCCACACAGTTCCGGGTCTACCCCACGGACCTGACCAAATTTGCGATGAGCTGGTAATGCGGGAACAGAGCCGTACGCGCCCCACCCACCCCAAATCGCAAACCAGAGAAGAGCCACCTGCTTCTGAAAACAAAAACCCCCCCCCCACACTTCTGCCATGGAGGAGCTGTGTCCCTTCCTCCTTCGCTGCAAAAGGAAAGGGAGAGACCCACAGTAATAAATCTGAGGGGACCCCAAAACATTTCCCAAAAATTAGGGTGGGAAAAAAAAACCCAAAAAAGGGCAAAAACCCAACACCTAATAAAAGCAACGGGGCCAAATACAAGTAAATTAGAAACTTAGTGCCTGCGGGACCCTACGCCCAAAGCTGCTCAGGGGAAAAGCACAAACCCCCACCTTATGGGAATTTTGTAAAAAGTGTGGACGGAGCGCCAGGTCGCCCCCCGGGCCCAAGCTACCCCGGGCCCTTGAGGGAAGCCCCCGATGAGCCCACACCCTCGGGTGACTCGAATTTAATCGGCAAGTCCGCCCTTAGCGGAACCTCCAAAATGGCCGACCGAACCCAAAACAAGCAATAGAATCCTTGGAAGCTCGCTGACCACGTCAAAACGACCTCTGGAATCACAAACAAGAGTCTGTTTTTCCCGAAAACCTTGAGTAAAATCAAGTAGAATTCAAAGCCCCCCCAAAAACCCATGTGTGCAAGGCCCTTCCTTCGCAGTCCTTGGCCTCGACAAAGAAGGGCAACACAAACCCGGGTTAAACCCTGGAATCCGACACCACCTAGGTAGGAAGACCCCCGAGGGGCGAAGCACAACACGACCCGGGTTGAAACCCAAGAAGGGGGGCACAAGAAAGACCGCCAACCAGAAACCCTCCTCAAAGAGGTGACTCCCACTAAAGGCCCCCTTTCCAAGAAAGTAAATAAAGGCAAACCCAAACCATAGGCTCAAAGGGCTGATGTTGAAGAGCCCCAAAACAGATGACCGCCAAGGAGATACAGTGTCCTCCGCGGCGGAAACTGACGGTTTATTCCACGAAAAAAGGAACGAAACGTCCCAACGCGAGGCGATACCCCCCCCTCCAAAAAAAAAAATTTTAAGGACAGAGCAGAAACCTGACCCCTCAGGGTCCCAAACTGCCAAACCTTTTCCAACCCTTTTTGCATAAAAGCCCCCAAAAAATTGGGAATAGAAAATTTTCCGGTTCTTTTGAGAACTCGAACACCACAAAAGAAGGGTTCCCAAGTCCTGAGGGAAATCTTTGTAGTAGCCGGACCTTTTAGCAGCTCGCAGAGTAGCAATGCCCTTTTGGGTGAGAAACCTCTACGGGTCAAAAATTTCGGTCTCCCAAAAGGGCCCCGCCGTCAACCCCAGAGACTTCAGGCGGATGACAACGGGCCCGGTTAACAGTCCGGACAAGAGGGGGCGAAAATGGAGGAAACCCCTAGAAGTGACACTAGTGTCGAGAACCACGTTCTCCTTGGCCAATCTGGAGCTATCAAAATAGCTGAGATTTTCTCCAAGTCTGATCCGACGGAGTACCAAAAGGTAGCATAGAAACGCGGGAACACATAGATTAGTTTGAATTGGTCCAAGGGGGGCCCCTAGAGCATCCACCGCTACGGGCCTCGGATCCTGAACTGGACACGTGTCGGTAAATTGGCATTGGCCCTGGATGCCATCAGATCCACTTGGGGAGTTTCCCAACGGGAGCACAGCAGTGCAAAAAATTTCCGGAGGAGACCCATTCTCCGGGATTTCCTCTTCTCGCGACTTAGGAAAATCCGCTGTGATATTCTGAACTCCTGGAATGTGGATCGCAGAGAAAAGGGTGGGACTCTGGTCTCTGCCCATATCAGGATTTCCCAGATACCTCCCCCATGAGACTGGAACACCCCTTTTCCCGCCTTGGTGATTGATATATGCGACCGCCGTCGCAAAATTTTCTGTCTGCACTCGGACAGGCAGAAACCGGGGTAAAAGGGGCCGCCAGTGTTGGAGGCAAAGGAAAATTTGCCCTCCAAATTTGAGGAAGTTGAACGGCAAGACAGACCCTCTGGCGACCATACTCCCTGAATCCAGAGATCTTCCAAACCCCCCCCCCCAAGCCCTCCGGCTGGCATCGGAGGGTTTTGACTGACCACTTAGAGTAAAAGGACTCCCCCGAGACAATTCTGTCGGAACGGGTCCACCATCCTAGAGAAATCTCCCTACATTGCGGGAAAATTTAACCACACTCAAACCAGTTTAGGTCGTCGACCGATCCCAGCGGTTTAGAATAACCTTTGGAGCGTCCTGAAATGAAACGGGCAAACGGAAGTGCCTCCATTGAAGCCACCATCAACCCCAAGAAACGCATACACTTCAAAAGGGGACATTTTTCCACTGAAGACTTCATCCCCTGCATGTCGGATGAAACATGCTTGCTTGTCTGGAGGTAGAGACACCACTGCTCGTAACTGGTCGAAATCCCTCCCAGAAACAGGATTGATTTTTGACGGTTCCAGAGACGCCTTCTCCCAATTGACCATCCACCCGAAAGTCCTCCAGGAGCGAAGGGAAAAAATTCAGCCTTTCACAGCCCCCCCTCCTTGGGGAAATGCCACAATCAAAAGGTCGTCCCAGTAGGAAGGAATCGTGACTCCCTGTCTTCGAAGTAATACCCCTGAAGGTCCCAAAAAATCTGTAAAGACTTTTGGGTGCCAAGGCCAAACCGAATGGTAAGACCACAAATTTGGGAAATGATCCTGTCCAAAGGCAAAGCAAAGAAACGCGGGAGCCCCCTCCGATTGGGACCGTGCAAATAGGCGTCGCGTATGTCGTTTGACCCCAAAAAAATCGTTCGGGGAAAAAAACAATGCGCCACTAGGGAGCGAAGCACCCCAAATGCAAACTTTCGTTGTGGACATGCCGATTCAATCTTTTGAGAATCCAGACGGGGCGAAATTTTCCCCCCTTTTGGAACCACAAAGGTTTTGGAATAAAACCCTCTTTTCCCCTGTCCTCGGGGGAAACCCGGGAACCCACACCCTTCTGAAGAAGAAATTCAAACTTCCTGCAGTAAGCGCACATAGCTCGGGCTCTGACGGAATGCAGATTGACAATAACTGTTCGGGGGGTACGGGAAGAAAATTCTATATGATAGCCTGCCGACACAACCCGCGTCACCCAGGAATCTGGGACACGGGAACCCAAGTCAATTTGAATTGGAGCAGGAGACCCCCCACACGAGAGCCCTTGACGGGACCCTGCGTCAATCCGCCTTAGAGGGCTTTTTGTCAGATTCCCTTTATCTTGACGGAAACTTTGTTTCCAGGGAGTGCGGATTTCTGATTTGTCTTTTTTCCCGAAAAAGAGGGACGACCCGACCCCCAAGAGGCTGACCGAATCGTCCCCTGGACCGAAAGGACCGTCGACCACTACTGGTACCAGGTCTGCCAGACAAAGCCACAGCTCTTCGCTGCGGTAAAGCTGTCCTCCTTTGCTTTGCTTGGAAATTTTTTAGCTCCGTAAGGTCAGTCCAAATAACTGACCGCCCTTGTAAGCTAAGGCTAAGCAAACCATGTTTAGAAACCGCATCACCGGTCCACGTCAAGCCACAGTGCCCTCCTGACTGAAACTGCCGAGGATTGTGCCCTGGACAGCAGTGACACAGTATCCAGGTTTGCAATACATGGCCATATTGAAAGCACTTTCTAAACAATTCGAACAGTTCGTCCACCTCAGCACTTAAGGTTCACATTTCCTCCGCAAACGTCCAACCAGACCAGGGCAGCTTTATAAACACACATGAGCCTAGCACCGCTCTGAAGCCATAACCCGCGCGCTTCGTAAATGGATTTTGCCGCTGACTCCGCTCTTCTGTCTAGTGGTCCTGCAAACTCGCCTTCCCTTTAATAGCTAGCAAAGAAGATTGCTAAGCTGAGATAAAGAGACATCCACCTCAGGAGACTGAATCCAAAATCATTAGATTCCGACACACTGGATACAGTGACTCCAAAAGACGATCCCCTGAAAACGTTTCTGGACACAGACGCTCCTCTCCACTGCCTGTTGAACTCAATCAGAGATGGTAAAGTCGCGACTGACTTATGCGACTCCTGAAACATCCGCCCGACTTACCAGGGCGAGTAGTTACATCCTCCTGTAACTGTAACGCCTCCCTCATTGCTTCAATAAAGCTTCTACACGGCCGAGAAAAAGCAGAGTGCTTTTCCGATCCTCCTCTATCCGACTCGGATATCCCTCTGAACTTAAAGGGGAACCCTCCACGTCAGAACTCTCTGAGTCGCTATACGAGAGAAAAGTCACCGGCCTATGTCGCTTCCTGCCCTGAGGAGTTTGGCATGACTCCCAACAACCTAAAAGGTTAGACAGGCATCAACGAACGAGTGAGAGCCTCCATTTTTGCGTCACAGGGTCCTCCGACTGCTGCACTCGATGTCGAGGTCTGTGTGTCAGATATGCGAGACTGATCTCGTAACGGAGCTGGGTGATGATTTGTACCTGTGCCCTGATCTGACATGTCTTACCCAGTACAATGACAGTTACACCTGACAGTAACACGAAACAGTGTGGTTTAGGAAAAAAATCTTAACCGGGACGCTGAAGGTTAACTCTTAAAGAAAAAGGTTACCCCAGCCCACCATTAAGGATTAACCGCCTGACAAGGGGTTAAGATCACAAACTCTTCACAACCTGTATTAAAGTGACAGATGTGCGAGTTCCAGGAGCCTCATGAGGTAGCAGGTAGAGACAGAAAAAAAAAAAAAAAGTCTCAAAGAATGCCACACTTACATCGCTAAATCATGAGTTAATCTTGCATCGCAAAAACTTCCAAGCGGACTCAAATAGCGTCGCTAAACTTAGCGTGTGGCAACCTGCGCTACGGGGAGAAAAATCTCTAAGCTTCTGCCCCGATAGGCAGAAGCGACTCACCAAGTTTTGCGGTGCTGTTCTTCTTAGGCTTGTGCAGGAGAGACGGAGAGGGAGAGGAGCCCGGAGCGCTGTAATGGCCGCCGCACTGAGGAGCAGCCGGAAAGAAGGCAGAAGGAAAGCGCGCTCAGTGAGCGCTTCCTGCCCGGGAGACCGAAGCCACGCCCCCGCCCTTCAAAAAAAGCGCGGGACTTCCCCTTCTCCGGGGGGGGGGGGGGGGGGGGGGGGGGGGGGGGGGGGGGTCCGCCGCGATCCCCGTCCTGCAGCATCCCCACCTGCGGACAAAATACAGCAGTCACCACATGTACTGTATCCAGCGCTGCCGCAGCAGCCAGTGCATCACTCAACACACATAATAAAAATGTGGAGTACTCACCCCGTTCATGCGCCACAGGACCCCAGGGGTTTCTGGCGCGTGCCCATGCTTCCCCCCCAGGCGGGGATCGCAGTGACCCCTGCAGCGCGTGTGCGCCCCGCCAGGGAAGCCATCCTCATCCCCCGGGCCGGCAGGTTTCTGCAGGGACCACCCTTAGGGTAATACAGATCTGCCAAGGGAGAGGTTGGGGTCCAGCAGCGCTGAGACCCCTGAGACCTCTAGACCACATTTGGTGATCCAAGTCTCTTGTCCGATAAAAAATAATAAAATTTTCTGAGGAGCTGCTTCCAGCAGCGACCATCATCTGAGACCTCAAATTGTAAACTGGAGAAAGCTGAGTAGAGGAGCCGAGCTGGAGGGGTCGGTCAACACGCTTTTTAATCTGAGGTGTCTATCTCGTCTGGGCTCCGCCTACCCATCAGTAATGAATACTGTGGCTCTCTTCCTTCCATCTGCAGCTGAAAACAAAAATGCAGCAGTGGTGCTTACAGGGTTGTCCACTACAAGTACAATCCCTTCTCAACCTGAAAGTTTTCCTGTTAAAATAAAAACTCTTACACTCACCTCCCGTATCTGCGCCATTTCAGGAGTGTCGGCACTCGCGTTCCCGAGGCTCACGTGAGGCTGCTACATCATGTCATCCCTGCACCCAATCAGCACCGGCGTCACTGTCCTCTCCTCCGGACATGTAAGTAATCAAAAAGACATGAGACAGCAGCCGCAGCGCTCACTTCCTGTTGATTACTTATTTTTCTGAAGGATAGGGAAGCCGGCACTGATGGGCACAAGGCTCGCTTCACGTACCAACCTCACGTGAGCCTCGGAAAGCGAGTGCCGCCACCGCTGGAACGACGCTAGTATAAGCGATTTCATTTTAAGGAGAGCAATACTTATCATATTTTGTTTCAAGTCCTTAACATTCAAGATGTCTGCTTGCTGTCAATCAGTGGAACATAAAGAACCAAGTCAAGTCCACAACAAGCTTTTATTTTGCAACAGCAGTTGAAAATGCAAATCACAGAGTTCCACCTTTCTCCAGTCCTACCTTTCTCTTGCACTGGTGCCTCTGGCAATCCGGGTCTTGGGGCATTTGGTTTCGCATAGATAAGGCTTATGACAAGGCATTCGTTTGGTGTGCTTGCCACAACGACACTGCTTCTCGACCTCTTCAATAGAGAAATATTAGAGCGTTAGCCCACGACTGGTAATGGGTTTTATACTTAAGGAAAGCGTCTTGCTGCCAATTACTGGTGTTCTGCACAAACTGAATTGGACACAGCTGTGCGACTCAGGAAGAAAAATCAAAACAACTTTGTGTATATTGCATCAATTTACCAAGAAGTGCTAAAGAAGCAGTCACCTTGAAAATCAATAGCTGCTTATACCTAAAGGGAAACCACTCTACTAAATGAGCTTATAAGTAACATTTTCGGTGACCTTCCTGCAAAACCCAAGAGGCTATTCTGTAACCATTCTGTATTAGTCCAATACATCTAAATAAAAGAAGAATCATTGTAGTCATGAGCCCCCCCTGTACCATGAGTCCCTCTCCTCCATGAGCCCCCCTGCATCATGAGCCCCCCTCCTCCATGAGCCCCTCTCCTCCATGAGCCCCTCTCCTCCATGAGCCCCTCTCCTCCATGAGCCCTCTCCTGTCAATCTACAGATAGTAAATGAACAGGCAAAGGGACTCCATGGGGTTTTTCATCTATATGAAGCTGCAGACGGAAATCTCATATTGTCAGCTGGCGTATTTTTGTCTGTAGGTTCCCAAACATATTTTTCCAATAATGAGGTCCCGACATACCCCAATAATGAGCATATGGGAGTAAAATATTAAGAAACTACCAGAAATAAAATTGCCGTATTTGGTATGTACTATTAAAGCAGAAGATCACTAAAGAAACAGAAAACTGATCAACTCAGATCTAATCGCCCAGAGCACACTGTGAATTTCAAGGAATTGTTGCCTATTTCTATGGCAGTATACTGCACACATACAGTGGGGGAAATAAGTATTTGATCCCTTGCTGATTTTGTAAGTTTGCCCACTGCAAAGACACGAACTGTCTATAATTTTAAGGGTAGGTTAATTTTAACATTGAGAGATAGAATATCAAAAATAAAATCCAGAAAATCACATTGTATAAATTATATAAATTTATTTGCATTTTACAGTGAGAAATAAGTATTTGATTTCTCTGGCAAACAAGATTTAATATTTGGAGGCAAAACCCTTGTTGGCAAGCAACAGCAGTCAGACGTTTTTGTAGTTGATGATGAGGTTTGCGCACATGTCAGGAGGAATTTTGGTCCACTTCTCTTTGCAGATCATCTCTAAATCATTAAGATTTTGAGGCTGTCACTTGGGAACGCAAAGCTTCAACTCCCTCCATAAGTTTTGTATGGGATTAAGATCTGGAGACTGGCTAGGCCACTCCATGACCTTAATGTGCTTCGTTTTGAGCCACTCCTTTGTTGCTTGGTTGTATGTTTTTGGTCATTGTCTTGCTGGAAGACCCAGACACGACCCATTTTTAATGTCCTGGCGGAGGGAAGGAGGTTGTCACTCAGGATTTTACGGCATTCTCCCAATGATGCGGTGAAGTAGTCCTGTGCCCTTAGCACAGAAACAACCCCCAAAACATGTTTCCACCTCCATGCTGACAGTGGGGACGGTGTTCTTTGCGTCATAGGCAGCATTTCTCTTCCTTCAAACACAGCGAGTTGAGTTAATGCCAAAGAGATCAATTTTTGACTGAACTAACCTAAGCACCTTCTCCCAGTCACTCACAGAATCATCCAGGTGTTCATTGGCAAACATCAGACAGGCCTGCACATGTGCCTTCTTGAGCAGGGAACCTTGCGGGCACTGCAGAATTTTAAACCTTTACGGTGTAATGTGTTACCAATGGTTTTCTTGGTGACTGTGGTCCCAGCTGCCTTGAGATCACTAACAAGTTCCCCCATGGTGCCCAAGATCGATGACGATTGACAGTCATTTTGTATTTCTTCCATTTTCTTACTATTGCACCAACAGTTGTCTCCTTCTCACCCAGCGTCTTACTTACGGTTTTGTAGCCCATTCCAGCTTTGTGTTTGGTTCTATGATCTTGGCCTGACATCCTTATAAAGCTCTTTGGACTTGCCCATGTTGTAGAGGTTGGAGTCTGACAGACTAATTGAGTCTGTGGACAGGAGTCTTTTATAAAGGTGACTATGTAAGACAGCTGTCTTTAATGCCGGTATCGAGCTGATTAGGAGCGTCTAACTGGTCTGTAGGAGCCAGAACTCTTAATGCTTGGTAGGGATCAAATACTTATTTCTCACTGCAAAATGCAAATAAATTTATATAATTTATACAATGTGATTTTCTGGATTTTATTTTTGATATTCTATCTCTCAATGTTAAAATTAACCTACCCTTAAAATTATAGACTGTTCATGTCTTTGTCAGTGGGCAAACTTACAAAATCAACAACGGATCAAATAATTATTTCCCGCACTGTACATACAGCCATATATACGGTGGCATCAGTGGTGAAGCCTAAATACCATGGCTCGACATTTTATAACTTCGAAATCCATTAATAATAACAAACTGCTCTATTATGTGGAAAATCCTGTAATACATAGTCATTAATGAAATACGGATTTTTGTGTTACTCACCGTAAAATCCTTTTCTCCGAGACGCTCATTGGGGGACACAGGACTGTGGGTGTGGCTATTGCCGCTAGGAGGTCGACACTAAGTAAACATAAAAAAAGTTAGCTCCGCCTCCGTCGTATACACCCTGCTACTGGCCGTAGGCTAACTCAGTTTGGTGCAAAAGCAGTAGGAGAACGAAGCACAAGTCAACATCACCACAGGAACAACATGTACAGAATTAAACCCACCAAGAACATAAAGTTAGATCAAAATAAAGCCATCTGGCTAAAAAAGGGTGGGCGCTGTGTCCCCCAATGAGCGTCTCGAAGAAAAGGATTTTACGGTGAGTAACACAAAAATCCGTATTTCTCCTTCGTCTCATTGGGGACACAGGACTGTGGGACGTCCTAAAGCAGTCCCTTGGGTGGGAGACCACTTACCAGTGTCAGTCATCATGTCAGGCATAGTCTATCGGTGTGCCACCGCCGCCTGCAGAATCCTTCTACCCAGACTCGCATCCGCCGAAGCCTGGGTATGGATATAATGCTTGGAGAAGGTATGCAAGCTAGAACAGGTTGCTGCCTTACAAACCTGTTTTCGTCCGCGATACATACCTCCTGAATGTTCTCACCAGGTCCATCGTGTGGAGAGCCTTCTCTACCCAATGCGTTGGTGCCTGGCAGAACCAGGCTGAAACAATGTTTCGTTGATATGAAAGAATGACATGAGCCTTGGTAAACGGGCAAATTAGGTCTAAGCACCATCTTATCCTGGTGAAAGAGTAAGTATGGGGCTCGGCAAAAGAGTTGCTAGTTCCGAGACCGCCTAATGGAAGTTATGGCTATCAAAAGAAAACCCGACCTTCCAGGAGAGGTACATTAAAGATACTTCCCGAAAGGGCTCAAATGGAGATTCCTGTAAGACTCCCAGCACCAGGTTAAGATCCCAGGTGTCTAGGGAACCCTGTAGAAGGGTACTATATGGACAACCCCCTGTATGAAAGTTGTCACCTGCCAATTGGTGGCAATTCTACGCTGAAAAAAATACTGACAAAAAAACGATACCTGTCTTCTAGGAATACTTGGAATTAGACTTGCATCTAGACCGGCCTGGAGAAAAGCCAGAATGTTGGGAATCGAGAACTGTAGCGGGAATAACTATGTTCCCTGCACCACCTAACAATGACCCTCCAAATATGGTGATAGACCCGAGCTGAAGCCGGCCCTTGAGCGTTTGGTCATTGTGGTAGCGACTCTCTGGGAGACCCCTGCCCGGGATAGAATCTAAGATTCGACGGCCAGGCCGTCAAACATAGGGCTCCTGAGTTCTGGTGGTAAACCAGGCCCTGGGAGAGTAGCTCTGCGTGGTCTGGTAGACGCCACGATATGTCGGTGAGCAGCTGCACCAGATCTGCCTACCGGTGACCGACAAGGTCAATCCTGAATGATTAATATCGCCGGGCCTCCCTCTGTCTCGCTTCCCCTGGGTAGCAGAGTTAGCGGAGGGAACAAGTATGGGAGGTGAAATTGATTCCATGACGGAACCAGAGAGTCCACCGCAATTGCCTGCGGATCCTGTACAGAGAGACAAAACTGACCCCCTTGGCATTGTTCCTGGAGGCCATCAGATCACTATCTGGCGTGCTCAAGCGCCGGCCAATCTACTGAAATACGTCAGGATGTAGGGACCACTCCCAGGATGCCCGACCCTGATGGCTGAGAAAATCCACTGCCCAGTTCTGCTCGCCGGGAATGTGCACCGCCGACCGCACCGAGTGGTTCCGCTCAGCCCATCCTAGGACTTGCTTCAGTTCGCGCATGGCCGCCCGGCTTCGGGTACTCCCCTGATGATTTATGTAAGCCACGACCGTGTCATTGTCTGACTGAATCCGGATGGGGTGACCCGCCAAATGGTGACAAAAGCACCGCAGGGTCATCCGAACTGCTTGAATCTCTTATCTATTGGTCGGGTGAGCTGACTCCTGCTGAGCGAACGTTCCTGGATTGTGTGGTGGAAAAAACACCGCTCCCCATCCGAGAAGGCTGGCGTCTGTCAAACCTACTAGCCCATGGATAGGGGGAAAAACCCCTTGAAGTGACGAGTTCCTCGTCCACCATATCAGAGCCAGTCTAACTTGAGGAGACAGCCGGCATCGGCGGTCTAGGGAGCAAGGACTGCTGTCCTAAACCTTGAGCAGACCGTGCTGCAAAGGACGAAGATGGAGCTGCGCACAAGGTACTACCTCTGTTGGTGCCATCATTCTCCCTAAGACCCCCATGCAGACCCAAATCGTGTGGGGACCGTCCGGCGAAGGATCCGGATCTTTCAGAGAAGAAGCAAGGTGTTCTCTGGTGGGAGAATAGTTAACCACCGCGCTATGTCAAAGATCATTCCCAAAAAGGTGATCCCCTGAGACGGCACGGAAGACGACTTCTTGGAATTCACTAACCATTCCAAGCGAGACAGAGTGTCCAACCGTTTTGGACGTCGATTGACGCCAAATCTTCCCCCCTTTCCATGTTAGCTATAACCGAACGGGGCGACTCCATCCAGAAGTGTCGCCGCCTGATAAAGTCATTAAAGTCAAAAATGGGTCTCACGGATCCGTCCTTCCTGGGAACTACAAACAGGTTGGAGTAGAACCCGAAGCCTCCTTCGTCCTATGGAACTGGGACGACTACGCCGGCCTGTTGAAGGAACCCGATAGCCTTGAAAAAAAGGCTCGAGCCTGAGACTCCATTTTGGGAAAACGAGAGGAAACGAACCTTGTTAGAAGGAAAACGACGAATTCTATCCTAAGAATATTATGTCCCTGACCTACCTGTCGCAGGTGACTGCGAACCAGGTGGGACGAAAACTGGAGTAGGCAGCCGCCTACTCTGGAGTAACGGACTGGACTCTGCCTCCAGCCATTTAGCCGAAAATCTCTGGGACCTAGATCCCATATATCTTGGCTGATTGGAGCGCAATCTTCCCATTGGATTGGTTCTGTGTTAGACCTGAGTCCTCTGGGCCTGGCTGGGTCCTGGACCACTGTCGCTATGACTCACTCGTGGCTGCGAAAAGCCTTAAATTGCGCCTAAGGCCTGCGATGAAAGGCCTGCCTAACCCTCTGCTGAGGGAGAGGGCTGCTCTTCCCTCCACCAGAGATATCGGATATGAGCTGATCCAATTTCTCGCCGAAAAAAACGGCCACTCCGATAGGGCAAAGGAGTAAGGGAGTTCTTTAAGGTTGAGTCGACCCAGGCTGCCTAGCTGCTGTGTTATTTAGAATGGCAGTTGACATCCCACCAAAATCTCAACCATAAGATGATTTAGAATACCTCTGTAGGAGCGTCCTTACCGTGTAGTCCTCCGTCAGGGACTATGAACAAAACATCAAAGCCTTGGCTACCTAGTTAGCTGCAAAAGGAGGGGAGAGCGCAGAACCTGATGCCTCTGGCCCTGACCGAGCCAAGTGTCAGCGAGGCAGTCAGACGGATGTTTTATAGAGGACCCACTAGGGAGGGAAAGCAGTGATTTAGACGCCAAACGAGATATGGGGAAATCAACTGCGGAAGCTTCTGCCAATTCCTTAAGGAGGTCCGGGGCTGATAGCTCTGTACCCAGAGAAGCATTTGTCTGCTACACTCGGTGGCGGCAATTCCTTGATCCTAGGATGAGAGCAAAAGACCTCGTGAGCCTGCTTGGCTCGCTTAAAAACACATCTTCTGTACCCAGAGTCTGGTTTACGGCTTAAATGAAACCATGAATTGTCCCCTGAAGAGGAAGGAGGACGTGAGCCAGAGCCGTTTTTTTTTTTTTTTTTAAAGGCTGTAGGCCAGTTTTTTCCTGCGTATGCTGGTGCCCCATATGTGGGGGGACCACTGTATGGGCGCACGGCAGAGCTCAGAAGGGAAGGAGAGCCATTTGACTTTTTTAATGGAAAATTAATTCCAATCGTTAGCGGACACCATGTGGTGTTTGGAGAGCCCCTGTATTAGGGGTCGAGTTCCCACTTCTGCACAAGGGAATCTCGAGCCGTCCCTGCTGCGGTCTCCCATCCGTCTCCGGCCGCAGTGGACTTTGGTCCCAGCGACTCGCCCAGTCTAACATTATGCAGAGGATTACTGAAAATGAAAATTCTGGACAGCCCAGGTGATTCTGGTGGCGAGGATAAATGCAGCGCCAGGAAGCCGTGGTTAGGGTATCGTCACACCAAGCGAGGTCGCCAGCGAGATCGCCCAAGCGCCATTTTTATGACGCAGCAGCGACCTAGCCAGCGATGCCGACATCGCTGTCGCGATCGCCGATGCCACACACATATATACACACATCCTCCAGGACTTACCCTGAGATTTGGTGTGGCACCCAGGTCCGCAGACCGGTAGAACGGAGCGACCAGCAGTGCACCGATCGCCAAGTGTGACAGCGCCCCCACACAGCCCATCAGAGAGGAACGGAGGTTCCTTGAAGTAGGCCGAAGCCGGGGACTAAATTTTTTCGGCGCCGGCCCGATGACACAGGGGCGGGCTCGCCGGAAGTAGGGGCGGGCTCGCCGGAAGTAGACGCGGCTGAGGGCGGGACATCTGCCTGCGGCCTAGGACCGAAGCCAGGGAGTAGAGTTTCGGCGTCTGCCGGATGACGGTGCCTCCGCTGGAGCTGCACACTCCAGGAGTGAGGCTGCAGCGGTCCACAGGGCTACGTGGCGTTACTTGCCGGGCCCTACCAAGCAGTGGACATTCCTTTCCCCGCCTAGCATAGCAAAAGCCGGGGGCTAAATTTGAGACGATGCACGCCCAGCGTCTGGGGCGGACCCGCCGGAAGTCAACACGCCTCAGGGGGCGGGACTTCCATTGCAGCCCGGCCGAAGCCAGGATCCCGGCCTCCAGCCCTGAAAACGCCGCTCCATAGCGTCGCGGCCTCCCTTTGGGAGCCCAAGGGGGCGCTGGGATTCCCCCCCCCTTGCAGCCAATGCGAGTCCTGCTCAGCATGGACATCACCATCCACATTCAGGTTAGAGGGGGGGTATCTATCCAAGGAAGGACGGTGCAGCTATCATACAGCCTAGGGTTTCAATACCCTAGGGTGGAGCTTCGCACTGCTCTGTTACAAAGCCCCAGTGCTTCTCTCTCTCGGTGGTGCCAAGTCACAGTCCTGCTGTGACAGGGGACGGTGCAGAAAAAAAGGCTCAATCCACCTGTCCCTCTGCAAGGGATGTGGAGAGGGGCCGTCCACTTCCCTGTAGTACCGCTGTTCCATCAGCGGAGGTACAGTGGGATTACTGCCATGGATGTTTGACACTCACCGAGGTGCGCGTCCCGGCCTAAGCCGCCGCGACGAGGCTTCACGGATAAATTTCAAGAAGGTACTGGGTAAGAAAATGTCTCAATCCATCATCTCTTAGGAGAGAAGTGGAGAGAAACCTTCCGCCTCCTTGCATCATCCGCTTTTTTAAAAGTGGTGAAGCAGTGGGGGCTGCACGGACGCCATGTAGAGGCCTCTGAGCATCCTATGGGTTCAATCCCTAAGGATGGGCAGGGCAGGTTGTCCGGCATAAGCCTAGCTGCGGACGAGGATACATGAAGGTGACACTCCATGTGGTCGACCGTAAGTTGGTGCGGGGAGATCGGTGCCCTTTAAGAGACCCGTCGCCCTTGAATCAGCTCAGGCATGGCATCCCACGTCGCAGGAGAGGATACGTGGAGGCGACACTCGCACGTGCTCGCCTGTTGTTGGTTTGGGGAGATCAGACCCCTTCAATAGGGTCCGTCGCCCCTGTCTTATCTTCATGGTAAAAAAGAAAAAAGGTCTGGGAAAAAAAACAGACGTGTGCCTCCTACGGACACTAAGCAAAAACTGAGTTAGCCTACGGCCAGTAGCAGGGTGTATACGACGGAGGCGGAGCTAACTTTTTTTATGTTTACTTAGTGTCGACCTCCTAGCGGCAATAGCCACACCCACAGTCCTGTGTCCCCCAATGAGACGAAGGAGAAAATGCTTCTTACATCACTGCAGGAAAGGCAAAGAAACAACTAGATGAAAGTTGATGCAAATGTTAACCCACCTGTCTGCACGTCTCACAGGGGCCTCTATGGCAGCGCTGAGAACACTTGTGCATCCCGCACTCCAGCACTTTGTCACAGCTGTCACCACAGGTAGAGACGTCTTCTGTACAGGGCAAGGTGTATTCTGACGGAAAAAACAAGCTTGTAAATATTTGGGGACAGATCACAAACATAATCCAATAGATACAGAATTCTTCTTATCTATCAGAACCGTACTTGTTTTTCCACATGGACACAATCGATTCCCGGAACGAGGGCACTGCCCGCAAGGTCCAGCATGGCAAACCTGCTCACAGGTGTGGTTCCCGCAAGGTAAAATTTTCCCACAGACCTGAAATAATAAGTAAAATGCATCAATGCTTCTGTACGATTGGTAAACATTACTATATGCAAGTCATATAGAAACCCTAGCGTAATACAATGCATGTGCTACTTGTGATGCATTATGGCGGTAGAGAAACTTCATATCTCTGCAAGGTAAGGAAAAATTATAAAAGGGGTTATCAGTTTTGAAAACGCCCCAAATCACAAGAAACAGGTCCCAGGCGATGACTGTATGGAGTTCCCATTGCTGACACCTCTCTGATCCAAGTATCATTGGGAGATGTAAAAAATATCGTAAATCTTCAGTTTTATCACCCTGATGTGATGAAAGGAGTAGTGTCATCTCATATAAAGCAGTTTGGCAAATTTGGCATTTATTTACCAAAAGCAAATGGAAGCATGCAATGTACCATCATTGTATGGATATTGCTCAGCAACATTTGATCTAGTGGCGGTGTAAGGACTCACAGTATCACACTGCCATGTCGGGCTGGCCACACAACCGTTCGGCAACCTTTCTCCTACACAGGCATGGTTGCTTGCTGACTCTTGGGCACGGCAGACAGTCTCCTGAAAATAGAGTCACACATTGAAAGTTAGACAACATCTTGCATGTTTTATTGGAAGTCTCTAGATAGTCCACAACATTGGCAGAGTACAAGGAAAGCAGGCCGGGATTCACACTAGCTTCCAAATGTTTTTTAATGATGGCCTGAGTCTCTATAGGCTGATATCAAAAAGCGTTTAAAGGGATCATTGTAAAATAAAGAATATACCGTATATACTCGAGTATAAGCCGAGATTTTCAGCCCTTTTTTAAGGCTGAAAGTCCCCCTCTCGGCTTATACTCGAGTCATATACCGGGGGTGGGCGGGGCAGGTGGAGTGCGGCTGTCACATACTTACCCGCACCTGGCACGGTCTTGCAGCCCCTGCTCTTCTCCCACGGTCTCCGGCGTCTGTATTCAGCGGTCACGTGGTACCGCTCATTAAAGTCATGAATATGTGCATATTCATGACTTTAATGAGCGGTACCACGTGACCGCTGCAGGAAGGAAGAGCTGCCGGAGACGGCGGGAGAAGAGCAGGGGCAGCAGAGACCGCGCCAGGAGCAGGTAAGTATATGCGATATTCACCTGTCCCCGCTCCACTCTGCTCCGTCCTCTGGCTGTGACGTTCAGGTCAGAGGGTGCGATGACGTGGTTAGTGCGTGCACTCTGCCTGAGCAATCATTGACAGAGGACCCGGAAGACAGCGGCGCTCAGCGGTGGACCAGGGACAGGTGAATATCGCAGGTGCGGGGCCTGAGCCAGCGGTGACACCGGCACCTGTCACCCAGAGCGCACCGGTGTCCCCGCCTGCTCAGGACACCGGCACCTGGCCCTCAGCGACGAGAGGGGAGTATTTTTTATTTTTATTATTTGCAGCAGCATATGGGGGCATAATGTGCGGAGCATCTTATGGGGCATAATGTGCGGAGCATCTTATGGGGCATAATGTGCGGAGCATCTTATGGGGCATAATGTGCGGAGCATCTTATGGGGCATAATGTGCGGAGCATCTTATGGGACATAATGTGCGGAGCATCTTATGGGGCATAATGTGCGGGGCATCTTATGGGACATAATATGCGGAGCATCTTATGGGGCATAATATACGGAGAATCTTATGGGGTATAATATATGGACCATCTTATGGGGCAGCATATGGGGTATAATATATGGGGCATAATATACGGAGCATCATATGGGGCATAATATACGAAGCATCTTATGGGGCATAATCTATGGAGCATCTTATGGGGCCATCATGAACTGTATGTAGCATTCTGTGGGGCTCCTGATTCAATATGGCTATTCAAAAACATTTAACCTACTGATGTCTCAATTAATTTTACTTTTATTATTATATATTTTATACTCGAGTATATACGGTAATCCTACTTATTTCTCCAAACCCCCATTGCCACTCCTGCTCTGCTGCTAACTGTTACCGCCAGGACCAGAAGTGAGGACATTGTGTCCGTACAGTCATCTAACTACTGAGATCACCGATTGATGGGTGTGAATACAACTCAACAGAAGTAATTATGTTCTGCCTGTTAGGTATCTGACCTTGTGGAAGCTTCAGGTGACTGCATGGATGGGATGTCAATACACCACCGGAAAAATGGCGCTGGACTGGCGGTACTTTAGGGATGTAAGTAACACTTCTATACAAAAATTCCTTGAATTTGGCCCCTTAGTAAAAGGGGTGGAAAACCCACCTT
Organism: Oophaga sylvatica; assembly: GCA_033576555.1. Lineage (NCBI taxonomy): Eukaryota > Metazoa > Chordata > Amphibia > Anura > Dendrobatidae > Oophaga > Oophaga sylvatica. The sequence goes on from JARQOD010000001.1 coordinate 87,110,295, forward strand.
AAGCAGCACAGAGATGTCACATCTCATGCAATCACCCTGCAAATAAGTTTATCATCTCCTTGTTTGACACATAAGAACATGGCCACACAGATCATGTGACATGGATACACCCTGGTGGATAACAACACTTCTTTATGCAGGGGCCCCAGAGTCCCTCTGTCACAGGCTTATTCATGAATAGATTACACAATTCTTCACTTCCAACTACATTTAAAGATAGAAATGTTTTGGAAATACTGTGCGTCCTTTATAGGGCTGCGCATCAAATATGGAGCACAAGGTACAATTTCCAGCCTGGCTGGGAAAATCTTTGTGAAATAATCTAAGCCGGCATGTGGCCAGTGACGCACCACAAGCTCAGACTATGTGCCATGCTTAGGCTTCTTTCAAATGAGAAGACTGGCCAGGCTATGATGACGAACGCAACGTACATCCGAAAAGTGTCTGTCCTACTTACACAAGAAGTCTGTATGAACATTAAGAAGGCAGAAGATGATCAATCAGGAGTACTGTACAGATGGGGGAAGTTTATCTCATATCCAGTACAAGAGCAGTGATACATGCAGACTGACAAGGATTGTGCTGCAGATTTAACCCAACGTATGAGGAGATTTCAAGCGTAAGTTTGAGCAAATCGCAAATCATGGAATGATTAGATTTCGCAGATTTTTTATTTTTTTTTAATGCTACATATGAATGGGATTTTCAAAAACCACAACCACATCTAATATACTTCAAATTTAACCTCACAATTATAAAGAAATACTTGATAATCTGCAAGTATCTTAGTCACCATTTTCAACTTCAGACCGGACGCTTCAGGGGTCTGCTCACATGACGCGGGTTTCCAGCAGTGGATACTGTAGGTAAATCTAGGGCCTAAAGAATATGTATCAATCCAATGGAGGCAAACTACCTTTGTGACATGGATTTGCACACTTGTGTTGCCCACACAGCAGCATTCTCCCACATGGCTGCTGACAGGACCACTCTTTGGTGCTGCATCGTCGAGGAACAGGCTTTGCCTTCTTACAATAGCACGTGGTGGTCACCATCTTTGGGCAAGGTGGACATGGACCTAAGAGAGAACAAAGTAGCCAACTTATTAATTTTATTTATTCTTACTCTAAAATTACTTAAGTTTTCATTGCAACTTCTAGCAGTATATGCACGAATGCTGAAGACACTAGCTTACAGGGCATTCCCATCATATGTCCATGAGCTATATCAGAAATGTCCGGCTGAAGTGGGTCCACTCTCTGCTCACCTACATCAATTATCACATTAAAGCACCACTCCAGCGGGTTTTTTTTTTTAATGTAAATTCCCTGTCCTAGTATTATAGTCACCAACCGCCATCTTCAGATGTTCCCACTGTCAATCCGGTTCCACTTTGGCATCTTGGGACCACAACATCCGATTGACTGGAAATCAGAGGTAATGGTCACAAGCTCTGTGTAAGTCTATGAGAGCCTTGGTCTGGCCTCGCTCTTGCTCTCATAGACTTACTGCAACTTCTGGATGGCCCAGCAAACACTGGAGCGATCCGGCAGGTCACACACTGCAGGAGACCGACCGGAGCGGTGCCAGTAACAGAAAAAGATGGAGGCTGGTGGGTTTATTACAAGGGGCAGGGAACTGACATTAATGGCACCACTCCAGCAGTAAAATAAAAACAAACAGCTGGAGTGGTGCTTTAAATTGGACATATGGGGCTGACCAGATCTCCATTAATTCTCAAAACACAAAACTCCCCAAATCCCGCTGTTATTAAGAGGAAGCTGGAACTGAGGCACAACGATGGGTCCTGGTTGTGTAAATATCTTCATTTTTTAGCATCTTTTTAAGGAGTCTTTCTACACCAAATTACTGTGCAAACCAGGTACAGGCACTCAGTGCTCCCCTGGTGTGAACAGGCAGTTCAGTGCACCTTCCCACCTCCTTGCCTTCTATCCATATCTGCCCTCCTCTTCCATGATTGACACCTGTCTTTACAAGCATGAGAGAAGGCAGACAAGGTTGGGAAGGTGCACTGAACTGTCTAGCCAGAAAAGGAAGCACAAGCACCTGTGCTTGGTTTGCGCAGTCATTTTGTGCAGACAGAGTCCCTTTAAGTGAGCTGAAGGAGGGACCAACAGGGGATTTATACAAGGGATCACACAAACCATGATTAAGCTAGGAGGTAACAAGCAGCCACCTCGTGTAGTTTAACAGGCAGTGAAAATTATCTTTGCAGGTAAATAATGTCCGGTTCACCAACTTACCTGGATGGCATAACAGCAGGCATTTGTGCCCACATGAGGGCTTAAATTCTTTTTCACAGACTTGTCCGCAGGAATGAGGGACAAGCCACGGGTCCAAAGGGGGGTCTTCTACCTTTCCACAGTAACAGTAATACCTGGCAGGGGTCTGTGATCGCTTATATTCATATCGACATTTTGGGCTAAATATGAATAAATATGAGAGAAAGAAAAACATGAGAATTCAAAGTAAAAGGATAACAGCAAGAACCATATATTGTTCCTTGAAGCCAATAACCACATTCACGGCCTTACTAAATCAGACATGACATTTTATGTGTATAACGGGTACAACACTGTAATAAACTAGTAAACTCAGAAAGAACAGATTCCGAAGAAGATTGCTTTTCATAGCTCATTACGTATTCTCAGGATTTAAGTGCTCGCACTTACCAGGGCCAAGGATAATCTTTCTTTTCAAAGTCGTCATCTGTCAGTGAAGACACGAGGAATATGCTGTCCTTGGCCCACTTCTGGATGCACGGCATGTGGAATATGCAGTAACAGCCAAAGCAGCTCCAGACCTACAAACGAGACATATATAATCAGAGAGAGACTATAGATCTCACATGGACAGACTCATATATATATATATATATATATATATATATATATATATATTTATATATATATATATATGTATATGATATATATATATATATATATATATATATATATATATATACATATACATATATATATTATATATATATATATATATATATATATACCAGCGCAGGACGGCAGCGCGATGTACAGAGAAAAACTAATAGGATGGAGTGGTTAAGCTGGTGCTACACATATAAGAAATGCATCTGCGTCCGCCAACACCTAGCAGTGGTCAATGTTACTACAGCTGCCCTCTATCACCCCACAACTGAGTCATTAAATGGAAGCTACTGTATCATCAGAAAGTGACCTTTTGGTTAAATCAGGTTTTTGTGTTAAATGTATTATTTTTTTTAAATTTCTTTGGCATTATTTAGGGTGTTTTTTATTTATTAAAAATAAAAAAAAAAGATCTTTTTTTAGACTCTAACTTCCTATTGTTTCAAGAAACAACGCATGTACATAGCCACAATGGTCGGATCACAGCCCTATGTTTTGTATTAAAAGCATATAATGAGCGTGTGTAAAGGGAGGGGAGCAGGATCAGCTGTAACATCAACCATTGTGATTGGCGGATCCTGTTTTATTAGTTAGGCCGGGATTACTCATGCGTGGAAATAGTCCGATGCTCGCATGTGAAATCCCAGCTCTGGAGCCGGCACTCGGGAGTGGAGTGCCCGGCTGCATGTATTTATAAGCAGCCGCTCGCTCCACTCCCGAGTGCCGGCGCCAAAGCTGGGATTTCACATGCGAGCGTCGGACGTTTTCGTCGCATGTGTGATCCCGGCCTTATATGTTGAGGTGTTACCAGTCATTGAGATCCTGCCTCTGCTGATAAGAAAACTCTTTCTGAAAGAACGGGAATTAAGAGTCCAAAAAGGACACAGTGGCCAGTGTGAAAATTGCAAGATTCCAATTTTTTTTTCCATAAAAACAGTGCTATGAAAAAAAAAACATTTCCAAATATTTCTCTAAAAAAGGAGATTTTTGTGTACTCACCGTAAAATCCTTTTCTCCGAGACGCTCATTGGGGGACACACAGACCGTGGGGTGTTATGCTGCTGCCACTAGGAGGACACTAAGCAATACACAGAAAAACAGTTAACTCCTCCTCCTGCAGTATACACCCTCTGTTGGCTCAATCCTGAACCAGTTCGGTGCCAAAGCAGTAGGAGCTCATAACAGAGTACAATATGTCAACAATCAAAGAAACAAAACGAGGCCACAGGCTAAACAAGGGTGGGAGCTGTGTCCCCCAATGAGCGTCTCGGAGAAAAGGATTTTAAGGTGAGTACACAAAAATCTCCTTTTCTCCATCGCCTCATTGGGGGACACACAGACCGTGGGATGTCCTAAAGCAGTCCCTGGGTGGGAAGCCATCAACAGATGAAGCCTCGTGAACCTCATGCATAAAACGCTTAAACAGTCAACAGACAACTTACAGATGCGCAACAGCTGATTGCAGAATTTGTCTGCCAAGTGCCGCATCTGAAGAAACTTGAGCATGTATTTGGTAATGCTTGACAAAAGTATGAAGACTGGACCAAGTCGCAGCCTTGCACACTTGTTGTGCCGAGGCCTGGTGCCGAATGGCCCAGGAGGCCCCCACAGACCGAGTGGAGTGTGCCTTAATCCCAGCCGGGATAGGCTGACCTTTTACACGGTACGCCTCTTGGATCGTCAAACGGATCCATCTGGCTAGCGTGGGTTTGGAAGCAGGAAGACCCTGCCTGCGTCCTTCCGGGAGCACAAACAGGGCGTCCGATTTACGGAAAGATGCAGTCCTCGAGATGTACCTTCGGAGAGCCCTTACCAAATCCAAGGTGTGATGGGCTTTTTCTGCACGGTGAATCGGCGCCTGACAGAAAGAGGGCAAGATTATCTCCTCATTGATATGAAAAGCCGAGACGACTTTAGGCAAGAAAGAAGGAGAAGTCCTGAGGACTACCTTGTCCTGGTGAAAATTGAGAAACGGAGGTTTACAAGACAAGGCTGCCAAGTCCGATACCCGCCTGATAGAGGTAATTGCAACCAGGAAGACGACCTTCCAGGAAAGAAGAGATAAGGACACTTCCGGCAAAGGTTCGAAGGGAGATTCTTGTAAGGCACTGAGGACTAGATTAAGATCCCAAGGGTCCAAAGGCCTTTTGTAGGGTGGAACAAGGTGTGCCACTCCTTGGATAAACGTCCTAACCTGAGACTTAGAAGCGATCCGTCGTTGGAAAAGGACAGATAAGGCGGAAATCTGTCCCTTGAGGGAAGAGAGTGCTAACCCTGAATCCAGCCCTGCCTGGAGGAACTCCAGAATGGCAGGAATAGAAAAAACCAAAGGGGAACGACCCTTATCTTTACACCAGGAAAAGAATGTTTTCCACACACGATGGTAAATGCGTATGGAAACCGGTTTCCTGGCATTGATCATTGTAGAGATAACCTTTTGTGAAAAACCAGCCTGACCTAAGATCCAGGCTTCAATGGCCATACCGTCAAATTCAGCGCTCTCGAATTGTGATGGTAGATTGGGCCCTGAGAAAGAAGGTCCGGACGATCCGGTAATCTCCAAGGAACGTCTGCGAGCAGACGTACTAGTTCCGCATACCACGGACGGCGAGGCCAGTCCGGTGCGACCAGGATGAGAGGAACGCCTTCCGATTTGATCTTCCGAATCACCCTGGGGATTAACGGAAGAGGAGGAAAGATGTAAGGAAGGCGAAATTGACTCCAAGGAAGGACTAGCGCATCAATCTGGATGCCATGAGATCCACATCCGGCATGCCCCAACGCTGGCAAATGAGTTGAAACATTTCCGGGTGCAGGGACCATTCCCCTGAGTCTAAGCCTTGGCGACTGAGGAAGTCGGCCTCCCAATTGTCCACTCCTGGGATGTGAACCACGGAGATGGGCGAGTGGTTTGCCTCGGCCCAGCGCAGGATGTGCGATACCTCGAGCATCGCTGTTCTGCTCCGAGTTCCTCCCTGACGGTTGATATACGCCACGGCCGTGGCGTTGTCTGACTGTATCCGGATGGGATGACCGGCTAACAGATGCTGGAAATATAAGAGAGCTAGTTTGATAGCTCTGATCTCGAGAATGTTGATCGGGAGACGGGACTCTGGAGGGGACCAGCGACCCTGAGCAGTGTGGTGAAGGAATACTGCTCCCCATCCAAGGAGACTGGCATCGGTGGACACCACCGACCAATGGACCGGAAGAAAAGGTTTCCCTTGATTCAGTGATGAGACATTTGTCCACCACTTCAGGGAGCGTCTGACTCTGAGAGGGAGACGAAAACGGCGACTTAAGGATGCTGGGTTCCTGTCCCAAGCTGATATTAGCTCCTGTTGAAGAGGTCGGAGATGGAATTGAGCGAACGGTACTGCCTCGATGGAGGCTACCATTTTCCCCAGGACCTGCATGGCGAACCGCAGGGGGTGAGAGCGTCCTAGAGACAACAGGAGTACTTCCCTTGTCAGAGAAGCAATCTTCTTTGGAGGGAGAGATACCAACCCTTGGGAGGTGTCCAGAATCATTCCCAGAAAAGGAATCTTCTGAGAGGGAATGGGAGAGGACTTGTCCAAATTGACTAGCCAAAACAGGCGGGAGAGGGTGTCGATAGTGATCTCGACACTTTCTGCACAGGCCCGAAAAGTCGGTCCCATGATGAGTAGGTCGTCTAGGTACGGGAGGACCACCACACCCCGAGAGTGTAAAATTGACATGGCAGCCACCATGACTTTTGTGAATACTCAGGGAGCGGTAGCGAGGCCAAAAGGCAAAGCGGCAAATTGAAAGTGGTCTTCTCCGACTGCAAAACGCAGAAATTTTTGATGACCTCTGAAAATCGGGATGTGTAGATATGCGTCTTTGATGTCGATTGACGCCAGGAATTCCTTTCTTTCTAGAGATGCGACGACAGAGCGGAGAGATTCCATTCTGAAATGGCAGACTCTGATGAATTTATTCAGCAGTTTTAGGTCCAGAATAGGACGCAAAGAGCCGTCCTTCTTGGGAACCACAAAGAGGTTTGAATAAAACCCTTTGAACCTTTCCCCGTGAGGAACAGGGACAATGACACCGCTGGTGCGAAGAATGTCCAAGGCCCGAAGAAAGGGAGTTGCAAGGTCTTTGGACTTTGGGGGACGGGACTGAAAGAAGCGCCTTGGGGGGAGAGACAAAAATTCTATCTTGTAGCCGGAGTGTACAAGATCTCTTACCCACCGGTCGTGGACGACCGACCCCCAGGCCTCGTGGAACAGGAGTAAGCGTCCGCCTACCCTGTTTGGGTCCCCCGTCCCCCGCAAGGAGTCATTGGGAGGATAATTTGCGAGAGGAGGACCTCTTATTTCCAGACTGAGAGAATCTGTTTCTCCAGGGATGGGAGGAACTGCTAGACGGTTGCGAACCCCCGTCTCTGCGTGCAGAACGGGGCGTCCGGGACGAGGTCGAGGACCAATTAAAGGAGCTGCGAAATGGCCGGAAACGACCTTGGTATTGAGACCGAAAGTGGCGATTGATTCTGTGCTGCGGTAGAAATTTACTTTTGCCACCCGTGGCATCAGAAATAATCTGATCAAGGCGATCGCCAAAGAGACGCCCTGAGTGATAAGGCAGCGAAGTTAAGGACCTCTTTGAAGCAGAGTCTGCACGCCACTCTCGGAGCCAAAGAGATCTTCGAATGGCGATAGCATTGGCGGCTGAGAGTGCAGCGCAATTAGCTGCATCTAGGGACGCATGGACCATGTATTCTCCTGCCCGAGTGATCTGATAGGCCAGATTACGAGCCTCAGGTGGAAGAGGGATATCATTCGCAACCTTAATTAAGTCCTCAGCCCAGGTGCCCATGGCCCTCGCCACCCAGGTTGCTGCGAAGGAAGAAGACAATGATGCTCCAGCAGCCTGAAAAATGGATTTGGCGAGGTTGTCAATCTGTCTATCTGAGGGATGTTTAACGGATGAGCCATCAGAAACTGACAGAAGGGTTTTTGAAGCCAGGCGAGATACCGGAGGATCTACTATTGGCGGTTCAGTCCACTCCTTTGCTACAGTTGCTGAAAATGGGTATCGCGTTTTCAGAGACTTCAGTCTTGAAAAACGTCTGTCTGAACGATCCCAATGTCCCTGAACAATGTCCTAAAACTCCGGGTGGTTACCAAACACCCTGTGAGGACGCTTAGCTCTTTTAAAAGAAATAGGATGACTCGGTTGAGATCCGGATTCATCATCTATTTCCAGGGTCTTGTTAACCGCCTCTATGAGAGAGTCTAGAGACTCTAGAAACTCTGGCGATTTGGGGTCATCCCTTGTATCCGACTCGTACTCCGAATCCCGCTCACCGAGATCTCTGGAAGGGGAGGAACGAGAGTTTGAGCTTACAGATGCCGAATCACTACATGGATTTGGAGAAGCTCTACGGCGGCGTTTTCTAGACTGCCGCTTTGCTGAAGCGGAAGTTCGGCCTCTGTCTGATGAGGTATCTCTGAAAGCTGCAGGGTCTCTTTCTGGAAAAGGGACGCCCTGGCTAGAAGAAGAGCCACGGAAGGTATCCAAGGCCTTAGTCAGAGAATCCATAAATACAGACCACCCTGCAGGACCCGGCTCATTGAGGTCAGCAATAAGTAGGGGCTCCTGAACAGTAGTAGGGGCCTCCTGAACGGAAGCAGAGGACTCCTGATCGGCAGAAGCCGTGGGCTCTTGGGCACATGTTGGGCAGAATTGAGACCGATGCTTAGACGGCAGGGAAGCGTTGCATGAAGCACAGGCAGCGTACACCACTGTGTGATTTTTGCCAGGCCGTTTTGAGCCTTTTGATTGCGACATCTCTTTGACTGAGAGTCTGCTGCAGGTGAGGGGTTAAACGCTGTGTAAGCTTACCCAGTCCCAAGATAGCGCTGAGGAATCGCTGTCCGGTGCCCCCAGTACCGCACTGCTGACAGCGCTGGTGTCCCAGAAGATGGCGCCCGGGATTTCTGTCCTTAGCGCTTCTCGGAAGACGAAAGATGAGGGAGGGAGGAAGAGAGGGCTGAGGAGAGCGCGCAAAGTGGGCGGAGCTACTATGAGAGCGGTAAGCCCGCCCCCGTTCTCGGGGACTAAATTTGGGCACTTGCCCGGCGATGAGCGGCGACGGTCTAGCGGCCGAACCAGGTCGCAAACGCGGTACACCGCCATGAAATGGGGAGCTGACTGCAGCGACGCCGGCCCTGTCGCCTACCCAGAGGGTGAAGGCATTTTAAGGAGCATTGTTGTGACGGTGACTGTGACAGCGCAGGGGGATGCAGGCAATAAAGACCATGTACTCACTGCGGAGCGCCTGCTCAGATGTGAATGGCTGCGGTATCTGTGCCTCCTCAATCCGCCATCCCTTTCATAGGGAGGCGGAGAGTGACCCCATTTCCAACATCCTAGCACCAGCCACTTTCAGTAGTGGTGGTGAGGTGCTATAACTCCACAAACTGAAGGTCGCGTTAGCCATATAACACATGGGGAGAGCGGCCCTTGAAGGGGATCCGTCGCCCGATGGTGGCGTTGCAGGAGGGGTTACGTGGAGGTGTACTCCCGTGCCCGCCTGTTGATGTTTGTGGGAGATCAGGACTTTTCGTACAAGTCCCGTCGCCCTTCCGTGCGTGGAAGATAGTAAAAAATAATAAACGTAAAACTAAAACCTTGGGGTCTGAAAACCAGACCCTAGTGCCTCCTACAGACACTAAGCAAGAACTGGTTCAGGATTGAGCCAACAGAGGGTGTATACTGCAGGAGGAGGAGTTAACTGTTTTTCTGTGTATTGCTTAGTGTCCTCCTAGTGGCAGCAGCATAACACCCCACGGTCTGTGTGTCCCCCAATGAGGCGATGGAGAAATACATGTACAACAAATCCTTGATTGAAACACTAGGTCATTTTCTGATGATAGCTTCACTTAAAGGGATTAGCCGACCATAACAACCTATCACCTAGACACTGGATAAGGGATAAGCTGCTAATCGCTGAGACTTCCATCAATCCACGGTCACAATTTTACATCAGTATTTGTAAGCCACAACCAGGAGTGGGTGATAAATACAGAAGTGGTGACGTGTTTCAATTATACTTTCCCTCCCATTCCACTCCTGATTCTGGCTTGCTAATACACCACAATGTAGGTAACGTAACATAAGTGGATATTCAGCATGCAAATACTGAATAACCTACCAATAAATGTGAATAACCACAAACCAATCAAACATATTTCTTAATCTAAAAAGGTGTAATAAAGATTAAAAACCACATTAGAAATGGTGGGAGGCCATACACAATGAAAGTCCACAGTGAAAAGTATAAAGTGTGGGTATGATATACAGTAAATAACAATGTTATATTCCCTAAACAATACTTATAGGTCTGTATATAGATATAGCCGCAGGATCATTATTTATATACCGTATACACTCATGTATAAGCCGACCCCCCTAATTTTGCCACAAAAAACTGGGAAAACTTATTGACTCGCATATAAGCCTAGGGTGAAAAATTATTATGCCCCCATATGATGCTTCACAGATTATGCCCCCATATTATGCCCCATATGTTCCACAGATTATGTCCCCATATGCTCCACAGATTATGTCCCCATATGCTCCAGATTATGCCCCATATGTTCCAGATTATGCCCCCATATGCTCCAGATTATGCCCCATATGTTCCACAGCTTATGCCCCCATATGCTCCAGATTATGCCCCCATATGCTCCAGAGCTTATGCCCCCATATGCTCCATATTATGCCCCCATATGCTTCAGATTATGCCCCCATATGCTGCTGCAAAAAAAAAAAAAAAAAGACATACTCACCTCTCGTCACTGGGGGCCAGGTGCCGGTGTCCTGAGCAGGCGGTGACACCGGCGTGCTATGGGGGACAGGTGCCGGTGTCACCGCTCGCTCAGGACCCCGGCACCTGAGATATTTACCTGTCCTGTTCCACCGCTGCAACGCTGCGTCCTCGTCTGACTCCTCTGGCTGTGAATGATCTGGCAGGGGGCGCGGCGCTCACTAACGACGTCATCGCGCCCTCTGCCTGATCATTCACAGCCAGAGGAGTCAGACGAGGACGCAGCGTGCAGCGGTGGAACGGGACAAGTAAATATCGCTATACTCATCCCTCCGCCGGCACGTCCCTGCAGCCTCTCCTCTTCTCCCGGCGCTCTCCGCAGCGCTTCCTTCCTACAGCGGTCACATGGCACCGCTCATTAAAGTCATGAATATGTGCATATTCATGACTTTAATGAGCGGTGCCATGTGACCGCTGCAGGAAGGAGCCGGAAATCGTGGGAGAAGCAGGGGGGCTGCAGAGACCGCGCCGGCGGAGGGGTGAGTATGATCCGACAACACCCCCGCTTCCCTTCCCCCGCCGACCCCCGTATATGACCCGCGTATAAGCCAGAGGGGGACTTTAAGCCCTAAAAAATGGGCTGAAAATCTCAGCTTATACACGAGTATATACGGTAAATAAATTCCAAATGGATGGATCAATAATAAGTAAAATAAAACCTCAGCAGACATCAAGGAAGCAGGAATACCATACAAGCAGGGAAAAACACAGGATAAGAGACCCCAAGACTCTTATCCTTTGGGTCCTGTGTTGTTCCCTGTTTACATGGTAAGAGACCCCAGGACCCAAAGGATAAGAGTCCTGGGGTCTCTTATCCTGTGTTATTCCTGGTTTGCATGGTATGTCTGCTTCTTTGATGTCTGCTGAGGTTTATTATTTATTACCATTTTTAATGTGTTTTTAGCCTTTATGTATCCATAAAATTATACCTCTTATATTAAGAAATATTTTTGATTGGCTCGTGGTTATTCACGTTTATTGGAAGATTACAAATAGTAAAAGTGTGAATATGACCTCTCTCTTCCAAATGGGTCTGCCAGGATTTAAAGGGCAACTGTCACCCCATTTTTCGTACATTGTTTCCTTTATTGTTTGTAAGACCCACTCGTTTTTGGTGACCTGCTTCCAATTCTCTGCAGAGAACAGAAGTCTGCCCCCTATGCGCCTGGCGTCATTGTCTCCTAGTTTTGGACGAGGGTCCAAATAATGAGCTCCTATTTCCTCTATTCTGGTTGTAGGAACTCTTATATGTTCCCCTGCTAGCTCTCCCTGTGTCCCTATAAAATGGTTGTCTACGGGGAGCTGGTTTTCTCCGAAAGGACTGAAACTTCTTGGGTTTGTCCTCCGGAAAACCTTTTTTGCTGTCTGACGCTTCCAGAATATCATCTAAAGCTTGACCAAACACCTTTGATCCTGCAAAAGGTATGGAACATAATTTATTTTTGGAAGCATTATCCCCCGACCAGGATCTTAACCAAATAGCTCTATGGACTGCATTAGACAGTGAACTATTTCTGGCAGAAAACCTGACTGACTCAGCCGAGGTATCTGCCAGAAACGCCGTCGCTGATTTAATAAGAGGTAGTGACTCTAGTATTTCTGCTCTAGGGGTCTTGCTGGCTTATTGCTCCTCCAACTGACCCATCCACAAAAACATGGACCTTGCTACCGAGGTAGCTGCAATGTTGGTTCTTATCAAAGCCGCCGACGATTACCAGGCCCGTTTAAGAAGGATGTCCACCTTTCGGTCCATGGGATCTTTAAGACTTGACGAGTCCTCAAATGGAATCGATGTCTTTTTTGCAACCTTTGCAACTGGCACATCAACTTTAGGAATTTCCTCCCACAGTTTTGTGTCCTCAGGATCAAATGGAAGACGACTCTTAAGGTCCCGTCACATTACCAGTCTTCGTTCTGCCTCTTTCCATTCACTCAGAATCATGGCCTTAATATGGTCACTTATAGGAAACACCTTTTGTATCTGAACTGTGAGACCTCCAAACATTAAATCCTGTCGAGATTGTGGCCGTGGAACATCTTCCATTTGCATCGTATTTATCACCGCCTGGACTAGATCATCCGTATCCTCCACCGGGAATAGGTATCTCCTGGCCTTTTCCTGGATTTCTGCCTGCACTTCACCTTCTTCCTGCTCTGAGTATTGCCCATCTGAATTTTCTTCTGACTCCAGTTCCAATTCATCCTGCTCCAATTCCCACCTAGGTCTCTTACGACTTGGACCTTGACTAGTGGGCTGCTGTTGTGAACTAGCAGATAACGATGCCTGCACTTCTTTCCGAATCAGGATCTTCATGTCAGATATTAATGAAGATTTTTCCTGTTCTAAAACTGCTGCTGTGCAAGAGCTACAGACCGGTTTCTTATAAGTGTCAGGAAGCTTCGTGTGACATGCGGAACAGCGATTAGATTTCGCCGAGGCCTTGCCCAACTTTTTTGCTGTCTGCAGAGACGTCGATGAGGTATCCTTGTCCTAAGTAATACAATGATATGTATACTAAGGACCGAGTCTGAAAGTTGATGCTTACATTGTGAGGGTACAGTTTTTTTGCGTTAGCGCACTTACCCCCGCATCCTCTCTTTCCTCCGTCCTGGATTTCTCAGACTCCATGTCCTTCCGCAGAAAAAGTTTCACCTTGCTGCCTTAGGACTGCTATGGTGGCTATGGCGCCTGCTCTGTGTTAATATTCACAGAATGGGCTCAGAGCGGTTTAAATGCCACCCATACGCGCGCTTGCACCTTAATATGACGTCATCAAAACAGCGCTGCGGCGACGTCTTTAGCGCCGCCCCTACTGCGTTCCGCTCTGGAACGCATGAAGATTGGCGACGCACCTGCGCTTCCAAAATAACGCGATCTTCGTACCTTTTGCGTTCCACTCTGGAACGCATGAAGATTGGCGACGCACCTGCGCTTCCAAACGCGACACGATCTCCGGCCTTCCTGCGTTCCATCCTGGAACGCACGCTGATTCCCAGCGTTCGCGTCACCGGAAGTGACGCTCAGCTCCCAGCCGAGGCCTGTTCGGCGTTCCTCCTTGGACCAGAGGGATGACGCCTGAGCCGAGAGCCCCCCACTGGGAGGAGCGGCTCTTACCCGGGAACTCGTCCGCTCCCGGTCTCTGGGGCAGAGGGACTCACAAGGAGGCAGTTTCGGCCCTGGACCTCTTGACAGGGGGAAGGATATTGGACCAGCCGCACGATCCCCCTGGGCCCTCCGGTAAGCTGCACAGAGATCTCTCGTGTGTCCCTCCATGCAGGGACAGGAAAAACACTGAGGTATAGGGGGAGTAGTGGGACCTTTTAACCTCTCGTGTGCATTTTCCTGTCCCTGCAAGGAGGAGGAGGACGTCCTCCATAGTGCTGTCAGGGGGACGTCCTGGAAAAAAGAGTTATATTATACTCACCCGGGGGGGGGGGTAGTCAAATGCGGTCCGGGTCTGGCACCTCCCATCTTCTAGCGATGACGTCCTTTTCCTTGCTTCTGTCGCGGCTCCTGCGCAGGCGTAATTCTCTGCCATGTTAAGGGCAGAGCTAAGTACTGCAGTGCGCAGGCGCCAGGAAAGGTCAGAGAGGGCAGATAAAGTACGTCTGCGCAGGAGAGTTACATAAGTAAGGAAGAAGACGTGATCGCTAGAAGATGGGAGGCGCCGGACCCGGACTGCGACGGGTGAGTATAATATAACTCGTTTTTCTTATCTTTCAGGTTACATCGGGGGCTTATCCACAGCATTTCAGAATGCTGTAGTAAGCCCCTGATGGCGGTGGCTGCAGCTTATATACGAAAATGGGTGACAGATTCCTTTAAGAAAGCCACAAGTTATGATGCGAATGTGAACAGGGCCTACATAGAACATTTTCATATACCGTAATCCCTTTTCCACATCAGACTACATTGCTTAGCTGAAGTGATATCTGTATGGCATGGTTGGCCTTCTATACTTTCACAATGGCCACATTGTACAGACAGCACGGTTGGTTAGGTCTGCAATGCTTCCCTCACATACCAGACAATTGCATGGTAAAACCATAAAATTTGGACTATCCACCATGGAATGAGAACTGCTAGGTGACTTCAGAAAAATCACCATACAAGAAGAAAAGGTAGCACACTGCAGCGCTACAGCTTGCAAACACGAATATGAAAAATATGAAAAATGAATTACATCATTACCCAGAATATGAAAAATTGAGAAGTCTTAGCGCATAAGATGGCCAAATTATGTGAGCCTGATAGCCACGTCAAGGCTCTTCTCGTATATCAGGTCCCTAACTAATGCCTATCCTCGCTTTAGAAAAGTCTGTCTGCATGGGAACCTATGAATCCTCTTTTCAGACTAAAATCTACATCTCTGTGGAGGGGTGATGAACCTGCTGTAACCAAAGGCCTGTGACCACAGGTGGAGTGCTCAGGCAGAAGGTAAATGAATACATATCAAAAACTGACCGGCACATCCAAACTTAGATTCAGTGTGAACAGGTGCTAAACCTAGAGTCACCAACTCATATACATACAAGAAGAAAAGGTAGCACACTGCAGCGCTACAGCTTGCAAACACGAAATATGAAAAATATGAAAAATGAATTACATCATTACCCCAGAAATATGAAAAATTGAGAAGTCTTAGCGCATAAGATGGCCAAATTATGTGAGCCTGATAGCCACGTCAAGGCTCTTCTCGTATATCAGGTCCCTAACTAATGCCTATCCTCGCTTTAGAAAAGTCTGTCTGCATGGGAACCTATGAATCCTCTTTTCAGACTAAAATCTACATCTCTGTGGAGGGGTGATGAACCTGCTGTAACCAAAAGGCCTGTGACCACCAGGTGGAGTGCTCAGGCAGAAGGTAAATGAATACATATCAAAAAACTGACCGGCACATCCAAACTTAGATTCAGTGTGAACAGGTGCTAAACCTAGAGTCACCAACTCATATACATACAAGAAGAAAAGGTAGCACACTGCAGCGCTACAGCTTGCAAACACGAAATATGAAAAATATGAAAAATGAATTACATCATTACCCAGAAATATGAAAATTGAGAAGTCTTAGCGCATAAGATGGCCAAATTATGTGAGCCTGATAGCCACGTCAAGGCTCTTCTCGTATATCAGGTCCCTAACTAATGCCTATCCTCGCTTTAGAAAAGTCTGTCTGCATGGGAACCTATGAATCCTCTTTTCAGACTAAAATCTACATCTCTGTGGAGGGTGATGAACCTGCTGTAACCAAAAGGCCTGTGACCACCAGGTGGAGTGCTCAGGCAGAAGGTAAATGAATACATATCAAAAAACTGACCGGCACATCCAAACTTAGATTCAGTGTGAACAGGTGCTAAACCTAGAGTCACCAACTCATATACATACAAGAAGAAAAGGTAGCACACTGCAGCGCTACAGCTTGCAAACACGAAATATGAAAAATATGAAAAATGAATTACATCATTACCCCAGAAATATGAAAAATTGAGAAGTCTTAGCGCATAAGATGGCCAAATTATGTGAGCCTGATAGCCACGTCAAGGCTCTTCTCGTATATCGGGTCCCTAACTAATGCCTATCCTCGCTTTAGAAAAGTCTGTCTGCATGGGAACCTATGAATCCTTTTTTCAGACTAAAATCTACATCTCTGTGGAGGGGTGATGAACCTGCTGTAACCAAAAGGCCTGTGACCACCAGGTGGAGTGCTCAGGCAGAAGTAAATGAATACATACAAAAAACTGACCGGCACATCCAAACTTAGAATTCAGTGTGAACAGGTGCTAAACCTAGAGTCACCAACTCATATACATACAAGAAGAAAAGGTAGCAACACTGCAGCGCTACAGCTTGCAAACACGAAAATATGAAAAAGCCACAGTCAATGGCTCTTTCTAGATATCTGCGTATATATTCATATTTCGTGTTTGCAAGCTGTAGCGCTGCAGTGTGCTACCTTTTCTTCTTGTATGTATATGAGTTGGTGACTCTAGGTTTAGCACCTGTTCACACTGAATCTAAGTTTGGATGTGCCGGTCAGTTTTTGATATGTATTCATTTACCTTCTGCCTGAGCACTCCACCTGGTGGTCACAGGCCTTTTGGTTACAGCAGGTTCATCACCCCTCCACAGAGATGTAGATTTTAGTCTGAAAAGAGATTCATAGGTTCCCATGCAGACAGACTTTTCTAAAGCGAGGATAGGCATTAGTTAGGGACCTGATATACGAGAAGAGCCTTGACGTGGCTATCAGGCTCACATAATTTGGCCATCTTATGCACTAAACTTCTCAATTTTTCATATTTCTGGGGTAATGATGTAATTCATTTTTCATATTTTTCATATTTCGTGTTTGCAAGCTGTAGCGCTGCAGTGTGCTACCTTTTCTTCTTGTATGTATATGAGTTGGTGACTCTAGGTTTAGCACCTGTTCACACTGAATCTAAGTTTGGATGTGCGGTCAGTTTTTTGATATGTATTCATTTACCTTCTGCCTGAGCACTCCACTGTGGTCACAGGCCTTTTGGTTACGCAGGTTCATCACCCTCCACAGAGATGTAGATTTTAGTCTGAAAAGAGGATTCATAGGTTCCCATGCAGACAGACTTTTCTAAAGCGAGGATAGCATTAGTTAGGGACCGGATATACGAGAAGAGCCTTGACGTGCTATCAGGCTCACATAATTTGGCCATCTTATGCGCTAAGACTTCTCAATTTTTCATATTTCTGGGTATGATGTAATTCATTTTTCATATTTTTCATATTCGTGTTTGCAAGCTGTAGCGCTGCAGTGTGCTACCTTTTCTTCTTGTATGTATATGAGTTGGTGACTCTAGGTTTAGCACCTGTTCACACTGAATCTAAGTTTGGATGTGCCGGTCAGTTTTTGATATGTATTCATTTACCTTCTGCCTGAGCATCCACCTGGTGGTCACAGGCCTTTTGGTTACAGCAGGTTCATCACCCCTCCACAGAGATGTAGATTTTAGTCTGAAAAGAGGATTCATAGGTTCCCATGCAGACAGACTTTCTAAGCGAGGATAGGCATTAGTTAGGGACCTGATATACGGGAAGAGCCTTGACGTGGCTATCAGGCTCACATAATTTGGCCATCTTATGCGCTAAGACTTCTCATTTTCATATTTCTGGGGTAATGATGTAATTCTTTTTCATATTTTTCATATTTCGTGTTTGCAAGCTGTAGCGCTGCAGTGTGCTACCTTTTCTTCTTGTATGTATATGAGTTGTGACTCTAGGTTTAGCACCTGTTCACACTGAATCTAAGTTTGGATGTGCCGGTCAGTTTTTTGATATGTATTCATTTACCTTCTGCCTGAGCACTCCACCTGGTGGTCACAGGCCTTTTGGTTACAGCAGGTTCATCACCCCTCCACAGAGATGTAGATCTTAGTCTGAAAAGAGGATTCATAGGTTCCATGCAGACAGACTTTTCTAAAGCGAGGATAGGCATTAGTTAGGGACCTGATATACGAGAAGAGCCTTGACGTGGCTATCAGGCTCACATAATTTGGCCATCTTATGCGCTAAGACTTCTCAATTTTTCATATTTCTGGGGTAATGATGTAATTCATTTTTCATATTTTTCATATTTCGTGTTTGCAAGCTGTAGCGCTGCAGTGTGCTACCTTTTCTTCTTGTATGTATATGAGTTGGTGACTCTAGGTTTAGCACCTGTTCACACTGAATCTAAGTTTGGATGTTCCGGTCAGTTTTTTGATATGTATTCATTTACCTTCTGCCTGAGCACTCCACCTGGTGGTCACAGGCCTTTTGGTTACAGCAGGTTCATCACCCCTCCACAGAGATGTAGATTTTAGTCTGAAAAGAGGATTCATAGGTTCCCATGCAGACAGACTTTTCTAAAGCGAGGATAGGCATTAGTTAGGGACCTGATATACGAGAAGAGGCTTGACGTGGCTATCAGGCTCACATAATTTGGCCATCTTATGCGCTAAGACTTCTCAATTTTTCATATTTCTGGGTAATGATGTAATTCATTTTTCATTTTTTCATATTTCGTGTTTGCAAGCTGTAGCGCTGCAGTGTGCTACCTTTTCTTCTTGTATGTATATGAGTTGGTGACTCTAGGTTTAGCACCTGTTCACACTGAATCTAAGTTTGGATGTGCCGGTCAGTTTTTTGATATGTATTCATTTACCTTCTGCCTGAGCACTCCACCTGGTGGTCACAGGCCTTTTGGTTACAGCAGGTTCATCACCCCTCCACAGAGATGTAGATTTTAGTCTGAAAAGAGGATTCATAGGTTCCCATGCAGACAGACTTTTCTAAAGCGAGGATAGGCATTAGTTAGGGACTGATATACGAGAAGAGCCTTGACGTGGCTATCAGGCTCACATAATTTGGCCATCTTATGCGCTAAAACTTCTCAATTTTTCATATTTCTGGGTAATGATGTAATTCATTTTTCATATTTTTCATATTTCGTGTTTGCAAGCTGTAGCGCTGCAGTGTGCTACCTTTTCTTCTTGTATGTATATGAGTTGGTGACTCTAGGTTTAGCACCTGTTCACACTGAATCTAAGTTTGGATGTGCCGGTCAGTTTTTGATATGTATTCATTTACCTTCTGCCTGAGCACTCCACCTGGTGTCACAGGCCTTTTGGTTACAGCAGGTTCATCACCCTCCACAGAGATGTAGATTTAGTCTGAAAAGAGGATTCATAGGTTCCCATGCAGACAGACTTTTCTAAAGCGAGGATAGGCATTAGTTAGGGACTGATATACGAGAAGAGCCTTGACGTGGCTATCAGGCTCACATAATTGGCCATCTTATGCGCTAAGACTTCTCAATTTTTCATATTTCTGGGTAATGATGTAATTCATTTTTCATATTTTTCATATTCGTGTTGCAAGCTGTACGCTGCAGTGTGCTACCTTTTCTTCTTGTATGTATATGAGTTGGTGACTCTAGGTTTAGCACCTGTTCACACTGAATCTAAGTTTGGATGTCCGGTCAGTTTTTTGATATGTATTCATTTACCTTCTGCCTGAGCACCCCACCTGGTGGTCACAGGCCTTTTGGTTACAGCAGTTCATCACCCCTCCACAGAGATGTAGATTTTAGTCTGAAAAGAGGATTCATAGGTTCCCATGCAGACAGACTTTTCTAAAGCGAGGATAGGCATTAGTTAGGGACCTGATATACGAGAAGAGCTTGACGTGGCTATCAGGCTCACATAATTTGGCCATCTTATGCGCTAAGACTTCTCAATTTTCATATTTCTGGGGTAATGATGTAATTCATTTTTCATATTTTTCATATTTCGTGTTTGCAAGCTGTAGCGCTGCAGTGTGCTACCTTTTCTTCTTGTATGTATATGAGTTGGTGACTCTAGGTTTAGCACCTGTTCACACTGAATCTAAGTTTGGATGTGCCGGTCAGTTTTTTGATATGTATTCATTTACCTTCTGCCTGAGCACTCCACCTGGTGGTCACAGGCCTTTTGGTTACAGCAGGTTCATCACCCCTCCACAGAGATGTAGATTTTAGTCTGAAAAGAGGATTCATAGGTTCCCATGCAGACAGACTTTTCTAAAGCGAGGATAGGCATTAGTTAGGGACCTGATATACGAGAAGAGCCTTGACGTGGCTATCAGGCTCACATAATTTGGCCATCTTATGCGCTAAGACTTCTCAATTTTTCATATTTCTGGGGTAATGATGTAATTCATTTTTCATATTTTTCATATTTCGTGTTTGCAAGCTGTAGCGCTGCAGTGTGCTACCTTTTCTTCTTGTATGTATATGAGTTGGTGACTCTAGGTTTAGCACCTGTTCACACTGAATCTAAGTTTGGATGTGCCGGTCAGTTTTTTGATATGTATTCATTTACCTTCTGCCTGAGCACTCCACCTGGTGGTCACAGGCCTTTTGGTTACAGCAGGTTCATCACCCCTCCACAGAGATGTAGATTTTAGTCTGAAAAGAGGATTCATAGGTTCCCATGCAGACAGACTTTTCTAAAGCGAGGATAGGCATTAGTTAGGGACCTGATATACGAGAAGAGCCTTGACGTGGCTATCAGGCTCACATAATTTGGCCATCTTATGCGCTAAGACTTCTCAATTTTTCATATTTCTGGGGTAATGATGTAATTCATTTTTCATATTTTTCATATTTCGTGTTTGCAAGCTGTAGCGCTGCAGTGTGCTACCTTTTCTTCTTGTATGTATATGAGTTGGTGACTCTAGGTTTAGCACCTGTTCACACTGAATCTAAGTTTGGATGTGCCGGTCAGTTTTTTGATATGTATTCATTTACCTTCTGCCTGAGCACTCCACCTGGTGGTCACAGGCCTTTTGGTTACAGCAGGTTCATCACCCCTCCACAGAGATGTAGATTTTAGTCTGAAAAGAGGATTCATAGGTTCCCATGCAGACAGACTTTTCTAAAGCGAGGATAGGCATTAGTTAGGGACCTGATATACGAGAAGAGCCTTGACGTGGCTATCAGGCTCACATAATTTGGCCATCTTATGCGCTAAGACTTCTCAATTTTTCATATTTCTGGGGTAATGATGTAATTCATTTTTCATATTTTTCATATTTCGTGTTTGCAAGCTGTAGCGCTGCAGTGTGCTACCTTTTCTTCTTGTATGTATATGAGTTGGTGACTCTAGGTTTAGCACCTGTTCACACTGAATCTAAGTTTGGATGTGCCGGTCAGTTTTTTGATATGTATTCAGAAAAATCACCGTCATTGGATTGAAATTAGGATGTCACAATTTCCAGACATAAATGTGCAATCACAACTCAGTACTTACAGCTTGATTCCTCTTCACCGAGGCAATGCATATCAGGCAGGTCACAGCTCCGGACTGAAAGGCCTCATTCACATATTGTTTAGTGCGAGCCAAGTCACTGGTATCACCATCTGTAATCAAGAGCAAAAAAAATACATTGATAGTTAAGAAAGCCACATATTACATGTGTAATGCAGCGGCTTTCACAATAGTGCAGTAAAGAGGCAGTAACCAGGTTAGTCCAACTTAAACATATTTATTTTGGCAGCTTACACAATTAACTCAAACTTTATCCTCTGGTTCACAGCCGGATCATCCATATCAGTCCGTATTAAATTTGTTGCTGTGGGCAACTGCACCGCCGTATCACTCGTAGGTGTGTCAATGGCTTTGCCTTCTGTGCCTCCTGCTCTGATGCTTGTAATCCAAACTCTGACACAACCAAACCTAAACTTAAAGGTTAAATGGGAATCGTGGACATGGGCCACTCCTAAGACCCGGAGGGGAGGGAGAGATCCTAAAGATCTCTCCAAAATTAATAGCCCATGTCAGGTTTTCTTAAATCTGACTTGGTCAAATGGTCTGACCAAATCCACACTCTTTTATCTTTACATTGTAAGCACAGCTGTTGTGAACACTTTTGATCTGGCTTCTGAGTTTGGGCTCCCTCTGGTGGTTGCTGCTGGTAATGGAGCTGGTCTGGCTGACAGAAGTCAATCACCTGAAGAGGATGATTGGAGGTCAGGTGTTACAGACTGGAGAGATTTAAGTGAGCAGCCTTCCCTTAGTTGTTGCCGGTGAGTTGGTTTTCTTCCTGAGCCTTTTGGAAGTCTACTTACTCCCTGCTTTGTCCTGCATCTTTCAGATAAGTTATTTGTCTGTTTTAATCTGTGGCATTTGATCCCTTTTTGCTTTTCCCTGTTTTCTGTCTCGCAGGCGTGAGTTCAGCCAGGTTCCCTGCTGGGACCTGTGCTGTACTCTGCTTTCATTTGCCACAGCTTATGTCAGTCTTTTCTGTATTTCTATATGAAAAAGGAGAACAGCATCAAATCCGGGTGAAGAAATAAAGGTTCTTTATTTGCCAGATGCAACGTTTCAACCAATACAGGTCTTTTTCAAGCTGCATGAAAAAGATCTGTATTGGTTGAAACGTTGCATCTGGCAAATAAAGAACCTTTATTTCTTCACCCGGATTTGATGCTGTTCTCCTTTTTCATATGGTATGTACTTGTCCATCCTACTGGGTCAGATGGCATCTGAACGTGCATCATGATGTCTGAGTGCTGTCAGCTTTTCTCTTTTTGTGTGGATTTTCTGTATTTCTAGTCCCCTGTTATTTCAGTATCTGTTGTTTGCGTCCAGTTCACACCCGAGTTCTGATTTAGTGGGGGAGAGGTAGTGTGGCCTCAGTATTTTTGCATATTAGACGTGTTGGAATTTTTCTTAGGGTTTTTGCGGGATTGCAGACAGTATTTTTTCCTGTCCTGTTCTATCCAGACAGCTTGGGCCCCAGCATTTGCTTACTCTATTTTCTGCCTGTGTTTTGTGCCTCATCTGTCTCACCGGCATTATATGTTTGGGGGCTATCTATTCCTTTGGGGCTCTACTCCGGGGCAGTTTAGCTTTCCCCTTTCTCTCTTTAGGCTTAGTTAACTCTTTGGCTGTGTTGAGGCGTCTAGGGCATGGTAGGTACGTCCCACGGCTAATTCTAGTTGTGTTGTCAGTTTAGGGGTCTGCAATCCGCCTAAGTTACCAACTTCTCTGGGTACCTGGTTGCCTAGCCTATTTCCCTATTATCCTCCTCTGTTACCGAATCATAACACACAGATGTGACTGTAATTCACAATGTACTCCAGCGGGCTTAATATGCTTCTATGGGCATCCTGGGGGACAGATAGCAACCCTCATATACGATTTTCCTCACTGCATCACACATGTAACAGAGGACAACATGTCACTGCCACTTTCTGCAAACAATGAGGAAAGATAAATTAAAACGGATATGTACCACAATGTTGTTTGCCAAAAACTGTCCTTAATGCCTTGTATCAGATCATTTTTTAGAACACATTTTGCCCCACGTTTAAAATATTCAGCTGGAATCTGTCAGTAGGATCACCCCTCCTAAGTCGGCTATATGAGCATGTACGTTATAGGAGGCAGAATAAAATCATCCCTTGAAAGCTGTGATCCAATGTCTAGAGAAATCAACACTTTTTTTCTAATATGTAAATGAGCTGTTAAGATCTATGGTCCAGACATAGATCTCCCTGAAAATCTGCCTCCAGAGATTATTTTACATGAAAGGGGGGTTTACCATTGAGAGACATATAATGACTGACAGCCAGCTCTCCTACTGGAGAAAAATCTAATAGGCTTCTTGGGAGACCATCAGAGATGTAAATTCTCCAGATTCCCTGACGATCCAGGCAACACAGGAAAAGCCGACCGTATGAACTATCTCCCCTAACATATAAATGAGGAAAAAGCTAAACTTCTAACCTGCCTAATCAAGGTTAAGACGGGTCTGTTACTGACGGGTGTCAGCAGCCCAGGTGTAGCCTGGTGAGGAGGTGTCTGCTTTCATTTTCCTAAGTTGTATTCTTAGTGTCAGCCACCAGGTGGCAGCATATTATCCCATGGTCCCGTTGTATCCCAAAAATTCTGAGAAACCACAATTCTGGCATTTTGATGATTTTTCTTATTACACCGTTTACTGATCGTGTTAATTTAATATTTTGAAAAATTGGACAACGTAATTTTATTTATTTCCTCAGTTTAATGTGGGGGAAAAGGGGTGAATTAAAAGGTTATATTTAAAATAAGGATCCAAGGGGTAACGTTTCTACTTGGGAAGAGTGACTTGTCAAGTCTGACATGCCAAGGAGAGACTTAAGCCTTACAATGCTCCTCTGGGAAATATGCAAATTGTCTCAAAAGTCTCCTCACCTTGGCATGTCAGGCTCAATATCCGCAAAGAGAAACATTACCCCTTGGATCCCGGTCAGACGCCCCTCACCCAGCCAAACCAGATCTCACACTTTGCACTGACGAGGGGAGTACCCCCGAAACACTGTGTCTGCAAATTGAGATTTTGGCTTTTATCCTAAGTCATGTGACAAGGCTCGTTAGATGGTCGACATTGACTTTTAGGATCATATAGGTGGCAGAAGAGTTCTGGTCCTCTTCCTCTCTGAAGAGGCAATTTGCATATTTAAACAAGAAATTTGGATTTTTTTTTTTTACTTTTCAATGTATTATATAGTCCGCTTAGGAGACTTGAACCAGCAATCGCCTACAGCAAAAATCGCTGGCTGACTTTCACAGGAGTACCATCATGGCAAGTAAGGGGTCTTCAGCAGACCACTAGGTGTCACTGCAACCAAATGAAACCCCACAATCGCTTCTCTGGGGCATCGATTGGTGGCTAAAACAGTGCACTCCCTGGCAAGTGTGCTGTAAGTACAGCTGTCATGGATTGACAGTGGCATTTAAGTGGTTAAAAGCTGCATGCGGACCTCACTGTACGCATGGCTGTTAAGAGGCAAATGACAGCAGACTAAGGCTACTTTCACACTTGCGTTTTTTAGCGCTGCGTATCGAGCGCACATAAAACGCATAAAAAAACGCGGCAACGCGTGTAATCGCAGCGATATTTTGCAGGCGAAGAGTGCGCATTGCTTTAAAAAAATGCAGCGATTGTATGCTATTTAAAGCGTTTTTGTATGCGTTTGGTTTTTTCTGTGCAAAACACATGATCAAAATCCTTGAAAAATTCTTGCAACAGAACCACCAATGGGACACCAGTGGGCGTGTCTTATTGAAACTATTTATATAGAGCCTGTTCACAGCCCTTTTTTACATTTGCTTGCATTTGCCTTGGTGAACATGGATCTGCTTATGAAGACTTTCCACTTTAACCTGGATGTGGACATTGCTATGGCTCGGGCTTATGACGTTGCTTGCCATGAAGAAAGGGAGAGACAGAGACATCGGAGACGGCAGCGGCGGCGTTTGTGGGTACATCCCATTGTTGAACTCCGGGAGAGCCGTGGAGCGTATCACACCCTCTACAGCGAGCTGCAGTCAAACCCGGAGAAATTTAACGACTACACCCGGATGTCACAACAAACCTTCATGGATTTACTTGCTCGGGTACAACAATTAATAAGGAGACAGGACACACAGCTCCGTCGGGCGATTCCTCCAGAGGAAAGACTCTTGGTGACATTACGGTACGTAATATTGAGAAACCAATGCCTGCATCATTGTATTACTTATGCCATGTACTATTCCAAAGATGACAGAATTATTGTTCTGCCATCTAGTAAACAAAGACCTGCTGAATTTTTTTTATGCAATTTTTTTTTTATTAATGTTTTACAAAAACATATACAATAATATTTTTTTTTCTTTCTCTAGATTCCTTGCTACTGGAGAGAGCTGTCTTCACTACACTTCCAGTACCGGATTGGTATCTCCACGTTGTCAGGAATTGTTGTTGACACCTGCCGGGCATTGTGGACTGTTCTGTGTCCGGAATTTATGCCCCTGCCCACCACCGAAAAGTGGCTAGAAATAGCCGACAAATTCTGGACAACCTGCAATTTCCCCAACTGTTTGGGAGCAGTTGATGGGAAACACATCCGCATCATCAAACCTAAAAGAACAGGCTCAGAGTACTACAACTACAAGAAGTACTTCTCTACAGTTCTCATGGCCATTGCGGATGCAGACTGTATGTTTGTTGCCGTGGACATTGGTGCATTTGGCCGTGGGAATGACTCACAGGCGTTTAAGAACTCGGACATGGGACGGAGGTTGTATGGAAACCAGTTTAATTTCCCCATGCCACGGCCTCTTCCCCACACCGAAGGTCCACAAATGCCATTTGTCATGGTTGGGGATGAGGCATTCCAGATGAGCCAACACCTGCTTAAACCCTACTCCAGCCGGGACTTGGACCACAACAAAAAAAATTTTTAATTACAGGCTGACCAGGGCAAGAAGAACGTAGATGTGCCTTCGGTATACTGGTTTCCAGATGGCGCATTCTGGGCACAGCCATTCATCTTAAAGTACAAACAGTGGATGAAGTTGTGAAGGCCTGTGTTGTGCTTCATAACTTAGTCATGGCTAAAGAGCACCCAAACTTTGAACTTGATGATGCAGCTCCTAACCCATTGCCTGAGTTCACTCAGCACCCTCTCAGGTCTTCTGTTGAAGTAGGCCAAATGAGAGACCAATTTGCGGCTTACTTCATCTCAGATGTAGGACGGGTGGATTGGCAAGATCAAATGGTGTAAAATAATGTTATTGTCTGTATGTTAATAAACTTTTTTTTTTTTTTGGATGTTAATAAAATCCCTCTGTTTATACCTGTACCACGTGTAGTCTCAGTTTTTAAATTAAAAAACAATTATGAAATGGCCAGGTTTACCAGTTAATTCATGATGCATATTTTTTGGTGCATCATGAATTTATTTGTAATCCTGACTAGGTAGTTAACTATACATGTACACAAGTTGTATAACCTTGATTATCTCTCCACTTTTGCTTCCATTTTCAGTGACGGTGGACATAACACAACAATTAGTTGTGTCACCTGGCCTGCTGTTTACAAAAATTGATTTGGGGATGCACAAGCATCTGTAAATTTTTAGTCCTGATCATGTCACTATAAATATAATTTGTATTTTCATCACTGACTTGATTTGGAACGCAGAGATAATAAAGATTATACATCTTGTTCAATACCAAGGGCTGGTGGCATGCTGAAGTGGTGACGCCCCAAATAACGCATCGTCACTTCAGAATGTATCAGGCCTGGCAGGTGAGTACACATGAGTTCTAAACAGCAGCATCGCTACAGTATGCTTCAAATAATGCAGACTGAAGCAACGCTGCTGGTTAAAACTCATGTCTATTCACCTGCCCAGGTGTGATAGTAATGATACAAGGCCAGGGTATTGTACATATATAAAGTGTATTTTCACCATCATCACCTCACTTTCTTAACACACACTGAATAGAGGATGTGCTAAATTACAATCTATATCTAGAATACATGGCCTTGTATCATAAAGTGAAATAATGTAATAAACACTCCACACTCTTTCACTTTTTAGTATTTCTGGATAGGTAAAATAGATATGCCTTGCACTCAACACCATCCTCTATTCAGTCTGTGCAATATTAGCAGACAGACAGACTGTTGGTGAAACAAAAAAGGAATATATTTGTGTTTTTGAGTAAACATATCTCCATGAAGTACACAAACACGTGTCATTCCTGTAGTTATGTGTAGTCAAAAACGCTAAGTGTACGGCACAGTGTGTGTACGCCCAGTGTGTAGGCGGAAAAATAAACACAAAGCAAACCAAAATTAGTAAATGAAGATTGGCACATTTATTTTTTACAAGAGGAAAAAAAATTTTTAATTTGCAAAGTTTTTTTTTTTAAGACATTTGTATCGAGCACATTAGTAGGTTTTTGGAGTACAAAAATAATATATGTATATTCACACAAAGGTTTTGGATAGATCAGATTAGGCCAAAATGTGTCAAAGATGCCATTATAGTCACTGCCCCAGAAGTTGTAGAAATATCAGATTAGTACAATATGTGTACAACATTAACAGTTTAATTGTCACTGCCCCAGAAGTTGTTGAAAAAACTGATTAGTACAATATGTGTACAAGATGCCATTATAGTCACTGCCCCAGAAGTTGTAGAAATATCAGATTAGTACAATATGTGTACAACATTAACAGTTTAATTGTCACTGCCCCAGAAGTTGTAGAAATATCAGATTAGTACAATATGTGTACAACATTAACAGTTTAATTGTCACTGCCCCAGAAGTTGTTGAAAAATCAGATTAGTACAATATGTGTACAAGATGCCATTATAGTCACTGCCCCAGAAGTTAGAGAAAAATCAGATTAGTACAATATGTGTACAAGATGCCATTATAGTCACTGCAACTGTAGTTGTACATAAATGTGATTTGTCCAGATAATATTACAAATTTTTATTGCGACGGACGTTTTGGTGGTGATTTCGATACTCTGGGGGTGTGCAGAGATGAAGAGCGGCTGGAAACCGATGAAGGGGTTCGAGGGGAAGGGGCAACAAAAGTAGTGGGTGAAGGAAGATCAGACATCAAATGAGAGCCAGTTTGAGACACATTAGGAGGAGAGGGTGGATGGACCAACAAAGATTTTCTTTGTTTCTTCTTGGGGACAGGAGTACCATGCATGGACCGACTTCTCTGTGTCCGCCTTGAGCTGGTTGACCGTGGCCTTAACCCAAAAAAGAGTGAATGTGGGTCACCGCTCTCATGCTCGGTGGTGGCAGTGGCGGTGGAAGTGTTGGCAGTGCTCGGAGTACCACAAGGGTTGGCGGTGTTCCAAGGAGGAGAAGTGGGTAGCCTTGAAATTGATTGTTGCTGACTGGTGGCGGTACTCATACTCATAGGATCATTGGGTGCTGTGGCCGGAAATTGTTGACGACTGGTGGCGGTACTCATACTCATAGGATCAGTGGGTGCTGTGGCCGGAAATTGTTGACGACTGGTGGCGGTACTCATACTCATAGGATCAGTGGGTGCTGTGGCCGGAAATTGTTGATGACTGGTGGCGGTACTCATACTCATAGGATCAGTGGGTGCTGTGGCCGGAAATTGTTGACGACTGGTGGCGGTACTCCTAGAAGGAGAAGTGTGTGCGGTAACAATAAATGGTTGCTGAGTGATGGCAGAACTCCTAGAAGGAGAAGTGGGTGCAGTGAAAAATGGTTGCTGACTGCTGGCAGTACTCCTAGAAGGAGAAGTGGGTGCGGTGGCCCAAGCAGGTACTGCGGTGGCTTGAGTCCATGACTGTGGACCTGTGTCTGTGGGGGTGTTGCTCCACACAGGAGCAGCGCTTGCCATGGTGGTGGCGACGGTGGAGTGTCCAACAGTACTCGGACTTGTGGTGGTGTAGTGGTGACTCGGAATGCTGGTGGCCGTGCAGTGGTATGCAGCAGAAGTCGGTAGTGATGTGTGTCGAGTCAGTGGTGGCACTGTTGGATATGCAACCACTGACTGCTGCACGTACCGATTCTGCTGCATAGCCTGCAAGTAAGCAGTGTTGCAGGCCTGCATCACACTCAGCTGTTGCTCAGGACTGAGGTGTTCCGCCATGCCCCGTTCAATTTTACTGAAAAAATGGTGCGCTGGTCTGTTGAGGTCGGCCTCCAGGCGATCAAGACGCTGTTCGACACTGTTGAAGCGGTGATCCATGTGGGTAAAACCACGTTCCATAAGTGAAAAACCGCTTCCAACTGAGCCTCCAAGCGTCTTCATATTGCCTTGAAAGGCCTCGCTCAAGTGAACAAACTCGGGCAAGACATTCCTCTCCATGGCCCTCTGCCGCTGGCGGGAAGTGCCCGCATAACCAGTGGCAGAGACCTGGGAGAGGGGAAGACCTGATGGACCAGCTTCCTGGTCACCAGCTGTCCGTGTTGCTGACCTGCAAGTTGCTTCCAGGCTGTCGGATGGCTGGGACGAGTCCAAGGTCGTCCGAGGAAGGACCGCTTCAGGGACAGGCTGCATGGTGCTGCTCCAGGTGCTGTGGAAAGAAAACAAAACCATTCCTATAATGCTTTAACAAGAAGCATCAGCTATGGAAGAAAAAAAAAAAAAAATTAAAAAACAAAATCAACTTACGCTCTGCTGGCAAGGACCGTTCTCAGGAACGCCAACTCGCGATAGTAGCGATATTTCTTTCTGGGCCTTGCTGCAGAACCACTGCGAACCTGTCCCTCTGCTCGAACATCAGTGTTGAAGCGGTCCTTCATCGAGCGCCATCGTGTGCGGACTTTATCACTGTTGAGAAAAGAAAAAAACAATTATACAATGCAGTCAGGGCAAAATCAGTGTCAACACACATACCTGAATGAAAATGTCAAACTGTCAATGCAGCATTCTAAAAAGACTATACAATACAAAGGATAGTCACTGTTGACCCAGATGAAACTGTTGTGTTTGCTGTTAGAATATATCCACAGCAAAAACAACAATAGCATCTGGAACAACAGTGACTAGGCAATAAAAAAACAAATAGAATGCACAAGATATAGCTGAAGAAACCACAGGTCAGTGACTGTTGACCAGATGAAACTGTTGTGTTTGCTGTTAGAATATATCCACCAGCAAAAACAACAATAGCATCTGGAACAACAGTGACTAGGCAATAAAAAAACAAATAGAATGCACAAGATATAGCTGAAGAAACCACAGGTCAGTGACTGTTGACCCAGATGAAACTGTTGTGTTTGCTGTTAGAATATATCCACCAGCAAAAACAACAATAGCATCTGGAACAACAGTGACTAGGCAATAAAAAAACAAATAGAATGCACAAGATATAGCTGAAAGAACCACAGGTCAGTGACTGTTGACCCAGATGAAACTGTTGTGTTTGCTGTTAGAATATATCCACCAGCAAAAACAACAATAGCATCTGGAACAACAGTGACTAGGCAATAAAAAAACAAATAGAATGCACAAGATATAGCTGAAGAAACCACAGGTCAGTGACTGTTGACCCAGATGAAACTGTTGTGTTTGCTGTTAGAATATATCCACCAGCAAAAACAACAATAGCATCTGGAACAACAGTGACTAGGCAATAAAAAAAACAAATAGAATGCACAAGATATAGCTGAAGAAACCACAGGTCAGTGACTGTTGACCCAGATGAAACTGTTGTGTTTGCTGTTAGAATATATCCACCAGCAAAAACAACAATTAGCATCTGAACAACAGTGATAGGCAATAAAAAAACAATAGAATGCAGAGCAAAGATATAGCTTGAAAGAAACAAACAAGGTCAGTGACTGTTGACCCAGATGAAACTGTTGTGTTTGCTGTTAGAATAATCCACCAGCAAAAACAACAATAGCATCTGGAACAACAGTGACTAGGCAATAAAAAAACAAATAGAATGCACAAGATATAGCTGAAGAAACCACAGGTCAGTGACTGTTGACCCAGATGAAACTGTTGTGTTTGCTGTTAGAATATATCCACCAGCAAAAACAACAATAGCATCTGGAAAACAGTGACTAGGCAATAAAAAAACAAATAGAATGCACAAGATATAGCTGAAGAAAACCACAGGTCAGTGACTGTTGACCCAGATGAAACTGTTGTGTTTGCTGTTAGAATATATCCACCAGCAAAAACAACAATAGCATCTGGAACAACAGTGACTAGGCAATAAAAAAACAAATAGAATGCACAAGATATAGCTGAAGAAACCACAGGTCAGTGACTGTTGACCCAGATGAAACTGTTGTGTTTGCTGTTAGAATATATCCACCAGCAAAAAAACAATAGCATCTGGAACAACAGTGACTAGGCAATAAAAAAACAAATAGAATGCACAAGATATAGCTGAAGAAACCACAGGTCAGTGACTGTTGACCCAGATGAAACTGTTGTGTTTGCTGTTAGAATATATCCACCAGCAAAAACAACAATAGCATCTGGAACAACAGTGACTAGGCAATAAAAAAACAAATAGAATGCACAAGATATAGCTGAAGAAACCACAGGTCAGTGACTGTTGACCCAGATGAAACTGTTGTGTTTGCTGTTAGAATATATCCACCAGCAAAAACAACAATAGCATCTGGAACAACAGTGACTAGGCAATAAAAAAACAAATAGAATGCACAAGATATAGCTGAAGAAACCACAGGTCAGTGACTGTTGACCCAGATGAAACTGTTGTGTTTGCTGTTAGAATATATCCACCAGCAAAAACAACAATAGCATCTGGAACAACAGTGACTAGGCAATAAAAAAAACAAATAGAATGCACAAGATATAGCTGAAGAAACCACAGGTCAGTGACTGTTGACCCAGATGAAGCTGTTGTGTTTGCTGTTAGAATATATCCACCAGCAAAAACAACAATAGCATCTGGAACAACAGTGACTAGGCAATAAAAAAACAAATAGAATGCACAAGATATAGCTGAAGAAACCACAGGTCAGTGACTGTTGACCCAGATGAAACTGTTGTGTTTGCTGTTAGAATATATCCACCAGCAAAAACAACAATAGCATCTGGAACAACAGTGACTAGGCAATAAAAAAACAAATAGAATGCATAAGATATAGCTGAAGAAACCACAGGTCAATGACTGTTGACCCAGATGAAACTGTTGTTTTTGCTGGTAGAATATTTCTACCATCAAAAACAACAGTACAATGAGGACCAAGAGTGACTGGGCAATAAAAACATGAATAGAATGCAAATCACATAGCTCAAGAATCACCAAGGCAGACACTGTTGAACCGCATGACACTGTTGTTTTTGCTGGTAGAATATTTCTACCATCAAAAACAACAGTACAATGAGGACCAAGAGTGACTGGGCAATAAAAACATGAATAGAATGCAAATCACATAGCTCAAGAATCACCAAGGCAGACACTGTTGAACCGCATGACACTGTTGTTTTTGCTGGTAGAATATTTCTACCATCAAAAACAACAGTACAATGAGGACCAAGAGTGACTGGGCAATAAAAACATGAATAGAATGCAAATCACATAGCTCAAGAATCACCAAGGCAGACACTGTTGAACCGCATGAAACTGTTGTTTTTGCTGGTAGAATATTTCTACCATCAAAAACAACAGTACAATGAGGACCAAGAGTGACTGGGCAATAAAAACATGAATAGAATGCAAATCACATAGCTCAAGAATCACCAAGGCAGACACTGTTGAACCGCATGACACTGTTGTTTTTGCTGGTAGAATATTTCTACCATCAAAAACAACAGTACAATGAGGACCAAGAGTGACTGGGCAATAAAAACATGAATAGAATGCAAATCACATAGCTCAAGAATCACCAAGGCAGACACTGTTGAACCACATGACACTGTAGTTTTTTGCTGGTAGAATATATCTGCCAGAAAACCCATCAGTGCCATCAGGAACAACAGTGAGCAGTACAGAGAATGAAAATACTTACTAAACGCCTTTTTGAGGTTTGGAGAGGCGCTGTCCCAGCCATCCATCAACGCTGCGGCCACCTCGTTCCATATACGCCGGGTCACCACATTGTCCTTGTACTGCGGATCACGGCTGTCCCACAACGGGACACGTTCATGGACCTGGCAGATGAGGGCCTCGTTGTCCACATACAGGTCGTCGTCTCGTTGTGGAACTAGAAGAAACAAAATAAAAATTACAATCTTGTATAATTATTATAAAAGAAAATAAATCGTACAAAAGAAAAATACATTACAAAGGCTATATACTTACATCCGTCTCCCCACCGGGACTTGACTCGGCTGCGACTGCTCCTGAGACTCCTCAATGGCCGTGTCCGACGATGATGTCTGAAAAAGGAACAGAATTAGGACATTTGTAGATTCAGCAGCTATACTTACCCAAAGGCAGGAAGATACTCACATCATGCTCTGCTTCCGCCAGTTCTTGCCGGGATGGTGAATATTCCGATCCAGAGACATGCTGAAAAAATCAAAAATAATGATGAGCACATATTACATTATAAGGACAGCCTGTCATTTGTTTAAAGAATACTCACATTCTTGCACTTTGGATCGGTCTTGAGTCCAGGCACAGTGTCTCCAGTCAATATCCAGGCTGTGTATGGGTCCAAGGTGGATCTTCCAGTCTGCAGGTCCAGTCTCCAGGCAGTGTATGGGTCCAAGATGGATCGTCCAGTGTCCAGCTCCAGTCTCCAGGCAGTGTAGTATGGTGCACGCTGTTTGCAGGCCTTTTTATAGTGATCCAGGCTGTATCTTCAGATGTGTTTATCAGCAGGGATGTCTACAGGCAGTCTGAGTAGGGGTCTGTGTGGCACTGACACCTTCATTTTATCTAGACTCCTCACAAACAATGTATCTTGTCTAGGGGGTAATTGGACAAGTGTCTAGACAATGTTTACTAAAAAATTGCTTGCGCGCACAAGCGCTGACAATCGCACAGGCACGCACACGCCAGCGCCCACATAGACGCCAATGATATTTTTTTGCGCATAGCGTGCGCACACGTGCGCACGCGCATTTTTAAATTGGTGTGCCGGAAAAAAAAATGCAACATGTAGCGTCTAGCGCGTCTGGGCGCACACCTGGAAAATGCGCAGCGCACGCCAAACGCTAATGAGCGCGTGCAAGAGCAAGACACTGCGCCCGCCATGTTAATGATAGGGAAACATTGCGCATGCGACCAATAGCGCACGATGCGCAGCGCTAAAAAACGCAAGTGTGAAAGTAGCCTCATACACCCATCATTTGCTAGCAAACCCCGGGAGCCAGCATAGGACATAAGCTGCGGGGTTAGAAATGTTGTACCATTAGCCTTCTATGTGTTGCAATGTCTATAGTTGTCTGCAACACGAGTTAACTGAGATTCCATCAGCGAGCCCGCTATGATGGTGTGACAGACAGTTTATAACTCTGATCTGTCTCTTCTGAGCTCCTTTCAGCTGATCACAAACAGTTTAACAAGTATGGGGGGGCCCCATTAGAAATGGTGCCAGGAGAACAGAAGGACCAGGCGGCATGAAGTAAATTGCCTAATCCATTTTTTCTTTACCAGAGGACTATGGATGCAGCTTTTTACCATCTTTCCACTGAAAACATGAACATTTAACCCTGCCAAGTGTGCATGTATGTGTTCAGAAGAGCTGGAAGCAATAACTGCTGACTGACAGCTGTCTCATGTACATGGCCCCTTCATACCTCGGGACCCTTCTGTAGTACAGAGACAAGTTACCTGTTTGGTTGGTGTAAGTGGTAAAAGTTAAAGCCAATATTCTTTTCTGTTTCCCTTCATTATCTTCCTCTCCGTCAGCATCGTCTTCATCATCAGAAGAGCTGTAATTATCTGCAAGTTTTTTCACCACTGCCTGGTTGGCTTTCTGAATATCTTCAAACTTCTTTTTAGAGGTCTCAGCTGGAAAGAAAATGCCAATTACCAAGTTATTCTTATAGAAGTGACTGATAATACGGTGACCACATACCAATACAGATATAACAATAGTAACGCACAGCAGGCTTTAGATATTGAAGACCTATCCTCAGAATAGATCATTGATATACACTGCTCAAAAAATAAAGGGCACACTCAAATAACACATCCTAGATCTGAATGAATGAAATATTCTCATTGAATACTTTGTTCTGTACAAAGTTGAATGTGCTGACAACATAATCACACAAAAATCATCAATGGAAATCAAGTTTATTAACCAATGGGGACCTGGATTTGGAGTCACACACAAAATTAAAGTAGAATGTAATGTCCTTAAAACAAGTCAAAATGATGCTCAGTAGTGTGTGTGGCCTCCACGTGCCTGTATGACCTCCCTACAACGCCTGGGCATGCTCCTGATGAGGCAGTGGATGTTCTCCTGAGGGATCTCCTCCCAAACCTGGACTAAAGCATCCGCTAACTCCTGGACAGTCTGTGGTGCAACGTGACATTGGTGGATGGAGCGAGACATGATGTCCCAGAAGTGCTCAATCGGATTCAGGTCTGGGGAACGGGAGGGCCAGTCATGGCTTCAATGCCTTCATCTTGCAGGAACTGCTGACACACTCCAGCCACATGAGGTCTGGCATTGTCCTGCTTTAGGAGGAACTCAAATGCCAACCGCACCAACATATGGTCTCACAAGGGGTCTGAGGATCTCATCTTGGTACCTAATGGCAGTCAGGCTACCTCTGGCGAGCACATGGAGGGCTGTGCGGCCCTCCAAAGAAATGCCACCACACACAATTACTAACCCACTGCCAAACCGGTCAAGCTGAAGGATGTTGCAGGCAGCAGATCACTCTCCACGGTGTCTCCAGACTCTGTCACATGTGCTCAGTGTGAACCTGCTTTCATCTGTGAAGAGCACAGGGCGCCAGTGGCGAATTTGCCAATTCTGATGTTCTGTGGCAAATGCCAAGCGTCCTGCACGGTGTTGGGCTGTGAGCACAACCCCCATCTGTGGACGTCGGACACTCAGACCATCCTCATGGAGTCTGTTTCTAACCGTTTGTGCAGACACACGAACATTTGAGGCCTGCTGGAGGTCATTTTGCAGGGCTCTGGCAGCGCTCCTTGTTATGAATGTTTTAGAAATGAATTCTGAGCAGAAGCTCCCTCTGGTGGTTACAAATGGTACTGAACCATTCAATGATTCAAGGATTGGCAATCAGGAATCACGGACTGGCTGGATATAAGGGAGGTTTCCCCCCCATCATGGTTGCCGGTGATCAATTGTTCTTGTCTCAACGTTGTTTCCTGGTTCACTTGGAAGCTTGCTGAGTCTTGCCTCTTCTCCTGCTCTCAGATAAGATATTTTCTGTTTTTTTGTTTTTGTGCTTGCCATTTGCAATTTTCTCTGCATTTCTGTGAGGTTGGCCAGGTTCCCCTCCTCGGGGGGCTTGGGCGCCTCTCGGTTCCTCTGGAGCCACTGTTGTTTGTTCATTTGCCTTTTCCAGTTTTTTCTGTGGCTGCGGCTTAGTTTTGTTACACCAGAGAACTAATTTAGGTGGTAGAGGTCATGTGATCTCAGGTGTTTTTTCAATTAGTAGCGTTGGCTTTTTTTTAGGGTTTTTTTTGGATTGCAGTAAGTATCCTTCCTATCCTTTTCTGTCCAGGTAGATTGGGCCCCAGCGTTTGCTCATACTATTTTCTGTCTGTGTCTGTATTTCCTCTTGTCTAACCGCCATTACATGTTTGGGGTGCTTCCTAAGTTCTTTGGGGATCTGCTCCGGGGCAGATAGCTTTCCTCTTTCTATCTTTAGGTGTAGTTAGCCTCTCAGGCTGTGACGAGGCGTCTAGGACCAACGTAGGAACGCTCCACGGCTGCCTTTAGTTGTGGTGGTTAGTCAGGGTACTGCAATCCAGTAGATCCCAACCTCTCTTGTGTATTGCCGTTTTTGCCTGCTCTCCTCAGCTACCAAAACATAACAGCTCCTCCTGTTCCTCCTTGCACAAAGGCGGAGGTAGCGGTCCTGCTGCTGGATCGTTGACCTCCTACGGCCCCCTCCACGTCTCCTGGTGTACTGGCCTGTCTCCTGGTAGCGCCTCCAGCCTCTGGACACTACACTGACAGACACAGCAAACCTTCATGCCACAGCTAACATTGATGTGCCATCCTAGATGAACTGCACTACCTCAGCCACTTGTGTGGGTTGTAGAGTCAGTCTCATGCTACCACGAGTGTGAAAGCACAACAAACATTCAAAACTGACCAAAACACAAGCCAGAAAGCATTGGTACTTAGATGTGGTCTGTGGTCCTCACCTGCAGAACCACTCCTTTATTGAGTGTGTCTTGATAATTGCCAATAATTTCCATCTTTTGTCTAATCAATTTGCACAACAGCATGTGAAATTGATTGTCAATCAGTGTTGCTTCCTAAGTGGACAGTTTGATTTCACAGAAGTTTGATTTACTTGGAGTTATATTCTGTTGTTTAAGTGTTCCCTTTATTTTTTTTGAGCAGTGTAGTTGACGTTCTCGAATACTGAAAGCTCAGCTCCTACTGAGTGAATAAGGCCTGAGCTGCCGTACCCAAGAGCAGCTACTACACAGCATATGGCGCTGAGCTGTTCTGCTCCACACACTGTGTATATCCGTCACTACAAGAACTGCAGACAGCTGACTGTGGGGGTGCTGGACCAGAACTGGCGTGATAATGACGACCTATCCAATACTGATATCATCAATATCTAAGCCCTGGACAATTTAATGCCTGGTTTAATAAATACTTCTTTGTGAAAGTAAAGTTCTAAACTATTTGTTCTTGGAACAGTCTTGCGTCCTTTCAATGTATGAATACATGTACAAAGGGGGATTACCATTCCCTTGTTAATGGGAAATGTAAAGGGTTGCCCAGCCTTAGGGTACAAGTCTGCAGTCACTTGTGAATGCATACTGTGAGCAAGTTTATGATTTGCCTACATGTGGTCATGCGCAGACTAGACATGCGCAGCCTTGCTCAATACAGTTGGATACGACTAGTTGGAATGTGTCCGTAAGAATGCAAATTCTATACTTGCAGTCACATGCTGCCAGCTCCAGTCACTGGAGAATCGTTGCAGTGTGCACAGAAAGTGACAACCCCTTCTTGATCTAAATGTTTGGCCCCGATAAAAAAAAAAAGAAAATAAAAACACACTATACTCCCCTCTCATGCTGGCGCCATTCCAGTGGTGTGAGCACCCCATCGCCCAATCAGCGCGGGCATCACTGTCACCAGCTTCGGATAAATCAAACATGAAAAGGAAGTCCAGGCTGTAGCTCCTTCCTCTTCATGTTCATTTAGACAGGGGACGAGGACAGTGACGCAAGCGCAGATTGGGCGCCAGGGTCACAACTATGGCATGGGAGCCCCAGGGAGAGCGAGTGCCAACACCACGGGAACAATGCCAGCACAAGAGGGGTTATAAGATTTTTTTATTTTAATGGAACCAAGCGTGAGGTATGAGAAGGAATTGATGGCATATCTTTAAGAGAATGAGGAATCAACACAGCTGTGTCTCCTTCTAAGTTTTCCATGCACTGCGGGATCCTGGCCACCCGGCTGTGTACAAAACTGCAAATTCCTCCACATTAGTCGGCCAGGGTGCCGAAGTGCAGGGAAAACCAGTGAAGGATGAAAAGCCAGCACAGCAACACATTAATTTTCATGATCAGTAGAGATCTCAGATATCAGAAATCATAAAGTGATATTGCAGCAATAAGATTGCCAACTAAAGAATGGAAAATCCCTATAATAAATAATTTTTCCATTTCATAAACCAATACTACACATGACAATAACAAGCTTTGTGATATATCTTATAAAGAGAAACCCGCTTCTTTCTCCTCCTGATCTTTCATTTTCAAAATTCTCAATATCCAGGTAAAAGCTGTATTCAGTGAAGACATCATAGTTACATAGTTACATAGTTTACATAGTTACATAGTTATTAAGGTTGAAGGAAGACTTTAAGTCCATCTAGTTCAACCCATATCCTATCCTAACCTGCCCTACTTTACTGAGATAGAATCTTATCAGGAGCAACGGCCATCTCCTATGTAGAAAGGAGGAGCGAGAGGCAGAGCTCCTCCCTTGTACATACAGCGGTTTGCCAAAGTATTCAGCCCCCTTGACGTTTTATGTATTTCATTACATTACAACCTGTGTTTAAATATTTTTGCAATCCGATTTGTGTGTGATGTATCAGCACTAAATAGTCAAGTTGGTGAAATGAGAAAAGTATGGGGTCAAATAACTAAAAATTGGCATGTGCATATGTATTCACCCCATTTGCTATGAAGCCCCTAAACATTTCTGGTGCAAGCAATTACCTTCATAAGTCCCATGTTAGTGAAAGGAAGTCCCCCTGTGTGCAATCTAAGTGTCACATGGTCCGTCAGTATACACACACCTTTTCTGAAAGGCCTCAGAGGCTGCAACACCAAGAAGCACCACTAGCCGACCAAGGAGGTCTCCAAACAAGCCAGGGACAAAGTTGTTGAGAAGTCCAAGTCAGGGTTGGGTTATAAAAAAAATATCCCAATCTCTGATGATTCCCCGGAGAATCATCAAATCCATTATCATCGAATGGAAAGAACACGGTACCACAACAAACATGCTAAGAGAGGGCCACCCACCAAAACTCTCAGCCCAGGCAAGGAGGGCATTAATAAGAGACGCAGTACAGAGACCAAAGGTAACCCTGAAGGAGCTGCAGAGTTCCCAAGCAGACATCAAACATGAAGAGGAAGCCAAGCATGAGCTGCAGTCCGGACCTCCTCTTCATGATCGATTTGTCCGAAGGCGAAGACAGGGATGCCGACGGGATCGGGCGCCAGTGTAACGTGTCACAACACTGCACAAGAGTCCCGGGGAGAACGAGTGTTCAACAAGCTTCATTATGTTATCGGGCCAAACATTTTGATTAAGAAGGTGTTGTACTAGTAGTGGACAACCCTTTAATCCAATTGAGAATCTGTGGTCAGACTTGAAGATTGCTGTTCACCAGAGGAAACCATCTAACTTGAAGGAGCTGGAGCAATTTTGCCTTGAGAAATGGGCAAAAATCCCAGTGGCAAGATGTGGAAAACTCATAGAGAATTATCCAAAGCAACGGGCTGCTGTAATTGCCGCAAAGAGAGGCTCTACTAAATAACTTGGGGTGAGGGGGGTAAATAGTTATGCGCACTGAAGTTTTCAGTTATTTTGCCCTATGTTTGTTTGCTTCAAAATAAAAAGAAAACCAAATGTGCACAGTTGTCAGGATATTCTTTCCATGAACTGATGCAAACCCTCAAAAAAAGTGAAAATCCAGCATGTGAGGTAGCAAAACACAAAAAATGCCAAGGGGTGAATACTTTTGCAAGCCACTGTAGAATCTTATAAAAAACAACTGACATCTAACCAATGGGAAAGTCAGTCTTCAGTGGATACAGATTTTACCTGGGAATTGAGAATTTTAAAAAATGATTGATCGGTCCAGGGGAATAAAGAAGCAGATTTCTCTAGTAGATATTACAAAGTTTCTTAATTTCATGTGTCCTACTTATTTATGAAATAAAAATGGTGTTTACTCTTTAAAGGAGATCACTTAAACTAAAGAGTAACTAAACTTTTTTTTATATATACAGTACAGACAAAGTTTGGACACACCCTCTCATTTACAGATTTTTCTGTATTTTCATGACTATGAAAATTGTAAATTCACACTGAAGGCATCAAAACTATGAATTAACACATGTGGAATTATATACTTAACAAAAAAGTGTAAAACAACTGAAAATATGACTTATATTCTAGGTTCTTCAAAGTAGCCACCTTTTGCTTTGATGATTGCTTTGCACACTCTTGGCATTCTCTTGATGAGCTTCAAGAGGTGGTCACCGGAAATGGTTTTCACTTCACTGGTGTGCCCGGTCAGGTTTAATAAGTGGGATTTCTGGCCTTATAAATGGGGTTGGGACCATCAGTTGTGTTGTGCAGAAGTCTGGTGGATACACAGCTGATAGTCCTACTGAATAGACTGTTAGAATTTGTATTATGGCAAGAAAAAAGCAGCTAAGTCAAGAAAAATGAGTGGCCATCATTACTTTAAGAAATGAAAGTCAGTCAGCCTGAAAAATTGGGAAAACTTTGAAAGTGTCCCCAAGTGCAGTTACAAAAAAACCCATAAAGCGCTACAAAGAAACTGGCTCACATGAGGACCGCCCCAGGAAAGGAAGACCAAGAGTCACCTCTGCTTCTGAGGATAAGTTTATCCAAGTCACCAGCCTCAGAAATCGCAGGTTTACAGCAGCTCAGATTAGAGACCAGGTCAATGCCACACAGAGTTCTAGCAGCAGACACATCTCTACAACAACTGTTAAGAGGAGACTTTGTGCAGCAGGCCTTCATGGTAAAATAGCTGCTAGGAAACCACTGCTAAGGAGAGGCAACAAGCAGAAGAGACTTGTTTGGGCTAAAGAACACAAGGAATGGACATTAGACCAGTGGAAAGCTGTGATTTGGTCTGATGAGTCTAAATTTGAGATCTTTGGTTCCAACCACCGCGTTTTTGTGCGACGCAGAAAAGGTGAACGGATGGACTCTACATGCCTGGTTCCACCGTGAAGCATGGAGGAGGTGTGATGGTGTGGTGGTGCTTTGCTGGTGACACTGTTGGGGATTTATTCAAAATTGAAGGCATACTGAACCAGCATGGCTACCACAGCATCTTGCAGCGGCATGCTATTCCATCCGATTTGCGTTTAGTTGGACCATCATTTATTTTTCAACAGGACAATGACCCCAAACACACCTCCAGGCTGTGTAAGGGCTATTTGACCAAGAAGGAGAGTGAAGGGGTGCTAAGCCGGATGACCTGGCCTCCACAGTCACCAGACCTGAGCCCAATCGAGATGGTTTGGGGTGAGCTGGACTGCAGAATGAAGGCAAAAGAGACAACAAGTACTAAGCATCTCTGGGAACTTCTTCAAGACTGTTGGAAGACCATTTCCGGTGACTACCTTTTGAAGCTCATCAAGAGAATGCCAAGAGTGTGCAAAGCAGTCATCAAAGCAAAAGGTGGCTACTTTGAAGAACCTAGAATATAAGACATATTTTCAGTTGTTTCACACTTTTTTGTTAAGTATATAATTCCACATGTGTTAATTCATAGTTTTGATGCCTTCAATGTGAATGTACCATTTTCATAGTCATGTAAATACAGAAAAATCTTTAAATGAGGTGTGTCCAAATTTTTGGTCTGTACTGTATATATAATTTTGCCCAGTATTGAAAGAAAGTTATGAAACTTTACAAATCACTTTATTATGCGATTGGTCTTCATTCCTGTATTTAAAAATAAATTGAATGCAGGGGGCGTGGCCTGAGGGAGATGTGATCAGACGCGTGCAGCAGGAGCTCCCGCTGGATATATGACAGTTTGATAGATTGCAGCCACTATTTAGCTGTTAAATTCACATTCCTTGGAGAGGGTGTTGACCCTGACCACAGGCTCTGTAAATCAGGAGTGCACAAGCAAATGGCTGGGAAGAAAGGAAGCAAAAGGCCAGCAGGCCAGTCGGAGAAGAAGGCACAAGATGGCGCCGGTGGAGAAGATGTATTGATGGCGGGCCCGGAGGAAGATGGGGGAATCCCCAGCAGGTCAGATGCAGTGTCTAAACTGCGGAGGTTCGCCAGGCTGGAGGAAGATAAGCGGTGTCCGGCAAGTGCAGGTAGAGGTCAGAGGGGGCCTGCGGGGAATGCAGAGGAGCCAGAGGAATCTGGTGTGGAGGATGGTGAGGAG
Organism: Oophaga sylvatica; assembly: GCA_033576555.1. Taxonomy (NCBI): domain Eukaryota; kingdom Metazoa; phylum Chordata; class Amphibia; order Anura; family Dendrobatidae; genus Oophaga; species Oophaga sylvatica. The sequence goes on from JARQOD010000001.1 coordinate 87,153,684, forward strand.
AGTGACTGTGAAAGCGGGAGGAAGACCAAGGAACTATGAAATGGGAGAGAGGTGAGATGGAGGAATGTAAGCGGCAAATGGGGGGGATGGTGATCCCAGAGGAGCCCACATTAAAAGACTTGTTCAAGCTGGCAATGCACTCTCACACTACTATTACTGAGGTGGCAGCACAGCTTGGGGTCCTGCAGGCCAGCATGTCTAAGTTACAGCACTCATGCATGTCACTAAGGAGAGGATGGGGGAAGCTGAGAAACGTATTAGCACTGTGGAAGATACTATTGCAAAATCTGACAAGCTGCATCAGCGTATGGCTACTGCAATGTCAGCTGTGCAGGCAAAGACTGATGACCTAGAGAATAGGTCAAGACGTAATAATGTGCGGATTATTGGGGTGCCGGAAAAAACGGAAGGCTCTGCACCCACCGAGTTCTTTGAACAGTGGCTGTTGAACACTATTGGCCAGAACAACCTGTCCCGTTTATATGCCGTGGAAAGAGCTCACCGTGTCCCCGCATTCCCCCTCCCCCCTGGCCGTCCTCCAAGACAAGTGCTTGTCAAGGTTCTGCATTATCGGGACAGGGATGCTATTCTTCGCTTTTCCAAGAATCATCCGGACCTGAAAATCAACGGCTCCAGGATTTCCATTTACCCGGACTTCTCTATGGAGGTTCAAAAGCAGAGGGCCAAATTTGTTAACATTAAGAAGAGGTTGAGAGCCCTCGGTGTGCCGTACTCAATGATATATCCGGCTAAACTGAGAGTGGTAGACGGGGACACTGTCCATTTCTTCCCGGATGCAAAGGAGGCCCTTAACTGGATGGACAGCAACGAGACGCGTCTCAGCAAGGCAAATTCTAAGGACTCCGCTGGCTGACTGAGCTGACTTGTCCTTTAATCGGGACGGGTCTTGTCCTTTAATCGGGACCGGATCTTACATATATCCGCTCTTCCCTCCTGAATACCTTTTTCTCAGGAGGAAGACCCTCCCTCTATTTTGGGAAATAATCTTGCTGTGCATTGGAGGGGGAGGGGGAGAAATTTTCCTACCTTTTTCTAGTTCATGTGTTCTGGACATGTTAAATGTATTTAACAGAAAGCTAAATGTGAATGTTTTATGGTTAACTGTTGAGTATTGTTTGGCTGCAATCACTAGCCATATGCTACTCCCAGAGTTTGGGGAGTAAAGCGGGTTTGCTTCGGTGAAGTGGATACTCTGAATCGGATAAAGTACGCCCTCTCCTCCGTGACACCTGGAGGAGATGGAAAACTTGAGTTGGGTGAAGTTGGGGTATTGTGTGAGGGGGGGTGGAGGGTGGGGAGGGATGGGGGAATGTTAAACTATTGTCTATGTCACACAGGTTGGAGGGGAGACAGCCTTACTAATTCACAAATGAGGAAATGGATGACACGGTATTTGGGGTTGCAGGGTAATGGCGGATAAAATAAAAATAATAAGTTGGAACGTTAGAGGGTTGGCGTCCGGAGTAAAAAGACAGGCAATGTTTACTTTCTTGCTTGATGCCAAACCTGCAGTCATATGCTTGCAAGAAACCCACTTGATAAAGAGTAGAACGCATCTTCTTAAAAAAAGATGGCTGCAGGCGGGGTATCATGCAACATATTCCACATACTCACGGGGGGTCAGTGTTCTTGTTCGCACAGGTATACCTTTTAAACAGTGTAAAGTGATTGTAGACCCGCTGGGACGGTTCGTATGCTTGCTATGTAAATTGTCTGGTATACTGATGCTACTGATCTCGATATATATCCCTCCGCCGTATTGTGGGAAAGTGCTGCACAAGGTCATGGAGGTAGTGGGCGATTTCCCGGGGGTTCCCTTTCTGATAATTGGTGACTTCAACAATGTTCCTGATGCCCATTGGGACAGAGGTGGTCGGGAGGCACTGAGACTGGGTGGTAATTGCACCCCCTTTGGGGCGGTTCTGAAGGAGACTGCACTAATAGACATATGGAGAACCCATCACCCCGGAATTTATAAGTACTCCTGCTTCTCTCCCACCTCTGCCTCGCTGTCCAGGATTGATCTGGCCCTGGGGAATGGTCCGATGCTAAGTCTAGTGGGTGAGGTAACTTATTTGGCTAGAACTCTGTCGGATCACTCGCCTATGTGTGTGGTGCTTCAGGGGCAGGGCTCTGAGTTTTCCAGGAGACCCCTGTGGAGGCTAAATCCGTTCTGGCTCCAGCTGATTGATCTGGACGGCCATGTGGGGGATGACCTGACAGAATTCTTTAAAATTAATATGGGCTCGGCTTCGGTATTGATGGTATGGGAAGCCATGAAGGCTTACTTCAGAGGGTTGTGCATTAAAAACATATCGCAAGTTAAAACCGAAACGGGCAGGAGAGACCAGGAGTTGATTAGGTCATTAGAGGGAGCAGAGGCGGCACTAATTGAGGAGCAAACCCCTGAGGCCCGGGAACGTTTGAGATCAGCGCAGAGAGAGGTTTGTAATATGACTATGAAAACTGCGGAGAGGAAAAGGCTGTTCTGCACGATGAAGTTTTTCGAGGAGGGAGAGAGAGCGGGTCACCTTCTGTCCAGGGTGGTGGCGGCCCAAAGGGAATCGGCGTATATCACTAAATTAAAGGGGAAAGACGGATGTGAGCATACAGGCGGTAGGGCCATACTGGAGGTAATGATGGGATTTTACTCAAATCTGTACCAGTCACATGTGCAGCCATCGGAGGAGGAAATTGATAACTTTTTAGTGGGGGTGCGGCTTCCACGACTCTCACTGGCGGAGCAGAGGCTTCTTGAGGAGCCCTTTGATATGGAGGAACTTGAGGCCGCTCTGGCCTCTGTACCTAGTGACAAGGCCCCAGGGGGGGACGTTATCCCAGGAGAAGTCTACAAAAAATACAAAGAGGTGTTGCTTCCCAAGTTGATGGAGGTTTACACTGCGAGTTTGGCGGGGGGGAGCTGCCCCGGTCCATGCGAGAGGCGATAATTGTTGTCCTACCAAAGCAGGGAAAAGATTTGACGGACCCAGCTTCATATCGTCCGATCTCTTTGTTGACCACTGACATTAAGTTATTGGCCAAAATGCTGGCGAACCGACTTAACAAGGTCATCGAATCCCTAATTCACCAAGACCAATCAGGGTTTATGCCCAATAAATCCACAGCTATAAATCTCCAGCGATTATACTTAACCCCTTACTGCCATCGGACGTACTATCCCATCCATGGTACCTGGGCCCGTATGACCGGGGACGGGATAGTACGTCATAGGCGATCAGCTGCGCTCCTGAGGGGAGCGCAGCTAATCGCCGCCGGGTGTCAGCTGATTATCACAGCTGACACCCATGACTGTGTGTCAGGAGCGGTCACGGACCGCTCCCGGCACATTAACCCCTTGCACACCGCGATCAAACATGATCGCGGTGTACTGGGGGCACAGGGGAGGATCGCGCAGGGTGGCGGCTCCCTGCGCGCCCCCCTGAGACCCTCAGAGCAGCGCGATGTGATCGCGCTGTTCTGAGGGCTTCCTCCCTCCCAGGACCCGGATCCAAGATGGCGCCGGGGTCCTGGAGGGAGGCGGCTACCTCAGTGCCTGCCGAGAGCAGGCACTGAGAAGCCTGCATCTATGCCTGTGCGATCGCTGGTGTGACAGAGTGCTGTGCACACTGTCACACCAGCGATCTGATAAAATACTGTGATGTCCCACCCTGGGACAAAGTAAAAAAGTTAAAAAAGTAAAAATAAACATGTGTAAAAAAAAAAAATCCAAAATAAATAAAAAAAAAAAAAAATATTCCCCAATAAATTCACTTCTTCCTCTAAATAAAAAAAAAAAAAACAATAAAAGTACACATATTTGGTATCGCCGCGTCCGTAACGACCCCCCTATAAAATTGTCCCACTAGTTAACCCCTTTAGTGAACCCCTTAAAAAAAAAAAAAAACGAAGCAAAAAATCAATGCTTTATCATCATACCGCCGAACAAAAAGTGGAATAACGCGCGATCAAAAAGACCGATATAAAAAAACATGGTACCGCTGAAAACGTCATCTTGTCCCGCAAAAAACGAGCCATCATAAAGCATCATCAGCGAAAAAATAAAAAAGTTATAGCTCGCAGAATAAAGCGATGCAAAAATAATTATTTTTTATATAAAATTGTTTTTATTCTATAAAAGCGCCAAAACATGAAAAAATGATATAAATGAGGTATCGCCATAATCGTACTGACCCGAAGAATAAAACTGCTTTATCAATTTTACCACACGCGGAACGGTATAAACGCCTCCCCCAAAAGAAATTCATGAATTGCTGATTTTTGTTCATTCTAACCTCCCAAAAATCGAAATAAAAAGCGATCAAAAAACGTCACGTGCTCAAAAATGGTACCAATAAAAACGTCAACTCGTCCCGCAAAAAATAAGACCTCACATGACTCTGTGGGCCAAAATATGCAAAAATTATAGCTCTCAAAATGTGATGATGCAAAAACTATTTTTGCAATAAAAAGCGTCTTTTAGCGTGACAGCTGCCAATCATAAAAACCCGCTATAAATAGTAAATCAAACCCCCCTTTATCACCCCCTTAGTAAGGGAAAAATAATAAAATTAAAAAAAAGTATTTATTTCCATTTTCCCATTAGGGTTAGGGTTAGGGTTGCGGCTAAAGTTAGGGTTGGCGCTAAAGTTAGGATTAGGGTTAGGGTTGGGATTAGGGGTGTGTTAGGGTTAGGTTTGTGGTTAGGGTTGGGACTAGGGTTAGGGGTGTGTTGGGTTAGGGTTGGAGTTAGAATTGGGGGGTTTCAGCTGTTTAGGCACATCAGGGGCTCTCCAAATGTGACATGGAGTCTGATCTCAATTCCAGCCAATTCTGCGTTGAAAAAGTCAAACGGTGCTCCTTCACTTCTCAGCTCTGCCATGCGTCCAAACAGTAGTTTATCCCCACATATGGGGTATCAGCGTACTCTGGACCCCAAGAGTTATTGTGCAATTTGTCCTATTTCTTCTGCTACCCTTGGGAAAATAAAAAACTGGGGGCGAAAATATCATTTTTGTACAAAAAAAAATATTTTTTTGTTTTTACGGCTGTACATTATAAACTTCTGTGAAGCACTTGGGGCTTCATAGCGCTCACCACACATCTAGATAAGTTCCTTGTGGGGTCTATTTTCCAAAATGGGGTCACTTGTTGGGGATTTCCACTGTTTAGGCGCATCAGGGGCTCTCCAAATGCGACATGACGCCCCCAGACCATTCCATCAAAGTCTGCAATCCAAAACGTCACTACTTCCCTTCCGAGCCCCGACGTGTACCCATACAGTAGTTTTCTCCCACATATTGGATATCAGCGTACTCAGGACAAATTGGACAACAACTTTTGGGGTCCAATTTCTCCTGTTACCCTTGTAAAAATAAAATATTGGGGCAAAAAAATCATTTTTGCAAAAAAAAAAAAGGATTTTTTATTTTTACGGCTGTGCGTTATAAACTTCTGTGAAGCACTTCGGGGTTCAAAGTGCTCACCACACATCTAGACAAGTTCCTTGTGGGGTCTATTTTCCAAAATGGGGTCACTTGTGGGGGGTTTCCACTGTTTAGGCGCATCAGGGGCTCTCCAAATGCGACATGACGCCCCCAGACCATTCCATCAAAGTCTGCAATCCAAAACGTCACTACTTCCCTTCCGAGCCCTGACGTGCGCCCATACAGTAGTTTTCTCCCACATATTGGGTATCAGCGTACTCAGGACAAATTGGACAACAACTTTTGGGTTCCAATTTCTTCTGTTACCCTTGTGAAAATAAAATATTGGGGACGAAAAAATCATTTTTGTAAAAAAAAAAAAGATTTTTATTTTACGGCTGTACGTTATAAACTTTAGTGAAACACCTGGGGGTTAAAAGTTCTCACCACACATCTAGTTAAGTTCCTTGAGGGGTCTAGTTTCCAAAATGGCGTCATTTATGGGGGTTTCCACTGTTTAGGCAGATCAGGAGCTCTCCAAACACGACATGGCGTCCAGCCAATTCTGCGTTGAAAAAGTCAGACGGCGCTCCTTCCCTTCCAAACTCTGCCATGCACCCAAACAGTGGTTTACCCCACATATGGGGTATCAGCGCACTCAGGACAAATTGCACAATAACTTTTGGAGTCTTGTTACCCTTGGAAAAAATAAAAATTGGGGTGAAAAGATCATTTTTGTGGAAAAAATATGATTTTTAAATTTTACGGCTCTACGTTATAAACTTGTGTGAAGCACTTGGGGGTTCAAATTGCTCACCAAAGATCTAGAAAAGTTCCTTAGGGGGTCTAGTTTCCAAAATGGGGTCATTTGTGAGGGGTTTCCACTGTTTAGGCACATCAGGGGCTCTCCAAATGCAACATGGCATCCAATCTCAATTCCAGCCACTTTTGGTTGGAAAAAGTCAAATGGTGCTCCTTCCATTCCGAGCTCTGCCGTGCGCCCAAACAGTGGTTCCCACCCACATATGGGGTATCAGCGTACTCAGGACAAATTGGACAACAACTTATGTGGTCCAATTTCTCCTGTTACCCTTGAGAAAATAAAAAATTAGTGACTAAAATATAATTTTTGTGGGAAAAAAATAGGATTTTTTATTTTCATGCCCGGGCATTATAAACTTGTGTGAAGCACTTGGGGGTTCAAAGTGCTCACCAAAGATCTAGATAAGTTCTTAGGGGGTATAGTTTCCAAAATGGGGTCACTTGTGGGGGGTTTCCACTGTTTAGGCTCATCTGGGGCACTGCAAACGGAACATGACCCCCATCAACGTCTGCATTCCAAAACGTTACTACTTCCTTTCCAAGCCCTGCCGTGCACCCAAACAGTTCCCCCCCCCCACATAATGGGGTATCAGCGTACTCAGGACAAATTGGACAACAACTTTTGGGGTCCAATTTCCTTGGGAAAATTCAAAAATTTGGGACTAAAAAATCATTTTTGTGGAAAATTGTTTTTTTTTTTTTTTCACACCCAGGCATTATAAGCTTTTGTGAAACACTTGGGAGTTCAAAGTGCTCACAACAGATCTAGATAAGTACCTTAGGGGGTCTAGTTTCCAAAATGGTGTCACTTGTGGGGGTTTCCACTGTTTAGGAGCATCAGGGGCTCTCCAAACACGACATGGCGTCCAATCTCAATTCCAGCCAATTTTAGTTTGAAAAAGTCAAACGGCGCTCCTTCCCTTACGAGCTCTGCCGTGTGTCCAAACAGTGGTTTTCCCCCACATATTGGGTATTGGCGTACTCAGGAGAAATTGCATAACAACCTTATCTGCCCATTTTCTCCTTTTACCCTTGTGAAAATAAAAAAAAAGTTTGTAAAAGATCATTTTTGTGGCTAAAAAGTTAAATATTCATTTTTTTCTTCCACGTTGCTTTAGTTCCTGTGAAGCACCTGAAGGGTTAATAATCTTCTTGAATGTGGTTTTGAGTACCTTGAGGGGTGCAGTTTTTAGAATGGTGTCACTTTTGGGTATTTTCTGCCATATAGACCCCTCAAAGTGACTTCAAATGAGAGGTGGTCCCTAAAAAAAATGGCTTTGTAAATTTTGTTGTAAAAATGAGAAATCGCTGGTCAACTTTTAACCCTTATAACTTCCTAACAAAAAAAAATTTTGGTTCCAAAATTGTGCTGATGTAAAGTAGACATGTGGGAAATGTTATTTATTAACTATTTTGTGCGACATATTTCTCTGTTTTAAGGGAATAAAAATTCAAAGTTTGAAAATTGCAAAATTTTAAAAATTTTCGCCATATTTGCGTTTTTTTCAAAAATAAACGCAAGTTATATCGAAGAAATTTTACTTCTAACGTGAAGTACAATATGTCACGAGAAAATCTCAGAATCGCGAAGATCCGTTGAAGCGTTCCAGAGTTATAACCTCATAAAGAGACAGTGGTCAGAATTGTAAAAATTGGCCCGGTCATTAACGTGCAAACCACCCTTGGGGGTGAAGGGGTTAAACATGCAGGCGAGGGCGGATAATGTGGGACAGAGAGTAATAGTTTCCCTGGATGCCGCTAAGGCGTTCGACAGTGTGGAGTGGAGGTATTTGTGGGCGGTAATGAAAACCATGGGATTTGGTGATCTGTTTGTGGGTTGGGTAAGTTTGCTATATACATCCCTAGTGCTAAAATACGGGTTAATGGTCTGCTGTCTGAGAGTTTCTCCCTACATAGGGGAACGAGGCAGGGGTGCCCCCTGTCCCCCCTGCTGTTTGCGATCGCTGTAGAACCGTTAGCTGCAAAGATACGTGGTACCACAGATATTCGGGGATTCCAATATGGCTCCCACGTAGAGAAAGTGGCCTTATATGCGGATGATGTGCTACTGTTTCTTGCTGACCCGAGCGACTCCCTAAGTTCGGCTATGGCAGTTATTAGTAAATTTGGCTCTATTTCTGGACTGACTATCAACTGGGATAAATCCGTGTTGCTTCCCGTGGACTCTGCTGCTCCCCTAGTGCTAGATCCTGGGACCCCTTTGAGGGTGGTTAGTGAGTTTAAATATTTGGGCATTGTGATCTCTGCTAAATTGGAGGAATATGAACGGCTCAATCTTACCCCCCTTATCAATAAGTTTCAACAAAAAATTGCAGCGTGGAAGAAACTATTCCTGTCTGTGGCGGGTAGAGCAAATTTATTAAAAATGATCCTCATGCCCCAACTCCTATATATACTCCATAATACGCCTGTCTGGTTGGCGCAAAATAAATTCTACCGGATTGATTCTCTTTTCCGGGACTTGATCTGGAAGGGTAGTAGGGCACGCATTAAACTTGAACATCTACAGAGGTCAAAAGAAGAGGGGGGCCTGGCAATCCCGAACCCGTGGGTTTATTATGTGTCATCCCAATGTCAGCATATGGTGGGGTGGGGGGAGCCTACCCAATCTACGTCGGCTGGGAAGCTCATTGAGTTTATAGTGGGCAGAGGTCCGTTGCTTGCTAGTTTAGAGGCTGGTAGGTTCCGGGTGAACCCTAAAAGGCTCCCGACGATCGCTATGGTGGACAAGATTTGGCAAAGAGTTAGACAATGGAGGGGCATTACGGAGCTCACGCGCTTCTCGTCGGTTTGGTTTGACCCGAGACTGGGGGAGTTAATGCGTCTGAGGGGATTTGCTCAATGGAGAAGGGTCGGGATATGGTTTGTGTCACAGCTGTTGGTTGGCGGCATGCTTAAGACTTTTGAGGAGATCAGGGAGGAGTTCCCTCTGAGTCAATCCCTCTTTTTTCAATATTTGCAGCTGCGGCATGCAATCAATCGACAGCTTAAAACATCAAGAATAGTGGTGCAATCAGATGCGATGGTGAATCTTATAGGGTCACTAAGGGGCACTAAGGGTTTCATCTCCCTCGTATATAGGGGTTTTTTGGATTCATTCCTGGTACGGCACCCGGCTAAGTCCAGAGAAAAATGGGAAGAGGATGTGGGACCAATCTCGGACTCTCAGTGGGAGAGCGTATTACAATTCATCCCCAAGGTCTCTATGAGTGAAGCCAGGAGAGTCTCACAACTCTACCTAACACATAGGGTATACAGGACCCCGGTCTGGATGAAGAGGGCGGGCCTGAGGAGGGATTCCTGCTGTCCGCGCTGCTCTGAGGATGGGGCAGATCTCCTACATATGATGTGGTCCTGCCCTGCCCTACAGAACTTTTGGGTACAAACACTTAATTTGACACAGGAGGTAATGGGAGTGGATCTTATAAGGAACCCGCTGACGTGTGTATTGGGGTGCATGGAGGATATCGCGGTTGATGAGTGGGGAAAGCTGACCATAGCCAGAATCCTATATGCTGCCAGAAAGCTCATTGCGGCCCACTGGTTAGATGACAAAGCGCCAGTTAGACAAGAACTGATTAATAAGGTTAACTTTATTGTTATGATGGAACAGAACATATATGCGAAAAGAGGTCAACACATGCAGTTTGAGAATGTGTGGGGTGGCTGGATAGAGCACCCGGGCCTGGCTTCGGAGGCTCTTATGAGAGAAAGAATGCGTCTGCCTACGCGCCCTTGACCCTCTGAGTTGGTACTTTAAACAGGGATCGTAAGGGGTTGTCTCGAAAAAAGGATTCAAAATGTGACATGGTGTGTGATATGTGCAATGATTTAAAGGGACGGGGTTAGGGGGGAGGGGGGGAGGGTAGGGGACTTGGATGTAAGAATAGTTATATTGCCTGTCAGGTTGAATACGGTTTATATTATATGCTAAAGTTAAATGTACTGTCAAAGTTTCATGCTGACAATTTTTAAATAAAAATCATCTGATTTAAAAAAAAAAAATAAATTGAATGCAAGGGGCTTCCAACCCTCTGCTTTTCACCGGGCTATTTGCCAGCATTCAGAACATACTCATTTCAGCACCTGCGTCCTCCTGCAGTTTATACTCAGAATAGGTGACAAATGCTGACCATCACTGCCATCATCTTTGCTCCAAATGAGTCAAATGAATATGTTTTGTTATAAGTGATTATGTCATTACCGTAAAACTGAAGTTTCATGTCAGCACTCCTGAACCCTGACTGGTCGGTCCGGGAGTGCCATCACTCATCCCTGCACTTTGGTGGTTGACAAACCAACATGTTCAAGGAAGGCAGAGAGGAGGAGGAGAAGAGGGATGACTTGTTCTCCTTCTCCCTGCACACGCTGGTTTGTCAGCCATGCTGCTGTAGGTGTGATACCAAAAAAGTGCAGGTGCGCTCATGTAGTTGTTCGGTATTTCTGATGAGCAGAGCGGTCTTTTGAGTGATCGGTGTGGATCTTGGACCCGGACCCCACTAATCTGCTGTACATGTTAGGAAGGGACTAGAATTTAAAAAAAAAAAAAAAAAAAAATGAAATGAAGGATATTACTATTACCTGTGTCAATCACTTTGTGTACATGCACACACAAGAGTATAGCTACGATATTGCAACATGTTAGAAATAAAAGCACAATGACGACCCCTTTTTAGGAAAATGAAGGTGACTGGAAACTAATTCTTACCATTAACACCCAGTGACTGAGCAGGCCTGCTGACAGATGCATAGGACACGTTTCCTCTTCCAGCGCTGGACCAAGGACCACTTGAACCGGCAGCATTTCTGGCAGGTCCTGGCGCACGGGACGGATCACCATCTAAAGGGACCCCACGACCCCTTGCTCGCCCTCTGCCAGCTTGGCGCCAAGGAGCTTCCATTGCGCTTCTTGTTGCAGCTTGTTCAACCCTGAAAGACATCCCAATGATGCATGATATAAATGAGCAGTTAGTGGACTTGTGGGGAATAAATATACTTTCCCCTGCATTTAAGTTGGTGATATAGAGCGGGTGAGAAACTTCTGGGCAGTAATGAACCTGAAGGGTTGTCATCTTTCATACGATTGCAAGAGAGGCAAATTGGAACCACAAAGTGACTGCAAAAGACCTTCAGAAAGATTTATCAGACTCTGTAGTTGTGGTATATTGTTCTACTGTTCAGAGACACCTACACAAATATGGCCTTCATGGAAAAGTCATAAGAAGAAAAACTCTCCTGCCTCCTCACCATAAAATTCAGCATCAAGAACATTTAAACAAGCCTGATACATTTTGGAAATATTTACTGTGAAACGATGATGTTAAAATGGAACTCTTTGGCCACAATGAACAAAAGGTATGTGTGGAGAAAAATGGGCACAGAATTTCAAGAAAAAGACATCGCCAACCATTAAGCAGGGGGGTGGAACAATCATGCTTTGGGGTTGTGCTGCAGCCAATGGCACAGGGAACATTTTATGGGCAGAGGGAAGAATGGATTCCATGACATTTCAACAAATTCTTGATGCAAACATAACACAATCTGTAAAAAAGCTGAAGCTGAAAAGAGGATGGTTTCTACAAATGGATAATGGTCCTAAACACACGTCAAAATCCACAATAGACTACCTGGAAAGGCACAAGCTGAAGGTTTTACAATGGCCCTCACAGTTCCCGGATCTGAACATACCCTATATACTCATGTATAAGCCGACCCATGTATAAGCCGACACCCCTAATTTTGCCACAAAAAACTTGGAAAACTTATTGACTCGCGTATAAGCCGGGTGTATAAGTTGCCGTCCTGCTCTGTGCTCCCCCATCCAGCTCTGTGCGCCCCCATTCTCCTCTGTGCTCCCCTCCTCCTGCTCCATTATCCTGTCCTGCTCGTGCTTTCCATCCTCCCCCGTCCTGCTCCGTGCTCCTCCATCCAGCTCTGCACTCCCCCATTCTCCTCTGTGCCCACCCCCGTCCAGCTCCGTGCTCTCCGTCCCCCCCCCGTTCTGCTCCGTGCTCTCTGTCCTCCCACCGTTCTGCTCCGTGCTCTCCGTCCTCCCCCCGTTCTGCTCCGTGCTCTCCGTCCTCCCCCGTTCTGCTCCGTGCTCTCCGTCCTCCCCCCCGTTCTGCTCCGTGCTCTCCGTCCTCCCCCGTTCTGCTCCGTGCTCTCCGTCCTCCCCCGTTCTGCTCCGTGCTCTCCGTCCTCCCCCCGTTCTGCTCCGTGCTCTCCGTCCTCCCCCCGTTCTGCTCCGTGCTCTCTGTCCTCCCCCGTTCTGCTCCGTGCTCTCTGTCCTCCCCCCGTTCTGCTCCGTGCTCTCTGTCCTCCCCCGTTCTGCTCCGTGCTCTCTGTCCTCCCCCGTTCTGCTCCGTGCTCTCCGTCCTCCCCCCCGTCCTGCTCCATCCATCATACTCACCCTCCCCGTGCCATCGCTGAACGTCCCGGCCGGCAATCCTGCATTCTCCCCGGCTTCCTGCAGCTCTCCAGCGCTGAGCGGTGACGTAATACCGCTCATTAAGGCCAGGAATATGGAGGCCACGCCCATGGGAGTGGCGTTGCGTCCATATTACATGACCTTAATGAGCGGGTATTACGTCACCGCTCAGCGCTGGAGAGCTGCAGGAAGCCGGGGAGAAACGCAGGATTGCAGGGATGTTCAGCGATGGCACGGGGAGGGTGAGTATGATGTCCCAGCCACCGGCTCCTGCCGCGGCATCCCCTCCCCGCTGGTTTCTGCCCTATGACTCGTGTATAAGCCGAGGGGGCATTTTCAGCACAAAAAAAGGTGCTAAAAATCTCGGCTTATACACGAGTATATACGGTAATTGAAAACCTGTGGCTAGACCTCAAAATAGCAGTGCATGCAAGACGGCCCAGAAATCTCAGAACTGGAAGAATTTTCCAGGGAATGGAGGAAAATCAGTCAAACAAGAATTGAAAGACTCGTCTTGCTACAAAAAGCATTTACAACCTGTGATACTTTCAAATGGGGGTGCTACAAGGTACTAACCATGCTGGGTGCCCAAACTTTTGCATCAGCCCATGTTCCTTTTAATAATTTTTAAAATGTAAACTTTTTTTTGCCTAAAATACAAATAAATGTGTCATCTTTAACTTTAGGCCTTTTAGAAATCATTTCATCTTCAACTTCCTTAACTGTCCGCAATAACAGTAATTTTGACCAGGGGTGCCCAAACTTTTACATCACTGTAGATTGTGAGTTTGAGAGCAGGGCCCTCATTCCTGTAACTGTAGAACTATGTGTTACTTTGTATTTGTCTGTGACATCACCACCATTTGTAAAGTGCTGCAGAATATCTTGGCGCTATCGAAATAAAATATTTATTATCCCAGCAAAGGATGACACATCACATCTGACTCCATCCCCAAGGTAACACATAGTACACAGCGGACTGCTTACAGATACACAGAGTTATCTGCACGATCATAATGATCCAACCATCAAGATAACAGTCTAAAGGCCCCATCTCACATAGCGAGATCGCTAGCGAGATCGCTGCTAAACAGCGATCTCAGCAGCGATCTCACTATGTCTGACACGTACCAGCGATCAGGCCCCTGCTGTGAATCTCTGGTCGTGTCAGAAATGCCAGGACTTTTTTTTGATCGCTGGTCTCCCGCTGGCCAGCACGCATCGCTGCGTGTGACAGGCAGAAGACCAGCGATCAGCTGGTAACCAAGGTACACTTCGGGTTTCCAGGCGCGGGGCTGTGCCTGGAAACCCGATGTGTACGTTGGATACCAGCGCGCTGCTGCAGGGGAGCTGGTAACCAAGGTACACATCGGGATTCCATGCACCGCGCAGCGCCTGGAAACCCTAAGTGTACCTTGGTTACCAGCTCCCTGCATCAGCGGGCTGGTATCCAACGTACACTGCGGGTAACTAGGCGACGTTACCCGCAGTGTCGCTGTCCTGATCGCTGCCTGAGCTGCCTGTTTGGCAGCTCAGCAGCGAACATGTAGCGACACACCAGTGATCCTGATCGTTGTCGGGATCGCTGGTGTGTCGCTATGTGAGACGGGGCCCTAAGCTCGCCAGTCAGGGAGGTCGGGGTACTTATAACATAAGAGAACACAGAGGGTTTAACGTACATAAAGTGGTAAATGATCTGCCGCATTCAGCTGATCTACTATATAAATCGTCTAATTCTGTCTGTAACGGAAATCCCACGTCGCTGATTGGTCGCGTCTGGCCGGGCGCAACCAATCAGCGACAGGCACAGTCCGGCCGCGAATTGGCGCAGGATTTGAACCACGCACGCTAGCCGCTGATCTCCTGACGGTAGCCACGGGTCATCTCCTGCAGCATGGAGGTCAGCGACAACGCCAACCGGTCATCTCCCGACTGCTCGCAGCGGAAGTACCCCGACCTGCGGCCTCCACGTAAACCCCAGCAGCAGCCTCCACGTACACCCCACCAGCAGCAGCCTCCACATATACCCCAGCAGCAGCAGCCTCCACATATACTCCAGCAGCAGCCTCCACATATACCCCAGCAGCAGCAGCAGCCTCCACATATACCCCAGCAGCAGTAGCCTCCACATATACCCCAGCAGCAGTAGCCTCCACATATACCCAGCAGCAGCAGCCCCCACATATACCCGCAGCAGCAGCCTCCACATATACCCCAGCAGCAGCAGCCTCCACATATACCCCAGCTGCAGCAGCCTCCACATATACCCAGCTGCAGCAGCCTCCACATATACCCCAGCTGCAGCAGCCTCCACATACGCCCCATCAGCAGCCTCCACATACACCTCAGCAGCCGCCTCCACATACACCCAGCAGAAGCAGCCTCCACATATACCCCAGCAGCCTTCACATATACTCCAGCAGCAGCAGCCTCCTCATATACTCCAGAAGCAGCCGCCTCCACATATACTCCAGAAGCAGCCGCCTCCACATATACTCCAGAAGCAGCCGCCTCCACATATACTCCAGAAGCAGCCGCCTCCACATATACTCCAGAAGCAGCCTCCACATATACTCCAGAAGCAGCCGCCTCCACATATACTCCAGAAGCAGCCTCCACATATACTCAGAAGCAGCCTCCACATACAGGTCCTTCTCAAAAAATTAGCATATAGTGCTAAATTTCATTATTTTCCATAATGTAATGATTACAATTAAACTTTCATATATTTTAGATTCATTACACACCAACTGAAATTTGTCAGGTCTTTTATTGTTTTAATACTGATGATTTTGGCATACAACTCCTGATAACCCAAAAAACCTGTCTCAAAAAATTAACATATTTCAACCGTCCAATAAAATAAAAGTGTTTTTTAAAAACAAACAAAAAAACCATCAAATAATAATGTTCAGTTATGCACTCAATACTTGGTCGGGAATCCTTTTGCAGAAATGACTGCTTCAATGCGGCGTGGCATGGAGGCAATCAGCCTGTGACACTGCTGAGCTGTTATGGAGGCCCAGGATGCTTCGATAGCGGCCTTAAGCTCATCCAGAGTGTTGGGTCTTGCGTCTCTCAACTTTCTCTTCACAATATCCCACAGATTCTCTATGGGGTTCAGGTCAGGAGAGTTGGCAGGCCAATTGAGCACAGTAATACCATGGTCAGTAAACCATTTACCAGTGGTTTTGGCACTGTGAGCAGGTGCCAGGTCGTTCTGAAAAATGAAATCTTCATCTCCATAAAGCATTTCAGCCGATGGAAGCATGAAGTGCTCCAAAATCTCCTGATAGCTAGCTGCATTGACCCTGCCCTTGATGAAACACAGTGGACCAACACCAGCAGCTGACATGGCACCCCACACCATCACTGACTGTGGGTACTTGACACTGGACTTCAGGCATTTTGGCATTTCCTGCTCCCCAGTCTTCCTCCAGACTCTGGCACCTTGATTTCCGAATGACATGCAAAATTTGCTTTCATCAGAAAAAAGTACTTGGGACCACTTAGCAACAGTCCAGTGCTGCTTCTCTGTAGCCCAGGTCAGGCGCTTCTGCCGCTGTTTATGGTTCAAAAGTGGCTTTACCTGGGGAATGCGGCACCTGTAGCCCATTTCCTGCACACACCTGTGCACGGTGGCTCTGGATGTTTCTACACCAGACTCAGTCCACTGCTTCCTCAGGTCCCCAAGGTCTGGAATCGGTCCTTCTCCACAATCTTCCTCAGGGTCCGGTCACCTCTTCTCGTTGTACAGCGTTTTCTGCCACATTGTTTCCTTCCAACAGACTTCCCATTGAGGTGCCTTGATACAGCACTCTGGGAACAGCCTATTTGTTGAGAAATTTCTTTCTGGGTCTTACCCTCTTGCTTGAGGGTGTCAATGATGGCCTTCTTGACATCAGTCAGGTCGCTAGTCTTACCCATGATGGGGGTTTTGAGTAATGAACCAGGCAGGGAGTTTTTAAAAGCCTCAGGAATCTTTTGCATGTGTTTAGAGTTAATTAGTTGATTCAGAAGATTAGGGTAATAGGTCGTTTAGAGAACCTTTTCTTGGTATGCTAATTTTTTGAGACAGGTTTTTTGGGTTATCAGGAGTTGTATGCCAAAATCATCAGTATTAAAACAATAAAAGACCTGACAAATTTCAGTTGGTGTGTAATGAATCTAAAATATATGGAAGTTTAATTGTAATCATTACATTATGGAAAATAATGAAATTTAGCACTATATGCTAATTTTTTGAGAAGGACCTGTATACTCCAGCAGCAGCCTCCACATATACCCCAGCAGCAGCCTCCACATATACCCCAGCAGCAGCCTCCACATACCCCAGCAGCAGCAGCCTCCACATATACCCCAGCAGCAGCAGCCTCCACATATACCCAGCAGCAGCCTCCACGCATACCCCAGCAGCAGCAGCCTCCACATATACTCCAGCAGCCTCCACAACACCTACAGCAGCAGCCTCACATAATTTAGCAGCAGCAGTCTCACATAACTACGTAGTCCACATAAACACAGCAGCCTTTATATACACCCAGCAGCAGCCTCTATATACAGCCCAGCAGCCTCTTAAATCTTCATAAATAAACTACATACATATTCTAGAATACCCGATGCGTTAGAATCGGGCCACCATCTAGTCAGGCCATAAACTTGTCGATTCAATTGACGATGTTGAAAAAGCTACAGCAGACAAGACGTTTGGTAGGCAGCAGTCCGCTACTGGCCATGACGAGCGATCGCTGCTGTACGATTTACAAACAATCTTGAACGTCTTTACCAACTTTTATTTTGTGTATGGTGAACTCTGAATAAAATCTCTAGTACATGAGCAACAGATATAAATCATGTTAAAGAGATATTCCCAAAACACTATGCTATTCCTGATCCTAGTGATCGCTGGGGGTCTACAGTCCCCTATCTCAGGATCAGTTGGACGTCCAGCAGCCGGACCCCCAGTAATCAGTCAGCCATGCCCTCGCCTACTGAACACTGAACACCTAGATTATCGGTTCCAGGGATCAGTGGGGATTCCAGCAGTCGGACCGACAGCGATCAGAGAGCTACCACTATCCTAATGATAGCTGGGGATCTACAATCCCTATTTCAGGATTGTTGGGGTTCCAGCATTCAGACCCCCAGAGATTAGTCAGATATCTGCTCTCCTAATGAATGCTGAGGACCAGTTCTAAGAATCGTGGGGGTCCCAGCCGTCAGACCTCCAGCGTTCAGTCAGCTATAGCGTCTTACAGATTGCTGACGGTCCAGAGACACAGTTTCCGGGATTAGTGAGGGTCCCAGTGGCAGGGCTGTGGAGTTGGTAAGCCAGACCTCCAACTCCTCAATTTCCCTGACTCCCAACTCAGACTCCACAGCACAGATCACTACTGAGCATGTACATAAAGTGCAGCACAGATTCATCTCATCTATGACCCCACAGCACTGGTCACTACTGAGCATGTACATAAAGTGCAGCACAGATTCATCTCATCTACGACTCCATAACACTGGTCACTACTGAGCATGTGCCTAAAGTGCAGCACAGATTCATCTCATCTCTGACTCCACAGCACTGGTCACTACTGAGCATGTACATAAAGTGCAGCACAGATTCATCTCATCTACGACTCCATAACACTGGTCACTACTGAGCATGTGCCTAAAGTGCAGCACAGATTCATCTCATCTCTGACTCCACAGCACTGGTCACTACTGAGCATGTACATAAAGTGCAGCACAGATTCATCTCATCTACGACTCCACAGCACTGGTCACTACTGAGCATGTACATAAAGTGCAGCACAGATTCATCTCATCTACATCTCCACAGCACTGGTCACTACTGAGCATGTGCATAAAGTGGGTTCAGTCTCTCTGTTCTTGTTCACATTTGTCACTTGACAGGTGGAAAGGTTTTTAATACAAGAGTTAGGACTGTCCCACAAAGGGTTGCCTTGACGTGGCGGGATGGCTTGTACATTCTTTTGATCAAAATTATGTTTACCAAATACCCTTATTATTATTATTACAACCTCATGCATGTTTTGCAATATATTTTTTATTTTGTTTTATTTTAGGATATTTGTTTCTTGTTTTTTGTTTTCTCTGTATAATGGTCATGTGTTTGATATGCATTTACATTTTGCATACACATCAACTTACTTTTTCAGTTCAGACCCAGTTTTTCATTTAGTTCTCAGTGCATCTTGTGCATATAAGGGTGTGACCGCCCTGCTTCTGAGTTGAAAAATCCATCCTGTCTGGCCTATGCTTTTATTGGTGGGTTCAGTCTCTCTGTCCTTGATCACATTTGTCACTTGACAGGTGGAAAGGTTTTTAATACAAGAGTTAGGACTGTCCCACAAAGGGTTGCCTTGACGTGGCGGGATGGCTTGTACATTCTTTTGATCAAAATTATGTTTAGCAAATACCCTATTATTATTATTATTATTATTACAACCTCATGCATGTTTTGCAATATATTTTTTATTTTGTTTTATTTTAGGATATTTGTTTCTTGTTTTTTGTTTTCTCTGTATAATGGTCATGTGTTTGATATGCATTTACATTTTGCATACACATCAACTTACTTTTTCAGTTCAGACCCAGTTTTTCATAAAGTGAAGCACAGATTCATCTCATCTACGACTCCACAACACTGGTCACTACTGAGCATGTACATAAAGTGCAGCACAGATTCATCTCATCTACGACCCCACAGCACTGGTCACTACTGAGCATGTACATAAAGTGCAGCACAGATTCATCTCATCTACGACCCCACAGCACTGGTCACTACTGAGCATGTACATAAAGTGCAGCACAGATTCATCTCATCTACGGTCCCGCAGCACTGGTCACTACTGAGCATGTACATAAAGTGCAGCACAGATTCATCTCATCTACGGCCCCACAGCTCTGGTCACTACTGAGCATGTACATAAAGTGCAGCACAGATTCATCTCATCTACGTCCCCACAGCACTGGTCAATACTGAGCATGTACATAAAGTACAGCACAGATTCATCTCATCTACGACCCCACAGCACTGGTCACTACTGAGCATGTACATAAAGTGCAGCACAGATTCATCTCATCTATGACCCCACAGCACTGGTCACTACTGAGCATATACATAAGCTACAGCACAGATTCATCTCATCTATGACCCCACAACACTGGTCACTACTGAGCATGTACATAAAGTGCAGCACAGATTCATGTCATCTCTGAACCCACAGCACTGATCACTACTGAGCATGTACATAAAGTACAGCACAGATTCATCTCATCTATGACCCCACAACACTGGTCACTACTGAGCATGTATATAAAGTGCAGCACAGATTCATCTCCTCTCTGACCCCACAGCACTGGTCACTACTGAGCATGTACATAAAGTGCAGCACAGATTCATGTCATCTCTGAACCCACAGCACTGGTCACTACTGAGCATGTACATAAAGTGCAGCAGAGATTCATCTCATCTCTGACCCACAGCACTGGTCACTACTGAGCATGTACATAAAGTGCAGCACAGATTCATCTCATCTCCGACTCCACAGCACCGGTCACTACTGAGCATGTACATAAAGTGCAGCAGAGATTCATCTCATCTACGACCCCACAGCACCGGTCACTACTGAGAATGTACATAAAGTGCATCACAGATTCATCTCATCTCAGACTCCACAGCACTGATCACTACTGAGCATGTATATAAAGTGCAGCACAGATTCATCTCCTCTATGACCCACAGCACCGGTCACTACTGAGCATGTATATAAAGTGCAGCACAGATTCATCTCCTCTATGACCCCACAGCACTGGTCACTACTGAGCATGTATATAAAGTGCAGCACAGATTCATCTCCTCTATGACCCCACAGCACTGATCACTACTGAGCATGTACATAAAGCACAGCACAGATTCATCTAAACTAAAAGCAGAGATCCTCAGATCAGGAACAGAACGGACATTTATAGGACATTTCATAGCTTTCCCAAATCATTATGGAAACATTTACATCACATTCTGCATTGTACTCTTGACCAAATGTTTTATATTTTAGGAGTCAGAGTTGGTCCATTTTATACCGACTCCACCAAAACGGACACCGACGCCGGCGGTCAGGCTCCACGGCCCCGGACGGCGGTTAGTCTTCATGGAGCCGGACGGCGGTCAGTCTCCACGGCCCCGGACGGCGGTCAGTCTCCACGGGTCCGGACGGCGGGTAGGCTCCACGGCCCCGGACGGCGGTCAGGCTCAACGGCCCGGACGGCGGTCAGGCTCAACGGCCCCGGACGGCGGTCAGGCTCCACGTCCCCGGACGGCGGTTAGTCTTCATGGGCCGGACGGCGGTCAGTTCTCCACGGCCCCGGACGGCGGTCAGTCTCCACGGCCCCGGACGGCGGGCAGTCTCCACGGCCCCGGACGGCGGTCAGTCTCCACGGCCCCGGACGGCGGTCAGTCTCCACGGCCCCGGACGGCGGGTAGGCTCCACGGCCCCGGACGGCGGTCAGTCTCCACGGGCCCGGACGGCGGGTAGGCTCCACGGCCCCGGACGGCGGTCAGGCTCAATGGCCCCGGACGGCGGTCAGGCTCCACGTCCCCGGACGGCGGTCAGTCTCCACGGCCCCGGACGGCGGTCAGTCTCCACGGCCCCGGACGGCGGTCAGTCTCCACGGCCCCGGACGGCGGTCAGTCTCCACGGCCCCGGACGGCGGTCAGGCTCCACGGCCCCGGACGGCGGTCAGGCTCCACGGCCCCGGACGGCGGGTAGGCTCCACGGCCCCGGACGGCGGTCAGTCTCCACGGGCCCGGACGGCGGGTAGGCTCCACGGCCCCGGACGGCGGTCAGGCTCAATGGCCCAGGACGGCGGGCAGGCTCCACGTCCCGGACGGCGGTCAGGCTCCACGGCCCCGGACGGCGGTCAGTCTCCACGGCCCCGGACGGCGGTCAGTCTCCACGCCCGGACGGCGTCAGTCTCCACGGCCCGGACGGCGGGTAGGCTCCACGGCCCGGTACGGCGGTCAGGCTCAATGGCCCCGGACGGTGGGCCAGGCTCCACGTCCCCGGACGGCGGTCAGTCTCCACGGCCCCGGACGGCGGTTAGTCTTCATGGAGCCGGACGGCGGTCAGTCTCCACGGCCCCGGACGGCGGTCAGTCTCCACGGCTTCGGACGGCGGGAAGGCTCCACGGCCCCGGACGGCGGGTAGGCTCACGGGCCCGGACGGCGGTCAGTCTCCACGGGTCCGGACGGCGGGTAGGCTCCACGGCCCCGGACGGCGGTCAGGCTCAACGGCCCCGGACGGCGGTCAGGCTCCACGTCCCCGGACGGCGGTCAGTTTCCACGGCCCCGGACGGCGGTTAGTCTCCACGGCCCCGGACGGCGGTCAGTCTCCACGGCCCCGGACGGCGGTCAGGCTCCACGGCCCCGGACGGCGGGTAGGCTCCACGGCCCGGACGGCGGTCAGGCTCAATGGCCCCGGACGGCGGGCAGGCTCCACGTCCCCGGACGGCGGTCAGGCTCCACGTCCCCAGACGGCGGTCAGTCTCCACGGCTACGGACGGCGGTCAGACTCCACGGCAATCAGTTACCTCCTCATATATATATATAAAGGATAGCGGCATATCTCCATATCTCAGGAGTAACCCCTTAATGGCCCCAGTGCTCGGGTTTCTTTGGAGGGTAATGGGCGCTTCAGTCAGGGCTGTGATTAGTGGCTGCCACATGTACAAGCGACCTGAGATTATAGAGGAAATGGACCAGCACCACGTCACTATGTCTCCCATGATAAATATATACACACATTGCGCTACCATGTGTCACCTGTCAGGCCCCATACATCACCGCCGCTATATACTCCATGTATACTCCTTACATACCGTCTGGCGCTTACCAGTCACTCCATAGAGCTCTAACAGCCGTGCAGACAGCACTGAGAGCACGGCCGGCTTTCCACCGTGTAGTCTCCAGCAGAATTGCGGCAGAAATCAGCTACTACTACATTTCCCGGCATGCAATGAGCAGACGGCGCCGCTTTCACTATCAGAACGCTAGGACCGGGAGGACTACAAGGCCCGGCATGCACTGCTCCGCGCACCCTGCGATGACGTGTCACGCGCCCATTGCAAAGCTGCTCGAAGTGCGGCTCCCGTCGTGCACCGCGGCGCAGTGTGGAGAACTTGAGCCGTGTCTCTGCAGGTTTCCTAGTGGCGGCGGTGAGTACAACGTCCGCACAGTGCTGGGGCCCCGCCGGTACCGGGACACTTTACCGTGGACTCCTGGTTCATGTTGTGTGAAGAGGGATGGGAAACTGCATACATAGCAATTACTTAAGAGAAGCTTATTGTTGCTGCTTCCTGGAGAACTGACTGCACATTGTTTGGTTTTCCTATCAGCTATAACATAACGGACCATTACTTACCTAACTCCTCTCCGGTCCTGCAGTCACCACTGCAGCCAATCACTGGCTGCAGCGGTACATGTCAACCACTGAGGGGAATGATTTGCTTTAAGAATCACATGATTAATGGCCGGCTCATGACCCCGGATGAACCAGCGGAGAGGCTACACTGTTGCAGTTGAGATCTCCGGTCCTGCAGTCACCACTGCAGCCAATCACTGGCTGCAGCGGTACATGTCACCACCAAGGGGAATGATTTGCTTTAAGAATCATATGATTAATGGCCGGCTCATGACCCCGGAGAGGCTACACTGTTGCAATTGAGAACTTTAAGGCTATTCCAGTTTTTAGGTTTTTCCCTCAAATGTCACCCAGCTGAAGTGGGGCGATGGGGGCCAGACACTAAACGAGGCTTCCCTGCATCGCCCCATAGACTATCCTGGCATGGTGGGGCCTGCACACTGCACATCAGTGCTGCCGAAGAGTGGAGCAATGGGGACCAGACACCACATGAGGCTTCCCTGCATTGCCCCATAGACTATCCTGGCATGGTAGGGCCTGCCCACTGCACATCAGTGCTGCCGAAGAGTGGAGCGATATGGACCAGACACGACAAGAGTCTTCCCTGCATCGCCCCATAGACTATCCTAGCATGGTGGGGCCTGCCCACTGCACATCAGTGCTGCCGAAGAGTGGAGCAATGGGGACCAGACACCACATGAGGCTTCCCTGCATTGCCCCATAGACTATCCTGGCATGGTAGGGCCTGCTGTTATGTTTCGGTAGCTGAGGAGTGCAGGTAAAAAAGGCAATACACCAGAGCAGTTGGAATCTATGAGATTACAGTACCCTGACTAACCACCACAACTAGAGGCAGCCGTGGAGCGTTCCTACGTTGGTCCTAGACGCCTCGTCACAGCCTGAGAAACTAACTACACCTAAAGATAGAAATAGGAAAGCTATCTGCCCTGGAGCAGAACCCCAAAGATAATAGAAAGCCCCCAAACATGTAATGGCGGTTAGACAAGAGGAAATACTGACACAGAAAGAAAATAGTATGAGCAAACGCTGGGGCCCAAACTATCTAAATAGAAAAGGATAGGAAGGGTACTTACTGCAATCTCAGAAAACCCTGAAAAAACACCAACTCTACTAATTTCAAAATCACCTGAGATCACACGACCTCTACCACCTAAATTAGTTCTCTGGTGTAACAAAATCAAAACAGCAGCCACTGAAAAAACTGGAAAAAGCAAAAGTACAAAACTCAGTGGCTGAACCAAACTGAGAGGGCAAAAGCCCCTGGAGGGGACCCTGAAGGCCCCCACAGAAGTGCAGGACAAAAAGCAAAAATATAGCACAAACACAAAAGAAGAAAATGTCTTATCTGATAGCAGGAGATGCAGACACGATACAGCAGGCTAAAGGGAAACTGGAATGAAGGATTCAGACCAGAACAATTGATCACCGGCAACCCTGATGGGAAAATGACTCCCTTATATAAGACCAGTCAGTAACACCTGATTCCCAGTCCTCACAATCTTCACTAGCACCGCTTGTAACCACCAGAGGGAGCCTCTGCTCAGAACTCATCTCAAACCCATTCACAACAGCCTGCCCACTGCACATCAGTGCTGCCGAAGAATGGAGCGATATGGACCAGACACGACAAGAGTCTTCTCTGCATCGCCCATAGACTATCCTAGCATGGTAGGGCCTGCCCACTGCACATCAGTCCTGCTGAAGAGTGGAGTGATGGGGACCAGACACTAAATGAGGCTTCCCTGCATCACCCCATAGACTATCCTAGCATGGTGGGTCCTGCCCACTGCACATCAGTGCTGCCGAAGAGTGGAGCGATGGGGACCAGACACTAAACGAGTCTTCCCTGCATTGCCCCATAGATTATTATAGCATGGTGGGGCCTGCCCACTGCACATCAGTGCTGCCGAAGAGTGGAGCGATGGGGACCAGACACTAAACGAGGCTTCCCTGCATTGCCCCATAGACTATTATAGCATGGTAGGGCCTGCACACTGCACATCAGTGCTGCCGCAGAGTGGAGCGATGGGGACCAGACACTAAACGAGGCTTCCCTGCATCGCCCCATAGACTATCCTGGCATGGTAGGGCCTGCACACTACACATCAGTGCTGCAGAAGAGTGGTGCGATGGGGACCAGACACTAAACAAGGCTTCCCTGCATTGCCCCATAGACTATCCTGGCATGTTGGGGCCTGCACACTACACATCAGTGCTGCAGAAGAGTGGTGCGATGGGGACCAGACACTAAACAAGGCTTCCCTGCATTGCCCCATAGACTATCCTGGCATGGTGGGGCCTGCACACTGCACATCAGTGCTGCAGAAGAGTGGAGCGATGGGGACCAGACACCACAAGAGCTTCCCTGCATTGCCCATAGACTATCCTGGCATGGTGGGGCCTGCACACTGCACATCAGTGCTGCAGAAGAGTGGAGCGATGGGGACCAGACACCACAAGAGGCTTCCCTGCATTGCCCCATAGACTATCCTGGCATGGTGGGGCCTGCCCACTGCACATCAGTGCTGCCGAAGAGTGGAGCAATGGGGACCAGACACCACATGAGGCTTCCCTGCATTGCCCCATAGACTATCCTGGCATGGTAGGGCCTGCACACTGCACATCAGTGCTGCCGAAGAGTGGAGCGATAGGGACCAGACACGACAAGAGTCTTCCCTGCATCGCCCCATAGACTATCCTAGCATGGTGGGGCCTGCCCACTGCACATCAGTGCTGCCGAAGAGTGGAGCGATGGGGACCAGACACTAAATGAGGCTTCGCTGCATCGCCCCATAGACTATCCTGGCATGGTAGGGCTTGCCCACTGCACATTAGTGCTGCCGAAGAGTGGAGCGATGGGGACCAGACACTAAATGAGGCTTCGCTGCATCGCCCCATAGACTATCCTAGAATGGTGGGGCCTGCACACTGCACATCAGTGCTGCCGAAGAGTGGAGCGATGGGGACCAGACACTAAACGAGGCTTCCCTGCATCGCCCCATAGACTATCCTAGCATGGTGGGGCCTGCCCACTGCACATCAGTGCTGCCACAGAGTGGGGCGTTGAGGACCAGACACTACAAGAGTCTTCCCTGCATTGCCCCATAGACTATCCTGGCATGTTGGGGGCCTGCACATTAGTGCTGCCGAAGAGTGGAGAGATGGGGACCAGACACCACAAGAGGCTTCCCTGCATCGCCCCATAGACTATACTGGCATGGTAGGGCCTGCCCACTGCACATCAGTTCTGCCGAAGAGTGGGGCGTTGAGGACCAGACACCACAAGAGTCTTCCCTGCATCGCCCCATAGACTATCCTAGCATGGTAGGGCCTGCCCACTGCACATCAGTCCTGCCGAAGAGTGGAGCGATGGGGACCAGACACCAAGAGTCTTCCTGCATCGCCCCATAGACTATCCTAGCATGGTAGTGCTTGCCCACTGCACATCAGTGCTGCCGAGAAGTGAAGCGATGGGGACCAGACACTAAACGAGGCTTCCCTGCATCGCCCCATAGACTATCCTGGTATGGTGGGGCCTGCACACTGCACATCAGTGCTGCCGAAGAGTGGAGCGATGGGGATCAGACACCACAAGAGGCTTCCCTGCATCGCCCCATAGACTATCCTGGCATGGTGGGGCCTGCACACTGCACATCAGTGCTGCCGAAGAGTGGAGCGATGGGGATCAGACACCACAAGAGTCTTCCCTGCATCGCCCCATAGACTATCCTCGCATGGTGGGGCCTGCACACTGCACATCAGTGCTGCTGAAGAGTGGAGCGATGGGGACCAGACACTAAACAAGGCTTCCCTGCATCGCCCCATTGACTATCCTGGCATGGTGGGGCCTGCCCACTGCACATCAGTGCTGCTGAGGAGTGGAGCGATGGGGACCAGACACTAAACGAGGCTTCCCTGCATCGCCCCATAGACTAACTAGAGATAGTAAAGATCACTGCTTTTATATGCACAGATAATCAGCAGAGCGATCACTGTGGAGGAGAAATCTGTACACTCAGAATCACGGCAGCCTGGACTATGCATCTACATGTGTATCTACAAAAAAATAGGAATTGAAACTTGAGGGAGATAATTTGCATATTCCTGGTGCATTCTTCTAGGAAGAGTGAAGAGTCGCCCCAAGTCTGAGGATCTTTGGGTGTAGCTGGATCGAGCTGTTTGAAGGAAATCGTCAAATCGTGTGCCACAGAAACTCATTTTGTTCAACATGGAGTAGATTAACCATATGGTGTGCTGCAATGTGTGCTTTATGTTTACAGACTTGTCAGAGGAAAAGACAAACTTTACATGCCAGAAATGCAAGCTTGTGACTCTGATAGAGGAAAAGGTGCAAAGTCTTCAGGAGTGAATAGCTACACTGAAGCTCATCAGAAAAGATGAGGATTTTTTTTTAACAGAGCAGAAGAATCTCTTCAGAATGTTGAGAAAGAGAAGAACTTTTCAGTGTCTCTGTTGAAGCTAACGACTAGAGATGAGCGAATTTGGTCGGATTCAGTTCCGAATACGATCGGATTTGAATATTGTTTTTGCAATATTCGTCAAACACAGCCGAACTTCATTAGAGTCAATGGGAATAGAAATTACCGAATATGTTCGGAACCGAAGATGAGACATACATTCGGCCCGAATGGTGTTCGAATATGTCAAACTCAGATTTGGGGCCAAAATCCGAACAACTTCGCTCATCTCTACTAACGACAGATTAGAAATAACTATTCAGAATGGTCGAAGAGAAGCACCTTTCAATGTACCTGCAGAAGAAGAGAAATGGAAGCATGTGACCCAAAGAAGCAGGAAGATGAGGAGACATGACTCATACCGCTGAAGAACCTCTACCAGGCTCTTACGTAGGACAAGTATGAAGACGTGCATCAAAAAAGTGCTTTGCTCACAAAGAAAACTGTAAGAAATGAAGCCTCTTGAGGGAGAAAAGGAAGCGCTGTGGTGAAGAAGAAAAGGAGTGGTGGTCGTGAGGGATTTATTACTGAGAGGAACAGAAGCCACTATGTGCTGACCGGACATCATCTCACTAGAAGTGCGCTGTCTTCCAGATGCCCAAATCAAAGATGGGTCTGATCAAGACTCTTCAGTGCTACAGACGACTAGTTATGTCTATATGTAGAGACTGAATACCTAGGACGGAAAGAGAAGGAACTGGGAGCACAGGTAGTATTCTCATCCATCCTTTTAGTGGATGGTCATGGACCGAGAAGATTGAACTGGATTCTACAGGTGAACAACTGATTACGTTGATGGTGCTGTGAGCAGCATTTTTGCCTTTTTTTGACCATGATGGACTCCTTGCTAGAGATGGGATGCATATTTTGTAGATGCTTTGCTACACTGATCAGGGGAGCTTTAAATTGCTTTAGAGCAATATGGGATGAGAAATACATGGCCAGAAAAAAATATGCAGCTAATGAATTTTATTGAGAACCCTGCTATTAGACGTGGAAATAAAGAACAAATTTTAAAAGAAAATAGAGGAACAAGAGAAAACGGCTACAAACTAAAAGGAGAATTGGAGCAGCTAACACAGCAAGAGAGATATGATGTTATAAGCATCACTGAAACTTTGTGGGATGATACACCTGATTGGACTACAAATCTTAAAGGCTACTACTTATTAGAAAAAAGATTAACAAGAGGTGAGGAGATGTTGCATTGTGTGTTAAGAAAACGTATATCTCTTCGGAGATCCAAGCTTCAGAGAATGGTAGCTCTGCAGAAACTCAGAATTTAAAGTTGGACTTCAGAAAGGCAGATTTTAATAGACTGAGAAAGAGGGTAGAAAGGTCCCTATGTCTAGATGTTCTAAAGGACAGAACTGTCCAAGGATGGGAGATTGTGCAGTAAGAATTTAATGTAGCAAAATCAGTAACAATTCCAAAAAGAAAGAATTGGAAGCATTTAAAGAGACCAGCATGAATGAATACAGAACTTAAACACTTGCTGCTGAAAAAGAAATGTATATTAAATGTAAAGAGGGGGGCATATCGAAAGAAGAATATAATGCTTAGAAGAGCTAAAAGCCAGTAATCAAGTGAGGCTTGCAAGGGGGACCAAAAGCAATAAAAATATTTTTGGGGTATGTCAAAAACAAAAGTCAATGATGCTATAGGATTTTTACAGGATGAAAAGGGTGAAGTGGTCAAAATGTTGAGAAGGTTGAACTTTTAATTTCCTATTTTGCATCAGTGCTGCCGAAGAGTGGAGCAATGGGGACCAGACACCACATGAGGCTTCCCTGCATTGCCCCATAGACTATCCTGGCATGGTAGGGCCTGCACACTGCACATCAGTGCTGCCGAAGAGTGGAGCGATAGGGACCAGACACGACAAGTCTTCCCTGCATCGCCCCATAGACTATCCTAGCATGGTAGGGCCTGCCCACTGCACATCAGTCCTGCCGAAGAGTGGAGCGATGGGTACCAGACACCAAGAGTCTTCCCTGCATCGCCCCATAGACTATCCTAGCATGGTAGTGCTTGCCCACTGCACATCAGTGCTGCCGAGAAGTGAAGCGATGGGGACCAGACACTAAACGAGGCTTCCCTGCATCGCCCCATAGACTATCCTGGTATGGTGGGGCCTGCACACTGCACATCAGTGCTGCCGAAGAGTGGAGCGATGGGGATCAGACACCACAAGAGGCTTCCCTGCATCGCCCCATAGACTATCCTGGCATGGTGGGGCCTGCACACTGCACATCAGTGCTGCCGAAGAGTGGAGCGATGGGGATCAGACACCACAAGAGTCTTCCCTGCATCGCCCCATAGACTATCCTCGCATGGTGGGGCCTGCACACTGCACATCATGCTGCTGAAGAGTGGAGCGATGGGGACCAGACACTAAACAAGGCTTCCCTGCATCGCTCCCATAGACTATCCTGGCATGGTGGGGCCTGCCCACTGCACATCAGTGCTGCTGAGAGTGGAGCGATGGGGACCAGACACTAAACGAGGCTTCCCTGCATCGCCCCATAGACTAACTAGAGATAGTAAAGATCACTGCTTTTATATGCACAGATAATCAGCAGAGCGATCACTGTGGAGGAGAAATCTGTACACTCAGAATCACGGCAGCCTGGACTATGCATCTACATGTGTATCTACAAAAAAATAGGAATTGAAACTTGAGGGAGATAATTTGCATATTCCTGGTGCATTCTTCTAGGAAGAGTGAAGAGTCGCCCCAAGTCTGAGGATCTTTGGGTGTAGCTGGATCAGCTGTTTGAAGGAAATCGTCAAATCGTGTGCCACAGAAACTCATTTTGTTCAACATGGAGTAGATTAACCATATGGTGTGCTGCAATGTGTGCTTTATGTTTACAGACTTGTCAGAGGAAAAGACAAACTTTACATGCCAGAAATGCAAGCTTGTGACTCTGATAGAGGAAAAGGTGCAAAGTCTTCAGGAGTGAATAGCTACACTGAAGCTCATCAGAAAAGATGAGGATTTTTTTTTAAAGAGCAGAAGAATCTCTTCAGAATGTTGAGAAAGAGAAGAACTTTTCAGTGTCTCTGTTGAAGCGAACGACTAGAGATGAGCGAATTTGGTCGGATTCAGTTCCGAATACGATCGGATTTGAATATTGTTTTTGCAATATTCGTCAAACACAGCCGAACTTCATTAGAGTCAATGGGAATAGAAATTACCAATATGTTGGAACCGAAGATGAGACATACATTCGGCCCGAATGGTGTTCGAATATGTCAAACTCAGATTTGGGGCCAAAATCCGAACAACTTCGCTCATCTCTACTAACGACAGATTAGAAATAACTATTCAGAATGTCGAAGAGAAGCACCTTTCAATGTACCTGCAGAAGAAGAGAAATGGAAGCATGTGACCCAAAGAAGCAGGAAGATGATGAGACATGACTCATACCGCTGAAGAACCTCTACCAGGCTCTTACGTAGGACAAGTATGAAGACGTGCATCAAAAAAGTGCTTTGCTCACAAAGAAAACTGTAAGAAATGAAGCCTCTTGAGGGAGAAAAGGAAGCGCTGTGGTGAAGAAGAAAAGGAGTGGTGGTCGTGAGGGATTTATTACTGAGAGGAACAGAAGCCACTATGTGCTGACCGGACATCATCTCACTAGAAGTGCGCTGTCTTCCAGATGCCCAAATCAAAGATGGGTCTGATCAAGACTCTTCAGTGCTACAGACGACTAGTTATGTCTATATGTAGAGACTGAATACCTAGGACGGAAAGGGAAGGAACTGGGAGCACAGGTAGTATTCTCATCCATCCTTTTAGTGGATGGTCATGGACCGAGAAGATTGAACTGGATTCTACAGGTGAACAACTGATTACGTTGATGGTGCTGTGAGCAGCATTTTTGCCTTTTTTTGACCATGATGGACTCCTTGCTAGAGATGGGATGCATATTTTGTAGATGCTTTGCTACACTGATCAGGGGAGCTTTAAATTGCTTTAGAGCAATATGGGATGAGAAATACATGGCCAGAAAAAAATATGCAGCTAATGAATTTTTTGAGAACCCTGCTATTAGACGTGGAAATAAAGAACAAATTTTAAAAGAAAATAGAGGAACAAGAGAAAACGGCTACAAACTAAAAGGAGAATTGGAGCAGCTAACACAGCAAGAGAGATATGATGTTATAAGCATCACTGAAACTTTGTGGGATGATACACCTGATTGGACTACAAATCTTAAAGGCTACTACTTATTAGAAAAAAGATTAACAAGAGGTGAGGAGATGTTGCATTGTGTGTTAAGAAAACGTATATCTCTTCGGAGATCCAAGCTTCAGAGAATGGTAGCTCTGCAGAAACTCAGAATTTAAAGTTGGACTTCAGAAAGGCAGATTTTAATAGACTGAGAAAGAGGGTAGAAAGGTCCCTATGTCTAGATGTTCTAAAGGACAGAACTGTCCAAGGATGGGAGATTGTGCAGTAAGAATTTAATGTAGCAAAATCAGTAACAATTCCAAAAAGAAAGAATTGGAAGCATTTAAAGAGACCAGCATGAATGAATACAGAACTTAAACACTTGCTGCTGAAAAAGAAATGTATATTAAATGTAAAGAGGGGGCATATCGAAAGAAGAATATAATGCTTAGAAGAGCTAAAAGCCAGTAATCAAGTGAGGCTTGCAAGGGGGACCAAAAGCAATAAAAATATTTTTGGGGTATGTCAAAAACAAAAGTCAATGATGCTATAGGATTTTTACAGGATGAAAAGGGTGAAGTGGTCAAAAATGTTGAGAAGGTTGAACTTTTAATTTCCTATTTTGCATCAGTGCTGCCGAAGAGTGGAGCAATGGGGACCAGACACCACATGAGGCTTCCCTGCATTGCCCCATAGACTATCCTGGCATGGTAGGGCCTGCACACTGCACATCAGTGCTGCCGAAGAGTGGAGCGATAGGGACCAGACACGACAAGTCTTCCCTGCATCGCCCCATAGACTATCCTAGCATGGTAGGGCCTGCCCACTGCACATCAGTCCTGCCGAAGAGTGGAGCGATGGGTACCAGACACCAAGAGTCTTCCCTGCATCGCCCCATAGACTATCCTAGCATGGTAGTGCTTGCCCACTGCACATCAGTGCTGCCGAGAAGTGAAGCGATGGGGACCAGACACTAAACGAGGCTTCCCTGCATCGCCCCATAGACTATCCTGGTATGGTGGGGCCTGCACACTGCACATCAGTGCTGCCGAAGAGTGGAGCGATGGGGATCAGACACCACAAGAGGCTTCCCTGCATCGCCCCATAGACTATCCTGGCATGGTGGGGCCTGCACACTGCATATCAGTGCTGCCGAAGAGTGGAGCGATGGGGATCAGACACCACAAGAGTCTTCCCTGCATCGCCCCATAGACTATCCTCGCATGGTGGGGCCTGCACACTGCACATCAGTGCTGCTGAAGAGTGGAGCGATGGGGACCAGACACTAAACAAGGCTTCCCTGCATCGCCCCATTGACTATCCTGGCATGGTGGGGCCTGCCCACTGCACATCAGTGCTGCTGAGGAGTGGAGCGATGGGGACCAGACACTAAACGAGGCTTCCCTGCATCGCCCCATAGACTAACTAGAGATAGTAAAGATCACTGCTTTTATATGCACAGATAATCAGCAGAGCGATCACTGTGGAGGAGAAATCTGTACACTCAGAATCACGGCAGCCTGGACTATGCATCTACATGTGTATCTACAAAAAAATAGGAATTGAAACTTGAGGGAGATAATTTGCATATTCCTGGTGCATTCTTCTAGGAAGAGTGAAGAGTCGCCCCAAGTCTGAGGATCTTTGGGTGTAGCTGGATCAAGCTGTTTGAAGGAAATCGTCAAATCGTGTGCCACAGAAACTCATTTTGTTCAACATGGAGTAGATTAACCATATGGTGTGCTGCAATGTGTGCTTTATGTTTACAGACTTGTCAGAGGAAAAGACAAACTTTACATGCCAGAAATGCAAGCTTGTGACTCTGATAGAGGAAAAGGTGCAAAGTCTTCAGGAGTGAATAGCTACACTGAAGCTCATCAGAAAAGATGAGGATTTTTTTTTAACAGAGCAGAAGAATCTCTTCAGAATGTTGAGAAAGAGAAGAACTTTTCAGTGTCTCTGTTGAAGCGAACGACTAGAGATGAGCGAATTTGGTCGGATTCAGTTCCGAATACGATCGGATTTGAATATTGTTTTTGCAATATTCGTCAAACACAGCCGAACTTCATTAGAGTCAATGGGAATAGAAATTACCGAATATGTTCGGAACCGAAGATGAGACATACATTCGGCCCGAATGGTGTTCGAATATGTCAAACTCAGATTTGGGGCCAAAATCCGAACAACTTCGCTCATCTCTACTAACGACAGATTAGAAATAACTATTCAGAATGGTCGAAGAGAAGCACCTTTCAATGTACCTGCAGAAGAAGAGAAATGGAAGCATGTGACCCAAAGAAGCAGGAAGATGAGGAGACATGACTCATACCGCTGAAGAACCTCTACCAGGCTCTTACGTAGGACAAGTATGAAGACGTGCATCAAAAAAGTGCTTTGCTCACAAAGAAAACTGTAAGAAATGAAGCCTCTTGAGGAGAAAAGGAAGCGCTGTGGTGAAGAAGAAAAGGAGTGGTGGTCGTGAGGGATTTATTACTGAGAGGAACAGAAGCCACTATGTGCTGACCGGACATCATCTCACTAGAAGTGCGCTGTCTTCCAGATGCCCAAATCAAAGATGGGTCTGATCAAGACTCTTCAGTGCTACAGACGACTAGTTATGTCTATATGTAGAGACTGAATACCTAGGACGGAAAGGGAAGGAACTGGGAGCACAGGTAGTATTCTCATCCATCCTTTTAGTGGATGGTCATGGACCGAGAAGATTGAACTGGATTCTACAGGTGAACAACTGATTACGTTGATGGTGCTGTGAGCAGCATTTTTGCCTTTTTTTGACCATGATGGACTCCTTGCTAGAGATGGGATGCATATTTTGTAGATGCTTTGCTACACTGATCAGGGGAGCTTTAAATTGCTTTAGAGCAATATGGGATGAGAAATACATGGCCAGAAAAAAATATGCAGCTAATGAATTTTATTGAGAACCCTGCTATTAGACGTGGAAATAAAGAACAAATTTTAAAAGAAAATAGAGGAACAAGAGAAAACGGCTACAAACTAAAAGGAGAATTGGAGCAGCTAACACAGCAAGAGAGATATGATGTTATAAGCATCACTGAAACTTTGTGGGATGATACACCTGATTGGACTACAAATCTTAAAGGCTACTACTTATTAGAAAAAAGATTAACAAGAGGTGAGGAGATGTTGCATTGTGTGTTAAGAAAACGTATATCTCTTCGGAGATCCAAGCTTCAGAGAATGGTAGCTCTGCAGAAACTCAGAATTTAAAGTTGGACTTCAGAAAGGCAGATTTTAATAGACTGAGAAAGAGGGTAGAAAGGTCCCTATGTCTAGATGTTCTAAAGGACAGAACTGTCCAAGGATGGGAGATTGTGCAGTAAGAATTTAATGTAGCAAAATCAGTAACAATTCCAAAAAGAAAGAATTGGAAGCATTTAAAGAGACCAGCATGAATGAATACAGAACTTAAACACTTGCTGCTGAAAAAGAAATGTATATTAAATGTAAAGAGGGGGGCATATCGAAAGAAGAATATAATGCTTAGAAGAGCTAAAAGCCAGTAATCAAGTGAGGCTTGCAAGGGGGACCAAAAGCAATAAAAAATATTTTTGGGGTATGTCAAAAACAAAAGTCAATGATGCTATAGGATTTTTACAGGATGAAAAGGGTGAAGTGGTCAAAAATGTTGAGAAGGTTGAACTTTTAATTTCCTATTTTGCATCAGTGCTGCCGAAGAGTGGAGCAATGGGGACCAGACACCACATGAGGCTTCCCTGCATTGCCCCATAGACTATCCTGGCATGGTAGGGCCTGCACACTGCACATCAGTGCTGCCGAAGGTGGAGCGATAGGGACCAGACACGACAAGTCTTCCCTGCATCGCCCATAGACTATCCTAGCATGGTAGGGCCTGCCCACTGCACATCAGTCCTGCCGAAGAGTGGAGCGATGGGTACCAGACACCAAGAGTCTTCCCTGCATCGCCCCATAGACTATCCTAGCATGGTAGTGCTTGCCCACTGCACATCAGTGCTGCCGAGAAGTGAAGCGATGGGGACCAGACACTAAACGAGGCTTCCCTGCATCGCCCCATAGACTATCCTGGTATGGTGGGGCCTGCACACTGCACATCAGTGCTGCCGAAGAGTGGAGCGATGGGGATCAGACACCACAAGAGGCTTCCCTGCATCGCCCCATAGACTATCCTGGCATGGTGGGGCCTGCACACTGCATATCAGTGCTGCCGAAGAGTGGAGCGATGGGGATCAGACACCACAAGAGTCTTCCCTGCATCGCCCCATAGACTATCCTCGCATGGTGGGGCCTGCACACTGCACATCAGTGCTGCTGAAGAGTGGAGCGATGGGGACCAGACACTAAACAAGGCTTCCCTGCATCGCCCCATTGACTATCCTGGCATGGTGGGGCCTGCCCACTGCACATCAGTGCTGCTGAGGAGTGGAGCGATGGGGACCAGACACTAAACGAGGCTTCCCTGCATCGCCCCATAGACTAACTAGAGATAGTAAAGATCACTGCTTTTATATGCACAGATAATCAGCAGAGCGATCACTGTGGAGGAGAAATCTGTACACTCAGAATCACGGCAGCCTGGACTATGCATCTACATGTGTATCTACAAAAAAATAGGAATTGAAACTTGAGGGAGATAATTTGCATATTCCTGGTGCATTCTTCTAGGAAGAGTGAAGAGTCGCCCCAAGTCTGAGGATCTTTGGGTGTAGCTGGATCAAGCTGTTTGAAGGAAATCGTCAAATCGTGTGCCACAGAAACTCATTTTGTTCAACATGGAGTAGATTAACCATATGGTGTGCTGCAATGTGTGCTTTATGTTTACAGACTTGTCAGAGGAAAAGACAAACTTTACATGCCAGAAATGCAAGCTTGTGACTCTGATAGAGGAAAAGGTGCAAAGTCTTCAGGAGTGAATAGCTACACTGAAGCTCATCAGAAAAGATGAGGATTTTTTTTTAACAGAGCAGAAGAATCTCTTCAGAATGTTGAGAAAGAGAAGAACTTTTCAGTGTCTCTGTTGAAGCGAACGACTAGAGATGAGCGAATTTGGTCGGATTCAGTTCCGAATACGATCGGATTTGAATATTGTTTTTGCAATATTCGTCAAACACAGCCGAACTTCATTAGAGTCAATGGGAATAGAAATTACCGAATATGTTCGGAACCGAAGATGAGACATACATTCGGCCCGAATGGTGTTCGAATATGTCAAACTCAGATTTGGGGCCAAAATCCGAACAACTTCGCTCATCTCTACTAACGACAGATTAGAAATAACTATTCAGAATGGTCGAAGAGAAGCACCTTTCAATGTACCTGCAGAAGAAGAGAAATGGAAGCATGTGACCCAAAGAAGCAGGAAGATGAGGAGACATGACTCATACCGCTGAAGAACCTCTACCAGGCTCTTACGTAGGACAAGTATGAAGACGTGCATCAAAAAAGTGCTTTGCTCACAAAGAAAACTGTAAGAAATGAAGCCTCTTGAGGGAGAAAAGGAAGCGCTGTGGTGAAGAAGAAAAGGAGTGGTGGTCGTGAGGGATTTATTACTGAGAGGAACAGAAGCCACTATGTGCTGACCGGACATCATCTCACTAGAAGTGCGCTGTCTTCCAGATGCCCAAATCAAAGATGGGTCTGATCAAGACTCTTCAGTGCTACAGACGACTAGTTATGTCTATATGTAGAGACTGAATACCTAGGACGGAAAGGGAAGGAACTGGGAGCACAGGTAGTATTCTCATCCATCCTTTTAGTGGATGGTCATGGACCGAGAAGATTGAACTGGATTCTACAGGTGAACAACTGATTACGTTGATGGTGCTGTGAGCAGCATTTTTGCCTTTTTTTGACCATGATGGACTCCTTGCTAGAGATGGGATGCATATTTTGTAGATGCTTTGCTACACTGATCAGGGGAGCTTTAAATTGCTTTAGAGCAATATGGGATGAGAAATACATGGCCAGAAAAAAATATGCAGCTAATGAATTTTATTGAGAACCCTGCTATTAGACGTGGAAATAAAGAACAAATTTTAAAAGAAAATAGAGGAACAAGAGAAAACGGCTACAAACTAAAAGGAGAATTGGAGCAGCTAACACAGCAAGAGAGATATGATGTTATAAGCATCACTGAAACTTTGTGGGATGATACACCTGATTGGACTACAAATCTTAAAGGCTACTACTTATTAGAAAAAAGATTAACAAGAGGTGAGGAGATGTTGCATTGTGTGTTAAGAAAACGTATATCTCTTCGGAGATCCAAGCTTCAGAGAATGGTAGCTCTGCAGAAACTCAGAATTTAAAGTTGGACTTCAGAAAGGCAGATTTTAATAGACTGAGAAAGAGGGTAGAAAGGTCCCTATGTCTAGATGTTCTAAAGGACAGAACTGTCCAAGGATGGGAGATTGTGCAGTAAGAATTTAATGTAGCAAAATCAGTAACAATTCCAAAAAGAAAGAATTGGAAGCATTTAAAGAGACCAGCATGAATGAATACAGAACTTAAACACTTGCTGCTGAAAAAGAAATGTATATTAAATGTAAAGAGGGGGGCATATCGAAAGAAGAATATAATGCTTAGAAGAGCTAAAAGCCAGTAATCAAGTGAGGCTTGCAAGGGGGACCAAAAGCAATAAAAATATTTTTGGGGTATGTCAAAAACAAAAGTCAATGATGCTATAGGATTTTTACAGGATGAAAAGGGTGAAGTGGTCAAAAATGTTGAGAAGGTTGAACTTTTAATTTCCTATTTTGCATCAGTGCTGCCGAAGAGTGGAGCAATGGGGACCAGACACCACATGAGGCTTCCCTGCATTGCCCCATAGACTATCCTGGCATGGTAGGGCCTGCACACTGCACATCAGTGCTGCCGAAGAGTGGAGCGATAGGGACCAGACACGACAAGTCTTCCCTGCATCGCCCCATAGACTATCCTAGCATGGTAGGGCCTGCCCACTGCACATCAGTCCTGCCGAAGAGTGGAGCGATGGGTACCAGACACCAAGAGTCTTCCCTGCATCGCCCCATAGACTATCCTAGCATGGTAGTGCTTGCCCACTGCACATCAGTGCTGCCGAGAAGTGAAGCGATGGGGACCAGACACTAAACGAGGCTTCCCTGCATCGCCCCATAGACTATCCTGGTATGGTGGGGCCTGCACACTGCACATCAGTGCTGCCGAAGAGTGGAGCGATGGGGATCAGACACCACAAGAGGCTTCCCTGCATCGCCCCATAGACTATCCTGGCATGGTGGGGCCTGCACACTGCACATCAGTGCTGCCGAAGAGTGGAGCGATGGGGATCAGACACCACAAGAGTCTTCCCTGCATCGCCCCATAGACTATCCTCGCATGGTGGGGCCTGCACACTGCACATCATGCTGCTGAAGAGTGGAGCGATGGGGACCAGACACTAAACAAGGCTTCCCTGCATCGCTCCATAGACTATCCTGGCATGGTGGGGCCTGCCCACTGCACATCAGTGCTGCTGAAGAGTGGAGCAATGGGGACCAGACACTAAGCGAGGCTTCCCTGCATCCCCCATAGACTAACTAGAGATAGTAAAGATCACTGCTTTTATATGCACAGATAATCAGCAGAGCGATCACTGTGGAGGAGAAATCTGTACACTCAGAATCACGGCAGCCTGGACTATGCATCTACATGTGTATCTACAAAAAAAATAGGAATTGAAACTTGAGGGAGATAATTTGCATATTCCTGGTGCATTCTTCTAGGAAGAGTGAAGAGTCGCCCCAAGTCTGAGGATCTTTGGGTGTAGCTGGATCGAGCTGTTTGAAGGAAATCGTCAAATCGTGCGCCACAGAAACTCATTTTGTTCAACATGGAGTAGATTAACCATATGGTGTGCTGCAATGTGTGCTTTATGTTTACAGACTTGTCAGAGGAAAAGACAAACTTTACATGCCAGAAATGCAAGCTTGTGACTCTGATAGAGGAAAAGGTGCAAAGTCTTCAGGAGTGAATAGCTACACTGAAGCTCATCAGAAAAGATGAGGATTTTTTTTTAATAGAGCAGAAGAATCTCTTCAGAATGTTGAGAAAGAGAAGAACTTTTCAGTGTCCCTGTTGAAGCTAACGACTAGAGATGAGCGAATTTGGTCGGATTCAGTTCCGAATACGATCGGATTTGAATATTGTTTTTGCAATATTCGTCAAACACAGCCGAACTTCATTAGAGTCAATGGGAATAGAAATTACCAAATATGTTTGGAACCGAAGATGAGACATACATTCGGCCCGAATGGTATTCGAATATGTCAAACTCAGATTTGGGGCCAAAATCCGAACAACTTCGCTCATCTCTACTAACGACAGATTAGAAATAACTATTCAGAATGTTCGAAGAGAAGCACCTTTCAATGTACCTGCAGAAGAAGAGAAATGGAAGCATGTGACCCAAAGAAGCAGGAAGATGATGAGACATGACTCATACCGCTGAAGAACCGCTACCAGGCTCTTACGTAGGACAAGTATGAAGACGTGCATCAAAAAAGTGCTTTGCTCACAAAGAAAACTGTAAGAAATGAAGCCTCTTGAGGGAGAAAAGGAAGCGCTGTGGTGAAGAAGAAAAGGAGTGGTGGTCGTGAGGGATTTATTACTGAGAGGAACAGAAGCCACTATGTGCTGACCGGACATCATCTCACTAGAAGTGCGCTGTCTTCCAGATGCCCAAATCAAAGATGGGTCTGATCAAGACTCTTCAGTGCTACAGACGACTAGTTATGTCTATATGTAGAGACTGAATACCTAGGACGGAAAGGGAAGGAACTGGGAGCACAGGTAGTCTTCTCATCCATCCTTTTAGTGGATGGTCATGGACCGAGAAGATTGAACTGGATTCTACAGGTGAACAACTGATTACGTTGATGGTGCTGTGAGCAGCATTTTTGCCTTTTTTGACCATGATGGACTCCTTGCTAGAGATGGGATGCATATTTTGTAGATGCTTTGCTACACTGATCAGGGGAGCTTTAAATTGCTTTAGAGCAATATGGGATGAGAAATACATGGCCAGAAAAAATATGCAGCTAATGAATTTTGTTGAGAACCCTGCTATTAGACGTGGAAATAAAGAACAAATTTTAAAAGAAAATAGAGGAACAAGAGAAACCGGCTACAAACTAAAAGGAGAATTGGAGCAGCTAACACAGCAAGAGAGATATGATGTTATAAGCATCACTGAAACTTTGTGGGATGATACACCTGATTGGACTACAAATCTTAAAGGCTACTACTTATTAGAAAAAAGATTAACAAGAGGTGAGGAGATGTTGCATTGTGTGTTAAGAAAACGTGTATCTCTTCGGAGATCCAAGCTTCAGAGAATGGTAGCTCTGCAGAAACTCAGAATTTAAAGTTGGACTTCAGAAAGGCAGATTTTAATAGACTGAGAAAGAGGGTAGAAAGGTCCCTATGTCTAGATGTTCTAAAGGACAGAACTGTCCAAGGATGGGAGATTGTGCAGTAAGAATTTAATGTAGCAAAATCAGTAACAATTCCAAAAAGAAAGAATTGGAAGCATTTAAAGAGACCAGCATGAATGAATACAGAACTTAAACACTTGCTGCTGAAAAAGAAATGTATATTAAATGTAAAGAGGGGGCATATCGAAAGAAGAATATAATGCTTAGAAGAGCTAAAAGCCAGTAATCAAGTGAGGCTTGCAAGGGAGACCAAAAGCAATAAAAATATTTTTGGGGTATGTCAAAAACAAAAGTCAATGATGCTATAGGATTTTTACAGGATGAAAAGGGTGAAGTGGTCAAAAATGTTGAGAAGGTTGAACTTTTAATTTCCTATTTTGCATCTGTGTTCTCTAAGAAAGAAATTGTAACATCAACTGATCTTTACAGTGCTATCGAAGGAATAAACAAATCCACACTATCCGTAAACAGAGAGATGGTGAGGGAACACTTAGCTAATTTAAATTAATTTAAATCTGCTCCAGGTGAATTACATCCTAGGGTACTGAAAAAGTTAGTTGAGGAAATTGCAGAACCGCTAGTCAGAATCTTTAAACAATCCTGGAGAACAGAAGTCCCAGAAGATTGGAGAAGGGCAAATGTCCCTATCTTCAAAAAAGTTAAGAAGATTGAGCCAGGAAATTACAGGCCAGTGAGCCTTACTTCTGTACCAGGAATTATCTTTGAATAAATTATTAAACAGCATCTATGTAAAAACTTGGATACGAGTACAGCAATTAACCAGAGCCAGCATGTGTTTGTTGCAAAGTCATGCCAGACTAATCTAATTTCCTTCTAAGATGGAATTACTGACTTGGTGGATCAGGGAAATATGGTAGATTTAGTATTTCTTGACCTCAAAGCATTTAATAAAGTATCTCATATTATCCTTATTAAAAAAAAAATGACCAAATCTGGAATTGTCAAAGCTACGGTTAGGTGGATTCATAACTGGCTCAGTGATTGTACTCAAATAGTGGTAATAAATGGTTGCACATCCTATTGGAAGAGTGTTTCAAGTGGGGTACCACAAGGCTGTGTCCTCGCCCTAGTGTTCATCATTTTTCTAAATGATCTAGATAAGTGAACTGAAGGTAAGCTAACTAATTTGCAGACTATGCAAAGCTAGGAGGGATAGGTATCACTAGAGAAGACAGAGAGATAATTTACATTTACAGAATGGAGAATAGAACTAAGCAACAGCACGTGTGAAAAAGATTTGGGTGTACTAATAGATCACAGACTGCACATGAGTCAACAGTGATGCAGCAGCAAAAAAAAGGCAAACACAGTTTTAGGATTTATTAAGAGAACTTAAAGTCTAGATCACGTGAAGTAATTATCCCTCTCTACTCCTCCTTGGTCAGTCCTCATTAGGAATACTCTGTCCAGTTCTGGGCATCACATTTTACAAAAGACATTGAAAAACTGGATCAAGTTCAGAGAAGCGCTTCCAAGATGGTGAGCAGACTGCAAACTATGTCCGAGTAACAAAGGATCTGGGAATGTTTAGCTTGCACAAAAGAAGGCTAACTGGAGACTTAATATCTTGTCTACAAATATCTGAAGGGATGTCACAGTGTAGACGGATCATCCTTATTCTCATTTGCACATGGAAACACAAGAAGCGGGGTACCACAAGGCTCTGTTTTGGGCCCTGTATTGTTCAACATCTTTATCAATGATTTAGATGAAGGAATTGAGGGTAAACTGATCAAATTTGCTGATGACACAAAGCTAGGAGGGGTAGCTAATACTAGAGAAGAGAGAGAGAGGATTCAAAAAGATATAAATAAACTGGAGCAGTGGGCAGCAACTAACAGAATGGATTTTAACAGGGAAAAATGCAAAGTACTACATCTGGGCAATAAAAATGAAAAAAGCATATACAAAATGGGAGGAATAGGGCTAAGTAACAGCACATGTGAAAAAGACTTGGGTATACTAATTGATCACAGACTGAACATGAGTCAACAGTGTGATGCAGCAGCAAAAAAGGCAAATGCAATTCTAGGATGTATCAACAGAAGCATACAGTCTAGATCACGTGAGGTCATTATTGCCCTCTACTCCTCTTTGGTCAGACCTCATCTGGAATACTGTGTGCAGTTTTGGGCACCACATTTTAAAAAAGACATCAACAAACTGGAGCAAGTTCAGAGAAGAGCCACCAGAATGGTGACTGGTCTGCAAACCATGTCCTATGAGGAACGGTTGCAGGATTTGGGAATGTTTAGCTTGCAAAAAAGAAGACTGAGAGGAGACTTAATAGTGTCTACAAATATCTCAAGGGCTGTCACATTGTAGAAGGATCATCTTTATTCTCATTTGCACAAGGAAAGACTAGAAGCAATGGGATGAAACTGAATGGGAGGAGACACATTAGATATTAGAAAAAACTTTTTGACAGTTAGGGTGATCAATGAGTGGAACAGGCTGCCACGAGAGCTGGTGAGTTCTCCTTCAATGGAAGTCTTCAAACAGAGGCTGGACAGACATCTGTCTGGGATGATTTAGAGAATCCTGCTTTGAGCAGGGGGTTGGACCAGATGGCCCAGGAGGTCCCTTCCAAC
Source organism: Oophaga sylvatica (assembly GCA_033576555.1). Lineage (NCBI taxonomy): Eukaryota > Metazoa > Chordata > Amphibia > Anura > Dendrobatidae > Oophaga > Oophaga sylvatica. The sequence goes on from JARQOD010000001.1 coordinate 87,197,601, forward strand.
TCTACTATTCTATGATTCTATGAAGCAATGGAATGAAACTGAGACGATACAGATTAGCCCCTTAATGACCGCTGATGCGCCTTTTAACGGAGGTAGTTAAGGGTACTTAAACCACAGCCGTTAATTAACTTCGCTGTGGAAAAAAGCCTATAGCGCCCCTCCAGAGTCGGAGTTTCTCCGGGATCTCGGATGCCGGGGGTAGCCGAGACCCCACAGAACATGATTCGGTTCGATTTTTACCCACCCCGGGGTTGTGATCGTCGTTATTAACAGTATAATGGCGACCCCCAAAAAAAAAAGTCCCTTGTGCCATTTAATTTCTTTCTCCTCTGATGTGATCGCACATCAGAGGAGAGAGAAATAGGGTCCCCCGATCACTGCCCCGAGATCTGCCGGCCAGCACCCGGCAACAATAGGAAGATGTTTCCTTTTGGTTCATTTTGGTCACGGTGATAGACGCTATCACAGTGATCAAAATAAAAAAAATAGTAAATAAACCCCCCCTTTATCACCCCCTTAGTTAAGGAAAATTAAAATATATTTTTTTCCATTAGAGTTAGTTAGGCTAAAGTGAGTTGGGCTAAAGTGTTAGGGTTGGGATTAGAGGTGTGTTGGTTAGGTTTGTGGTTAGGGTTGGGATTAGGGTTATTGTTAGGGTTGGGATTAGGGTTAGGGGTGTGTTGGGGTTAGGGTTGGAGTCAGAATTGGGGGGTTTCCATTGTTTAGGTACATCAGGGGATCTCCAAAAGCAACATGGCGCCACCATTGATTCCAGCCAATTTTGCTTTCGAAAAGTTAAACTGCTCTCTCCTTTCTGAGCTCTGCCATGCACCCAAATAGTGGTTTACTCCCATATATGTGGCATCAGCATACTCAGGACAAATTGCACAACAACTTTGGGGGTCTAATTTTTCCTGTTACCCTTGGTAAAATAAAAAAATGGGGGCTAAAAAAATCATTTTTGTGGAAAAAATGTTTTTATTTTCACGGCTCTGCATTATAAACTTCTGTGAAGCACTTGGGGGTTCAAAGTGCTCACCACACATCTAGATAAGCCCCTTGGGGGGTCTAGTTTCCAAAATGTGGTCACTTGTGGAGGGTTTCTACTGTTTAGGCACATCAAGGGCTCTGCAAACGCACCATTACGCCCGCAGACAATTCCGTTAAAGTCTGCATTCTAAAACAGCACTCCTTCCCTTCTGAGCTCTGCCATGCACCCAAACAGTGGTTCCCCCACATATGGGGTATCCGCCTACTCAGGACAAATTGGTCAACAACTTTTGGGGTCCAATTTCTCTTGATACCCTTGTGAAAGTAAAAATTTGGGGGTGAAAAGATCATTTTTGTGGAAGAAATATGATTTTTTATTTTCCAAGATGGTGTCACTTGTTGGGGGTTTCCACTGTTTAGGCACATCAGGGAATGTCCAAACGCAACATGGCGTCCAATCTCAATTCCAGCCAATTCTGCATTGAAAAAGTCAAACAGCGCTCCTTCCCTTCCGAGCTCTGCCGTGCGCCCAAACAGTGGTTTACCCCACATATGGAGTAGCGGCGCATTCAGGAGAAATTTCACAACAAATTTTGTGGTTCATTTTCTCTTTTTACACTTGTGAAAATAAAAAAAAATGGTTCTGAAGTAAAATGTTTGTAAAAAAAAAAAAAAAAAAAAGTTAAATGTTAATTTTTTTTCTTCCACATTGCTTCAGTTCCTGTGCAGCATGTAAAGGGTTAATAAACTTCCTAAATGTGGTTTTGAGCACCTTGAGGGGTGCAGTTTTTAGAATGGTGTCACTTTTGGGTATTTTCTGTCATGTACACCCCTCAAAGTGACTTTAAATGTGATGTGGTCTCTAAAAAAAAAATGGTTTTGTGAATTTTGTTGTAAAAATGAACCTTTGACACTCTTAATGCTGGAATGAACCTATCACATGGATTTATGGCCTACTACATCAATTAAGGAATTTACTCCAAATACCCTGTGAAAACATCACAAAACATTACCAGACCCCAATCAGAGGGTAATAAAACTTTCACACTCCTTATCTATGAACTGTTCCAATATTTATGCTCATCCCTCTGCCATAATGACTATTCTGCTTCACGTCACTTGTCTTACCTATTGCATTTTTTCTGTGCTATTTTGTGTATAAATATGTGATTCTTCAGATGTTGTATTAGTCTATGCCTGATGAAGAGACCTGCGTAGTCTCGAAAGCTTGCAATTTGTTACCATCTTTTCAGTTAGCCATTAAAAGGTATCAACCACTGAGGACTCTCAACTCTAAATATTTTTCTATCTACTGGCTAACACGGTACAAAGATATACATCTTTACTGTTGTAAAAATGAGAAATTGCTGGTCAACTTTTAACCCTTATAACGTCCTAACAAAAAAAAATTGTTTCCAAAATTGTGCTGATGTAAAGTAGACATTTGGGAAATGTTATTTATTAAGTATTTTGTGTATCTCTCTGATTTAAGGGCATAAAAAGTTTAAAAATTGCAAAATTTAAAAAATTTTCGCCATATTTCCATTTATTTCATAAATAATCACAAGTTATATCGAATAAATTTTACCACTAACATGAAGTACAATATGTCACGAAAAAACATTCTCAGAATCAGCGGGATCCGTTAAAGCGTTAAACCTCATAAAGTGACAGTGGTCAGAACTGTAAAAATTGGCCTGGTCATTAAGCTGCAAATTGGCTCTGTCATTAAGGGGTTAGATATTAGAAAAAACTTTTTAACAGGGAGATCAATGAGTGGAACAGGCTGCCACGAGAGGTGGTGAGTTTTCCTTCAATGGAAGTCTTCAGTCAGAGGCTGGACAGACCTCTGAGATGGTTTAGTGAGTCCTGCATTGAGGAGGGGGTTGGACACGATGATCCTGGAGGTCTCTTCCAACTCTAACATTCTATGATTGTACATAAAGAACAACCTTTAATTGGGTGAAGTGTAGGGGACGAAGTCAGGAAGCTGCATCTTTAGCTGTAGTAATAAAAAAAAAGATTGTAGGGAATTGCTATTTAACCCCTTCCCGACCTTTGACACAGCGTATGCGTCATAAAAGTCGGTGCCAATCCGACCTGTGACGCATATGCTGTGAAATGAAAGGATCACATTCCTGCGGGTCTGGTGACCGGGGTCACTGAAAGGTCACCCGACCCGCAGGCACAAGACCCTTTGTGCTTCACCACAGGGGGGTTGGCTTAACCCCCACGTGGCTACGATCGCTCTGATTGGCTGTTAAAAGTGAAACCGCCAATCAGAGCGATTTGTAATATTTCACCAATGAAATTTGGTGAAATATTACAATCCAGCCATGGCCGATGCTGCAATAGCATCTGCTATGGCTGGACACCGAGATCCGACCCCCCCCCCCCAGGGTGGATTGATTTAAATCACGCCGATTTTAAATCAACGATTTAAATCATGATTTTTTTCTATTTAATAATCAAATCGATTTTCAAAATCACTGATTTTAATCAAAAGATTTTTTTTAATATAAATCACGATTAAAATCTAAAACTTTCAATCATTGTTCAATTAACTCCACACTTCTAGCTTGGTTTCACTTTCTGTAGCTTGGTTTCAGTTTCTTTTTCCATTCAGTTGACATGCCCAAACTTGTTGGATAGTCAGTCAGCAGTACTTGGCTGTAGTAACAATCAAACTTCAGAAGTGATCTGCGTGAGCCATGGCAGGTCGTAAGAGAGAGCCTATTTGGGTTCATTTTGTTGAGATGCCAGCAGAGCTTGGAAAGAAAGGTGGGAGAGCAAAGTGCAAATACTGTCAAAAGGATATCCAAGGACTTGTTTGCCGTTTGAAATCACATTATGAAAACTGCAACCAGAAGGGAAATGAAGATGTTGATAGTGATACAACTAATGTCAATGAACCCCCACAGCTTCTTATGCACCAGGACCCTAGCACTAGTGGTAAGTCTGGCAATTACAACCTATTTTAACAGACGTTTTACTGGGATGGTTAAAGTCTATGAAAAGAAAAATTTCTAGCACTAGTTCTGGAGTATAGAATTTAAATTTATGTTAAGGCAATATTTCACAGAAGATTAACGTTAAGTAAAAATAAAAGAGTGTGTATACGCCTATTTTTTTTTTTTTTATTGTAGGCTACAATTCACTTTTGAAGTCTGCCAAATTGACCATTTTTTTAAAAAAAACATTTTTAAAACTTTTGTGACATAATTTTTTTCAGTTGCTCTGATATTACTAGTATTACAGCAACTTCACTGGAAACTTGAGTAGCATAACTTTTGAGACAGCCCTTATAGGACGAGGACCATTACATTGTTCAAAAAGTTTTTCAAAATATTTTCGTTATATTTCTTCAAATACGCAGTCGAATTATATTTTTAATTACTGTGCTTTCAGGGTCAAATATGGCTTGTGCTGCACGTGACAATCAATATCTGGGTACAACTTCAACAAAGCAGCCCAACAAAAAACTTTGCGTGCAAAGTGTAGAAAAATTCCTCTTAAAGACTACGACGAGCCAGAAAGAACATTTTGATGAATTAATTGCTAAATTCATATTTGCAACCAATTCTTTCCGACTAGTTGAACACCCATTGTTTGTACAAATGATCAAAGGAATAAGACCAGGCTACAAACCACCAAGTAGCTTTGATATCTCAGGAAAACATCTTCAGGCTGTATACGACAAAGAAAGAGCGGCTTGTACAAAATATTTGAAAGACAAAGTTGTTAACATGAGCTTGGATGGTTGGAGCAACATCCACAACGACCCCATAATTTGCACTTGTGTCACAACAGAAGATGGTGAAACTTAACTTACAGACACAATTGACACATCTGGAAATTCACATACTGCTGAATATTTACTTGAAATTGCTAAGAACTCAATTCACCAATGCCAAGAACAGTTTGGATGTAAAGTAAGGAGCTTAGTTACTGATAACGCAAGCAATGTGGCAAAAATGCGAGCGGAACTGGCACATGAGGATGACACAAATGTCATTACATACGGTTGTTCTGCCCATTTGTTGCATCTTTTGGCAAAAGACCTGCATATTATTTCGGGTGTCAAGGAACATGTAGAAATTGTTAAATATTTCCGCAATAATCATTTTGCACATGCAACCTACAAGGAAATAGGAGGACTGAAGTTGGTTCTACCACAAGATGTTAGATGGAATACCTTGGCTGAATGCTTGGAACTGTTTATTAACAACTGGTCAAAATTAGTGTCCATTTGCAAAACACATCGGGATAAAATTGATGCTAATATACGAAGCAAAGTATTAAATCTTGGTGTGAAGAGAAATGCCGAGGACCTTTTGGAAAGGTTAAAGCCAATATCTATTGCGTTGGATAAAATGCAGAAAGATACTGCAACCATAGCTGATGCCACAGAAGTTTGGAAAGATTTAGAAGGTTCGCTAGATCGCTTGAACCTCTCAAACAATGTAAAGGTTGCAATATACCACCGCAAGGACCAAGCATTAAAAGAACACTATTTAGCCAATATCTTGCATCCCATCTACAGAGGGAAAAAACTATCTGAGGCGGAAATCAACTCTGCAATGGAGTGGCTCGCCAATACTAACCATGACATTGTGGCAACTGTGCTGAAATTGAAGTGTGAATCTGCACCATTTCAAAAATACATGTTTGCAGATAACGTCGTTAATGAACTAAAACCACTGGACTGGTGGAAGTCGCAATCACTTGTTCTTCCGGCGAAGATAATAAATGTAGCTACTCAGCTACTGACTGCATCGGCTTCATCGGCAGGAGTAGAGAGATTGTTTTCTTCATTTGGTTTTGTGCACACAACAGTCCGAAACCGCTTAGGAACTGCTAAAGCAGGACAACTAGTTTTCCTATTAAAAGTCCTAAATAAACAGTAGGCTTAAAGGACTGATGTATTCACTGAAGATGTTTGCTTACTTCAAACGTTAGAGATAGGCTATTGTTAAAAAGTACTTAAGGGCCCATCTCACATAGCGATATCGCTAGCGAGATCGGTGCTGAGTCACTAGTTTTGTGTGTGACATTCAGCGACGATCAGCCCCCCTGCCGGGTATCGCTGATCGTCGCTGAAATGTCAGGACATTTTTTTGATCGCTGGTCTCCCGCTGACAGGCACGCATCGCTGCGTGTGACAGGCGGGAGACCAGCGATCCGCTGGTAACCAAGGAACACAGCGGGTTTCCAGGCACCGCGCAGCGCTTGGAAACCCGTTGTGTACCTTGGATACCAGCTCCCTGCATCAGCGCGCTGGTATCCAAGGTACACTGCGGGTAACTAAGCGATGTTACCCGCAGTGTCGCTGTCCCAGATCGCTGCCTGTTTGGCAGCTCAGCAGCGATCATGTAGCGATACACCAGCGATCCTGACAAGTGCATATCGTTGTCGGGATCGCTGGTGTATCGTTATGTGAGACCCAGCCTTTACTCTCTGTAGTTCAATTCTGATTGTTTAATAGTGCAAATAAAAATTATTAGGTTTCATAATCATCAACTGTTTTAATATTTTTATTTGTGTAAAATAATTTGATTTGCAAAAAGACAAAGTTTTGCTTGTGTACAACTTGATTAAAAAATCCTATTTAAATCAAAAAAATCCGATTTAAATAAAAAAAAATCCGATTTTTTTTTTTTATTTTTTTAAAAAAATCATGATTTTTATCCACCCTGCCCCCCCACACATACACACACACACACACCGAGTGACGGCGGCGATCAGCCGCCGCCACCGATTGATGGCTGCGATCGGTCACCGCCGTCACTATCTGCTCCGCTTCCCCCACCTTCCAATCCCCCCCTCACCTCCCCCAGTCCTCCGATGTCCCGGCGTCCGTCCGGGATTTTTCATGGGCGCCGCCATCTTGCAAAATGGCGGGCGAGTGCGCCAGCCGGCAGATTTCATACATTTATTTTGATCACTGTGATACTCTATCACAGTGATCAAAATAAAAAAAAAAAATTGAAAATAAACGCCCCCTTTATCACCCCCATAGGTAGGGACAAATAATAAAATAAAGAAAATATTTTTTTTTTCTATTAGGGTTAGAATTAGGGTAAGGCTAGGTTCACATTACGTTTTACCAGCCCATTCACACATAGCGTTGACGGGCTGGTAACGGTATAGCATAACGCGATCACGTTGTGCTATACCCGCTTGCGCAGATGAATCAGCAGCTGATTCATCTGTGCTAGTGTTGACGGAGCCCGGACGCTGCAGCCCGCGTCCGAGGCTCCGTCACTGAATGACGGCACGTCGCGAACACATGCTTTACGTCATGCGTCGCGATGCGCCCGCAAATGGGGGTGAATTGCAGCGTCAACGGACTGCGTTATACCGCGGTGTAACGCAGTCCGTCTAACTGACTGCCATAACGCAATATGAACCCAGCCTTAGAGTTAGCATTACAGTTAGGGTTAGACTTAGGGTTACGGTTAGAATTAGGGTTGAATTTGGCTTAGTGTTGGAATTTGGGTAAGGGTTAGAATTAGGGTTGGGGTTAGGGTTGCGATTAGGGTTAGGTTTGTGGTTAGAGTTAGGATTAGTGTTAGGCTTGTGCTTAGGGTTATGGTTAGAGTTGGGGTTAGGGGTGTGTTGGGGTTAGGGTTGGAGTTAGAATTGAAGGGTTTCCACTATTTAGTCACTTCAGGGGGTCTCTATACGCGACATGGCGCCACCATTGATTCCTGCAAATTTTGCGTTCAAAAAGTCAAACAGTGCTCCCTTTATTCCGAGCTGCGACGTGTGCCCAAACAGTGGTTTACCCCCCACATATGGGGTATCGGTGTACTCAGGAAAAATTGCACAACAACTTTGGGGTCTAATTTCTCCTGTTACCCTTGGGAAAAAAAATTGGGGACTAAAAAAATTATTTTTGTGGAAAAAAAGATTTTTTATTTTCACGGCTCTGCATTATAAACTTGTCAGGGACACCGCACTGCACTTGCTCACTGAGCCAGTGCGTGTGTCCTGAGTGAACAAACTATGCCCAGATACTTGTATAGCAGAGCCGCAGCAGGGAAGACGTGTGCTTCTGAGAAACAGGACCTTCAGCATGTGACTGCTTGTGGGCGGAGCCGGCCACACGTCTCTCAGAGGCAGCAGTAGCAGATAGAGAATGCTTCAGGCCAAAGGACCTGCAGGCACGTGACTGCTAGTGGGCGTGGCCTAAGCTCCAGAGAGCTATGAGGTGAAGGAAAACTCCTAGAAGGGTAACTATGGGACACAGTTACCAAGGGGCATATACAGAACGGATAATCAGGACGTAGCCAAGGGGTCATACACATAGAGGGCGACGAAGTACAAGAGGAGCAGGCAGAGCGGAGTCAGAACGTAGCCAAGGGTCATACACGTAGAGGGCAGCAGAGTACAAAAGGGACAGGCAAAACTCGAAACGGACACAGCCAAATCAGAACCAGACAGACAGAACGTAGCACAGGCACAAAGCACTGGCACAAGCACAACAGGGTCACACACACTCGGCCAAGGGTCAGAGTATAAGCGACAGAGGATGGCCCCACAATGAGGCTATAAAAAGCCTCCCAGAATCCCAGAGTGAGGCCATCCCGGTTAACCCTAAAACCACCTAATCCCAGAAACTCAGCAGACCATGCAAAACTTCTGTGAAGAACTTGGAGATTCAAAGTGCTCACCACACATCTAGAGGAGTTCCTTGGGGGATCTAGTTTCCAAAATGGGGTCACTTGGGGGGGTTTCTACTGTTTAGGCACATCATGGGCTCCGCAAACATAACATGACGCCCGCAGACCATTCCATCAAGTCGGCATTTCAAAACATCACTACTTCACTTCCGAGCCCCGACGTGTGCCCATACAGTAGTTTTCTCCCACATATGGGATATCCGCGTACTCAGGACAAATTGGACAACAACTTTTGGGGTCTAATTTCTCCTGTTACCTTGTGAAAATAAAAAATTGCGGGTTAAAAAAATCAGTTTTTGAGGAAAAAAATTGATTTTTTTATTTCCACGGCTCTGCATTATAAACTTCTGTGAAGCACGTGAGGGTTCAAGGTGCTCACCACACATCTGGATAAGTTCCTTGGAGGGTCTCCAAAATGGGGTCACTTGTGGGGGGTTTCTACTGTTTAGGCACATCAGGGGCTCTGCAAACGTAACAAGATGCCCGCAGACCATTCCATCAAGACGGCATTTCAAAGCGTCACTACATCCCTTCCGAGCCCTGACGTGTGCCCAAACAGTGGTTCCCCCCTTCCTCATATGGGGTACCAGCGTACCCAGGACAAACTGGACAACAACTTTTGGGGTCCAATTTCTCTTGTAACCATTGTGAAAATAAAAAATGGGCTAAAAAATCATTTTTTGAGAAAAAAAATGATTTTTTATTTTCACGGCTCTGCGTTATAAACTTTTGTGAAGCACCTGGGGGTTCAAAGTGCTCACTGTGCATCTAGATAAGTTCCTTAGGGGGTCTAGTTTCCAAAATGGAGTCATTTGTTGGGGAGCTCCCAAGTTTAGGCACACAGGGGCTCTCCAAACACGACATGGTGTCCGCCAACGATTGGAGCTAATTTTCCATTCAAAAAGTCAAATGGCGCTCCTTCCCTTCTGAGCTCTCCCATGCGCCAAAACAGTGGTTCCCCCCCACATATGGGGTATTGGTGTACTCAGGACAAATTGCACAACAACTTTTGTGGTCCAATTTCTCCTGTTATCCTTGTGAAAATAAAAAATAGTGGACTAAAAAATCATTTTTGAGGAAAAAAATGATTTTTTATTTTCACTACACTGCGTTATAAACTTCTGTGAAGCACTTGGGGGTTCAGAGTACTCACAACACATCTAGATAAGTTCCATAAGAGGTCTATTTTCCAAATGGTGTCACATGTGGGGGTTTTTCACTGTTTAGGCACACAGGGGCTCTCCAAACGCGTCATGGTGTCCGCTAACGATTGGAGCTAATTTTCCATTCAAAAGTCAAATGGCGCTCCTTCCCTTCTGGGCCCTGCCGTGCGCCCAAACTGGTTTATGACCACATATGAGGTATCTGTGTACTCAGGAGAAATTGCCCAACAAATTTTAGGATCCATTTTATCCTGTTGCCCATGTAAAAATGAAAAAATTGATGCTAAAAGAAAATTTTTGTTGGAAAAATTAAAATGTCCATTTTTTCCTTCCACGTTGCTTTAGTTCCTGTGAAGCACCTGAAGGGTTAATAATCTTCTTGAATGTAGTTTTGAGTAGCTGGAGGGGTGCAGTTTTTAGAATGGTGTCACTTTTGGGTATTTTCTGCCATATAGACCCCTCAAAGTGACTTTCAAATGTGAGGTGGTCCCTAAAAAATGGTTTTGTAAATTTTGTAAAAATGAGAAATCGCTGGTCAACTTTTAACCCTTATAACTTCCTAACAAAAAAAATGTTGTTTCCAAAATTGTGCTGATGTAAAGTAGACATGTGGTAAATGTTATTTATTAACTATTTTGTGTCACATAACTCTCTGGTTTAACAGAATAAAAATTAAAAAATTGAAAAATGCGAAATTTTCAAAATTTTCACCAATTTTCCATTTTTTTCACAAATAAACGCAAAAATTATCGACCTAAATTTACCACTAACATGAATCCCAATATGTCACGAAAAAACAATCTCATAATCGCTAGGATCCGTTGAAGCGTTCCTTAGTTATTACCTCATAAAGGGACACTGGTCAGAATTGCAAAAAATGGCAAGGTCTTTAAGGTCAAAATAGGCTGGGTCATGAAGGGGTTAAAATGATTGTGCACTTAGCCTGATTTTTTTGTTCTCAACACTAGTTTTCATATTGATGATCACGTATTAGTGACTTTGCTTTGGCTATTAGAAGTCAGTCCCATGCAGAAAGCCCTCCATGGCTTCCATATACTGTAATGGGGCACGGAAAGAGGGTTAAACTTCATTTTAACTCCATCCAAACCTGGGGATTTTAGTTTTAAATGACGCTTACATTTTTCAAGTAATGTCCTGAAAAACAGGATAGAAACTTAAATTGCAGTAAAAAAATTTTTTAATTGTGTTGTCTTTATGGCGTTCATTCTGCTGTAAGATTAACCTAGCGCCATGATTTGTCAGATCATTATGATTAGTGTTAGATCAGACTTGTGTAGTTTTGTTTTTGTAAGTGGTAGATAAAAATGTAGTTTGTGTCCCCATTTTCTCATATCTTTAACTTTTTCCATTTGGGTTATGGTTTCTCTTTTATTTATTTTTGGTACATTAAGCTGACATTTTTATTGATATCATTTTGGGGTGTATACAATGCTTTCAATGTTTTTGTTTTTTGTTTTTTTTTTTCAGGCAAGTGTCGGGACCAACCCCTCCCCCACATCCCCTCCTCCACACCCAAAAAAAAAAATTCTGGCCTATGTTTTTCTTTTTGCATAACAAATTTTATATATTGATATGACTTTTATATATGCAGTGATACCAATTATGCTTGGGGGGGTTATTTTTAATCTGTGGAGAAGAGTAGTGATTTTATTTTTATTTAATTTTTTTTTCCTTTTTTTTTTTAAAGGGAATCTGTCACCCCATTTTCCGTATATCTGTAATGCTGTAGATAAGCCCCCGATGTAACCTGAAAGATAAGAAAAACGAGTTATATTATACTCACCCGGGGGGCGGTCCGGTCCGATGGGTGTCGCGGTCCGGATCCGGCGCCTCCCATCTTCTAGCGATGACGTCCTCTTCCTTGCTTCCTGTTGAGGGCAGAGCAAAGTACTGCAGTGCGCAGGTGCTGGGCCTCTCTGACCTTTCCCGGCACCTGCGCACTGCAGTACTTTGCTCTGCCCTCAACAGGGCAGATAAAATACGCCTGCGCAGGAGCGCGACAGAAGCAAGGAGGAGGACGTCATCACTAGAAGATGGGAAGTGCTTGACCCGGACCTGCGACACCCATTGGACCTGACCGGACCCCCGGGTGAGTATAATATAACTTGTTTTTCTTCTCTTTCAGGTTACATCGAGGGCTTATCTACAGTATTCCAGAATGCTGTAGATAAGCCCCTGATGGCGGTGGCTGCAGCTTTATACGAAAAATGGGGTGACAGGTTCCCTTTAATAACAGGGATCAGAGCTAACTGCAGTCCCTGCTATTTCCGGAGAAGCTGGCTGTGTAACATAGCTCCTATCTGTCGGGTATTGTGCTGGCATCGCCGCCGAGGCCCTAGCGCACGCCACAAATTTGCACGTGACTCACTATTATGTCACACCTAGTGAAGGAGTAAAAAGTGTTCAAGAATTTGCCATCCAAATATGCTGTGACTCCCCACAATTTACAGCCGGTCACCTGGAGAAGTGCTCAGAGGGGCAATCTTAACAGAAAGGGATTTCCCAAACCGACGACTGTTGTATTCCTAATAATATGAAGACCCAGGATCGTTTTGTCATGTATGACCAGCTTGTTCTTTACTTGCACAGCTTCACCCAATGTGACCAAAGACTCGTGGGTTAATTATGCAATGGATGGATATCATTTCTCTTTTTCTTTCTTATTTTCAGGGCTCTTAGCTTCCACTGAAAAAAGTTATTGAAACCCTTCTCTTTGTGTAAAAAGGTAGGTTTGTGTGCAATGTTATAAATTTTCTATTTATGAATTTTTGTTGTCTTTTACCCCTAAACTCCAAAGTACATATATATGGTAATTAGTTATCTGACTTTACCTTCATTGTGTGGCATCAAACATTTATTATAAAACAGTGTTTACACTTTTTTTTTTTTTTCTTCAACAACCTTTTTGTGAACACAGTTTTTGCAATAATTGGACTGTGTTGTCCCCAAGTTAGTTTGGCAGAGAGCTGAATTTCTAAGAAAAGTCTTGTTTGGCTGCTGCAGACTTAGAGGTTGTCCACTATTTGAGCATTCATGAGCTATCCTTAGTATAGGTCATCAATGTCTGATCGGTCGAGGTCCGGCACACTCACCGATCATCTGCTACCGATGGCGGCGGCTGCCTTCCGGAAATGCTCACTTACAGAGCTGGCCATTTTCTGATATTGGTCGCGACATGAATGCGAGGCAGATTAGTACCTACTGCGGCCACTATCAAAAGACGGCCAGCTCTGCAAGTGAGTAATTCTTGCCACTGCCACCGAGAACTGATTGGCAGGGGTGCCAGATGTCGGACCCTGATCGATCAGACATTGATGACCTACCTAAGGAAACCTCTTTAATGTAGGATGATGTGACTGTTCTAATGGGAGCCAATTTTACAGAGCTGCTGTCCAATATAGGAGGGGTGGAGATAGAGATGAAGGGAATCCTGAGTACATCATCACAAAATCCCATGAGTATTGGACATTTCTGTCCCCCATTTTTTTTTTTTTTTGACTTGTACATGTGTGTGTTGTTTGGTGTCAACACTGAAAGTGATAAGGAGGTATTTTCCAGCTTTGCATTTCTAATATCAAGTGTAGCTACACCTACCAGAGCACACAAACCTATCTAGTAGCATTTACAATAAATATTTTCTTTTTCTTGGCCTACAGGATGCCAGCATGCATGGTGAAGGGATGTCCCTCTGGTGGGCGACATCATGAAGAAGGGGTTACCCTTCACGTGTTTCCCAAGAACAAAGAGATGATCAAATGTTGGCTGGCACAAACCAGACAGAATTTCGGTGATCTAGATGAATTTGCAGAGAAAGTACTTGAAGGCAAGAAATCGGACAAATATCGAATGTGCTCTAAACATTTCTCTTCAGGCTCCTATGTCGTAGCTGAAGGCTGGAGAAAAGCTTTAAGAAAAGATGCCGTCCCTACCATCTTTGATATCATCCCATCTCCAGCTCTCCCTTCCTTCCAGAAGCGACCATTCAAGAGACAGAGGCTGGAAGATTCAGTTACCCCAATGCTAATGACGGTATATGAAGATCCTGGTCCTTCTTCTGGTTTTTGTTATCATTGTGGGCAAAGGATTCTTGCAAATACCACAATGAGATCTATTGGGGTGGGAACTGATTTCTATGTGTGGAGGAAGGATTGCTTTACTCAGTCAGACCCCAAAATGGGCTGCAGAAATGTATCTACAGAAACAAAGCTGAAAAAGTATCACAAGCGAGTACAATGTAGGATACGAGTGAAAACCTCGAACTCTGATTTGTCACCGATTCCTCTTGAAAACTCTGTAGATGAAGGTTCTCCTGTGTTACAATATGTTGTCCCATCAGATGATTATCAAACCCAAATCTCCGAATCTGAAAGTCAGCAAACGAATTACAGCGAACCTGAATGCACAGATGGAGGAGTATGTCCCACTCCAGATGTCTTCCAGTTTACATCTGAAACTTCTTTATCAATGGATATTGACTCTAATCATTTCAGCAAAAAACATGAAATTGACTCCACCTTGCATCCCTCCAAAGAGTTTTCCACAGAGCCCGAAGAAATGTATAACTGTGATCCAGATCTGCGTGAAGCTGGCCTTACGTCTGACTGCTCAAGCCGAAGCGATCCCATAAAGGAACAGAAATTCATGGTATTTGAAAGCTGTCTTGATGCCCTGATCTATAAAGTACCTTGTCAATATCAAGGGCGATGTTGGAAAGCAATAAGAAAAATAGAGAAAAAAAGGATTGGGTCTTTTATAAGCATCTATGTAACATGTATAGACAGTCACTGCTACTGTCTATGGGAAAGCCAACCCAAAATTGGGCATGTGCCAGTAGGAAATCTCCTTCTGTCTTCTGCAGTATTGTTCAGTGGGTCATCTTTTATGAAAACACAGCACTTATTTGGTTTGCTGGGACTTTTGAACATCAGTAAAGTCACATACTTTAAGAACCAGGTACAATATTTATTTCCCTCTATAAATCAACAGTGGGAAGAAGAGCAGAGAAAAAACTTCAAAATGTTGGCGGTAAATCCTGTGTGTTTGACTGGTGACAGCAAATACTATCACCCTGGTGACGGCACTAAATACTGCGTATACACCATGATGGATGCACAATCTAAAAAGATGATTGGTTTTCATATTGAACGAGTAAGGACCGCAGTGCCATCTTCATCTTTGGAAAAACGAGCTTGCGAAAAGGTCCTCCGGAATCTGCTCGATCAAAAACTGCACGTGAAGATGGTATGCACGGCACATCGCGTTGGCATAAGAAAAATGATAAAACGGGAATTTTCTACTATTATTCATCAAGTTGACGCTTGGCAGCTGGCCAAGTCTGTGGGTAAGAAAATAGAACGAGCAAGTCGTAAAAAGAATTGTTCGGCTTTATCATCATGGGTCAGCCCCATCAAGTCACACCTTTGGTGGTGTGCCAGAACCTGCGATGAGAAACCAGATGTCTTAGTGCAGAAATGGAATTCTCTATTGCATCATGTAGTGAACACACATTCATGGCAAGCAGGGAATGGATATGAACATTGCCGGCATGATCACATCCCACAGGATGTCTGTCGGCGTAGAAAATGGCTCTGTAAGGGAGGCAACGCGCACAACTACCTTAAGACAATAGTGCTCAATAAAAGGCTTCAGCAAAACCTCAGACATATGTGTCAGTTGTGCAACAGCGCTGAGCTTGAGGTCTACCATGGTGCTACTTCAAAATACCAACCCAAAAGAGACCCTTTTTTTCTTGAAGACTTAGTGGCAAGAACCCAGTTAGCGATATTGGAACACAACAACAATGTTAAGCATGTACAGGCGATGGTGAGGCCCTCAACAAACACTTGTGATCCTTTGTGTACCCCAAGAATTTGGGGTAAGAACAATGTTCACAAACACTGCTTTCAGAGAGCGGTGTATGAGGCGAGCAACCATGAATTTTTATTTGCAATTATGAGAGACGTCTTAGTGTTCGCAAGTGGAAGTCCGCACACAGACGTCCCTGTAATGGTTAGAACTTAGCTTCATTGAAAAAAAAAAAAAAACATTCAGATCTGACTGAGTCACATTCAAAGACACGTTATATTCTCTTTACAGCTTTTGTACTGTTTTTATTTCTATTTTTTGGCAATAGAATTAACTTTTAGTTTATTACAGTTGGTCAATGTGAACCTGTCATGTCCAGAAACACTTTATCTGCAGATATGGGAATAATATGAAGGTAAATCGTATTAAAATCTTGACTGCCTTACTGGAAATGCAGCTACAGGGAGAAAATGAACTTGTGTTCACCCTGTGACCACTTATTTCCAGTTATAGGGGTGATGCAGGCAGCAATTACAGTCACGGTTTATTTTACAGTGTGTGCACTGTGAAGGCACCCCTGCACTCTGATTTACAGCATGCTTAAACACACAAACACACTCTGCAGAGCTGGCTGTCAATCAAAGTGCCACCCCTATGACTGGAAGCGAGTGGCTGCAGAGAGGATATAAGTTTATTTTCTCTCTGTAGCTTCTACTTCAGGAAGGCAGGCAGGATTTTAAAATAATTAACTTTATATCTTTATTCTAAACTGTGTTTCTGGACAAGACGTTTTACCTTTTAAAAATAAAGGTTAACTAAATAAACCAATGTATTATATCTATATTTCTATATTGTGGCTTTTGTATTAATTTGAAGAGGATTTATCGTAATAGAAAAAAGAAACCAGGGATTTTTCGAAATGTAAAATTGCTATTTTATAGTTCAACTTAAACAGTGTTTGCTCTTAAACTGTAAGTCGAACTGGAAAAAAATTATTCTTTGTGTCCCTCAGAATAGTGAAAATGCTGTGCTTGTACCTCCCTATAACAAGGAATTGACAATTAATATGAAGAGATGAGCGAATTTGTTGTTTGGATTTTGGCCCCGAATCTAATTTTGACATATTCCAGTCATATTCGACCACTATTCGTGCCGAATGTTTGTCTTATGATCGGATCCAAACTTATTTGGTAATTTCTACTCCCATTGACTAATGACGTTCGGCTGTGTTCGAATATTGCAAAAACAATATTGAAATCCAATCTTATTCGGAACCGAATCCAATCAGATTTGCTCATCTCTTAATATGCGCATAAATATATGTATGAACAGTTATATATTGGAACTAATAAAGATATGCACATATGTCAGAAGGAATATGGCCAAAGAATACATCAAGTGCACACAAACACCAAAGAAAACTAGATATAGAGTCAGTAAGATAAGTAATGCTAAAAAAAAATCTTAGCAAAGCTAAAACACGCGTTAGGGTGGGCACTTTCCACAGGAGGTCCTGCTGCCATATTTTTATGTGTTAACTCATTCTTATCTGTGCTGTCATTGCTGTATTTTGCAAGTGTTTTGTTGTATCTATATACTTACCTGCATCTACTATATACCTACACTACTATTTGCACCATCAGCTACAGCCATGTATTATACCTACAGTGTCTATCGATAATTACAGGTGCTTTCCACAAAATTAGAATATCATCAAAAAGTTAATTTTTCAGCTTTTCAATACAAAAAGTTAAACTTGTATATTATAATGAGTCATTGCAGAGTGATCTATTTCAAGTGTTTAGTTCTGTTAATGTTGATGATTATGGCTTACAGCGAATGAAAACCCAAAATTCATTCTCAGTAAATTTGAATAATTACCAAAAAACACCTAAAAAAGGCTTTCTAAACATTTAAAAAGGTCCCTTAGGGTATGGTTCCACTTAGCGTAATTCCGGCGTTTTGGACAGTGCGGAAACCCCGCTCCGCCCAAAGCCTCGCCCCCTTCTGAGCGCGTGGTGTATCCGGATGTGTTCATTGGACACATCCGGAAACGCCGCAGCGCTACATAGGACTCTGCTATTTACCTTGCGGCGACAGAGCGTCGCCGGAAGGTAAAAGGACATGCTGCGATCTGAAAAGACGTGCCGCATGTCCATTTACGCAGGTCTGACGCCTGCGTGTTTTAGTGCATAGTGGAGACGGGATTTCATGAAATCTCCACTATGCTGTAACATCTGGATGCTGCGTGTTTGACGCTGCGTCAAACGCAGCGTTTCCTGAACGTGGAAACATACCCTTAGTCTTTCAGTAGGCTCCACAATCATGGGGAAGACTGCTGACTTGACAGATGTCCAGAAGGCAGTCATTGACACACTCCACAAGAAGGTTAAGCCACAAAAGGTCATTGCTAAAGAAGCTGGCTGTTCAGAGTGCTGTATCCAAGCATATTAATGGAAAGTTGAGTGGAAGGAAAAAGTGTTGTAGAAAAAGGTGCACAAGCAACGGGATAACCGCAGCCTTGAAAGGATTGTTAAGGAAAGGTCATTCAAAAATTTGGGGGAGATTCACAAGGAGTGGACTGCTGCTGGAGTCATTGCTTCAAGAGCCACCACACACAGACGTATCCAGGACATGGGATACAAGTGTCGCATTCCTTGTGTCAAGCCACTCATGACCAAAAGAGAACGCCAGAAGCATCTTACCTGGGCCAAGGAGAAAAAGAACTGGACTGTTGCTCAGTGGTCTAAGGTGTTGTTTTCAGATTAAAGTCAATTTTGCATTTCATTTGGAAATCAAGGTCCTTGAGTCTGGAGGAAGAGTAGAGAGGCCACAATCCAAGCTGCTGGAGGTCTAGTGTGAAGTTTCCACAATCAATGATGGTTTGGGGAGCCATGTCATCTGATGGTGTAGGTCCACTGTGTTTTATCAAGACCAAAGTCAGTGCAGCCGTCTACCAGGATAT
Source organism: Oophaga sylvatica (assembly GCA_033576555.1). NCBI lineage: Eukaryota > Metazoa > Chordata > Amphibia > Anura > Dendrobatidae > Oophaga > Oophaga sylvatica. Next base: position 87,216,230 of record JARQOD010000001.1, read on the forward strand.
TTCAATGCACTTCATGCTTCCCTCCGCCTACAAGCTTTGTGGAGATGGAAATTTCATTCTCCAGCAGGACTTGGCACCTGTCCACACCGACAAAAGTACCAATACCTGGTTTAAAAACAACAGTATCACTGTGCTTGATTGGCCAGCAAACTTGTCTGACCTTAACCCCATAGCTATGGGGTATTGTCAAGAGGAAGACAAGAGACACCAGACCCAGCAATGCAGACAAGCTGAAGGATTCTATTAAAGCAACCTGGGCTTCCATAACTCCTCAGCAGTGCCACAGGCTGATCGCCTCCATGCCACGCTGCATTGATGCAGTAATTGATGCAAAAGGAGCCCTGGCCAAGTATTGAGTGCATTTACTGAATATACATTTCAGTAGGCCAACATTTCGGATTTTAAACGTTTTTCAAGCTGGTGTTATAAAGTATTCTAATTTACTGAGATAATGACTTGGGTTTTCATTGGCTGTAAGCCATAATCATCAACATTAGCAGAAATAAACACTTGAAATAGATCACTCTGTAATGACTCTATATAATATGAGATTCACTTTTTGTATTGAAGAACTGAAATTAACTTTTTTATGATATTCTAATTTTGTGAGAAGCGCCTGTATATTCAATGAATAAATGATGAAGCTGTAGTAGAAATCAGCGCAAAATAGGTACTTAAACGATAGACAGATTGTTATTTCTCAGATTATACTGACCTGATGTATCCTTTTCTTAGGATGAAAATGTAAATATAGGAATGTCAGTTGCAACAGACCCACGGGTCAACAAGTGACCGTATCAGAATAACAGGATATCTGTGGATATTATCCGCATTGCTGAAGAGAAGTGAGACATAGATCCAGGTATAATGAACTGTAAGATGGTTGTTTATTCAACGCGTTTCGAAGTATGAGGTTACTTCATCAGGTAATGATATACATGTCATTTCCTGATGAAAAAGTAACCTTAGGCTGGCGTCACACTGCCGAGTTTGATGCGAGTTAGTCGCACGACTTTCTCGCATCAACACCCGCCACGGCCGCCCGCTCTCGGACCCGAGTGCGCGGCGGCATAGGAATACATGCAGCCGCACACTCTGGTCCGAGAGCGGGCGGCCGTGCCGGGTGTTGATGCGAGAAAGTCGTGCGACTAACTCGCATCAAACTCGGCAGTGTGACGCCGGCCTTATACTTCAAAACGCGTTTAATAAACCACTGTCTTTGAGTTCATCATACCTAGATCTGTCTTTTCTATTCTGCAGCACGGATAATATTCACAGACATCCTATTATTCTGATATGCCATGAATAAGGACATCAGTCAGAAATATGTGTGCAATTAATGAACGTGGATTTGAAGTGATGTCCAATACAGCAGCATAGGTTAAAAATGAACTTTTAATATATTGTTTAAAATCAAAAAAATCTAAATTAGTAGTGAAGCCTAAACAAGCAAAAGTGCAATGTGCAACAAATAAGGACACCAATGATAAAATGTATATGTTGGTATGCCATATACCCGCAATGAAAAAGCACCTAGTTTGCTCCTTAGTCTCTCAAACCCCAGGAAGCAGGGGTTCTCCCATACCAATGGTTGATGATCCTAAATAACAATCACAGCATGGATATTGGTCAAGGACACGTCATAACAGCAATCTAAGATATCCCGCTGATATATTTGTGACAGTTCCCCCTTAAGAAATTACCAACACGTTTGTTTTACTTATGATTCATCAGGGGAGCTGATCAAGGAACACCGCATCCTGTGGCTAAAGAGAAAATAAATGCTGCCATGTAACACTTAAGGCACTATCACACTTAGCGATCGCACTAGCGATCACGACAACAACACGACCTGGCGAGATCGTTGGTGCGATCGCTATATGGTCGCTAGTTAGCTTCCAAACACAAAGATCTCATCAGCGATCTGTATAACGACCTCTGCGGTCGTTGGGAAAACCTTGTCCCGCCTGCGACGCTGGTAAAGTCGTTCATAAAGGGTGTCACACTCAGCGATTCAGGCTCACCAGCGGGACACCAACGACCAAAAAACGGCTCAGAACGTTCATGAACGATCAGCGACATCGCAGTGGGGGCCACATCGCTGCTACATGTCACACACAGCTGCGTCGCTAACGAGATCGCTACTGCATCATAAAATCGCTGACGCTTTAGCGATCTCGTTAGCGATCTCGCTTAGTGTGACAGTACCTTTACTCATGTGTGTCCATTTAAGCATTGCGTGCCTTCATGGTGTTTGTAGCTTGTTACGTATTTCCAGTCAGTGGACCGCAAGCTATCAAGTATCCAGCATATATCAGGTTGTTGGAAAGCCATGTCGGCAGTGACACGCATACTTCACATCCGGCATAAGTGTCCCTGGTTACAGCCTGCTGATATAGCAAAGGGAATGCGGAGACACAAAGGTTCCACATGCTGAATTCTCAGCAAATCAAGAATCATACCCTGGTGACAATGTTGTCAAAGGAGGAGGATAGTAACAACGATTCTTGATTTGACAGGTGATCAAAAAATATTTTTGCATTTCAGGATGTAAAATTACTCTATCACCTAGGTGATACGGATCTCAACATGAAAGATGATGGCCCCTTTACAGAACTAAAAAAAACAAGTGTCAGAATGCCTCCAGAGACCGGTCACCTCAGCTCCATTGATGTTTTTCTCAATTTAGTGCCCAAAGACCTTATGAATATGTCAGTGTACAAACGTCATGTACATCATAATCTCTCTAAGGGCTCATACTCACTGGTGCCGAAAACGGATGATATTCAGCCGAAAAAAAATCGGATTCAAATCTGACCAATGTTATTCAATAGGTGAGTTCTCATTTGCGATTTTTTTCTCATCAGAAATTGGTGTGAGAAAAAAAATCGCAGCATGCTGCGATGATGCGATTTTGGGATGATAATCACTAATGCAAGTCAATGGATGCGATTAAAAAAACGCACCATCCGTTTTCTGTGCGTTTTTTTTTGCAAAACTAGAGCTCAAAACTTGTATGTGAAAAAAAAAAAAAAAAACAGACACAGGAAGCGACTAACAGGGAAGTGTGTTGAGGGATGGTATAAAAAACCACTCCCAGAAAAACTGGAATTACACACCTCCATGGATTTCATTTTTCTACTATTGTCGCCATGTCCTGATCAATTAATGTGGAGATGCTGTTGGTGTTAGTCCAAGAAAGACATGAGCTGTGGGATCCTAGAGACCACAATTATCAAAACCGAAGTGTGCGGGATGCAACGTGGACATATATATGTCGGCAAATTTTTGAAAATTATGATGAAAGTGCTCCGGCTGTGCAGGTGGGAATGTGTAAGTATAATTTTTATTACTACAATTTGTTTAAAATGTATTTATAAATACCTTGCTTTGGTGGGCAATTATGTTATTATGAAAAACCAAAAAATATATGTTAACTTTATAATGTTTGATTTTTCACATGAAAGTTATAAAATACCTTTTAACAATAGACCCTTTAAATATGCGCCTATTCATGTATGTTTTATACTTGTGGTTCTCTATTGGTGACAATGTTTGAAACACTTTTTTTTTTTTTAAATATTGTCTTGTAACTTTTGCTGTTTATAGTATTTTGAAACAAGGCCCTTTTCTGATGTTTTACATTTTGACATTCTACTATTTTTACCATAGTGGCAGGACAATATTTTTAGCCTATAAAATGGATGACATGTTTTTAAAAAAAAAAAATTATTTATTATATTCTATTGCCTAGTTGTATTCATAATTTGTTTACATACATATTTAGATGGTAATATTTTAAAATTTCTTTACTTTAAAGTGAATGATGTGCAACGCAGATGGCGAAGCTGTCGGGATACATATAGGAGGGAACGACAGAATCGTGACAAAAGTGGCTCAGCAGCATCCAAAAAAAGGCCATATATATATATGAGCCGCCTGAATTTTTTGGCTCCAGTCATGGATTTAAGACCGTAAGTAAACATTTTTTGATACAAATTGTAAATCTAGAATTTTCATTTAGATCATACACAAATAATGTGTGTCTGCTTTGTAGAACGGAATCCAACTTAGAGGAACGTGAGGCACCCTCTGAGGCAGATCGCCCACAGTCACAAAATGAAGAAGCAGGAACAGCAGGGGAGGATGCTCCAGGACCATCTCACCAACAACTTGAAAGTGTAGCTTCACAAGCTCAACATGGCACGGACCAAGAGGAGCCCACAAGAAGCAGCAGCCCAACCCTGCCTCTTGATAACTCCCCTCAAGCCACTACTATTCCGCGGAGATTAGCAGCAAAATCAACTTATAAGACGTCAGGTTCATAGTCGCGTGTTAGACTACATACAACGCACAATATGGGATGATGGTGAGGAAGCATTTGGTAGAAGTTTGGCACAGCACCTGCACCAAATACCCACACACGTCTTCCCACTAAAACAGCAATATTACAACTTATCACCTCAGCTATACCACCAAATAACCCCAAGCCATCTTTGCTTGCATTCAAAGAAGGTACCAATCTGAAATTATATCTCAAATCTCCAATCCCACAGAGTCAACACCAGTAACATTATCACCAGCCTCAGTATATCCGCCTACATCCACTGCTCAACATACTCATACACTCCACAGTACAAACATTACTCATCCTATTGACAGAGGTCACACCACCCACATAGAGCCAGCACATTACCAGGAACATCATCAGATACATGTACAACACACATCAAGGCCTACACATACCTACACACAAATGCCTCCATCATCTGCCCCATCACAGATTGTAAGTGAGCGGTACCACCATGGGCCCCAAACAAGCTTATATGATGTGTATGGGCAAGGTGTTTCTTATCAGCAAGGACCACAACACCAAGGGCCTTTTGACCATGGTAGAACAAGAGGCTTCAGCCATTCAGATAATGCTCCTACTTATCCCCATGGGCCACCTGAGGCCTATAGGCACAGTTATGAAGCCATGAACCCACATCATAGCACCACACAGGCACACAATGTATCTTTGCATACAAACACACAACATCCCTCTGAAAGGCAACTGTCACAAAGAACTAGCTCCCCCTCAGCATCACAACCTTCTTTTGTTGACTTGTAATTTCTTTTGTTGCTTACATAACCCAACCATTGTCAAGTGTGGCAACTTGTTACGCCAAAGTTAAGGCGCTTTTTTATTTTGGTCATAATGTTACTTGACATTTGTCTTAGTTTTGTACACAAAATAAGTGTTTAACATTAATAGAGGAAAATAAACATTGTTGATGTAAAATACAAAAGCACATGTTATGAATGTTGTAATACACAATCCAGAGGGAAATTTATACATCATGTGTGCAAATTTTCCTGCCACGGTACTGCTCCCTCAGGTGTTAGAAAATAATTTGCTAACATATTTCTGATTCTGATGCCTGAAAGCTGTCTGCCTCTGGGTAAAGGCTGTGCAATGGGTACCTGATTGTTTCTTAATTCTCCAATAACATCCTCATACCCAGATACATCATGTTGACGTGTAAAATTATGTAAGATTACACAGGCCTTGATCACTGTGTTTAAATTTTGTGGGCTTAACTGGAGTGCACTGAGCAATACCCTCCATTTAGCAGACAAAATTCCAAAGGCACATTCTACAAGACGCCGTGCACAAGCTAGTTGGTAATTAAATATGCGTCCACGCCTGTCAAGAGACCGTCCAGGATAAGGCCTCATGACATTATGTGTCAGTTGAAATGCCTCATCACAACTATTACATAAGGCATTGGTTCACCACCAGAAGAAGGCAGAGTCCTTGGGGTGGAACACCCAATTCATTGTCCTTCAGCCGCCTACCCATTAGGGAAGTATTGAATATTCGAGAATCTCCTGTTCTTCCATAGGCACCTATATCTACTATTATAAAATTGTACTTGCTGTCTACTAAGGCCAACAACACAACTGAAAAATAGCCTTTGTAATTGTAGTATAAGGAGCCTGAGTTTGGTGGCTTCTTGACCCGGATGTGCTTACCATCTAAAGCACCCAGACAATTGGGAAACTGGCAAGTCTCATAGATGCCATTTGCAATGCGTTCCCAATGTTGGGGTGTGGGCTCCGGCATCACTTTGTCCTTGAGGCAAATCCATATTTTGGAACATGTGTGTCTGACTATATTGGAGATGGTAGTTATGCCAAGAAGATACTCTAAATGTAGGGAAGCATATGATTGTCCCGTAGACAAAAACCTACAAGAAAGGAAACACACATAATATAAATAACTGAACCTTGACATTCATATATTTCCCTACGTGGTTCAGGAATTTAAAAATGGCCATCACACACGGTCGCTATGTACATGAGCATTGAGTGCGTTGTCTGAGAAGGGGCCTCTGTCCATGTCATACAACAATGTGCATGTGAAACAGCTGCTACGAGTACAGTAATGGGGTGTATTTAGTAGCCTTGGTAATGAAAAATGGCCACACATGAAGTATAGGTATGGCAAACATTACTATCTTATTTGTAGACACAATTAGAACAATAAATAAAGATAAGCGTAAATAACAATGTCATATCACTTAATCTACTTTAGTGTTATTTTTTTTTAACTATACCTCAACGTTAACAGAAGTCGTTCTTCAGCAGAAATGCACCTGCGCAAACGTGTCATTTTGAAAGTGATGGCTGGACGAAGTTGTGCCAGGAGAAAATCAAATGCTTCAAGTGACATCCTCCTGTATGCAAAAAATTTGTCTCGATGGTTTCGTAGATGTCCATACAGCCGTGAAAAATGCCCTTTTTTGGGTCGCTTGGTGAGCGGATGTACCCAAAATCTACGCCGCCTCCTCGGAGCTACTACAGGGGAATATCCCACACCATACTCACGTGATAACACCCTGTTGAAAAGGAGCTCCTCAGTAGGGTCAAGACTTAGAGAAGTTGCTGCCATGCTTGTTTGGAATAGCAAAACACACAGGACAAAAACCACATCAATCAATGGCATATGTAGATAAATAGCTTTATATAGGTGTCAGACAAGTGGTTTAACCTTAATTTGTGGTTATGTGTTGTAAAAAAATCGCATGGAAAACGCATGGGTGCGATTTAAAATCGCATGACATTTTACTAGAATTGTACCGTTTTTTCCGTCCAGAAAACGGACCGATTTTTTTCCAGCCAGTGAGTATGAGCCCTATGGGGTAATGGCACGTCTATGTAAGCTCGAGAGGGATCATAATATTACCATCAAGCCATCAGATAAAGGTGGGAACACTAATCATGGATACTACAGACTAATCTTAGAACAGGCAGATGAACTCCAGAAATGGTTCTTGGAAAGGGGATACCCTCGGAAGATTTTGAGGGAAGCATAAAGGGACTCTTTGGACAAGGACGTAGATAACTTTTGACCCCTGTTCATTGTGAGGAACATGTTCACATCTCACATTTTATAACGAAGTTCTCGAATAGGGTGAATGAGGTCACGGATATTCTCCAGCGACACTGGCGTACAATTAACAAAACGGTCATACCTGTTGTGAACCATCTCAACTATTTTCATCAGGATAACACCAGTAAGTTAAAATTTTTGGGTATTGACAAAATTAATCCCTCCATTAGGGGCGGTGATTGGCATAAGATGTTACTGCGGAAAGAAACAATGTATTTTCCATTTGAAGACCACCCATACTACAGTCATGGCCAAAAGTTTTGAGAATGACACAAATATTATATTTTCACATGATCTGCTGCCCTATGGTTTTTATGTGTGTTTGACAGATGTTTTTATCACAGACAGAAATATAATAATTGCAAACATATGAGTAACAAAAGCTTATATTGACAGTTAGAATGAGTTAATGCAGCAAGTCAATATTTGCAGTGTTGACCCTTCTTCTTCAGGACCTCTGCAATTCTCCCTGCCATGCTCTCAATCAACTTCTGGACCAAATCCTGACTGATAGCAGTCCATTCTTGCACAATCAATGCTTTCATTTTGTCAGAATTTTTAGGTTTTTGTTTGTCCACCCGTCTCTTGATGATTGACCACAAGTTCTCAATGGGATTAAGATCTGGGGAGTTTCCAGACCATGGACCCAAAATCTCTATGTTTTGTTCCCTGAGCCATTTAGTTATCACCTTTGATTTATGGCAAGGTGCTCCATCATGCTGGAAAAGGCATTGTTGATCGCCAAACTGCTCTTGGAGGGTTGGGAGAAGTTGCTCTTGGAGGACATTCTGGTACCATTCTTTATTCATGGCTGTGTTTTTAGGCAAGACTGTGAGAGAGCTGATTCCCTTGGCTGAGAAGCAACCCCACACATGAATGGTTTCAGGATGCTTAACAGTTGGCATGAGACAAGACTGGTGGTAGTGCTCACCTTGTCTTCTCCGAATGAGGCGTTTTCCTGATGTCCCAAACAATCGAAAAGGGGATTCATCAGAGAAAATAACTTTACCCCAGTCCTCAGCAGTCCACTGCCTGTACCTTTTGCAGAATATCAGTCTGTCCATGATGTTTTTTCTGGAGAGAAGTGGCTTCTTTGCTGCCCTCCTTGAGACCAGGCCTTGCTCCAAGAGTCTCCGCCTCACAGTAGGTGCAGATGCACTCACACCTGCCTGCTGCCATTCCTGAGCAAGCTCTGCACTGCTGGTAGCCCGATCCCGCAGCTGAAACACTTTTAAGAGACGGTCCTGGCGCTTGCTGGTCTTTCTTGGGTGCCCTGAAGCCTTTTTGGCAACAATGGAACCTCTCTCCTTGAAGTTCTTGATGATGCGATAGATTGTTGACTGAGGTGCAATCTTTCTAGCTGCGATACTCTTCCCTGTTAGGCCATTTTTGTGCATTGCAATGATGACTGCATGTGTTTCTTAGAGATAACCATGGTTAACAGAAGAGAAACAATGATGCCAAGCACCAGCCTCCTTTTAAAGTGTCCAGTGGTGTCATTCTTACTTAATCATGACAGATTGATCTCCAGCCATGTCCTCATCAACACCCACACCTGTGTTAATGGAGCAATCACTGAAAAGAGGTTAGCTGGTCCTTTTAAGGCAGGGCTGCAATGATGTTGAAATGTGTTTTGGGGGATAAAGTTCATTTTCTAGCCAAATATTGACTTTGCAAGTAATTGCTGTTAAGCTGATCACTCTTTATAACATTCTGGAGTATATGCAAATTGCCATCAGAAAAAGTGAAGCAGTAGACTTTGTAAAAATTAATATTTGTGTCATTCCCAAAACTTTTGGCCATGACTGTACAGGCTTGAATGAACAACTTTCGTTTGCCCCATTTTTGTAATTTAGGCATCATCTAGGGACAGTTATTTCAGGGTGAGCCGTTGTCGAGAGGGGGCGCCAATTGCGCTGGTCTCTGGGGTGCCAACCTCCCCTGTACACATCAGTACAGGTGCTTAACTAGGTTTATATTAGTCCCCATATTATCTGACATTCCCTCCCCTCTCCCAATATACTCTGTATCCATGAAGGTCTGTCATGTCACTGGCCCGTAAAGATCGGTATCATGGCAGTGCAATTTATATTTCCTCTCATTTATTATGGTCAATTAAAGAAACACCTTATATCTCTTTATGTGGTTTCCTATCCTCGAGCCTCTCAAGTGACCGTTGGTAATTGTGATACACCTCAGTACTGATCCTGTGAAATACTCTGGTCTGGACTTGATGACCAAAAATATTTTTTGTTCACCTGTCAATCAACAATTGTTACCCTCCACTTCTTTGATAACGTCTCCAGGGTATGATTCTTGCTTTGCCGGGGATTCGGCATGCGGAAACTTAGTGTGTGCGCTCCCCGAGCATTTCCTTTGCTATATCAGCAGGCTGAACCAGGGACGCTTATGCTGCATGTGACGTATGCGTGTCACCGCCGACATGGCGTTCCAGCAACCTTATATACGCTGGATACTTGATAGATGTGGTACACTGACCGCAAATTAGGCACATGCTACAAACACCATGAAGGAACGCAATGCTTAATGGATATACATGAGTAAATGTTACATGGAAGCATTTCATTTCTCTTTAACCGCAGGACGTGGTGTACCTTGATCAGCTCCATTGATGAATCATTACTGAAGAAACGCGTCGGGAGTTTCTTAAGGTGGGACATCCTAGATTGCTGTGATGACTCGTCCCTGACTACGTTGATGAGATTGTTCCATATCTTAGGCCTTTGTATCTGTATTTTTGTATTAATGCTGTTATTGTTATTTAAGGTCATCAATGATTGGTATGTGAGACTGTTGCATCCTGGTGTTTGAGACACTAAGGAGAAAACTAGGACTTTTTCATTGGTGGTATGTGTGGAGCCCCAGCTACGCTAAGATTCCCACATCTCCTGGAAGGGTGCACTAAAAGATTTACCCACTAGAGGTCCTAATGCATAAACACACCTTCACCCATTCCCTAAGACCACGAGAGGGAGCCGGATAGGCATATAAAAGGAGGGTGAAGACAGGTAAGAGCAGTCTGAGAGTTCAGCTTAGTGGAGTCTAGTAGAGTGGAGTCTAGTCCAGTGCAGTCTAGTCAGAGCTCGGACAAGACAAGCCTGCAGAGCAGAGTGGCGTTTGCAGTGAGGGACTCCATAGCTCAAGTTGAGAGCCAGGAGCGTGCTGACGCTCTGAGAGCGGCAGAAGAGGCAGCCCACCAACTGGTAGTGTGTGTAAATTGTGTGAGGGCCCGAGTAGGCCGAAGGCAAGTGGAAAGAGTAGTAAAAGGAGGCAGAGGAGCCTTACCAGCTCACCTCAATAAGTATTTACCGTGCGCCGGGGTCCGAGCCTATAGGTATCTCCACAACCCATTAGGAGAACACCGGAGTTCCTGGAGGACTACAGGTCCCAGGAGCACCATAGAGCTGATACGTAACCGGGCCAGGAGGACAGAGTCCTGAAGGCAGTGCACTGCAAGCAGGGACTGGGTACTTCAAGAAAAGTTCCAACCACAAGGTCAGCCAGGGGCAGGACGGAGACTAAGGCCCAGCTACATGCAGGCCAGGACTTCATACAGAAAGGCAAGGAACGAGAGGCCACACACCTACTCAGTGGGAGAATCTGGATGTGCACCTTTCACCCTACAGTGCTCCGGGATGTGCCTGCAACATCTTCAGTAAGGCTGTGTTTCCACGGTCAGGAAATACAGCGCATTTGACGGAGCGGAAATTCCGCTCCGTCTAAGCCCCGCCCCCTTTCTGATGCGCGTTCTTTCCGGAGGTGTTCAGGACACCTCCGGAAAGAACGCAGGGCTACATAGCCCTGTGCTAAATTCCGTTGCGGAGACACAGCGTCGCCGCAATACGCTAGGATATGCTGCGGTCTGAAAAGACGCGCAGCATGTCCGGATACGCAGGTCTTCCGCCTGCGTGTTGTTTAGCATAGTGGAGATGGGATTTCTTGAAATCCCCTCCACTATGCTGTAACATCTGGACGCTGCGTGTTTGGCGCTGCGCCAGCGCACAGCGCCAAACACGCAGCGTTTCCTGACCGTGGAAACTCACCCTAAAGGTACCAAAGCGACTTGTGCGTGTGTCCATCTTCTTACCCCTAACTGCCGGGTTCCCCTTCGTCCCTGCATCCCTCCACACCTACCTGCCCTGAAGGACTCAGCCTCACCTGTGGGAGGCCTAACACCTATAGCTGCACAACACCAACCCTTCAGTGGATCTGCACCGCAGCGCTGGTCACCCTGACCAGGTACTACAGGTGGCTTCACGAATCATCCTATAAACATTTATTCCCCTGTAAATATCCCACATAAAGGGTGAGCGCCCAGGGCCACGGACTGAGCTGTGCTGCCGTGACATCCCCCATAGGAGTTAATGGGCTCGGATCCGAGTACCCCCACGGCCCTGGGAGGGCGGCTCATCTAACTTGGCGTTACGAACAGGATTGCGTGCCCTGCAGCAACGGAGTAACTCGTGCCCGTTGCCACTGGGTACTGTGTGCCTTAGTAAAAGACTGTATCGTATAGTGGTAAAGATTTCCCGCCATTGCCCGCCATTTACAGCGTTGTTATGGAAATTTAATTAGGATAAATTTATCCTTCCGTGTTTGCTGCTTGCCGTTCCCAAATCTCCATTAAATGTCTTTTTGAGCGCTCAGAACGAAATGAAACTGTCCACAACGGAAGTGTCAGTATAGCAGTTCGTCAAGACCACTCATTTATTATTCATTCAAGGTTTTATACGTTTACAAAAAGGGGCTGATTAGTCAATTAACATATAATTAAAAGCTGCTAGACTATTGGCTGTTCTAGTGTAAGTATGATAATTATGATAAAGGAGCTGAAGTTGCAGATTTATTGTTTTATATTCTTTTGCCCTAGTTTTCTTGCATGACTATAAAGTAAACAATAGATATCTACTAAAACTCTATGTACTTGTTCCTTATGAAGGCCAGATTCGTTTAAGACGACTGATTATAGCTGGCATAGATATGCTGAGTACAGGATTTTTAGCAAGTAACATAGTTATAGTTATTATAGTAACATAGTTATTAAGGTTGAAGGAAGACTTTAAGTCCATCTAGTTCAACCCATATCCTATCCTAACCTGCCCTAACATGTTGATCCAGAGGAAGGCAAAAAAAACCCAAGTGGCAAACAGTAAGCTTCACATTGGGGAAAAAAATTCCTTCCCGACTCCACATACGGCAATCAGACTAGCTCCCTGGATCAACGCTGTATCTAGGAAACTAGTGAATATAGCCTGTAATATTATACTTTTCAAGAAAGGCATCCAGTCCCCTCTTAAATTTTAGTAAGGAATCACTCATTACAACATTAGACGGCAGAGAGTTCCATAGTCTCACTGCTCTTACAGTAAAGAATCTGCATCTGTGATTATGGCTAAACCTTCTTTCCTCCAGACGTAGAGGATGCCCCCTCATCCCCGTCACAGGTCTAAGAGTAAAAAGATCATTAGAAAGGTCTTTGTACTGTCCCCTCATATATTTGTACATTGTAATAAGATCACCCCTAAGCCTTCGTTTTTCAAAACTAAATAACCCCAAGTGTAATAACCTGTCTTGGTATTGTAGACCCCCCAGTTCTCTAATAACCTTGGTCGCTCTTCTCTGCACCCGCTCCAGTTCAGCTATGTCTTTCTTATACACCGGAGACCAGAACTGCACACAGTATTCTAAGTGTGGTCGCACCAGTGACTTGTATAGAGGTAAAATTATGTTCTCCTCATGAGCATCTATGCCTCGTCTAATGCATCCCATTATTTTATTTGCCTTGGCAGCAGCTGCCTGACATTGGCCACTAAATGTGAGTTTGTCGTCCACCCATACACCCAAGTCTTTTTCAGTGATAGTTTTGCCCAGTGTTTTACAATTAAGCACATAATTATACATCTTATATATAAGTGAGATCTATCTAACTGTGAATGCATATATATGAATATACTTTAAATATATGGAATACATATATATTTCCATGACAGTCCCCCCTTAGATACCACTTGCCCTAAAAACCTGCTCCTGGCCCAAAGTGCTGCAACTCTTTTGTGCTGCCGGCGGGTTGAGAATATGCCTAGCGCATGCCTCCCCCACCGAATACAGACTTTTCGCAAATGGGCGGTCAGGAGGACTGTCCCTGTCGGGGGTTTATGTGTTTGCAATCATAGTCTCTTTATTTAACTGCATGTTCAGAAAAAAAAACGTGTGTATTCTTCATCAGGTAGGTCATCTGTCTGGCCAGTCAGAGCATCCACAACATCCTTCATGGCTTAGGTGTCTCTCCTGGTACGGGAGCTTCCTTGCAATGCGATACGTGGATCCAAACAGGCTTTCCCTCTAGTTACACAGAGGTTGGTGTCATCTGGGGCTCTTGGACAGGACCATCAAATCTGGCAGTGAAGAGAAAAACTCGAGAATGGACATTAGTTTTTGACCAATTCAATTACATAAGCAAACAAGATATCATTTTGCATATTCTGCTGCTGAGGGAAGAATGCACCTAACTTGGGACTAGACCCAAACAAAATTTCGCATGGTGACAGCTTTTCTGGGTCTCTGGGAGTGTGCCTTACGCTAAACAGTGCAATTGGGAGTGTGTCATGCCATGGTTTGCGTGTCTCTTGGGCAATTTTTAACATCCTATTCTTAAGTGTTCCGTTCAGTTTTTCTACCTTCCTGCTGCTCTGGGGGTGGTAAGGAGTGTGTAGGCCTAGGTCTGACCCTACTGCTAATCGGGTCTTGTGTGTCAGATTTGCTGTGAATGCGGGTCCCTGATCACTTTCTATCATTTCTGGAACCCCGTATCTGCACACTATTTTATAATAATAATAATAATCTTTATTTTTATTTTTTATAAATTTTATAGATTTTATAGATTTTATAGATTTTCCGAAAGTAGCTTCTTTGCAGTAGTCTTTGCTGACTTGGAAGGTTTCTGTTCATCTTGAAAATACTTCTTTGACCACAATGGTGTATTTGAATCCTTCACTTGGCGATATCTGGATGTGGTCTATCTGGATCCTTTGAAGCTGGTAGAGTGGTCTTTCCAGATGAGGTGAGGGGGACTTTCTTCCATACGTCCAGGCTTGCATTTGCCGCAGGTCAGATAGCTGCTGGTGAATTTGGCTGTTAGGGTGGAGATCCCTGAAGCGAACCAGTAAGCACCAATCAGATCATTCATCTGTGTCTTTGATATGTGGGTGTGGGTCCATGTGCCCATTGGACCACCATAGGGTGCATACTTTGTGGTAGGCAGAGTTTGAAGTCTATTATTGATAGCCTTCCTTCTTCACGTGTTGCTTTTTTCGCATTCAGCTCTTCTTCTCCTTTTGGAGCTTGGTCTTGTAACTTCTTGAGCAGATTCCAGGACGTCTCTTTGTCAGGTTTCTTGTCTTCAGTCGTCATGTAGTAGCCGTCCGGCTCTACGACCTCTCCCACTTCTCCATGTTGTCTTTCTTTGGCTGCCATGTCCGCCATGTTATTGCCTCACGCCTCTTCTGTTCTCAGTTTTCCATACACTTTGATTTTTCAAATTGCCACCATTTTGGAAGTTGGAGTATACCCAGCAGGTCCCTGAAGGCTCCATGATGCTTCACGGTTGTCCCGTTTGCTGTGATGAAGTCCCTTGTAGCCCAGATGGGTCCAAAGTCGTGTGCTATGCCATGCGAGTACCTGTAGTCCGTGTAGATGTTTGCAGTCTTGCCTTCTGCCATCTGGCAGGCCTTCGTCAGCACTATCAGTTCTGCTTCCTGGGCTGACAGGCTAGGTGACAGACTTCTGGACCACAGGATTTCTTGATTGCTGGTCACTGCACTTCCTGTGTGGAAACTTCTTCATCATCTGCAAATCTGGAGCCATCCAAGTAGAGGATAAATTCTGTAAATTTTGTTCTGGAAAGTCCATATTGTATCCCCCCTTGGGAGTGGGAGTATAGTAGCCGGGATGAGGACTGTAGGTCTGGAGACGGTGACATTATGAAACAAAGGCGATAGAGGCGCCACAAAGATGCCTGGCGGTGGGGAGATTATTGTTGGTTGAGCTTGATTGA
The DNA here is from genome assembly GCA_033576555.1 of Oophaga sylvatica. NCBI lineage: Eukaryota > Metazoa > Chordata > Amphibia > Anura > Dendrobatidae > Oophaga > Oophaga sylvatica. Next base: position 87,231,742 of record JARQOD010000001.1, read on the forward strand.
AGATTGCCAAGATGTCGTGTGGAGTGAGAGTTTCCAGTGGCTGTCCAAGAGTGATGTCAGCAACCTTGTCCAGGAAGGTGTGTGCTGCAGATACTGCCATCAGGCAGGAGGGTGCTTCTCTTGCAACTGGATCCAAGCGGGCTGAGAGGCAGCCTAAAAGTCTCTGTTTTCCCCCGTGAATCCGTGTCAGGACTCCAGTAGCATGACCTTCTTTCTTCCATCAGGTAGATGGAAAGACTTCTCGTAGTCAGGTAGGCCTGGTATTGGCGCTGAGACTGTGGAGTTCTTCCAATCTCCTGAATGGGTTGAAGGCTGCGTCTGATAGAAGGAGCGGGGTTGCGTTGATGCAAGCGCACAGAGGCTGCATTAGGACTGAGGCATCAGGGATCCAGGTTCTGCAATACGACACTAGACCAGGGAAGGCCTGCAGCATTTTTGGAGTTGTTGGGGGAGCCATCTTCTCCACAGTGGTCTTCCAGTCTTTTGACATGTGTTTCGTCTGGTGGGCAATACAGTGTCTTAGGGATGTAACTTGCTTCTGACATCACTGGACTTTGTTCTTCCAGACCTTGCGTTGCTGTTCTTCCAGGTAGAGTAGGAGAGACAAGGAATGGACTGTGCAGATATCGATGTCAACCACACAAAAGAGAAGGTCATCCACGTGTTGTAGAAGAGTGACTCTTGCATATTCTGCAATCCAGTTGACGAGGATGGAGGACATTGTCTTGGTGAAACTTGAAGGACTTGTTCTGAGCACCTTGAGGCAACACTGTCCATGTGCACTGCACTGGTGCGTGAAGGCAGGCCTCCAGGTGGAGGGGAAATACTGAAGAAGTCACTGGCCAGGTTGATCACCGTGAATACCGTTGCGGTGACTGGGACTCTTGAGAGCAGAGTGTGAACGGTTCAGCACTGTTGGGGTTTCAAATACCGTAGCCTCTTTCACGGCCTCCAGGCCTTGCACCATTCTGAACTCAGTGGGGTTTACAGTCTTTTTCACTGTGGAAAGCTGGGATTGATTCCGATGGGCGAGGCAGCCCAGTTTGGCCTTGCCCTTCACTATGCGGCAGGGGACTCCCATCTCCCGGCACAGAGCTGGCGGGAAAACAAGCCGTCTACTAGGATCCACATCATGAGAGATGACGACCAGCTGGCTTTCTTGTTCTCCACCAAGGCAGTCACTGTGTTAGCACCTGCTCTGGTCACAGGGGGTCTTCTTGTTGGGACGTCTCCTTAACCGGCTGCTTTTTTCTCAGCACGGGCCGTCAGTAGTTTCTTTTTCTCCAGCTCGGTCTCAGGTCAGTATTTGTGCACAAGTTTGAAGAGCTGAGTGGCCTTTTGCCGGTCTAGGGCTTGGGTGAACTGGTTGATTGCAGGGGGCACCTCCTGGTGCTTGCAAAAGATGAACCTCTGGCGTTGGAGCTGGATGAGGTGTTGCCATTCCATGAAGCGAGTAGGGTCCTTCTTGAGTTGAATATCCTGGCCAATGTCAAAGTTCTCAGGCCGTCGTCTTAGGCGAGTTCACTTAGACCTTCAGTTGGTCAGAGACATCTTGACTCTGGGTGATGGAGTGGCTTTTCTGGTACTATGTCCAACACCTCCTGTGATAGGTCTGCAGTGTGGTTGTTTGAGGTTCCTGTTTCTTCTTGGGTCAGGGGTGAAGAAAGTGTCATGGTCCCATCTTCCTGGAACACTCTGGTCGCTTTCAGCTTCTGCAGTAGGTCCACTCCCAATAGGTTGAGGGTGCAGGTTTTTGACACAACAAACTGGGACATGATGGAGTGTTCTGGCTGAGTCCACACGCTCAGGGGCTTCATAATCTGGAAATGTCTGACTTGACCATCAATTCCCATGCAGGACGCAGAAGATTCTGATAGATAGGTGAGGTTGCGGAGTTCCACAAGAAAAGATATGACTACGCCATCCACTCTCAGGATATTGGTCCCACTGGTGGGGTTCCCTGTGGACTTGGTGTGCTCCTGTCCTATGGACGGGGTTCTTCACTGCTTTCTGTGTTTGTTCTTCTTCTTTGCGAAGTCGGTGTTCTGCACCGGTTCTGGAAATGACAAAACTCGCCACAGTTATAACACCGGACATCCCTTCTGTCCCGGCGGGACTCAATCCTTTTTGCTACTGCGAGCAGGGTATCCATTGCTATTGACGTGTACTCAGGCCTGGCTACTACCAGTGGTTTCCTGATTGGTTCTCTCAGTCCATGCACAAAAGCCTGTGCCAACATCCGTCTGTGTGTCTGATCATGGGTAATGAGGCCCAAATCTTGAAACACTTGCATTACTCTGTCATGGAACTTCTCCACAGACTCTGTCTTGTCTTGACTCATGTCATGTAGGCTGAGAGTTTGTCCTGTCAGTCTGCTTTTGGCCCATTCTCTGAGCTGCTCAATTAGCTTTGGTCCTGTCTCCCAGGCATACGCATCTAACTCTGCTGGAAGCTTGAAGTGTTCTCTCATAATTGACCAGAATGCATCACCTGCTTTTATTTCCATTTCGGTCCAGAGATCAATCCAGGCTGCTGCATACGTTTGATGGATCTGCTGCATTTTTTGGCAAAATGGCATGGGGTGTATCCCTGGGTCTGGCAGCATACTGATCACCTGGCTTGGGATGAAGGGCTCATAGGATGGTGCCTCTACCTGTCCCTGCTCTCTTGGTGTTTGTGGGTTTTCTTCCCTAGTATTGGGCAGCATGTGTGACGTTGCATCTTCATCTTCATCAGATAAGAAGTGACATGATGTGCTTGGTGCATACACTGGGTGAGATTTGGCTTAAAAGTTGTCTTGCTGCATGGGGATTTCCCACTTCCTTGCTGAGGCTGCGGTGGATCAGTGTCATGGTTCCATGCTGGCAGCCCTGCTCGGCACTGAGGTTCCTCATTTGTCTCTGTAGCTATACCACCCCCCTGTGATGCCCTAGCTGTGGGCTCTACTAGTTGTTGTGTCTGGGGGCTACATGCAGCGTTTTGTGTAGGGAGATTTGCACTTTCTTCCCCTGATATAATGACTGGCAATGTTTGTACTGTGCTTGGGATAGACAGGGTGCCCTGTGCTGGAGGCACTGAATACAGGGACACCACATTGCTTTGATTGGGCGTTGACCCAGTTGATAACGAAGTAGAAAAAAAAGGAAGAGAAGGGAGGTGTGAGGAAGTGGCAAGAGAAAGAGGAGGGGAGAGAGATGGAGGGAGGGTGAAGAAGAGGTGGAATGTGCCTGAGAGGAGGAAGGAGGAGGAGAGCAAGCATGAGCAGGTGGGTGTGGTGTGGGAGGAGAAAGGGAGGAAAAGGAAAGAGGGGAGGGAGAGAAGAGTGAAAGGGGGAAAAGAGAGAAAGATGGAGGAGAGAGAGAGGAGAAAGATGGAGGGGGAGAAGTAGAAGAAGATGAAGAAGAAGATTTGAGAGTTGGAGAGGAAGAGATAGAAGAAGAGGAAGATGAAGAAAATGGATGTGTCAGAGATGTGAGGGAGGGGAAAGAAGGAATGAGAGGGATGGCAGCGAGGAAAGAGGAGAAAAGTCTGAAGAAGAAGGAGAAAGGGACTGAGAGAAGAAAAAGGAGAGGGTGTCCCCCCTGTGACTCTTGAGAGGGGATGGTTGAAACAAAAATGCCTTCTCCCTGTGGAGAGAGGCGGGGAGCGTTTTTCCCTGTACAAGGCTCCTTACTCAATGAGAGCAGCCTACACCTGTCCCGTGTCTCCACATGATGGACATGTGATGTGTGTGACTCTGAATTCTGCTCTTGTGACATGTCAGTGATATTTTTCTCACAGACGATTTAACACCTTTTCAAACTTATTCACATAAAAAATCACTTCCTGGTCCGTTCAAATTAACTTGCTGTACCTTCTACACGATGCACCACTGCTCTTTTATAGCAGATGGTAATCTATTAACAAACTTTCCCGTTACCTTTCAAATAACAAAAAAAAGAAAAAACATTTCATTATGCAGCGTGAAGGCTGCCTGTCTATTTGCTTCTCACATAAATTGATTCGAAAAAAAACCTCCAAAATTATTTAAAAAATGTACTTAAAATAAAAACTTTAAAAACAAAAGTTAGATTTAAAAGGAAAAAACAGAAAGAAAACCCTACACAGTTTAGTTAAAAAAAAAAGATTGACCAAAAAGGGGAGAAAAAAAAACGTATTAATCATAAAACTCTGAAAAACAACCCTTGTTACTAAAACAGCTAATTAAAAACAGAAAAAAGGTGGAAAAACTGATTGCAAAATGATAAAAACAAAAAGAAAAGTACTTTAAAACTTTTGTCTGGTAGCGTAGGCTTTTTTCCTACCGCCCTGGAATGTCATCTCGCTGCTGCCAGCACTTCCCCCCTCCCTTATATCTCTGCTTGCTGCCTCTACAGGCACTGAAATCACTATCAAAAAAAGATTATCCATATAGGATAGCAAAAATGAATACATTTCAGTCTGAATGCCTGAAAATTTTCACTTTAAAACCTGTAGCCAAAATAACTAGCTTAAAAAGATCAAAACCAGGAAACAGATGTGACAACGTGATTAGCAGAGGAGGGGGGGGTCAAAGGGGTTTTCTCGCTGCTACAGCCAGCAGTGAATGTGATACTGACAGAGCGCACTGAGATGTGATTTAAAGCGACAGTACCTGCAAGACAGACAGTGACATGTACAATGAAACAGACACCCGGGAGAATACGAATCCCTCTTTTGATGATCTGTGACACATACAAGCTGCTCTGGTAACTGATAACTCACCAATTGCACTGAGCGCGGTGAGGCTCAAGGTCTACCACATCTGAAAACCGTACGCCCTGGCCGGTGCGCCGGTCACAGTAATCTGTAATAGCCTTAATCAAAATTCTCACCATCCACGTCTGATTTGACTGGGATGACCTCCCCCTTGCGTGGACGATTATTGTGAGAACTTATCCAAACAAAGCTCCTGCCCCTCACACCTGGATTTTTTCTGGGATGACCTCCCTCCTGTGTGTGAAAGATTTCTGCAGAAACTTAACCGATTCAAAGCCCTCGCTCCTCACCCCTGGATTTGATCTGGGATAACCTCCCTCCAATGTGTGAAGAATAACTACGTGGACTTATCCAAAACAAAGCTCCCGCCCCTCACACCTGGATTTTTTCTGGGATGACCTCCCTCCTGTGTGTGAAAGATTTCTGCGGGAACTTATCCAGCAATTTGGCTTTTGTTATACAGCCCCCAGAAATCAGCAAGCAAAAACACAGTCACCGTTCCAACTTTCTCCCGGTTCACACAAAACATGAAACACATACACAGCAAGTAGCAAACAACTTATATCCCAGGGTTTTGGATAAGGGTATGGACTTTTTACACTACCTGGGAATGCGGTGATGACCACGTCCGACCGGCTAGAAGTGTAGGCTAGGACTAGGCACAGGGAACATTCAGGTAATATGACAGAGTTTTCTTACCTTACTTATGGAGCTGCAGTCTCCGTCCCGTGTGCCAAGGCCAGGGCCAACACCCCCGTCTCTCCAGTCGGCCGGGTCCTCGTGCGTTTCGTCCAATGCCCCGCGTGCAGGCGCCAACTGTTATGGAAATTTAATTAGGATAAATTTATCCTTCCGTGTTTGCTGCTTGCCGTTCCCAAATCTCCATTAAATGTCTTTTTGAGCGCTCAGAACGAAATGAAACTGTCCACAACGGAAGTGTCAGTATAGCAGTTTGTCAAGACCACTCATTTATTATTCATTCAAGGTTTTATACGTTTACAAAAAGGGGCTGGTTAGTCAATTAACATATAATTAAAAGCTGCTAGACTATTGGCTGTTCTAGTGTAAGTATGATAATTATGATAAAGGAGCTGAAGTTGCAGATTTATTGTTTTATATTCTTTTGCCCTAGTTTTCTTGCATGACTATAAAGTAAACAATAGATATCTACTAAAACTCTATGTACTTGTTCCTTATGAAGGCCAGATTCGTTTAAGACGACTGATTATAGCTGGCATAGATATGCTGAGTACAGGATTTTTAGCAAGTGAGATCTATCTAACTGTGAATGCATATATATGAATATACTTTAAATATATGGAATACATATATATTTCCATGACAGCGTTACCGCGCGAAAAAGAGGAGGTGTACCGCAAAAAGCGCTCAGCTCTAGACACGCCTCCAGCGCTGACGCGGCGGCAGGTCCTGCAGAGAGCCTCGTGAACGCTCTGACGTAAGAGCGCTGGCGACGCAGGTCCTGCTAGCAACTGTGCCCTGTGGAGCTGCAGCCTACAGAAGGTAGGCCACGTTTCACTAGGGGGTGCAGAGATGTCGCAGCAGCAGGCCGACGGCGCGGCCCAGGCCGACAGCCCCAATAACTTGCCCACGGGCGCTGCCGCGCAGGCTGGGGGCGCTGCCCCCTCACCTGGGCCTGTGGCCCCGATAGTACCGCTGACACTGCCATATATGCCCGGAGCAAAGTGGCTTCCCCAGTACAGCGGCAAGCCAGACACCCTGTCAGGGTTCCAGCGAAAAATATGCAGCATACTGGACATGTACTCGATGTCAGAGAAGCAGAAAGCTGCAGTGGTAGTGGGA
>JARQOD010000001.1:87238399-87266788 GCA_033576555.1 Oophaga sylvatica
TGCCTGCTCCGGCGGCACTGAGGAAGCCGCCCCCTCCAGGACCCCCCGCCATCTTGGATCCGGGTCCTGGAGGGAGGAAGCCCTCAGAACAGGCGATCACATCCGCTGCCTGGGGTCCGGGGGGCCCCAGGGAGCCCCCACCCACGCGATCCCCCCTGTGCCCCCAGTAAACCGCGATCTTGTTGCCCGCGGTGTTGCAAGGGGTTATGTGGGGAGCAGTCCGTGACCGCTCCTGACATCAGTCATGGTGTCGCTGTGATAATCACTGACACCCGGCGGCGATTGCCAGACGTACTATCCCGTCCCGGTCATACGGGCCCAGGTACCATGGACGGATAGTACTCCGATGGCAGTAAGGGGTTAAAACCCCGCCAATTTGGGGACGATTCCCTTTAAAGAATGGTACAGGCCAAATACCCCACCAGCACACACCAGAAACCAAGGAAATGTTGCGTGAATAAGAAGCAGGGGTGATAAGGGATGTTGCAGTCCCTGGGAGCACCCTAGTCCTATCAAAAAAGGATGGAAGCAGGGATTGTGTTAATTACGCAAGTAAATCGCATTACACAAAAGTGCATACCCTTTAAACCACGCAGGAGGAATCCCTAGTGCCTAAAAGACTGCAATTATTTTTTCCTGAAAATCACAATAAATTATTGCCTTGATCAAAAGCACTTCCAAAACAACAAACCAAAAGAATCTAGGAACTTTTCACCAAAAAACAGATTTTTTTTACAATTATTTAAAAATACATAAGGATAGAAATTACCAAATGGGACAACAAACAAAAAATACCTAAAATGAACAGGACAAGCAAAGTAAATGAAGGTATTTAACAGTGCAAACTTAATCCTATATTCAAAGCCACATTGGCTAATAAGGAGCTAAAGTCCAGATATTCCACAAACTTATGAAGATGAATTTAATAAAGGTACCCCTTTTTAAAAAATATATATATTCACGATCCCAAAAAAAAAATCAAAAAGATTGCTCTCCCACTAGAAATCAGCATTGTAATTACTACAGCAAGTGCAGACATGCAGGAAGGCTATAATTGCAATAATCAGCCAACAGCACAAAGAAATCAAGTAACAAAGTTAGGCTGCGGTAGGGCAAGAACAGGATCTTTGTTGTGAAGTGCTAAAAAGAATTCTGGCAAGCTCCCTCTGGGGTTACAAACAGTAACTGCATATCCAATAAGATTGTGAAGATTGGCGATCAGGTGTTACTGCTGGTCTTATAAGGGAGGTTCCCCCCATCGGGTTGCCGGTGCATTGTTCTGGGTCTCTCTTTGATTCCTTTCACTTTGTAGCTTGTGTTTTCTGCCTGCATTCTGCTAAAATAAGACATTTTCTTCTTTTAGTTTTTTTGCTTGTTTTTTTGCATTTTGTCCGGCACTTCTGTGGGGGTCTGCCGGGTCCCCTGGGGGGGGCTTGTGCTCCTCTCAGTTTAGTTCACCACGTTGTTTTTTCATTTCCTTTTCCATTTTTTCGTTTGGCCCCAACGTTTGCTCTACATTTTCCGTGTCAGTATTTCCTCTTGCTAACCGCCATTACATGTTTGGGGGCTTTCTATGTTCTTTGGGGATCTATCGGGCGATAGTTTTCCTCTTTCTGTCTTTAGGTGGTTAGCTTCCAGGTGGCGAGGCTTAGGACCAAGTAGGTACCTCGCGGCTGCCTTTAGTTGTGTGGTTAGTCAGGGTACTGCAATCTCATAGATTCCAACTGTCTGGTGTATTTTCCTTTTTTGCCTGCTCTCCTCAGTACCAAATCAAACAGTATCACCGGCCCAAAAAAATTTGTATGGTACTCACAGAAGGGGAAAAATATGTTAAAGAAAAAAAGATTGTCAGGTTGGTCAGGATTTTTTTTTTTTTTCCCCTTTTTCTCTGAATGCTGAGGATTTTTTTTTTCTCTCAATGGGTTTTGCACAGTTGTCTGGCCATTGGGACAGCTTGCCACTGAAGTTTGGAGTATTGTACCTACTTCAGGTTGCCTGTTGTTGAACTAGGATTCCCTCCAGATTTTTTTTAGGGGATGATAAATTTCAATTTCAAAAATAACGTAAGTTGTTTTTTGCCTTTTAAATCTAAGTCTCAGGGAAACAGCACAGCAGGTTCAAATTGTCATCTCTCTCCCGCGCGACAATCCTCAGGATGGGCTTTTTCCCGAACCTGGGGACCCTTTTTGAGTAAGTTGATGCATTTTTCAGGCTCGGGGTTTTGACGATACCAATTCACGACAAGTGAAAAAGCCCTGTTGGCATTAAAAATAGGGGCTTGAGGCGCTGAGTTATAACTGTCAGAGATTCCGAAGGTGGGCAGTCCTGACCAAATGGAATACGATGCTTTGGCAGCCCTTTTTCGAAGGGTATAAGAATGTAAAGGAGTTTGGTGGGATTCCCGTCCCTCTGGTCTCAATGTTCTATGTCATTAGCGATTCAAATTGACAGACGTTTCTTGAGCGTAGAGGTATGCGTGGAATATGTTGCCTTTGAACCACCCAACCCATACAGTGTATAGAGTGGCTTCTGGGGACAGCGTCATGATTTTGAAAACGCAATGGTTAGTTTCACGTGGTGATGCCTCTCAAGCTTTTCATCTGTCCTAAGCGGGGAAGACATTTTTTCACGCTCAGTTGTCTTGGGTATGTTCAACTAAATTTTTTGTTTTATGTTTCCCTGATTTGTCCCGCCACATTTTTGCTCAGGCTTTCATTGATTCGGGAGAGCTAAAACCTGAGGATTTTGATTTTCTAAACGTTTGGTTCCCTTGATACCCCCGGAAGTCTATTCCCCTACTGGGGATCGATTCTACCCCTTTGGCGAGAATAAACCTCATTTCTACTCAGGGTAATAGGGTTAACCTATCATCAGAGAATTGCAAATTTTTGGTGCTGATAATCTGCATGACATTATCTACTGGTTCCTTGGTTACGCCTAACCTGTTTTGGATTGGAAATCTGGCTGAAAAACCCTTGGGGTGCCAATTGTTAATACCAACACTCCTGTTTTTTCGCCCTCCCCCCAGGTCAAGGATTTCCTGACTTTTGATGTTTTTTCTATGTTTTGCGAAAGTAAATCTGCATCCTTGCCCCCCAAAGGAGCTAGACTTTCGCTATTGAATTAGTGCCTGGTAGTAAATTCCCTAAAGGTCGCCTTTTTAACTTGTCGTACCTGAACAGACGCTATGCGGTCTTATATCAAGGATCTTGGAGAAGGGTCATATCGACCACCTCTTCACCCTTGGGTGCCGGTTTTTTCTTTGGGCCAAAAAGGATGGTTCATAAGGCCGTGTATTGATTTCTCTCTTGAAGATATCACTAAAAATCAATATCCGTTACCCTTGATTTCTGACCGTTTCCGGTGAAAAGTGCTACTTGGTTTACCAAGTTGCCTAGGGGGGCATATAACCTTATTCGCATTAAGCACGGGGAAATGGAAGAAGGCATTTAATACCCAGAGGGGCATTTTGAGTCCAGTGATGCCTTTGGGCTCACTAATTGCTCCTTCTGTCTTCCAGTCCTTCATGAATACATTTCAGGGATTTTGTGGATAAATTTTGATTGTTTATTTGGGAGAATCTTGATTTTTTTCCAATGCTGGGACCTCAGGAAACATGTTCACTTTGTTAATTTTGAGAGAGAAATGCTCTGTATGTGAAGGATCAAAGTGTCCTTTTTGGCGTACAGAGGATCTCATTTCTGGGATTCATTTGTCCCCATTTTATTGAAATGGACCCGGTCAAGGTTCAGGCCATCTGTGAATTGGGTCCAACCTACTTCATTAAAGGCTCTTCAAAGATTCTTGGGTTTTGCCAATTTTTATCGTAAATTTATTGGTAATTTCTCTGTTATTGTTAAACCATTGACTGATTTGACCAAAAGGGTTCTGATGTGGTGAATTGGTGAATTGGCCTCCTGAGGCAGTCTCTGCTTTCAGGAACTTAAGCAGAGATTCACTTCTGCTCCTGTTCAACGGCAGCCTGATGTTTCTATGCCTTTTCAGGTGGAGGTTGATGCCTCTGAAATTGGGGCAGGTGCCGTTTTGTCCCAAAGAGATCCAGAGACCTCTAAAAGTAACCTTCTGCCTTTTTCTCTCGAAAATTTTCTCCAATGAACGTAATTATGACGTGGGTAATCGGGAGTTAATTGGCCATGAATGGGCTTTTGAAGAGTGGAACATTTGGCTGGAGGGAGCCAAACATCAGGTGGTGGTCCTCACGGACCATAAGAATCTGGTTTATCTGGAATCAGCCAAGCGACTTAATCCTAGACAGGCCAGGTGGGCCTTGTTTTTCACACGTTTAATTTTGTGGTTTCCTTTCTCCTGGCACTAAGAATGTCAAGGCGGATGCCCTCTCGAGGAGTTTCCTTGCGGACTCTCCTGTGTTATCTGATCCTGCTGTTATTTTGAAAGAGGGTGTAGTTCTTTCCGCCACTCGCCCAATTTGAGACTGGCTCTGGAAGGGTGTCAGGAGGATAAACCCGAGCGCTGCCCTATTGGGAAATTGTTTGTCCCAGACCGGTGGAAAAAGAGTGTGATGTCTGAATTCATTGTTCCGCGTTGGCCGGTCATCCCGGAAATTTTTTGGGACCAGAGACTTGGTTAGTCGGTCCTTTTGGTGGCCTACTTTGTCTCGTGAAGTCAGGGAATTTGTGCAGTCCTGCGGGACTTGCTCCCCGCTCCAAGCCTTGCTCCCCGCTCTAGTGGTTTGTTGATGCCATTGCCTGTGCCCAAGAGAACCATGGACCCATATCTCTATGGATTTCATTTCCTACCTCCCTGTTTCTCAGGAAAGAAATGTTATCTGGGTGATTTGTGATAGGTTTTCCAAAATGATACATCTTGTGCCATTACCTAAGTTGCCTTCCTCATCTGAATTGGTGCCTTTGTTCCTTCAGCACGTGGTTCGGTTACACGGCATTCCTGAGAACATTGTGTCTGACAGAGGAGTCCATTTGTTTCCAGATTTTGGAGACTTTTTGTTCTAAACTTGGTGTTCAATTGTCTTTCTCCTCGGCTTTTCATCCTCAGACCAATGGACAAAATAGAGAACAAACCAGACATTGGAGACTTATCTGAGATGCTTTGTGTCTGCTGATTCAGGATGACAGGTCTCTTTTTTGCCTTTGGCTGAGTTTGCTCTTAATAATAGGGCTAGCTCTGCCACTTTTGATGTCTCCATTTTTCTGCAATTTTGGGTTTCAACCATCGATTTTCTTCAGGACAGACGGAGGCTTCTGTCTGTCCAGTGTTGACTCTGTTGTGGAGCGTATGCAGCAGATTTGGGACCAGGTAGTGGAGAGGTTGTCCCTCTCTCAGGAGAGGGCCCAGCGTTTGCCAACCGGCATAGGACTGATGGTCCTCGGTTTTGAAGTGGGGGACTTGTCTGGTTGTCCTCAAGAAATATCCCTATGAGAGTTGCATCTCCTAGTTTAAGCCTAGGTTCATTGGACCTTATAAGATCATGGAGATTCTTAATCCTGTTTCCTTTCGTTTACTTCTTCCAGGGACAATTTAAATCCATAATGTGTTCCACAAGTCCTTATTGAAGAGGTTTGTGGAGCCAGTGGTTCCTATGGCTGTGCCTCCTGACCCTGTTTTGGTTGAGGGCAATCTGGAGTATGTGGTTGAGAAAATATTGAATTCTCGTTTTTCTAGACGAAACTCCAGTATTTGGTTAAGTGGAGAGGTTATGGTCAGGAGGACAATTCTTGGGTGTTTGCTTCGGACATCCATGCTAGGAGACTCATCCGTGCGTATCACAGAGCTCATCCTGATCGACCTGGTTGCTCAAATAAGGGTTCGGTGACCCCTCCTCAAGGGGGGGTACTGTTATGAATGTGCTAGAAATGAATTCTGAGCAGAAGCTCCCTCTGGTGGTTTACAAACAGTACTGAACTATCCAATGAAGATTGTGAAGATTGGCGATCAGGTGTTACTGACTGGTCTTATATAAGGGAGGTTCCCTCCCATCAGGGTTGCCGGTGATCAATTGTTCTGGTCTCATCTTTGATTCCTGTTCACTTTGTAGCTTGCTGTTTCGTGCCTGCATCTTCTGCTAACAGATAAGACATTTTTTTCTTTTAGTTTTTTGTGCTTGCTTTTTGCATTTTGTCCTGCACTTCTGTGGGGGTCTGCCGGGTCCCCTCCGGGGGCTTGTGCTCCTCTCAGTTTAGTTCAGCCACTGTTGTTTGTTCATTTGCCTTTTCCAGTTTTTTCAGTGGCTGCTGTTTAGTTTTGTTACACCAGAGAACTAATTTAGGTGGTAGAGGTCGTGTGATCTCAGGTGTTTTTGTAATTAGTAGAGTTGGTACTTTTCAGGGTTTTTTGGGATTGCAGTAAGTGTCCTTCCTATCCTTTTCTATTTAGGAAGTTTGGGCCCCAACGTTTGCTCATACTATTTTCTGTCTGTGTCAGTATTTCCTCTTGTCTAACCGCCATTACATGTTTGGGGGCTTTTTATGTTCTTTGGGGATCTACTCCGGGCAGATAGTTTTCCTCTTTCTGTCTTTAGGTGTAGTTAGCTTCTCAGGCTGTGACGAGGCGTCTAGGACTAATGTAGGTACGCTCCACGGCTGCCTTTAGTTGTGGTGGTTAGTCAGGGTACTGCAATCCCATAGATTCCAACCTCTCTGGTGTATTTCCTTTGTGCCTGCTCTCCTCAGCTACCAAATCATAACAGATCTTCTCGCTTTCGTCAATATTCTAAATGACAACAATCTAAACATCAAATTGACCTGTAAATATAGCCAATCTAGCATAGATTTTTGGATATTCTAATATCTAGAGGCAACTGTGGCATTTTGGAAACGGATGTTTTCAGAAAGGAAACAGCGGTAAATTCTATACTACATGCGAACTCATCACATCCTTTGCCACTGGTGAATGGTATACCAACGGGCCAATTTTTGCGGGCCAGAAGAATCTGTTCTACGGAGCACAACTTTATTGAGCAAGCACAACTTCTCTCTGATAGATTTGAAGAAAGGGGCTATTCAAAAAGGAGTATAAAAAAAGGTTTCACAAGGACCAGAAGGGCAAATAGAAATCAACTACTACAGCCCAGTGAGAAAACCAATAAAGAATCTAAAGTAAGATTCATCTCCACTTACAATCATCATTTACTTTGCTTGTACCTGTTCATTTTAGGCCATTTTTTGCATATTGTTGTCCCCATTTGGATATTTCTATCCATATATGTATTTTTTAATATATTCTAAATAAAAATCGTGTTTTTATGGTGAAAAGCTTCCTATGATTCTTTTGGATTTGTTAGTATTTGGAAGTGCTATTTGATCTAGGCAATACATTTATTGTGATTTTCATGATCTTATGCTGTACCTAGTTTACAGTTTTTCTTTTTTTGCCAGATGGATACTAAGGCTAAAGACCAGGATTGGTTATCATGCTTAGATACTGTGTTTAATGGGGGCGCTATGCAGGTTGACACTACTGAGAATGGGCAAAATCAGTGTTAAAAAGCTCCATTAAATCCTCCCTTAAGAAGAGGGCTCGAACATGGTGGAACAAGGCCTCTTTGGAGAATTAACTTGCTAAAGGGTTAATTCCCAGAGGCCTGCGTGTACGCATTATGCCATCTTTTCCTGTTGAAGATAACACTTTTAAAGCTAGGTGGGAAGAAACATGCACCACATGTTCCAAATCGCTTATGGAACTCCTTATAGGTAACAATAAAAAAAGTTTGGACAAAGTGGACTCTGAGATAGAGAATATACGTCTTAAGCTCCAACAAAATCTGTCGGCTGCAGAGATGGAAATACTCAATAAAGATATTGATTCACAATCATTGATTTGGGAGAAGGAGATCAAAGAAACGAAAGCAAAAAAATTTCAGAGTGATCATCAAGATTTTAAAAATGGCACAGTATATAGGTGGCAATCACCGGCTAAAAGTGGATATGCTAGCACCAGATCTATATCTCTTTCATCATTGTCATCCAAAGAAGACGAGGATAGTCAGCAGCGAGGCTATAACCTACGCAGGAACTATGGAAGGAGGAATGATACTCCAAGAAGGCGCGACAGACGCTTCAATGCTTCCTCCAACTCGAAATTACAGGTGATTAACCTTTCTAAGATTGAACTAACCAACACCCAAATTGAGGTACTTGGTTTAGGTTTATCATTTTCACCAACCCGCCCTCTTTAATTCCTTTACAGCGGTAAAAGACTTGCATTTATTTGCTCGTAAATTAGTACTAAAAAAACTGCATGAGAAATCCAATACAGAGGAGCATTGGACGGAACAAGAATTACAAGCAATAGCTAATTTGGAGGAACTTCAGGAAGAACAGGAGGACAGCATTATGGTAGGTAAATTCAACCCTCCTGTCCCTAAGAAATTTCCACCATTGCATCTATATCCCAATATTGAAATCTTTGTAAAATTGGTAACGCAGGTTTTGAGAATATTTCAAGCAGAATTGCGCATGATAATCTTACTAGGGATCAGAGAAAAGCACTTA
The DNA here is from genome assembly GCA_033576555.1 of Oophaga sylvatica. Lineage (NCBI taxonomy): Eukaryota > Metazoa > Chordata > Amphibia > Anura > Dendrobatidae > Oophaga > Oophaga sylvatica. The sequence continues at coordinate 87,246,889 of JARQOD010000001.1, forward strand.
GGGATTTGAAAAAACTTAAGGAGTGACAATAAAACCTGCTGATAAAGAGGGAAATGTGGTGATCTGGCCGCATGAAGCATACGAAAAAGAAGCTTTTCGTCAACTAAGGGACATCAGATGCTATCAAAAATTGACCTTCAATCCCACACACAAATTTCAGGGAGAATTACAAGGAATTCTTAATGAGGCCTTCAATGAAGGCATCATTACAAAAGATCTTCAGAAGCATCTTGTGCCGGAGTATCCTAAAATGGCGTGCATCTATTTCACTCCGAAGATACATAAAGATGCGGTTAACCCCCCTGGGCGTCCAATCGTCTCAGGAAATGGTAATCTTTGTGAGATAATCAGCCAATACCTCGATTTTTTAACCTCAAACCACTGGTAAGTAACCTCCCATCTTATGTCAAGGACACGGGAGATGTTCTAAAGAAAATAGAGGGAATACCACTGGATGACGACATGTGGCTGGTCACCATGGACGTTGAATCATTATACACTTCAATTCAGCACAAGGATGGCCTCGCAGCGGTTGAGACTTTTTTACATCAATCTAACTATGATGTTGAATTCATCAATTTCCTCTTGAGACTCCTTAAATTTGCTTTGGAGCATAATTTTTTTACTTTCAGAGGGAATATCTATCTCCAAAAGCAGGGAACAGCAATGGGGGCGGCATATGCATCATCATATGCAAATCTCTTTTTGGGTAAATGGGAACAATCCATTTTTTTCACCAACCCAGTGGCTTACATTGAGGGAGCTTTGCTATGGGCTCGCTATATTGACGATGTCCTGCTTATTTGGCAGGGCAATGAACAGGATCTTCTCGCTTTCGTCAATATTCTAAATGACAACAATCTAAACATCAAATTGACCTGTAAATATAGCCAATCTAGCATAGATTTTTTGGATATTCTAATATCTAGAGGCAACTGTGGCATTTTGGAAACGGATGTTTTCAGAAAGGAAACAGCGGTAAATTCTATACTACATGCGAACTCATCACATCCTTGCCACTGGTGAATGGTATACCAACGGGCCAATTTTTGCGGGCCAGAAGAATCTGTTCTACGGAGCACAACTTTATTGAGCAAGCACAACTTCTCTCTGATAGATTTGAAGAAAGGGGCTATTCAAAAAGGAGTATAAAAAAAGGTTTCAAAAGGGGCCAAAAGGGCAAATAGAAATCAACTACTACAGCCCAGTGAGATAACCAATAAAGAATCTAAAGTAAGATTCATCTCCACTTACAATCATCAGTGGATGAAAATGAGGAATGTTTTGAACCAATATTGGCCCATCCTTCGAATTGATCGCACTACCGCGAGACATATTACTTTACAGCCATCCATCACTTACAGACGCTCGCCCAATCTGAAGGACTTGCTTGTTCATAGTCATTATGCTGAGCCTCAAATAAATAAAACTTTTGGATCTGGTGGTCCTAAATGGGGATTTTACCCATGTGGAAAATGCACAGCCTGCCCAAACATGTCACGAGCTCTCAATTTCTTGTCAAGTGACGGTAAGAAGGAATTTGATATTACTCAGCACATTAACTGTGACTCTATAGGCGTAATATACTATGCGGTATGTCCATGTCCTAAAATCTATGTTGGACTCACCTCTAGGCCCTTAAAAATCAGAGTCAGGGAACACTATCATGATATCTTGAAAGCCTTGGATGAGGATGATTGGACTTCCATGAAACCGATACCTAAGCATTTCAAAAGATATCATGATTGTGATGCCAAGCTGCTGAAAGTCACGGGTATTGACAGGGTGCACATTGACTTGCGGGGAGGCAATTGGAGAAAAACACTTGCGCAAATGGAGGCCCGCTGGATTTCTAATATACAATCTGTGCAGCCAGCGGGTCTCAATGAGATTTTGAGATATGCCCCATTCTTATAGTTTTTTTTTGTTCTTTGTTTGTTGATTTGTTTTTAATTAGAGTCTTTTTATGTGCTATTTTAGATTTTATACACACCTGTTGATGCTTTGTTTCTTTGGACCCGGTGGATCCCTATGAGAGAAGCCCTTTGGTGGTGATTCTGTCCTGCGGTCCATGATTTATTAGCGGATGACGTCTTCTGGGAGGCATGAAAAGAAGAAGAAAAATAAGATCAAATATTATTTGACTTTTATAATGCACTGAGAATGATATGCACTATGCACTTTATGATTATATATACTTTATATGCACTTTTGAATCGCATTAAATAAATTTTTTTGTATATCACTGGATATTATCTATGCTTCATATATATGTATATGATATAAACTTTATGTATGGTACACGGGATATTGTTTATTTATTATTTTTTATTGATGTATAATTCATATTATGAGCCTGTTATTTGGGCTTCATTATTATTTTTATCATATTATCCCCCTTTTTTGCGCATACCCCTTCCTTAAAAATTCTTTTTACCAAAAGATTTTTTATTATATTTTTTTCACCTTATTTCTTCACCTTAATTCATTTCTGTTTATATTTGAATGTTGCTTATGATTTATTTATTATTTTTTTTCCCCTTTTCCTAGCTTCTTCAATATTAAATATATTATGTTATATTTAGATTATGGATTTTCATCTGCTCCCCCCTTTTTTATGATTATATCTATTTGGCTTCAGGGCTACGAAGGAAATGCGCTATACCATCTGTCCTGTTTTTACAGACATGCAGCATGGCTCTCTAACAGCGGTGATGAGCGCTTCAGCTGACTTCCTGCTTCTGCGATCGCCATGGCAGCGCGTCCTCCCTGCCGCCTGTGCCTGCCCCTGCTCTGACGCGTCGAGCAGAGGGTTGGGCCGGGCGTCATGTGACGCCAGTCCGTGCTGACGTCAGGCGGTGTGTCAGCTGAAGCGCCACAATTGAAACGCGGGTCCTATAAATAGATCTAACAAAGAACATATGCACATATACGCTCCCTTGTGAACAAGCTAAACGCGAAACGCGCGTCAGGGGTGCCACGGCCATATTCAGGTACGGTCTCCTACCAGCAGCCTACTACTTTGATTACTTTGATTTCTTTGTGCATCGTTGTGCTGATTATTGCATACATTATAGCACTTGCTGCATGCTCTGCACTTGCATAGTAGTATTACAATGCTAGCATTTCTAGTGGGAGAGCAATCTTTTTGATTGTTTTTTGGATTCTGTGCAAATATATATTTTTTTAGGGATACCTTATATTACATTCATACATCATAAGATATGTGGAAGCTATCTGACATTTAGCTCCTTATTAGCCAATGTGGCTTTGAATATAGGATATAAGTATATGCACTGTTAAATACCTTCATTTACTTTGCTTGTACCTGTTCATTTTCGGCCATTTTTTGCATATTGTTGTCCCCATTTGGATATTTCTATCCATATATGTGTTTTTTAATATATTCTAAATAAAAATCGTGTTTTTATGGTGAAAAGCTTTCTATGATTCATTTGGATTAATTACTTTTCCACCCTTGACCTCACTAGTGGGTACTGGCAAGTAGCTGTGGCTGAGGAGGATCGGGAGAAGACGGCTTTCACCACTCCGATGGGACTCTGTGAGTTTGACAGAATGCCGTTTGGACTCAGCAGTGCCCTTGGAACATTCCAGAGACTGATGGAGAGCTGCCTGGGACATCTCAACTTCGAAACTGTGTTACTGTACCTGGACGACGTAATTGTGTACTCCAAGACGTATGAGGATCATCTGAAGCACCTGGCAGAGGTATTCGAGTCACTGTCCAAGTATGGGATGAAACTGAAGCCTCCAAAGTGCCATCTGCTCAAATAAAAGGTACAGTATCTGGGAAATATTGTCAGCTCAGAAGGAGTAGCGCCAGACCCCCGAGAAGGTCACCGCCATCCAGAAATGGCCGGAGCCGAAAAACTCAAGGAGGTGCGACAGTTCCTGGGACTGACAGGATACTACTGGAGGTTTGTAAAGGACTACACTAAGAAAGCAGCGCCTTTGCAAGACCTCCTGGTGGGACAGTCCCTCAAGAGCAGAAATTCTCCATTCCACTGGGGTAAAGAAAAGGCTGAAGCATTCAAGGAAATGAAGGAGATCCTGACAGGTGATGAGATACTAGCCTACCCTGACTACAGCCAACCGTTCCTGCTGTATACGGATGCCAGCAATGAAGGATTGGGGCTGTCCTCAGTCAAAAGCAAAATGGCTAGAGAAAGTTATCGCCTATGCAAGCAGGAAGCTCCGCCCAACCAAGAGGAACCCCGAGAACTATAGCAGCTTCAAGTTTGGAGTTCCTAGCGCTGATCTGGGCCATCACGGAGAGGTTTAAGCACTACCTAGCCTCCAGCAAGTTCACTGCCTACACTGATAATAACCCCTTGACGCATCTTGAAACAGCTAAGCTGGGAGCCATGGAACAACGATGGATGGCTCGGCTGTCAAACTACCTATTCACAATCAAGTACAGAGCGGGCCGCAAGAATGCCAATGCTGATGCCCTGTCCAGGATGCCTTTGAGTCGGACACAGAGGAAGAAGTGGACGATCTGGAAGAGATTGAACTACCTGCCTTTCACAAGAATGGGATGATCCACGAGCAACGAGCCTGCAGGAGGCAGCGTGGTAAGACGTTAAATCCTTTACCTCACCACAGCTGGAAGGAGACCCAGGACAGTGATCCAGTTGTCAGCCATATCAAGGAGCTGATAACTCAAGAAGGTTCCTCCTTGGAGAAGGATGCGTCTCTACAGGCAAGGCAGCTGTGTAATGAGAGAAGCCGGCTGTTTATCTATCGTGAGAAGCTGTGCCGGAGATACGTCAATCCAAGAACCCACGAGATGGTTTGGCAGATAGTAGTCCCCAGAGCAGACATCCAGATGGTGTTGGAAGCCTACCACGATCAAGCAGGGCACTTTGGCTGGAAGAAGCTGGAGACCCTGTTGAAGTGTCGTTTCTACTGGGTGGGAATGCGCAGCTCCATTGAGAGGTGGTGCCAGAACTGTGGACCCTGTGGCCTCAGAAGAAAAGACTACAGCAGTCAGAAGGCACCCCTACAACCCATCAAGATGACTCGACCCTTAGAGATCATGACACTGGACCATGTCAAGTTGTCACCCAGCCGGTCAGGATACTCCTATGCCCTGACCATGGTGGATAACTACTCCAGGTTCCTGGTGGTCGCCCCTGTCAAAGATCTGACGGCAGAGACAGCAGCAAAGACGTTCCAAGCGTATTTCTGCAGATCACATGGATATCCTGAGCAGGTGTTAACTGACCAAGGCCCAGCCTTCGAGGCGAATTGTTCAAAGATTTCTGCCATTTGTACGGTTGTAAGAAGATAAGAACCACACCGTACCACCCCCAAACCAATGGTCTCTGTGAAAAGATGAATCACATCGTCATTGATCTGCTGAAGTGTTTTTCCACTTGAGGAGAGAAATCGGTGGCCAGACTTACTACCTGATCTGGTAGATCTGTACAATCACATACCTGTGAGTTCCACCAATTGCACCTTAGCTTACCTTATGCGGGCAAGACCAGGAAAGCTGCCCATGGATCTGGAGCTTGGTGTTGTAAAACCAGAAGCGGATGTGACTACTGAAGACTGGGACACAACCAGACAGGAACAGTACAGAAAAGTACAGGCCTGGGTTGAAGATAGTCTCAATCGAGTAAGGGACAAGCAAGAGGATCACTACAACAAAAGTGCGCCAGCCGAACCTTTCGCACCTGGTGAAGTCGTGCTGAAAAGAAAAAGAAGGATGCACAAACTCAACAATCAATGGGAAAGAGAGCCCTACGTTGTACAGAATTCAAGTTTGACAGCAAGAAAACGTGTATAATTAGTAAAGATGGAGGAAGAAGACCACAACTGTATCCAGAGATCACCTAAAGTTATGTCCAGATCTGCTAAAGCTTCAAGAGGAAGAACCTGTTGTCAATAAGGAAGAGCGTGATGAAGCAGTCATACATGCAGACTTAGGAGACTTCCCCGCTGATTGGCCCCGAATTGGAGAAGCTGTAATCATTCCCGTACTCCAATTCTATCAACAACAAGGAGAACCTCTACATCCAGTTGAGCCGGTTGGTGCAGTAGAGTCAGTTCCAGAGGAACCTGTTCCAACAGAATCTCAGGAAGCCGAATCACAGGAAGAAGAGTCTCCTGCTGAGACAGAACCAGATCACCCAACTGAAAGTATACTTGCCAGATCCCTAGAGAGGTTAAGGCAATACTACAACCTACCTGCACGCAGGACAGACAGGTTAACTGATACCTCACCTATCACTACACCACGTAGGTCAGTACGCATAACAAGGGGACAATTACCTGTTAGGTACAGAGAGTAAGACTTAATAAATGTAGAGGATTGCTTATAGCATTGTGCATAAATGTAGATATTGTTGCTTACATTATGTCTTAACCGTTATTTATTAATTTGTTTTTCTTTTTGGTTACCAAAACAAGTAAATGGACATTATTTTTACTTGTTCCCACTACCCTTTGAGCAGCCTTTTCCAAAAGAGACTAGGACTTTTCCGGTTGCTCATTTCCTCATTGCTTTTACCTATGTATATAGTTATATATGCTACCTGTTATGGAACAGTTCAAGATCCTCACCTCCCGTAAGGGAAGAGTTAAATTGTACAATGTTTAATGTTTTGTTTTTCTAAAAATGTCTTTCAGCCCCGGAGTGCTGAGTCCTACTATGGGGGAATGTGGAGCCCAGCTGCGTCTGGATTCATATCTCCCAGAAGGGTGCGCAGAAGGAATTCACCACTAGAGGTCTCAATATACATGCACACACCTTCACCCATCCCTAAGTCCACCAGAGGGAGCTCCGATAGTCATATAAAAGGGTGTGAAGACAGGAAAGTGAGTTCGGTCAGTTCAGATTTGAGAGACTGCAGTTCAGTTCAGTCAGATTTGAGAGACTGCAGAGCAGTTCAGTTCAGCAAAGTGGAGGCTAGTAAAGTGGAACTGAATCCATTCCAGTCTAGTCAGAACTGAGACAAGTGAGTAGTCTGCAGACGAGTGGAGTTTGCAGCAAGGGACTCTAGAGCTCAAGTTGAGAGCCAAGAGCGTGCCGACGCTCAGAGAGCAGCGAAGAGGCAGCCCACCAACTGCCAGCGTGTGTAATTGTGTGAGGTCCTGAGTAGGCCGAAGGCGAGTGGAAAGAGAAGTACAAGGAGGCAGAGGAGCCTTAACGGCTCACCTCAACAAGTATTGACCGGACACCAGGGTCCGAGCCTATAGGGATTTCCACGACCCATTAGGAGAACACCGGAGTTCCTGGAGGACTACAAGTCCCAGGAGTACCACAGAGCTGAAACGTAGCGGGCCAGGAGGACGGAGTCCAGCCGTGCACGGCAAGCAGGACTGTGTACTTCAAGAAAAGGTCCAACCACAAGGTCAGCCAGGTGCAGGATGGAGACTAAGTTAGGCCCAGCTACATGCAGGCCAGGACTTCATTACTAAAAGGCAAGGAACAGGAGGCCACACACCTACTCAGTGGGAGACTCTGGATGTGCACCCTTCACCCTACAGTGCTCCGGGATGTGCCTGCAACATCTTCAGTAAAGGTACCAAAGTGACTTGTGTGTGTGCCTACCTTATTACCCCTACTGCCGGGATCCCCTCTGTCCTGCATCCCTACACATCTACCTGCCCTGAAGGATTCAGCCTCACCTGTGGGAGGCTTAACACCTAAAGCTGCACACACCAACCCTTCAGTGGATCTGCACCGCAGCGCTGGTCACCCTGACCAGGTACCACAGGTGGCGTCACGAATCCCCATGCCAACATTCAACTCCCCTGTAAATATCCCACATTAACGGGTGAGCGCCAGAGCCACGGACTGAGCTGTGTTGCCGTGACATCCCCCATAGAAGTCTATAGGCTCAGATTCGAGTTCCCATTGCTCTGGAGGGCGACTCATATATAGTGTAGGGGAAAATTGAAATCTCCGTATTTATTTCCGGAGTCACACACAGATAGTCAGCATATATTTGTCCGTGATGCCAGCCAGTACACGGTAGTGTGTCAGGAGCGTACAGCTCTATACGGTGAGGGAAAAAATAAACGCTCGGTTACTGTGCAGAAAAAAAGAATAAAAATATTAGTGCTGTGTAAAAAGCAATCTGCACAGCAGTGTACACACAGCAATACAGCTGGCAGGCAGCCTAATAACCAGCACTGCTGCACACAAGAAAATCCTCCCCTGTCACTGCACACTAACTGTACAGCACAATTGCTATCAGCACAAGCACAGAAGAACTTCTTCTATCTTTACAGCCCTAACTCTCTCCTTACTGATAAACAGCAACCTCTCCCTACTGTGAAGATCGCCAGAAGTAAAATGGAGGTCGGCTGTGAGGGCTTTTATAGATACTATAACACCCCCAAAGCAAGCCAATCACTGCAATGCCCTTCTCTAAGATGGTGGTGTACGCTGCCCATGTCATCTTGTTGCCCACAGTGTGCGTCCTTGCTCATTGGCTGAAAAAAAGGCACCAGCAAGCATTCTGGGAAATACGACTTTGGCGCTCATTTCGACGACAGCATGACCGACCTCACGTTATGGTGGATTTTGGGTTGACAAAACTCAACTTTGTCTAAAGTCGGCGACTTTTGATCTGATCGCATGCTCTAGTTTGTTCTCCTGTGTTTCATAGTCTCTTATCTCAGGCGGAGGCCTGGTGTATTTGTGGTGGAAAAATCTTTTCTTGGCAGGCATAGTTGCATAGTTCTGTCTGCTAGCCTTGTTCTACACTTTTTTATTGTTTTCAAAAGTAACAAAAAACATAACCCAAAAAATTAATACAGTCTGTTATCTCAGGCTGAGGCCTGGTGTATATGTGGTGGAAAAATCTTTTCTTGGCAGGCATACGTTGCATAGTTTTGTCTGCTAGCCTTGTTCTACACCTTTTTTTTTTTCAAAAAGTAACAAAAAACATAGCCCAAAAAATTAATACAGTCTGTTATCTCAGGCTGAGGCCTGGTATATCTGTGGTGGAAAAATCTTTTCTTGGCAGGCATACATTGCATAGTTCTGTCTGCTAGCTTTGTTCTATGCCTTTTTTATTGTTTTCAAAAAGTAACAAAAAACATAGCCCAAAAAATTAATACAGTCTGTGAGCTCAGGCTGAGGCCTGGTATATCTGTGGTGGAAAAATCTTTTCTTGGCAGGCATACGTTGCATAGTTCTTGTCTGCTAGCTTTGTTCTATGCCTTTTTTATTGTTTTTAAAAAGTAACAAAAAATATAACCCAAAAAATTAATACAGTCTGTTATCTCAGGCTGAGGCCTGGTGTAGTTGTGGTGGAAAAATCATTTTCTTGGCTGGCATACGTTGGATAGTTCTGTCTGCTAGCCTTGTTCTACGCCTTTTTTACTGTTTTTAATAAGTATCAAAAAACATAACCAAAAAAGTTAACACAGTCTGTTATCTCAGGCTGAGGCCTGGTGTATCTGTGGTGGAAAAATCTTTTCTTGGCAGGCATACATTGCATAGTTTTGTCTGCTAGCCTTGTTCTACGCCTTTTTTATTGTTTTCAAAAACTAACAAAAAACATAACCCAAAAAATTAATACAGTCTGTTATCTCAGGCAGAGGTCTGGTGTATCTGTGGTGGAAAAATCTTTTCTTGGCAGGCATACGTTGCAAAGTTCTGTCTGCTAGCATTGTTCTACGCCTGTTTTATTGTTTTCAAAAAGTAATAAAAAACATAACAAAGAAATAAGTTAATACAGTCTGTTATCTCAGGCTGAGGTCTGGTGTATCTGTGGCTGAAAAATCTTCGCTTTGCAGTCATACTGATCACATATAATTTTTCTCAAAATAAATCCTTTTATATTGAGTTTTTCAAACATTTCAGTAGTCCATTTAACACTAGGACTACTGGACTCGTGACCCCGCCTAGAACTACTGAAAGGAGTCATTTTGACTCCTTGCTTGTTTTCGTTTATTTTTAGAGTTTCATTTGTGGTTATTTATTAATAATTATATTTTTTGTAATGTATTATTATTGTGAGATCCAACAGTAATGCTTTTGATTGTTTTTTTTCTGCTTTTCTTATTTTTCTACAGAAAATAACAATAATTATAATAGACGATTTTCAAACATTTTTTTTTATTCAAGTGCACACATATAAACAACAACTGAAGAACAAAAAGCAGAGAAAATGTAGGTGGAGGAGCATAAAAATGAAAATATGGCGCAGAATTCACCTTCTAAACATTTGGTGTTTCGCATTTTAGGCATTGCCTTTGATTTATGGCAGTACATTGCCCACACAAAGACTTACCACAAGTCTTACAATTGCCGACAGATCTATTTTTCTTGCACTTTTCTTTGATCTGGCAAAATTTTGTTTGAACCATCACTTCTGAGCATGTAGAAACTTGGGACGTGGAACCCTTTTCCCTATCTGTGACATAAGGACCACTCAACTCTCTCACAAGTGTTTGCAAAAATGCCTTGCGTGACATTTTTTGGTGGGTTATCTCATTGAATATTATCATGCATTTATACCCGCAAAGTCTAAGGCATTTTCAAATGCATGAACAGGCCATCTCCTTGTGCATGTTCGTGTGGTATATTTTCGTGCCATTGACATACATCTCCATATTGTTTCATTGAAAACTTTACCGTTTGAGTTTTTTTAGCGGAATCAGACGCAACAACAACATCTGGATGGACGGAACTCAAAATGACAACATTTTTGTTGGGCTTTCCTTGATATACTGTAAGTGTAAAATTGTCTTCATTTCTAAACACTTTAGTGTTGTACAATTCCTCTTTCATGGATTTTATTTCTTTAGGCACTTCTCGCCTTATCTTGTTCAGTGTTCCTACGATGGTTGTTCCTTTGCTTTTTAGCTGTTTAGATAATTTTACTGAAGTAAAATAATTATCGGTTGTAACATTGCGACCTTTTTTCAAAAAGGGTCCAATAACTTCATTACCACATGGTCAGCTAAACGGTCCTCAGCACGGCGTGTGTCATCTTTGCCTAGATAAGGGAAGCCATTTGCCAGATATTTGCTCTCCTTATCAACAGCTAGCCAATATTTGTGGCCATATTTATCTGGTTTGGAAGGCATGTACTGCGTGAATGGACACCTAGTTTTGCTTGGGAAAGTTGCTCATCCACCGTTATGTATGGGCCAGGTTTGTAACACGCAATACAATTTTCAATAAACCTGTCCCACACAGTAGAAAATAGAGCAAACTTGTCCGTTTGCAGTCTCTCCGATCGAGTAGATTTCTCATCAAATCTGAGAAACCTCATAATTTCAACAAAGCGGTCCTAGACATTGTCGCTTTGCAAAACGGTATTCCCCAGTCATTACACCAAATACTGCTAATCGAGTGACGGTTCGTGCCAGATATTCCACGAGCATAGAATATCACAATGAATGCATCTAGCTCCTCATCAGATAGAGTAAACTGTAAATTATTGTTCCTGCATGCTTCTGCAAGCGTACAGTTCTTTATATGTGTCAATATATATGAATCAAAAATTAGCATAAGATAAGAGCCTAGAGTAAGCAAGCTATTTTGTTCAGCATTACACAGTAATACAAGCAGGTAAAACACAAGGAAAATGTGAAAAGTTGACATGTAAATTGAACTACATCTATATGAACATCAGGGTAAATAAGACAGAGTGAAAAAATTATACACAAAACTTTATAGCAACATTTAGTGACAAAGGACCTCAAAATATAGTAGGGAGTCAAAATGACTCCCTTCAGTAGTTCTTGGTAAATTTTGAAAAAAACGCGCAAATTTTTCACCAAAATTATTTATTCTCACAAAATCTTTTTTCACATCATATTTGAGGAAAAGTCACGAGTTTCAAGCCTGAATTCTGAAAAATGTAGTCACAGAAGAGAAATAAAAAACGAAAGGAGTCAAAATGACTCCATCAGTAGTTCTAGTGTTAAAATGGGCAAAGCAAGGGGCAAGGGACGGGGAAGTGGATGTGATGCTGATAGTGGCTGCAGAGGACGAGGCCGTGGCCAAGCTAAATGTGGGCAGCAGCAAAGACCCACATCTTCACGCTCGATCTTCCTGTCCCCAGTTTCTAGGAGACCGCAGCACACCACTATTGAAGCCAGAGCAGTGTGAAACGGTTGTTGGTTGGATAGCGGATAATGCTTCCAGTCACTTACCCACCACCACCACCACCATGTCTTCCACACGGTCAAGTCTGAGTAGCCATGAGTGTGGACCGGATATTACTCACCCTGATCCTCCTTCCTCCCACCATGCCGGATGCCCTGAGACAACTGATCCCACACTCGGACTCTCCGAAGAGCTGTTCAGTTTATCATTTGGAGATTCGTGCCTCTCGCTCGCTCCACTTGAAACAGGGCAAGATGATAATCCATGTAGCGATGCACAAATCTTTGAGCAGCCATGGTCACAAGAAGTGGACGATGATGAGACACAATTGTCGGAAAGTCAGGAGGAGGAGCAGGGTGCGGATGTGGAAGACAAGGTGGTGGATGACATAGTGACTGACCCAACCTGGCGAGGAGGACATGCAGCGCGAGGACAACAGCACATATGGGGAAGGAGGCATATCACCCCAACAGGCAGGAAGAAGCAGTGTGTTGGTCGCAGACAGAAGGGTGCATCCATTCCTCGTAAACACCAACAGGACAGAAGTTGCCATTCCAACTGTTAGATCTTCCCAAGTCTGGTTATTTTTAAAGATTCTGCCGAGAACCCTAAACAGGCCATTTGCAGCACTTGCCATACCTGCATCAGCAGGGTAGCAAAACTACCAGCCTGACCACCACCAGCATGATTAGGCACATGGCAGCAAAGCACCAGACTTTGTGGGCCGAACCCCAGGCTCCAGGAACACTGTCTGCAGGTGACAACACTGCTTCTTCCACTGTTTTGCGTACAAGCTAATCCCCAGCTCACCGTCCCTGTGAAGATGCCTTGGGCCCTGCACCTGTTGTTGCCCACAGTCAACCAGCACCATCATCAAGCCGGTCCACATCCTTGTCCTAGCCCAGCCTTCAGTTGTGTATACCCAGTCATTGGAACGCAAGCGGAACTACCCAGACAATGCCCCATAGGCCACAGTACTTAATTCACACATTTCTCGTCGCTTGCTCTCGAAAAGTTGCCTTTTCGGCTCATTGAGAAGGAAGCTTTCCGCAACCTGATGGCGGCTGTCCCAAGGTACTCGGCCCCAGTCGCCACTATTTCTCCATTGTGCCGTATCGGCATTACACCTGCATGTGTCCCACAACATTACCCATGCCCTCAACAATGCTGTTACTGGGAAGTCCACCTAACCACGGACACGTGGACAAGTGCCTGTGGGCAGGGACGTTTACATCTCACTGACGGCACACTGGGTTAACATAGTGGAAGCCAGGACCCAGTTGGACCTTGGGATGGAACACATCCTCCCCACACCGAGGTTTGTGGGCCCTATGTCAATCAGGGTTGCCCCCACAGTCTACAGCTCCTGCACCTCCTCCTCCTCCTCTTCTTCTCTAGCCTCCATCGCAGAAATGAACACATTAGTCAGAAGCTGGAAGCACTGCAGCACTGCCTCAGCCAAGCGGCAAACAGGCTGTGCTGAAGCTAATCTGCATAGGTGACAAACTGCACAATGCAGAAGAGTTGTGGACAGCACTGAAAGAGCAGTCAGATAATTGGATGACACCTCTGAACCTAGAGTCAGGCATGGTCGTGTGTGACAATGGCCGGAACCTGGTGGCGGCTGTGAGGCAAGTTGAGCTCACACGCGTACCTTGCCTGGCCAATGTGCTTAACCTCGTAGTTCAACGATTTCTCAAAAGCTACCGGAGCTGCCAGATTGCTAGTGAAAGTACGCCATCTGTCTGCCCATTTTAGAAAGTGAGCTACAGCTTCAGCCACCTTGCCGTGTTTCAGCAGCGTTTGCAGCTTCCGGCTTACCGACTGGTGTGTGATGTCCCCACGCGTTGGAATTCTACACTGCATATGTTGGGAAAGGATTTGTGAGCAGAAGAGGGCAGTTGTTGACTACCAGCATCAACAAGGCCGTCGATATTCATTCAGACTCCACGCCATAATTAACGTCACCATCCCATTTCTAAGCATTCTGAAAACCTCTCTGCTCATAAATAAGAGATGTATTGCAGGCAGAGCACGAGGACACAGAGCAAGAAACCATACAAGGTGATTACACTCATCCCAACCTCATGTCGTAGCAACGTGGATTGGTAAACAATGAGGAGGAGGAAGAACAGAGCTACTTTCTTGGGCTATAGACGGTGCTACAAGCTCAGCTGTCATACCGTCTTTTCAGCGGGGATGGCCTGAGGACAGGGGGAGGAGGAGGAGGAGGACAGCATGGTCAGTCATCCTGATGATGTCCATACATGGTGGCCACTGACAATTTTTAATGTTGCTGTCTTTCCAGAACCAATAAGAACCAGATTTTATGCCAATTGTCGTTCAAGGAATGTGATCTATCTCCTTGTTTGCAAATGTCCGAAAATCTACGTGGGTCAGACCAGTCAAGAGGTTCCCGGTTGGATACAAAACATATCTCAAATATCAACACAGCAGCCAGTGACTTAGAGAAGGGTAAGCCCATTTCATCGGTGCCTCGCATTTTTTGGAACTACATTCTGGTAGACATAGTGGCATTCAGGTCATGGTGGTGGACCAAATTTATGGTGCATTCGGGGAGGCAATTTGACAAAGGAGCTTTTACGTAGGGAAGCCAGATGCATTTTTAATTTGAAGAGCTTATCTCCGAATGGTCTTAATGAGGAGTTACTCTTTAATGGCTTTTATCGATAGATATTAGACTAATTTTTGTTCTTTTTCACCTTCTCCTCAGATTAAGTGGCCTTTATAATCTTTCCATTTTTCTGAAAATATTTGGACCATGAAAGATCTCTTCTAGAAGACATCATTAATAATGTTCCCTGACCAATTACCTTTTTTGCTGGACTTGCTTGCTGATATTCAGGTCCCCTTTGATGTTCAGACAAGATGGCCTTCACATTATGGGACATATGTTGAAAATATTCGGACCATAGAAGATTTTCCCTCCAGTGGATGACATTGGCAATGCTCTTCACTACTTACCTTTTCATTGGACTTGCTTGTTCACACTCAAGCTTCTTTTGAGGCCCGGTTCAAACACCTGGACCATTGAAGATTCCTTTTAGTGACATTATCAAACAAGGGCTCGTTACTACTCATCTTCCTTTGTTGAACTCCCGTTTGTCATATTTAGGTTCCCGCTTGGGTTCCTTTTGTGTTTCAATATTCCTCAGAGTCTTTATTTGAAATATATCAAATACCTTTGGACTTACTATCCTCCAGATTGCTGAACCTTTTGTCTTTGGTATATAGTTTTTGTTTCATACAATTCTTTGGGGTTCTGGTGATCGGTCCATAGTTTGTATTCACAGCATTATATGATATGCTCTAGATATATTTTTTCAATTTGGAAATGAATTCACAGCACCATATGATACTGTGGCCGTATTGGTCCTGTGTTTGTTGATATATCCTTATGAAAAACATTAACAATGAATCCACTATTCGGGTTTTCTTTTGGCATGTTCACGGCACATATGATATGTTCCAGACATCTTTTCAGTCTGACAGAGTGGATAATTGTATCCGCAGCATCATGTGTCACTGTGACTATACTGGACCTGCGTTCGTTGACGTATCCGTCATTCCACATACTAGTAATGAATTTACATTAAGAATATAATAAACAATAAAGAATTTGCATCTGTTTATAGACATAATAATCTAGTCATATTGTATTCTAGGTCCTCTCCTTTCTGCTCGCATGGGTGGATGTGTGTGATGCATGTCTATATATACTAAGTGCTTCACCCAATACAGATTATGGCTCTCACAGTTTTTTGTGGCCTGTCCAGCTGGTCGGGCATTCTGATTGACTTTTTACATCTTTATGCTACACTTTTTGTGTGTTCGGTTCAACTATAAACTATAATAATATATCCTTTCTCACGTATATATAATGAACGGTGCTAGGTTATCTGGGTTTAAGATGATGCACCATGTTACTCATGCATGCGCTGTTACTTGTTTTTTTATTTTTACGAGTGTTGCTGGGTTATTTAGGTCTATGTACTTAACTAAATGCAGCAGTGAGTTATTTGAGTCTATGTACTTAACTACTGTAAATGCAGCAGTGAGTTTTTTGTTTTTTTTCTTCCCATTATTCATGTCATTTAGACATTGTTTGCATGACTCAGCAATTGCTGGGCTATATTGTTTAACACACTTATTGCAATGATATGATGAATGATGTTTATGGTTTATCCATTTTTGTCAACTTGAACTCACTTCAATACCTATGCATTTGCACAATTGTATGCATGTGCTGTGAATTAAGACTTGACCTAGCGTCTGCCTATCTGTCTATATGTCACATTTATATTGTGATTTAAAAATTCTATGGATGTGATGTTAGTGTTTTTTTATGACACCTCAGCGTTTTTGCACATATGTTTGTTATTTTTATTAAGAGTTACATGGTTCAATGATTCATTCTCCAGTGGTTCGGCATTATATGATAGCTTACTAGCGTTGTTGGGTTACCTAATTAATATATCTGGCTGAATACAATAGTAAACAACGTTCACTGTCCACAATTTATGACTAGAGTTGAGCGATACTTTCCGATATCCAAAAGTATCGGAATCGGAATGGTATCGCCGATATCAACTAAAATATCGGCAATACCCGATACCGATCCGAAATCCAATGTAAGTCTATGGGAACAAAATATCGGAATTAAAAAAACCCCATTCTTGCCTTGTTGGTTAATTGTACATGAAGGAAAACAACAAAGAGTAATGTAGAATGTATTGGGGAAGGTGAGGAGACATTAAAGGCATAGATGTTTAACCCAATAAAATGGAATAGCATAAATATTTTTTTTTTTAAAGATATTCGGATTGACGCAGAAATTGACAATGTTGTTCACGTTTTTTCTATTTTGGCAAATATGTATATTTCACACTTCCATGCTCTTCACCTTTTTAACTTTTGACACACTTTCTCCTTCATAATCTTCAGCAGCATCATCTTTTCATCAAATTATTCTTCATCTTCACCTTCTTTATCTTCTTTAAACTTCTTGCTATTCATCTTTTGTTAACATTACCTATTTCTTCTTATTAAACTTCATTCTAATTCATATTGTACTTCATCTTCTTCATCATATTCTTTTTGTGACAGAGAATCCTGTACTTGTAATCTGTCAAAGTATGAATTTTTCATTCTTCCGTTCTTGCTGTCACAAAAGATTTAAATTACAACAGTATTTGTCCGTGTTCAGTTTAGCCTGCAGCAGCAGCAGGCATTTTTCCAGGGGCACCACGAGGAGGAACGGACTCACCCCCATAGACTGCTTAGTCTTCTTCTGCTTATAATTTAGAGCATATATTTTGCTCTTCATTTTGGTCTTATACTTCAGTTCTTCTGCTTTTAGATCTTCTGCTTATTGTTCTTGTGTCTCTTGTTCTGTATCTTGTATTTGTAGCACAACCTTGTACCAGCTGATGTTACTGGGACACGGTTTACTAAGCAGAGGTACCTGTGCTCCAAAGCACTACCAAGGACCAGCAGACTTGCAGGAACTCGGATACCGAGATGGAGGCACCTAGGCCAAAGGCACTGCGGAGAACCAGTTGACGGTACTGGAACCCGACGGGTAGCAGAAGGTACAAGAGCCAATGCAAGTAACGAGGACCAGCTGACTGTGCTGGAACCCGGAGGGGCAGCAGAAGGAAAAGACCAATGGCACAACCGAGGACCAGCTGACGTTACTGGGACACGGTTACTAAGCAGGAGGTACCTGTGCTCCAAAGCACTACCAAGGACCAGCAGACGTTGCTGGAACTCGGATTCCGAGATGGAGGCACCTAGGGCAAAGGCACTGCGGAGAACCAGCTGACGGTACTGGAACCCGGACGGGTAGCAGAAGGTACCATGGAAATTTAAGTTGACAGGTCCGCAAGCCGGCCGCAGTTACCGAATCCCACAGTACTACAGGGGTGATTGTCCTATTGTCACAACGGAAACAGCCTTTATTTGCATATCCCGCAGCACACATAGGAAGCACCTAAACTCCAGCACCATAGAGTCGGCTAACCCGACCGCAACACGACAGGACAACTTATTGGAGGCTAAGTGACGTTTACACTGACAGGAAACAGATGGCGTGCTGTAACCAGTCTGGGCAGGAGTGAGTACCCGTGCCAATGACACTTCCGAGCAACAACTGGCGGTGTTGAAGCCCAGGGATGAGAAGACAACAGGGTGGAGGCAGCATGACTTTTTGCCGTTCACACAGCAGGGGAACAGTGACATTACTGAACCCCAGTAACACATAGCTTGTGTATTGGTCTGTGGACACGCACTTCTGAGCAGCAACTGCCAGTGTTGTAGCCCAGGGAGTAGAGTTCGGTGGTAGAAAGATGAACATAACAGGAGACATGGATAACGTTGCGAACCAGTTATTTAATCTGAAAACGGACAGACAAATTCTGGCGAGATCCATGCCTTTTCATTTTCAGAAAAGTAAGCCGGTCTACATTATCGGGATAGTCGCATGCGACGGTCTGTTAGTTCACCACCTGCAGCACTAAAGCGGCTCCGATAATACACTGGCAGCAGGGAAGCCAGCACCTCCAATGCATACTGGCTAAGCTCTGGCCAAGTATCCAGCTTAGAGACCCAAAACTTGAATGGGATGAGCCACTGGAGTACACTGAGAGGGAAAGACATGTAGTTCTGTCACCATCTTACGGAAACGTTGCCTCTGCTGATGGAGCCGTCTCGGTATGGTGTAGAACATTTGTGGCGCTGCCACAAAACTTCGCAACATTTGGAACATACTGGTCTTGCCCTGTGCAGAGGCGCTGCTTGTGCTCCCTCTTGTTGCAGAGCTGTCTCCACTGCCTCGACGCACAGAGCTGCTTTGTACAGCAGTAGCAGCAGCAGTGCTCTCGGCTGGAATGGAGAACATTATGGATTGCACCGTGTGTCTTGGTACTCCCGCATTTTACGCTCCCGGTTCAACGGTGTGTGAGGCTTTGTAAGTTGTCCCGGTAGGAGGGTCTAGGAGGGTGTACACCCAATAACAGACGTGGTGAGAATGTGGCGATGCGGCGCGTTTCTCGGCATCTGCAGCATGAAATCAACCATGTGCTGCAGACTCCCAAAGCCAACAAACGCTGTCCCCTGCAAGAGGCGTCATCTTGCCTGCTCTGCATCACCCCACCCTCGCTCTACATACTGACTAGAGCGTTGTGTACCTCCCTCTGGAGCGATGTCTTCCTCCTCCATTGACTCCTCTCATCCTCCTCACAAAGTGAGCCCGCCCACCCTTTGTGAGGAACAGTTGCGCTGATGTCCAGAAGGTGAGGAATTTGTGACTCCTCATCCCCACCTCTTCCAAAACCATCCCTTAGTGCTTGCAGTGTTTTTTGAAGAGGCAGATAAGGGGGACAGTCAGGCTGACTATGCATCATCTGCACTGCCATCTGCGTTTGATCATCAAACGCACGCAAAACGTGGCCCGATGTCCTTTGAGGGCCCCCTCAGTAGTGGGAAGTTGAAAGGCGCAAATTTTGAGTTTTTTGGCCGATGCACTGAAAACCATTACTGCTGGGGGCTTCCACACAACCCTCCAAATAGTAACGTGAATTCCACCGGTGGGTAGTCACATATGATGCGATGTTCAGAAGGCGAAATTGCTTTTAGAGCCAATGCGCGATCTGCCCTGCTGGAAATCGCAAGTGAGCGCACCCAGGGGGACCCCCGTGCGCAGGCATCAAATCGGGGAGTCCCTCAAAAAAATTGCACGACCAGTTGAGCACATGGCCAACATGGTATGTGATGAGG
>JARQOD010000001.1:87266888-87339619 GCA_033576555.1 Oophaga sylvatica
GGAATGGAGAACATTATGGATTGCACCAGTGTGTCTTGGTACTCCCGCATTTTACGCTCCCGGTTCAACGGTGTGATGAGGCTTTGTAAGTTGTCCCGGTAGCGAGGGTCTAGGAGGGTGTACACCCAATAATCAGACGTGGTGAGAATGTGGGCGATGCGGCGGTCGTTTCTCAGGCACTGCAGCATGAAATCAACCATGTGCTGCAGACTCCCAACTGGCCAACAAACGCTGTCCCCTGCAAGAGGCGTCATCTCTGCCTGCTCTGCATCACCCCACCCTCGCTCTACATACTGACTAGAGCGTTGTGTACCTCCCTCTGGAGCGATGTCTTCCTCCTCCATTGACTCCTCTTCATCCTCCTCACAAAGTGAGCCCTGCCCAGCCCTTTGTGAGGAACCACGTTGCGCTGACTGTCCAGAAGGTGATGGAATTTGTGACTCCTCATCCTCCACCTCTTCCAAAACCTCATCCCTTAGTGCTTGCAGTGTTTTTTGAAGCAGGCAGATAAGGGGGACAGTCAGGCTGACTAGTGCATCATCTGCACTCGCCATCTGCGTTGACTCATCAAACGCACGCAAAACGTGGCAGATGTCCTTCATAGAGGCCCACTCAGTAGTGGTGAAGTGTGAACGGCGCAAATTGCGAGTTGATTGCGCCTGATGCAGCTGATACTCCATTACTGCTGGCTGCTGCTCACACAACCGCTCCAACATATGTAACGTGGAATTCCACCTGGTGGGTACGTCACATATGATGCGATGTTCAGGAAGGCGAAATCTGCGTTGCAGAGCTGCAATGCGCGATCTGGCCATGCTGGAACGTCGCAAGTGAGCGCACTCTAGGCGGACCTTGTGCAGCAGTGCATCAAGATCCGGATAGTCCCTCAAAAAACTCTGCACGACCAAGTTGAGCACATGTGCCAGACATGGTATGTGAGTGAGGTTGCCAAGGCCCAGAGCTGCCACCAGATTTCGGCCATTGTCACACACTACCAAGCCTGGCTGGAGATTCGCTGGCAAAAACCACACGTCGCTCTCCTGCTTGATGGCATTCCAGAGCTCCTGCGCTGTGTGGCTTCGATTCCCCATGGAAATTAATTTCAGGACGGCCTGTTGACGTTTGGCCACGGCTGTGCTCATATCGGTCGCATCAGGTAAGCGTTCACGGGTCCATGTGGAGGTAGACCGTGACGGCTCCTGCAGCGATGATTCTGAGGAACTGGAGTAGGAGGAGGAGTCAATGTGGACAGACTTGATTCCTGCAATCTTTGGAGTTGGCAGAACACGTACAGCGCCACTCGCAAGATCTGTACCCGGCTCCACAACATTGACCCAATGGGCAGTGAGGGAAAGGTATCGTCCCTGGCCATGGGTACTGGTCCACGCATCGGTGGTCAGGTGGACCTTGCTACTGACGGCGTTTAGTAGCGCATGTTTAATTTTTCCCTCAATATGCTTTTGCAGACCAGGGACGGCTTGCCTGCTGAAATAAAATCGGCTGGGCACATTGTATTATGGGACTGCCAATGCCATTAAGTTACGGAAACTGTCAGTCTCCACCAGCCTGAATGACAGCATTTCAAGGGACAGGAGTTTTGCAATGCCAGCATTCAGAGCCTGTGCTCGTGGATGGTTTGCCGAGTATGGCCGTCTTTTATCCCATGCCTGTGCTACCGATGGCTGTTTTGTGGCCTGGGAGTGTGAGGATGACAGGGAACTTGCAGCTGTGGGTGGAATAACACTGGGTCTCCGGACAACAGTGACAGAGGTTCTTCCATGGCGATCCTGTGAGGAAGCCGAACCAGCTGTGTGTGAGCTGGAGGAAGAGGCTCCAACACGAGCTGAAGATGTAGGTGCTGCTGTAGGTTGGCCTACATCTCCAGTGTGTCTTTGGAACTCAACCACGTGCTTTGACCGCACATGTTTCCACATATTTGTGGTATTAAGGTTACTGACATTTTTACCTCTTTTTACTTTTTGATTACACAGCTTGCATTTGACATAGCAAATATCATCTGCAAGTGTGTCAAAAAAGGACCACGCAGTGCAAGTCCTGGGAGCGCCCGTTTTGGCTGTTGGAAGAGAACTGCTACAAACGGGTGCCAAACTGGAGGCTACAGGCAACCGAGTCTGCAGCCTACCTCTCCCTACTGTTTGGACCGTTGGGGCAATCTCTTCCTCAGAGCTGCTACCACCACCTTCCTGTTCCTCATGCCATGTTGGGTCTTGGACCTCATCATCTCCACTACCCTCTTCCAACACCTGCTGCTGTTGGGTGGTCTGGCCAGCACCATGCTCAACAGAAAATGGCACCTGAGTCTCATCATCATCAGATGCGTTCTGCGGTGTGCTGACCATCGGCACTGGCTCACCCGCCTCTTCACATTCAGAGAGACACAGCTGTTGCGCATCACTGCATATTGCCTCTTCTTCACATTCCAGAATGCTGCTTGGCTGGGCCCCTGTTTGCAAGCCAACAGATTCTGAGAACAGAAGCAGAGACTCAGCTGGCTCCAGTTCAGAACTCTCTGACTGCCTGGGCAATTTGGCAGGCGGTGAAGAGACAGATGGTTGTTCAACAGTGCTGTGGTCCTGAGAGGAGGTGGAAGGAATTGAAGTCGATGCATTGGCTGCCATCCAACCAACAACGGCTTCAATTTGTTCTTCCCGCAGCAGGGGGGTATGCTGAGCTCCTACAAAAGTGCGCATAAAGGAACGCTCACGGGGAAAACTGGTGGATGCTGTGTCACTGGGTGCGGCAGCAGCCACAGAATCCCCACGTCCTCTCCCTGCTGAAACTCCACGGCCACGACCACGTGCCTTACTCCCTGCCTTCTTCATCTTGGTAGATTGATAAAGAAAGTCAGAAAAGTTATAAGGCCTAAGTGTGGTTATTCCTCAGAGACTGCAGTGAACACTGCAGACAACTGTTCACTATCTGTGAAAGGCTCCTTTCTGTACTTCTATAGTGTTTGCAACGAATGTATTGTATACGAATGGAAGCGCCTCACACTAATAGATTAGATTTTTTTCAAATATAATGGAGCAGCACCAATTGGAGATAAATGAAAAGGATGAGGCACTGAGACACGCTCAGCAGAGTACAAGCAGCAGTGCTTGAACAAGTAACTGGAGCGTGATGTTGTCACGCTGTCTAATGATATGTATACAATGTCAGTAAACTATTAATACAGGAACAACACTCTATACAACAACTAGTATAGCAACATCAGCATGTAAGTATAGAATAGATTTACCTGACACGATATCTGCTGAACCCAGGGTTAATCTTGAGGACTTGATGAGTTGAAACAGGAAAGAGGTGGACCGGGATCTAACCTGACCCTAAACTGGGGTCCTAACTAATCCCTCACCTTGGAGGTACTGATAATGGTTCAGAGGTCCAAGTCACCAACCTAACCCTGTCTCCTATCAGACCCTGAACCCTGTAATCAGTCCTAAGAAGGATCCTGACTACCACCAAAGGGATATGGGCTGATCTTAGCTAAATACACAGATTAGACATATAAGACAGACAGGATAACACTCGCTTGCATACACACTCAAACACCAAAGGAACATAAATGGTCTGGGAAATAAACTCTAACCAAGTTGAGCTTAGAACAACTAAGGAGCTCACAACTAAAGTCTATACAGATTCATTCCTATCTGTGGTCTGCATGAAGGTCTCACTGGCAACTCCCCAAGCAGACAACCAGGAATTTAAAGGAAACCAATCAACAAATAATCAATTGCAGCCGGGAGAAACTGCACCCAGTCCCAGCACCGAGCACAGACAGAATTAACTCCCTAGCTGCCAAACACAAAGAAACAGCAGCTCAGCTGTGAGAAGTCAAAATGTGCAACCGCGACGATCTTCGTGGCAATGCACACATGACAGTACCCCCCCTTCTACGAGGGGCCTCCGGACCCTCAGGGCCAGGCCTGCCCGGGTGAGTTCTGTGGAAGGTCCGAACCAAACGATCTGCGTTAACATCAGACGCAGGGACCCACGTCCTCTCCTCTGGACCATACCCCTTCCAATGCACCAAGTACTGAAGGGACCGGCGATTCAGACGTGAGTCAATGATCTTTGATACTTGAAATTCCAAGTTACCATTGACCAACACAGGAGGAGGAGGTAGAGGTGACGTATGACTGGTGCCACATACCTTTTAAGTAATGACTTGTGGAACACATTATGAATTTTAAACGTAGGAGGGAGGTCCAGACGAAATGCCACAGGATTAATTATGGAACTGATCCTGTACGGCCCGATGAATCTGGGACCCAGTTTCCAGGAGGGCACTTTAAGTTTTATATTCCTGGTAGACAACCATACCAGATCGTTCACATTCAGATCTGGACCAGAAACTCTCCTCCTATCAGCCATACGTTTGTAACGGTTCCCCATCGCACTCAGATTATTCAATACACCTCTCCACACAGAAGCAAGTGACGACGAGAAACGCTCCTCCTCAGGAACCCCAGAAGGGCCCCCCCCATTGAAATTACAAAACTGAGGATGAAAACCATATGCCCCAAAAAACGGGGACTTACCAGTGGACTCGCTCCGCCTGTTGTTAAGAGCGAACTCTGCCAGAGGCAAGAAAGAAGACCAGTCCTCTTGGTTCTCTGAGACAAAACACCGGAGATATGTCTCTAAGCTCTGATTCAGACGCTCTGTCTGACCATTGGTCTGCGGATGAAAAGCCGAGGAAAATGACAATTGCATCCCCCGACGTAAACAAAATGCCCTCCAAAATTTGGACACAAACTGAACCCCCTATCTGACACCACATCAGAAGGCAACCCATGAAGTCTAACGATCTCCCTAATGAACACCTGCGCCAGAGTTTTAGCATTAGGGAGTGCAGGAAGAGCAACGAAATGTGCCATCTTACTGAACCTGTCAACAACCACCAGTATGACAGTATTCCCTGACGACGGAGGAAGGTCCGTAATGAAGTCCATAGATAAATGAGTCCATGGACGCTCCGGAAGTTTCAAGGGTAAAAGGGTCCCAGACGGACGGGTATGAGGGGTTTTAGAGCGAGCACACACCCCACATGACGCGACAAAAGTTATAACATCTTTACTAGCATTAGGCCACCAAAACCGGCGAGAAAGGAGATCTAAAATAGCCTTACTCCCTGGATGTCCTGCTAGAGCAGAATTATGATGTGCCTCAATAACCTTTTGTCTCAACAGATTTGGGACAAACAGTCTCCCTGGAGGTCCTGCAGGGGCGTCCCCCTGAGCCTCTAACACCTCCTCCTCAAGCTCAGAAAATACAGCCGACACTACCACCCCCTCCTGAAGGATAGGACTCGGGTCATCCGTTTTCCCGGCCCCTGGGAAACTGCGAGACAAGGCATCAGCCTTTACATTCTTAGACCCTGGGCGATAAGTGACGACAAAATTAAACCTGGTAAAAAACAACGACCATCGAGCTTGTCTGGAATTCAGACGCTTAGCGGATTCCAAATACAACAGGTTCTTGTGATCAGTAATAACGGTAACCGGGTGGACTGCCCCCTCCAAAAAGTGACGCCATTCTTCAAAAGCTAACTTAATGGCCAAAAGTTCCCTATTGCCGATATCATAATTCCTTTCGGCGGACGACAATTTCTTAGAAAAGAAAGCGCACGGATGCCATTTACCAGGGGACGGACCCTGGGACAATATAGCACCCACCCCTACGTCAGACGCATCCACCTCCACAATGAACGGCTGAGATGCATCTGGTTGGATGAGAACGGGTGCCGAAGCAAAACATTTCTTCAAAGAGGAAAAGGCTTGGCAAGCTTTGTCCGACCATTTAGAAAAATCCGTCCCTTTTCTTGTCATGTCAGTGAGAGGTTTGACGACAGATGAGAAATTACAAATAAATTTCCGGTAGTAGTTAGCAAACCCCAAAAAACGCTGCAGAGCCTTAAGATCCCCTGGCTGATCCCATTCAAGCACTGCTCTCACCTTTTCAGGGTCCATACGGAAACCGGAGGCTGACACCAAAAAACCCAAAAACTGAAGTTCCTGTACGGCAAATACACACTTCTCCAGTTTGGCGTATAATTTATTGTCTCGCAAGATCTGCAACACCTGTCTCACATGCTCCTGATGAGACACAAGATCTGGCGAGTAAATTAAAATGTCGTCCAAATATACAACCACAAACAGCCCCACAAGGTGACGAAAAATGTCATTAACAAAATGTTGGAATACTGCTGGTGCAGTAGTCAGACCAAAAGGCATGACTAGGTTCTCATAATGTCCCTCCGGCGTGTTAAACGCCGTTTTCTACTCATCCCCCTCTTTTATCCTAATCAGATTATACGCCCCCCTGAGATCCAATTTAGAAAACCATTTGGCGCCAACAATTTGATTGAAGAGATCAGGAATAAGAGGGAGTGGATACGGATCTCGAACAGTAATCCGATTAAGTTTGCGGAAATCCAAGCAAGGGCGTAGGCCTCCATCTTTCTTCTTCACAAAGAAGAACCCCGCGGCTACTGGGGAAGATGAAGGTCTAATATGCCCTTTGGCCAGACTTTCAGAAATATAATCTTTCATAGCCTGCCTCTCAGGACCAGAAAGATTATACAACCTAGCTTTAGGCAACTTAGCATCAGGAAGGAGATTAATAGAGCAGTCATACACGCGATGAGGAGGCAACTCCTGACACCCCTCCTCAGAGAAAACATCCCCAAAATCCTCCAAAAAAGGAGGCAATGTACTAGGTACGACCGCCCTGATGACTGTGTTCATGCAGTTGCTTTTGCAAAACTCACCCCATTGGCTTATTTCTCTGGACTGCCAATTAATCACAGGGTTATGTTTAACCAACCAAGGAAGTCCCAACACAATGGGAGTAGGTAGACCCTCCAACACATAACAAGATAATTGTTCCCTATGTATTGCCCCTACCCGAAGGTCAATGTTATGAACCTCATGAACAAAGCTACCTTGGCCGAGAGGCCTGGCGTCAATGGAGAATATAGGGATCGGTTTGACCAATACACTCAGATGCATACATTGAGCCTGAGCAAACTGAGCGTCAACCAGATTAGCCCCGGAACCACTATCAAGAAGAACAGACAATCTCTCCACTCTCGTACCAACTACCACCTCCACTGGTACAAGGAACTGAGAAGAACTGGCGGATGAAATACATACTCCCAGGTTGTCGTCCACCACACAACCTGGGATTAACAGTTTTCCGGCGACTTTTGGCTCAACAAGGCACGGGATGGACATTCTCCAACAAAATGTCCCTCTTTCCCGCAGAAAAAACATCTTCTAGTCCTGCGGCGTACCGCCAATCCCCTCCTACGAAATGATGTCCCTCCCAACTGCATAGGCTCATCCGAACAGACAAGGGGAACCTCAACATAAGGGACTTTAGTGGTAGGTGGAGAAACAACAGGGAGTGGGGTTACCTCACCCCTCTCCCGAAGCCGTCTATCAGTACGGATAGCTAAGGCCATAGCAGCCTCCAGAGAAGGAGGAGACTCATACTGAGCCAAAACGTCTTTTAATTTATCAGAAAGCCCATGACAAAACTGGCTCCTAAGAGCTGGGTCATTCCACTGAGTATCTGTGGCCCATCTACGAAACTCAGAAGCAAATTCCTCTGCCGGACGATCTCCCTGCTGTATCTTACGTAATTTTGTCTCAGCAAGAGAGACCCGATCTGGGTCATCATATACCAATCCCAGGGCAGTAAAAAATTGATCTACAGACAGTAGAGCCGGGGATCCCGGAAGAAGGGAAAATGCCCAGGATTGAGGGTCCCCTTGCAGAAGTGAGATAACAATTCCCACTCTCTGCTCCTCACTCCCTGATGATCGAGGCCGAAGCCGAAAATACAATTTACATGCCTCCCGGAAGGTGAAAAATTTGTCTCGCCCACCAGTGAACCTGTCCGGGAGAGCAACCTTAGGTTCAACTTGGTTTGTTCCAGGGGAGACAAAACTTTGGACTTAATGTCCGTCAGCTCCATGGATAATCCCTGCAACTGCAGAGCCAGCTGGGCTACTGGATCCATGGTAACTGGAGATAATTTTTAGGGCCAGTGAAAATGTCACGCTGTCTAATGATATGTATACAATGTCAGTAAACTATTAATACAGGAACAACACTCTATACAACAACTAGTATAGCAACATCAGCATGTAAGTATAGAATAGATTTACCTGACACGATATCTGCTGAACCCAGGGTTAATCTTGAGGACTTGATGAGCTGAAACAGGAAAGAGGTGGACCGGGATCTAACCTGACCCTAAACTGGGGTCCTAACTAATCCCTCACCTTGGAGGTACTGATAATGGTTCAGAGGTCCAAGTCACCAACCTAACCCTGTCTCCTATCAGACCCTGAACCCTGTAATCAGTCCTAAGAAGGATCCTGACTACCACCAAAGGGATATGGGCTGATCTTAGCTAAATACACAGATTAGACATATAAGACAGACAGGATAACACTCGCTTGCATACACACTCAAACACCAAAGGAACATAAATGGTCTGGGAAATAAACTCTAACCAAGTTGAGCTTAGAACAACTAAGGAGCTCACAACTAAAGTCTATACAGATTCATTCCTATCTGTGGTCTGCATGAAGGTCTCACTGGCAACTCCCCAAGCAGACAACCAGGAATTTAAAGGAAACCAATCAACAAATAATCAATTGCAGCCGGGAGAAACTGCACCCAGTCCCAGCACCGAGCACAACAGAATTAACTCCCTAGCTGCCAAACACAAAGAAACAGCAGCTCAGCTGTGAGAAGTCAAAATGTGCAACCGCGACGATCTTCGTGGCAATGCACACATGACAGATGTGCACTCAAAAAATAAAAAACACAGACTGAAGTGAACACTGAAACACAACTGTTCACAATCTGTGAAAGGCTACTCCTTTGTCTACTTCTATAGTGTTTGCAACCAATGTATTGGATACGGATGGAAGCGCGTCCACTAATAGATTAGATTTTAAATGGAATGGAGCAGAACCAATTGGAGATAAATGAAAAGGATGAGGCACTGAGACACGCTCAGCAGAGTAAAGCAGCAGTGCTTGAACAAGTAACTGGAGCGTGATGTGCACTCAAAAAATAAAAAACACAGACTGAAGTGAACACTGAAACACAACTGTTCACAATCTGTGAAAGGCTACTCCTTTGTCTACTTCTATAGTGTTTGCAACCAATGTATTGGATACGGATGGAAGCGCGTCACACTAATAGATTAGATTTTTTTCAAATATAATGGAGCAGCACCAATTGGAGATAAATGAAAAGGATGCGGCACTGAGACACGCTCAGCAGAGTACAAGCAGCAGTGCTTGAACAAGTAACTGGAGCGTGATGTGCACTCAAAAAATAAAAAACACAGACTGAAGTGAACACTGAAACACAACTGTTCACAATCTGTGAAAGGCTACTCCTTTGTCTACTTCTATAGTGTTTGCAACCAATGTATTGGATACGGATGGAAGCGCGTCACACTAATAGTTAAATTGCATGGAGCAGCAAGAATTACACTGAAGAAAAAAAAAAGAGTCTGTGAGTGACACGTGCAGATGCCTACAGACAGCGTTGCATGCAGAGCAAACTGCAGCGTCACCTGCACTCTCACACACACCTTGCACAGAGCTGTTAAAACAACACTGGCAAAAGGAAGCTTTACACAGCGGTTGGTAAACTAGCCTGCCTAAAGCCCAGTACACAAAATCGCAATATCTAACTGTCCCTCAAAGTCAGCAGAACAGCGTTCTGTCCCTAACTGAGTTCACAGCACAGTGATGCTAAAATGGCGGCGGCGCCTTTTATAGTGCATTCTGACATAATTTCAGCAGCCAATCACAGCCATGCCATTAGTTAAGATGACCGCAGCATTACAGGATGTGCCCACACTTCATAAGATTCCTCATTGGCTGACTAAAATCACATTGCCTCTCAAAGAATTATGGGAACTTCCGATTCCGGTATACAATATTGGAAAAATATCGAACTAAGTATCGGAATTCCGATACAGCGAATATCGGCCGATACCCGATACTTGCGGTATCGGAATGCTCAACACTATTTATGACACATGGATTTGTATTTTTCATCCATGTGGATTTAATGTGCCGGGCCATATTGTTGAATATACCCAGGTAATGTCTGATTATGCCCATCATTTATGTCACTCTGACATGCGCTGTTACAAAGAATTGTCTCAGCGCCTGCGCACTTAAAACCTTTGCACCTTTTGTATGATCACTGTGACGTTGATAAGATGGCTGCGTTGCCATCTTTTCCATTCAGGAATTTGTGCACATGCGCGGTGGACGAGGGTTCATCTTAGCGCCTGCGCACTCAAAATCTTTAACCCTTGAACCAACTTTATTACTATTGTGACGCTGACAAGATGGCCGCGATGCCATCCTTTCCATGTTTTCTCCTGCGCTGATTTTGGTACGTGCTACTTAATTGATTGGGATATTGGTATATGTACCCCAGACATTGACAAATGAGGCACACCATTTCCCCTGAGGAAGCCACCTTTCTGTGTGGCGATACGCGTGGGGTTTCCTCCTATCCCCTCCTTTCTCCCTCATTTTTTCACAGCTTTCATGGGGTTTCATGACGCACATGTCTGATTACTTTGGCTTCTTTTTCTGGTCCACCATCTGCTAGGAACCGGCATATAATTTTGCTGCACCTTGGAGGAGCGTTTCTTTCTAGGCTCACAAAGTATACAGGTCTCCTTTTTTATGTATTTTTTGGTGTTTTCATATGGTGCTGTGAATCCTTAGGGCTCTCTCTTATTAATTACTATTTACTGTGCATTCTCTCAGATATTGTGATTTTTTTCATCTGTCAGTGCATTTTCCCATGTGCTATTATATATATGCTGTAGCTATAATTAATTTTTTGCTGTGTGGGTTCAAGTGTTGGGTGACGTTGCCATTATCTTATGGCAGGTCTGGAATTCATGTGTTTTTAAATGTTTTTAATTGTATTGGTGTCTTGTTTATTAATGTCTGGTACCTTTGAATAAAATTATACACTTTTATATGGGTGTTCCCAATGCTTTGTGGCATATCTTTCTCTTCAATTTTGCTAATCCTCTTATGACCTAGTGTATTCCTCTCCAATATAAAAATAGTGAAATCCTATTATATTATATTTTTATTTACTGTATATCCCTGTCTCTGAGCTGTTGCTAGGGACAAGCATATCTCGTTGGACACATTCTGGCTTCATATCTATGAACCTGTGTTCGCCTCTCCCTTTTGTTATTTTCTTTCATAGGTGGATTCACATTTTTTATTTATTTGTTTTATTTCAGTATCATTTATCATCAATGTCTCCTCATTGTCCGCCACTAGATAACCAGGGTTAACGTGTTCTGTGCTGCTACAGGCAGTCCAATTTTTGGCAAGGGTGTCTATGATGCCCATAAAATATACTAGATCAAAAGGGTTTACGTGTTCCATGCAGCTACAGACAGTGTCGCATTATTAAGAAGGGTGGTGAGTAGGCTTTGCGTAAAAGACTTGTTCTGAAAAAGGTTGAGGTGTACCCCACAGGGGAAATGTTTGTCAGCCCATGAACTTAGTGTATGGGCATTACGAGTCTAGGAGACCCGCTTTTTTATCTTATTGGTAATCTGTATGGGGTGAAGATGAAGAAGCTTGTGCCACGGGTGTGTTTATAGTTAAGGATGGTGCACTCCTCTTTAAACTTAGTTTTTCACGAGCATCCATCAGTTTGTTTGGTTTTCCACCAACACTGATCTGCTTTCTGTAATTCAGCATCTCACGAACATGTTGCACTTTGCCCTTTATACAGATATGTGCGTGTTTGGCAGCATGTTTTGGACGGGCATTTCTTAGACCGAGTCTCATACGCACATCTGTTACACCGATCTTCTGACGGGCATGAAACCGATTCTGGTAATTGATGGTGGCTAAACGACGAAACATTGTAGGCTGTATCCTGGCTCTCATACCTCCCATAGCCACTGCTGTTATTAATCATGTACTTTCCCACTCCTGTCATCACCATGCCCCTTTTCCTGATCACTTCATCCAGCAATTCGTCTGCCATATTTTTCCTAAAAAACCTGCACCTTCCCAGCAGCAACTGTCTAGGAAAACACGTTACAGTTTTGCAAGATGTTTATGATGCCCCTTGAAAAAAAATTTGCACACTATGTTGATATCTACCTCCAGGGGGAAATGTTAGCCAGCCAGTGTATGGGCATTCCAAGTGGAGGAGACCCGCCCCTTTAAATTGGGCCTAGTTTTGAATCAGGCCTTCCTCCACATCTCATCAGCCGCTGCCAGTTGATCACCAGGGTTATCGTGTTCCGTGCTGCTACAGCCAGTGTCAAATTCCTAACAAGGGTGGGTGGTTATACTGTGCGTAAAATGCTTGTTATGGAAAAGGTTGAGGTGTACCCCACAGGGGAAAATGTTTGCCAGGCCCAGCAACTTAGTGTATGGGCATTATGAGTCTAGGAGACCTGCTCCTTTATCTTATTGGTAATATGTATGGGTGAAGATGAAGAAGCTTGTGCCACGGGTGTGTTTATAGTTAAGGACGGTGCACTCCTCTTTAAATTTAGTTTTTCATGAGCATCCATCACTTTGATTTTCCTCCAACACTGATCAGCTTTCTGTAATTCAGCATCTCACAAATATGTTGCACTTTGCCAGCCCATGCACTTAGTGTATGGGCATTCCAAGTCTAGGAGACCCGCTCCTTTAAATTTGGCCAACTTTTTAATCAGGCCTTCCTCCACGGCTTATCATCCACCGCCACTAGATCACCAGGATTAACGTGTTCCATGCTGCTACAGCCAGTGTCAAAATCTTAATGTGGAGCCCAGCTGCGACTGGATTCATATCTTCCAGAAGGAATTCACCACTAGAGGTCACTATATACATTCACACACCTTCACCCATCCCTAAGACCACCAGAGGGAGCTATATAGACATATAAAAGGAGGGTGAAGACAGGAAAGTGAGTTCAGTTCAGTCCAGATTTGAGAGACTGGAGTTCAGCCAGACTGAAGTCTGCAGCCTGCAGTTCAGTAGAGTGAAGGCTAGTACAGTGGAGTAAAATCCACTCCAGTCTAGTCAGAGCTGAGAGGAGTGAGTGCAGCTCAGTGAGAAAGCGTGCCAACGCTTAGAGAGCAGCGAAGAGGCAGCCCACCAACTGCCAGTGTGTGTGATCGTGTGAGGGCCCGGGTAGGCCGAAGGCAAGTGGAAAGAGCAGCAACGGAGGAAGAAAAGCCTTTACAGCTTACCTCAGCAAGTATTGACCGGACACCGGGGTTCGAGCCTATAGGGATCTCCACGACCCATTAGAACACCGGAGTTCCTGGAGGACTACAAGTCCCAGGAGTACCACAGAACTGATACGTAGCAAGATCAGGAGGACGGAGTCCGGCAGGATCCGCCATAAGAGACCCTGTCCTTTCAGAGAGAAGGTCCAATCACAAGGTCAGCCAGATGCAGGACGGAGACCAAGTTAGGCCCAGCTACATGCAGGCCAGGACTTAATCACAAAAAGGCAAGGAACAGGAGGCCACACACCTACTCAGTGGGAGAATCTGGATGAGCACCCTTCACCCTACAGTGCTCCGGGGAGTGCCTGCAACATCTTCAGTAAAGGTACCAAAGTGACTTATGTGTGTCTACCTTATTACCCCTACTCCGGGATCCCCTCCATCCTGCATCCCTACACATCTATCTGCCCTGAAGGACTCAGCCTCACCTGTGGGAGGCTTATCACCTATAGCTGCACAACACCAACCCTTCAGTGGATCTGCATAGCAGCGCTGGTCACCCTGACCAGGCACCACAGGTGGCGTCACGAATCCCCATACCAACATTCAATTCCCCTGTAAATATCCCACATTAACGGGTGAGCGCCAGAGCCACGGACTGAGCTGTGTTGCCGTGACATCCCCCAAAGAAGTCTATAGGTTCAGATCCGAGTTCCCATTGCTCTGGAGGGCGACTCACTAACAAAGATGGGTGTTTTTGCAGGGTGTTAAATACTTGTTATGGAAAAGATTGAGGTGTACCCCACAGGGGAAAATGTTTGCCAGCCAACACACTTAGGGTATGGGCATTTCAAGCTAGGAGACCCGCTCCTTTTTAATGGCACATTTTTTGTTAAGAGGCCCTCCTCCATGTTTCTTCCAAGGGGGAATTGGGCTTATGGAGGCGCATATGACTTGGTAGCAGGGCAGGCCTTGCAGTCAATGCATAAGAAAACAGAATGGGAGTACAAAATGAATAATGTCAAGTGGATTTTCCTGGGCCCATCCAGTATGTGGGTTCAAAGGCTTATTGGGGTGCATATGACTTGGTAGCAGGGCAGGCCTTGCATTCAATGCAATATTTTTTATGGAAGCCTTCCTGAACATCTCGTGAAAGGGGTATTGGGGTGCGTCGTAATTCTTGGCAGCTCATCCACTCACAGCATAGGCTATAAAAGTCTAGGAGAACCACTGTTTAATAATGGCCCTTTAAGCCGATTAATGCTGCCTGATGCCCCTGTAAAAATAGGCTCTGTGACTTTAAGAGTCCCTCCTTCATAAATAAAGCATGATCTGTCTGCTTATGTGTCACACACTACATGGCCAGCTAGGGTTGTTAAATGTTACAATGACATTTCCCAGTGAATGCATTTGTTTTGGTTGAAAGCAATATTAAAGTTGAAAAACGCTTCAAAAACGCTGCGTCTGAACATAGCCCAAGTGGTGGAGGATATTTTCAGACTGGGGTTAATTATTTTGAATTATATACATGTCATTAACCTGGAAAGGATGTACCTTTACATATTTCCCAGCAAAATCAGTTTTGGTATCGTTTTGGTATGTTTTTTGGTGCATCGGTAAAAATGGCATGAAACTCTGACAACATTGTTTAAAGCTGTGAATTGGAGTTAGGAATGCTTCCAGGGACGATCCCCATGATGTCCCCGTGTCATTTGAGCAGTGTTTCCATCATTTTCAGACGCATTTAGACCTTAACCCCTTAGTGACACAGCCATTTTGCAGCTTAATGACCGTGCCAATTTTTACAATTCTGACCACTGTCAGTTTATGAGGTTATAACTCTGGAACACTTTAACGAATCCAGCTGATTCTGAGATCGTTTTTTCGAGACATATGGTACTTCACGTTAGTGGTAAAAAATTTTTTATAGGACTTGCTTTTATTTATGAAAAAAACGGAAATATGGCGAAAATTTTGAAAATTTCGCAATTTTCAAACTTTCAATTTTTATGCCCTTAAATCAGAGAGATATGTCACACAAATTTCTTAATAAATAACATTTCCCACATGTCTACTTTACATCAGCACAATTTTGGGAACAAAATTTTCTTTTGTTACGAAGTTATAAGGGTTAAAAGTTGACCAGCGATTTCTCATTTTTACAACATCATTTTTTTTTTAGGACCACATCACATTTGAAGTCACTTTGAGGGGTCTATATGATAGAAAATACCCAAAAGTGACACCATTCTAAAAACTGCACCCCTCAAGGTGCTCAAAGCCACATTCAAGAAGTTTATTAACCCTTCAGGTGCTTCACAGGAGCTGAAGCAATGTGGAAGGAAAAAATTGTCATTTAACTTTTTTTGCAAAAGCTTTACTTCGGAACCAATTTTTTTTATTTTCACAAGTGTTAAAAGAAAAAATGAACCACAAAATTTGTTGTGCAATTTCTCCTGAATACGCCGATACCCCATATGTGGGGGTAAACCACTTTTTGGGCGCAAGGGAAGGAGCGTCGTTTGACTTTTTCAACGCAGAATTGGCTGGATGCCATGTCGCGTTTAGAGAGCCCCTGATGTGCCTAAACAGTGGAAACCCCCAACAAGTGACCCCATTTTGGAAACTAGACCCCTTAAGGAACTTATCTAGATGTGTGGTGAGCACTTTGAACCTCCAAGTGCTTCACATAAGTTTATAACGTAGAGCCGTGAAAATAAAAAATCATATTTTTTCCACAAAAATGATCTTTTCACCCCAATTTTTATTTTCGCAAGGGTAACAAGACCCCAAAAGTTTTTGTGCAATTTGTCCTGAGCATGCCGATACCCCAATGTGGGGGTAAACCACTTTTTGGGCGCACGGCAGAGGTCGCAAGGGAAGGAGCGCCGTTTCACTTTTTCAACGCAGAATTGGCTGGATGCCATGTCGTGTTTAGAGAGCCCCTGATGTGTCTAAACAGTGGAAACCCCCAACAAGTGACCCCATTTTGGAAACTAGACCCCTTAAGGAACTTATCTAGATGTGTGGTGAGCACTTTGAACCCCAAAGTGCTTCACAGAAGTTTATAACGGCCTGGTGTGAAAATAAAAAATCATATTTTTTCCACAAACCTGATCATTTAGTCCCCATTTTTTTATTTTCCCAAGGGTAACAGGAGAAATTAGACCACAAAAGTTGTTTCTCAATTTGTCCTGAGTACGCTGATACCCCATATGTGGGGGGGACCACTGTTTGGGCGCACGGCAGGGCTTGGAAGGGAAGCAGCGGCGTTTGACTTTTTCAAACCAAAATTGGCTGGAACTAAGATTGGACACGATGTCGCGTTTGGAGAGCCCCTGATGCGCCTAAACAGTGGAAACCCCCCACAAGTAACACCATTTTGGAAACTAGACCCCCTATGGAACTTATCTAGATCTGTTGTGAGCACTTTGAACCCCCAAGTATTTCACAATAATTTATAATGCCTGGGTGTGAAAAAAAAAAAACAATTTTCCACAAAAATGATTTTTTAGTCCCAAATTTTTGATTTTTCACAAGGAAATTGGACCCTAAAAGTTGTTGTCCAATTTGTCCTGAGTACGCTGATACCAAAAATGTGGGGGGGGGAAACTGTTTGGGCGCACAGCAGGGCTTGGAAAGGAAGTAATAACGTTTTGGAATGCAGACGTTGATGGGGTCATGTTCCGTTTGCAGTACTCCAGATGTGCCTAAACAGTGGAAAACCCCCACAAGTGACCCCATTTTGGAAACTAGACCCCCTAAGGAACTTCTCTAGATCTGTGGTGAGCACTTTGAACCCCAAAGTGCTTCACAGAAATTTATAAACGCAGAGCCGTGAAAATAAAAAATATTTTTTTCCTCAAAAATGATTTTTTTAGCCAGCTATTTTTTATTTTCCCAAGGGTAACAAGAGAAATTAGAACCCCAAAATTGGTGTGCAATTTGTCCTGAGTACGCTGATACCCCATATGTTGGGGTAAACCACTGTTTGGGCGCACGGCAGGGCTCGGAAGGGAGGGAGCGCCATTTGACTTTTTGAACGCCACGTGTTTGGAGACCCCCTGATGTGCCTAAATAGTGGAAACCCCTCAATTCTAGCTCCAACCCTAACCCCAACACACCCCTAACCCTAATCCCAACGCTAACCCTAATCCTAACCTAAATCCCAACCCTAATTCCAACCCTAATTGTAACCCTAACCCTAATTGCAACCCTAACCCTAATTGTAACCCTAACCCTAATTATAACCCTAAGGCTAGGTTCATTTTGCATTTTACCAGCCTGTTCAACACATAGCGTTGATGGGCTGGTAACGGTATAGCATAACGTGATCGCATTATGCTATACCCGCTAGCGCAGAGGAATCAGTAGATGATTCGTCTGCGCTAGCGGTGACGGAGCCCAGACGCTGCAGGTCGCGTCCGAGGCTCCGTCACTGAATGATGGCACGTCGCTAACGCATGCCGCTTTACAGCATGCATCGCGATGCGCCCTCAAATGGGGGTGAATGGCAGCGTTAACGGACTGTGTTACACCGCGTTATACCGCGGTGTAACACAGTCCATCTAACGGACTGCCATAACGCAGTATGAACCCAGCCTAACCCTAACCCTAATTATAACCCTAACCCTAGCCCTAACCCTAACCCTAATGGAAAAATGAAAATAAATATAATTTCTATATTTTATTATATGTCCCTAACTAAGGGGGTGATAAATGGGGGGGTTATGTACTGTTTTTTTTATTTTGATCACTGTGATAGTTTATCACAGTGATCAAAATGTACTTTTATGTGAATGAATGAAACATTTTTTGAATCTGCCGCCAGGCATTTTTTTTCACAGGAAGAAGACCCGGGAGGATCGCAGGCCAGGGGGAAGCTGCCGGAGGACACCAGGAGGTATGGGGAGGTTCGGGGACCTGGGGACCCTAATTCTCTCCCCTCTGATGTGCGATCACATCAGAGGGGAGAGAAATCTTTTTTTTTTTTTTTTTGGGGTCGCCGTTATACTCGGTAAAACGGCGATTGCGACACCGGGGTCAGTAAATACCGACCCGGATCATGTTCTCTGGGGTCTCGGCTACCCTCGGCAGCCGAGACCCCAGAGAAAACTGCCAAAGCATGCGCCCGCCATTTTCTAGGCCCTAAAGATGACGGCGCCCACCGGAAAACACCGGATGGCCCGGGGGCCACATGCAGGGGATCGGGGGCCACAAGGGGGGTATCGGGGGCACTTTTTCTCTCTCCTTTGATGTCCGATGACATCAGAGGACAGAGAAATTACCAATTTTTTTGTTGTTGCGATCGCCGTTATAGGGTTAATAACGGCGATCGCAACATTGGGGTCGGTAAAAACCGACCCGATTCATGTTCTCTGGGGTCTCGGCTACCCCTGGTAGCCGAGACCCCGGAGAAAATGCGCCTCTGGGGGCGCTATTCACTTTTTCCACAGCGCCGTTAAATAACGGCGCTGTGGTTTAAGTACCCTTAATGACCGCCGTTAAAAGGCGTATAGGCGGTCGTTAAGGGGTTAAAAGGACCCCCGGGTGGGATAGCGGTAAAAATGCTCGGGTTTCCCATAGACTTACATTAGGCTCGTTGTTCTGTCCGAGTACCCGAGTATTACAATCTGCTCAACGCAAACAACGAGCACCCGAGCATTTTAGTGCTCGCTTATCACTAGTAGGGAACAGTCCGAACTGAGCATAAGTAAACGCTTGAAATGTACTGTGTTGTTGGAACAAGAATGGGAGGGTGCTGTGCCCGATACTGAGTGCTAAAGACTGTTGTATCTGAACTGTCCAGGAAATTTGAACTTTTTAAAGCAAACCTGGTGTCCCCTGATGTGTGTGCGGCTGTTTCTGGAACTATGGACGTGGAGACAGCGAAGGCTTCCAGCCTACAATTGTGTACTATGCAATGCACACAACACAACACTTATGGACTGGGACACTGTTTATTTGTATGGTGCCAGGGCATGAAGAAGCTGCTCCTCGACCATGAACATCGTCCTGGGCACCTTACAACATCATCAGCTTCCAAGCAAATTCATTTAATGGCTCCAGTGCTTCAAGACATGACATGTAGAGCACTGATTAGATATTCTAGAAGTACCTGTCATGATCTGTTTCTTTTAAGTGGATGTCCACTACCTTGATATTGGTGACTTACCTGTTGGATAGATCGTTAATATCAAATCAGAGGGGACCATCACCACAAGTGAGTAGGAGCTCTGCGTCTTCTCTTTGGGGGTCAGAACTCCATCGATTTGATATTGATAACCAAGGCGGAGGTTATCAATATCAAAGTAATGAGAAATAAAGAAACCATACACATCCTGATAACTATTCCTGCAAGTAAACCGGACAGTCCCTTCCCTGAAGCTACATAATATAGTTATTTATACACCAAAGCTATATGTCTTTTACAGGAGAAGTGTGGGATAAAGAGCTCACAAGATGGCTATAGTAAGACTACTCACACGCCTGCTCCTCATTTATAATACTGGTGCTGGGGGTCCAACCCCACTGATCTTACATTGATGATCTATGTAACTCCTTTATTATGACCCTTCTTTTGTAAAATGTAATGAAAGCATATTGATATTACTGAACTGCCAGGACTTGTACCGACCCATGAAAGAAAAGAATCACGGCTCCTCCATACTGTGTCCCTGCACAGCGACACTCTCGATTATCAGCTGTGCAGGGAAACAACGCCGCACCAGACACATCTATAATGGCTATGGGGAGCGAATGTGCAGGAGAAAAGCCAAAAGGGACCTCAATTCTTTGCTATGCCTTCTGAACCCCAATGATGTGAATACTACAGCATATCCTAGCTATAGGTAATATTATTCTGATATGGAAATACTCTGCAAAGCTGATTGGGAAATTGAAAAAAAAAAAAAAAAAAAATTTCAAATAGCAGCCAGTGACATCTGATTACTATTTAGATTTGTAGTGAACATAAAGCTGCAATCATAGGACCATTAAATACTTTACCAGCCTACTTCATAGACAATCAATTTCCAATATAAGTTGTATTAGGCCGGGGTCAGACACAACTACAAAAAATCGGACTGTTTTAGTCGTCAATTATCGTACCAAAATGAAAACATCACACATCCTTCTGGCATCCGATTTTCCTTCAAAGATGCGATTTAGTCGCATGTGTGTGTACCTTGTAACATCCGATTTTCATCCGACTTGCGAGAATTTCTCGCAGGCTTGCAAAACTGACATATAATGGATCCAAAAGAATAGTATTTAAATCACAAAAGAAAGAATAGATATATACACATAGAACACATATATATATATATATATATATATATATATATATATATATATATACATGTCATTGTGACATATATATATACATATATTTATAGTTCTTACACTTCTACATACTGTAATAGCCGCTAATTCAATTGCCGGCTTTTGTGAAATCACAGAAGCCGACATGAAATGATACATTGTTTAGACACAGTTAACCATGTCATTTCCTGTATTTTGATATATGGTTTGAACTTACAATTACATAAGTGTATGTGTGCCAAATTTCAGACATGTAGGGGTTAATTAAAGGTGTAAATTCGTTGAAAAAAAATGCGTGGGCTCCCGCTGTATTTTCTCCACCAGACAGACAAAGCAAGCGAGTGGGGGCAGATAATAATAGCCTAGGGAGGATACATTTTTTTTGTGCCCCCCCTGGCTACTAACATCTGACCCCAGACAACCCAGAAAGGGCAAATCTATAATTAGATTCACCCTTTCTGGCACTTTGCCCGTCTATTCCCATTGCCCTGTAGCGGTGGCGAATGGGTTAATAAGGGGTTACAGCCACCTTGCAATTGAAAGGTGACTGTAAGCCAGGTTAATAATTGAGAGCTGTCAATTAGACAACTATCAATTATTAATCCTATTGAAGTAAATAAAAAAAACACACACACTTTAAGAATAAATAATTTTAATGAAATAAAAACACATTTTTTTGACCATCTTTTATTTTACTCTTAATCCGTGCGAAGCCCTTGATCTCCTAAAATAAATATAGAATAATAAAACAACATTATTCTTACCTATCTGGCGATCTGTCACGTCCCACGATGTAATCCTT
Source organism: Oophaga sylvatica (assembly GCA_033576555.1). Classification (NCBI taxonomy): domain Eukaryota; kingdom Metazoa; phylum Chordata; class Amphibia; order Anura; family Dendrobatidae; genus Oophaga; species Oophaga sylvatica. The sequence goes on from JARQOD010000001.1 coordinate 87,288,301, forward strand.
CACAAAGGGTTAACTAGCAATCAGCTAAGCAGAGCAAGTAATCCTGTGTGCTCAGCTGATAGCTCCTGAATGAATGAGCTTATCTCCTGGCGACAGGAGAGGATGTGATTAATGAATGAAGCTTAATTGATTGTATCCCACTTTCACCTTAAGGCTGGGTCTCACATAACAATACACCAGCGATCCCGACAACGATATGCACTTGTCAGGATCGCTGGTGTATCGCTACATGATCGCTGCTGAGCTGCCAAACAGGCAGCTCAGGCAGCGATCTGGGACAGCGACACTGCGGGTAACATCGCTTAGTTACCCGCAGTGTACCTTGGATACCAGCGCGCTGATGCAGGGAGCTGGTATCCAAGGTACACAGCGGGTTTCCAAGCGCTGCGCAGTGCCTGGAAACCCGTTGTGTACCTTGGATACCAGCTCCCTGCATCAGGGCGCTGGTATCCAAGGTACACAGCGGGTTTCTAGGCACAGCCCCGCGCCTGGAAACCCGCTGTGTACCTTGGTTACCAGCGGATCGCTGGTCTCCCGCCTGTCACACGCAGCGATGCGTGCCTGTCAGCGGGAGACCAGCGATCAAAAAAATGTCCTGACATTTTAGCGACGATCAGCGATACCCAGCAGGGGGGCTGATCGTCGCTGAATGTCACACACAGCGATATCGCTGGTGAGCAAGGTGCAAGGTGGCTGTAACCCCTTATTAACCCATTCGCCACCGCTACAGGGCAATGGGAATAGACGGGCAAAGTGCCAGAAAGGGCAAATCTAATTATAGATTTGCCCTTTCTGGGGTGTCTGGGGGCAGATGTTAGTAGCCAGGGGGGGCACAAAAAAAATGTACCCTCCCTAGGCTATTATTATCTGCCCCCACTCGCTTGCTTTGTCTGTCTGGTGGAGAAAATACAGCGGGAGCCCACGCATTTTTTTTCAACGAATTTACACCTTTAATTAACCCCTACATGTCTGAAATTTGGCACACATACACTTATGTAATTGTAAGTTCAAACCATATATCAAAATACAGGAAATGGCATGGTTAACTGTGTCTAAACATTTCATGTCGGCGCCGGCAATTGAATTAGCGGCTATTACAGTATGTAGAAGTGTAAGAACTATTAATATATGTATATATATATGTCACAATGACATATATATATATATATATATATATGTATTCTATGTGTGTATATCTATTCTTTCTATTCTTTATTAAAGCTGTCAGTGTGATTTTACAGTATAGCCGGGGATGAATTGCCGGCTTTTCTAAAGGACACCGATGCGATTTCATCGCAAGTCACACGTGCGGTCCGTTTGTAATCCGAATTTTCATCGCTCCCATAGACTTGCATTGGCGATAGTCGACCCACAATCGGTGACAATCGCAGCATGCTGCGATTGCACTCGGACGTTTAAAACGGACCACAAAAAATCTGATACTGGGAGCTGCTCCATAGATTAACAAAGGGCAGACTGCAATGCGATATTTCATCGTATTGCAGTCGTCCGATTCTGTCGCCAGTGTGACGCCGGCCTTACTCCTAAAATTGCCAACACAAGTTATTTTACCCCCAAAATATTTCTGCAGCTCCCTCAAATAATTGTATGAAAAATTTGTAAAAATATGTTTGTGCCCACATATTATCTGTACAGGTCCATATGACGCACCGCCTTGTGAGATGTAGGGCCTAGTATCTCGGAGGATGGTTCATTCGCGGTGACTCCGATGGCGCTAACAATTCCTAGGTTAGGTGGCAATTATAAAGGGGGAGATGACTGATATATGAGACTGAAAGTTATGCTGATGCCCGCAAGGTATGAGGCAGCGGACGAAAGAAGCATACACCGGGGTCCTGTGCAAACTTGAAAGATGAACTTTACTGAAGACTTGTAACAATTCTTATAATTTTCAGCATAAGAGTCATGGGTAGCAGATACAATTTTTCTTACACATTGCGACGTTCAAAGCCTTTGCTCAGTCCTGGCCTTGGGAGGATGGCAGTAAATTTCCATTTGACTAACTCTGCTGCGGGAAAGGGGAGGATCAGCTGACCTTAATCGGATCGGGGTATATGGGATATCTGCTGCGCAGTTCTGCAGTTCCTTCTTTTGTCTCAGCACTCTGTTACTGTAAACACGGGGCACTCCGAATAGGGTGCTATTTGTACTCCCCACTTGTCTCAATTGAGGAGCCCCAATTTTCTCCTTCCTCTCACCACCAAAACCAACTGTAACTCGACCTTTTCAGTGCCACACGCCCCACCTCCAACTGCCACTTGTTTCAAACAGAAAAACAAGTTGCAATGCCAAATTAAGGCAGAAGAGGGCAGCATAGTACTACAAGTTGTAATACCAAAACAAGGCAGGAGAGGGCAGCATAGTATTAAATAATTTACCTCCTTCCAAGGCAAGTCGGGGAGCCGTTGTCACAAGTTTAATCATGTAAGGAATAGAGAACACACCATATGACATATAACATATATTAGTAATGGTTTTTCTGGTCACTACACACATATTAACCAAAATTATGTAAAATATGTTAAACAACACTATAGTGCAATATTTAAATCTGCAGATACTTCTTTCACCATAGTAGCTGCATTAATGAACAGCCAATAGCATTGCTCGGTTTGAATTTGAAAGAAAAAAAAAACAAGTTCTATGTCATCAGTTTATTAGATCTCATCTGAGTGTGAAGACAGACACCTGCGATCAGCGAGAGATTGCAGGTATAACACTGATATTGTGTAGCCCAGCTGCGCTTGGAGCCACATTTCCCAGGAGGATGCACCAAAGGTAACACCCACATGTACCTGATATGTATTCACAGCTTCATCAATCCCTGGAGCCACCAGAGGGAGCCCTTGTAGAGAGTATATATATAAGGATGGTGAAGCCACAGCAGTTAGATCAGATTAGCCTGAGAGCTGAGAGAGTGTGTTCAGTCTACGCCTAGACAGACGGTCTAGTTACCTCAGACAGATCAGATTACCTCAGAAAGTGTGAGAAGCTGTTAGTTTCCTTGGAGTGTGGAGAGTCAAGGTATGCCACACTGAACAATATCGCTAACGGATCGCTAAAAAACGTCACTATTTAGCGATCCCGTTAGCGATGTTGTTCAGTGCGGCAGCTGCCAGCGACGAGCTTCCTGCTGTGATCTCGCTCGTCGCTGGAATCGCTCCGGACCCTATTTCTCGTCGCGCTCCCGCTGGTAAGTATATATCGCTAGTGTGGGACCTTTTCTTAGCGATTAGCGGTACTTTTGTACCGCTAAAGTCGTTAAGAAGATCGCTAACGGCGATAGCGCCGTTAACTATATCGCTAAATGTGGCCGCACTTAGCGATATAGAAACAATCCCGCTAGCGATCGCATTAGTATGCGTCGTTATTGTGATCGCTAGCGGATTGTTTAGTGTGGCAGTACCTTCAGCTCCTAGAAGTGTGCACAGATCAGTAGACGGAAGGTCCTGATAACTGCATCAGATAGAGCATTACAGAAAGAAAGAAGAAAGGGAACAGCAGTGACTGAGAGAACCTAAAGACTGCAGCTTTGAGCTTAGTTCAAAGAGTGGAGGCTAGTAAGAGTGGAGGAAGATAGCCACTTCAGCCTGGTCAGAACTGAGTCAACTGAGGGCAGTTTCAGTGAGCAAGCGTGCCGACGCTTTGGGAGCGGTGAAGAGAAAGAAGAATCAGCTATCTACTGCTAGTGTGCTTATGTTAAGGTCGGAGTAGGACGAAAGGCAAGTGGAAGAGAAGAGAGAGTAACGGAGGTTGAAACAGCATTGATAGCTTACCTCTACTCTGCACCACCGGACACCGGGTCCGAGCCTGCTAGCATCTACACGACTAGTAGGAGATACCGGAGACCCTGCTGGACTACAGGTCGCAGGGGCCCAGGAGTGCTGATACGTAACTGGGGTCAGGAAGACGGGGGTCTAGTAGGACGCTGCATACAGAGACACTGTTCTATCCAAGAGAAGGCTCCACCACAAAGTCAGCCGGGCGTATAAGTGAAGACAGAGTTAGACTTCGTTTCATACAGGTCAGAAACTCACACAACAGGAGTAAGGAGGCCCTACACCTACTCAGTGGGAATACTGGACGTGCATCCTCCACCCTGCCAGCTTCCCAGGACGTGCCTGCTATACCACCAGTAAAGGTACAGAAAGAGACTTTCGTGTGTGTGTCTGCCTTATTGCTCCTGCGGCTGAAAAGCCCCTTCTCCAGCCAGCACCCCTACACCGCCATCTACCCTGAGGGACCCAGTCTTGCCTGTGGAAGACTTAGCACCTTGCTGCCCAGTAACAACCCCTCAGTGGATCTACCCTGCAGCGCTGGTCACCCTGACCAGGTACCACAGGTGGCGTCACGAATTCCTACAAATACTTTAATCCCCTGTAAATATTCCCCCTTTTTAGTGAGCGCCCAGGGCCACGGACCGAGCTGTGCTACCCGTGACATCCCCCATTGAAGTGAACGGGCTCGGTGCCGAGTACCCCACAGGCCCTGGCGGGCGACTCATCTCTACCTGGCGTCACGAACAGGATCCTAAGCTCGCTATAAGTGAGTCCTGTGTGCCTGAATTGGACTGTTTTGTGCAAAAAGACTGTGGTTACTATTTTTGTGAATTTGCCGCCATTTGCCGCCATTTTACTGCCATGTTCGCGCCCTGAGGCGCTGGTGAAGAAGAGGGGCGTGTATTCGTGGGCGTACCCCCCTCCTGTGGCGCGAAAATTATGGCCGCCCTGTCTAAATGGAAATCCGCCTCCTCTTCATCCTTAGTGCAAGGAAGAGAAAGCGAAAGTCCCATCTCCACGGAAAAGACCAGAGCGTTCCGGATGGAAAGCACAGTCTGGCCTGGAGAGAGATGGCTGAAGGACAGGAGACGCTGTGTGGGGGAATGGCGGTGCGCAGATCCCGTTCCCCTGAAGAGGTGCATCCTGTGCCCGAACCATCCCCAGGTCGGGAGAGCGACAAAGTGATCTATCGTGTGGAGGAGGTGGATGCAGCGCTGCAGGATCTGGCCCGACACCGCGCAGAAATGGAGGCGATGGAGCGGAGATGGCGTGCCCTGAAACTGCGGCTGCAGTGGACCAGCTGCTCTCCCCCCTGGATGCGCGACTGCCACCCCGCCCACCACTGGAGCCAGCGGCTGAAGAGGAACCGGAGGCCAGCCCAGGAAGAGCTGTACCTGACCCCGCCGAGGACGCGGCGGGAGGAGAGGAGGCCTTGCCCGGACCGGAACGCCAGCCAGGCCTGGAACCAGAGGCCGCACAGGTAGCGGAGGAGTACTGTCCCCCGGCAGGGACGAAGGAAGGGAGTGAACCCGTGAGATCCAGCCAGAAGCTATGGAGATCGACTGGGAGGAAATGGAGCTCCTGGACGACGTGGAGTACGCCGCCCAGAAGGAGAACGAATGGAGACGCCGAGAACAGAAGGAGCGGCAGCAGCGGGAGCAGCGTGAGGCGCAGCAGCTTCGCCAGAGGTACCGGGAGAAGGATCTTGCGGACAATGAGATCGTCTGGCGAGATAAAGGTACGCTCCGGGAACCGCGGCGCCAGGGGCAATACGAGACTTCAAACTCCAGGGAGACTGGGGTTTCATCCACGAACCCGGCCTATACCAGGAGGTGTTTGTGAACCGCAGGGATGTGGAGTCGCACCTGCCTGAAGGACACCCGGACAGGGACCTGCTAATAGGGGATGTTGTTACCTACACGCGGCATTGGGGGCTTAAAGGGTGGTATGCCCCGAACGTCTCCAGAGTCAGCGCCCCGATCCCTGAAGCAGGAAACGCACCCCGCGTCTCAGTGTCCCAGGCCCCAGCCATCCCGGCGCCTGTCCGCGCACCTACGTCACACTCTGAAACGCTGCAGAGCGCAGCGACTGCTAGCGCATCCCTTGCTGAGTCATGCTTGAGCACGCAGCAGAGATCAAGTTGGAGAGAGGCACCTGTCAGGCCTCCAGGAAGTCGCATGGAGAAAGTTACAATGAGAGCTGTAGCTACCCAAACCCCAGTAGCAGGACATGATTTGATGGTGTTGCAATTTAAAACCCACAGTGTGCTTCCAGCCCCAGGTATGGAAGATGCTGCAATGTTTAGAGATTCCTCTGATGAAATCCAGTAGGACCCGGACAGGGTTTACTGTATTGTAAAAAGTTGCCAGAGATGTTATGTAACAACCCCTCAGTGGATCTACCCTGCAGCGCTGGTCACCCTGACCAGGTACCACAGGTGGCGTCACAAATTCCTACAAATACTTTAATCCCCTGTAAATATTCCCCCTTTTTAGTCAGCGCCCAGGGCTATGGACCGAGCTGTGCTACCCGTGACATCCCCCATTGAAGTGAACGGGCTCGGTGCCGAGTACCCCACAGGCCCTGGCGGGCGACTCAATATCATATCACGGACTGACCCTGTGTAGCCCTGGTGTGAAGGCACACGCAGTACCCTGGAGAATGTGCGGAGAGGTAACAGTTTAATGCTCAATAAACATTCACTCCAACACACACTTAGACACACCCATAGGGTATAAAAGCTAGTGAGATCTAGCCAGTGAGTCAGTCTAGCCCGGGTGGCTCCTGAGTGAGTCATCCCACCTGTGTGCAGTCTGTGCAGGAAGAGAGAGGAGTTAGCAGCAGGACCTTCAGCCTCCTGTCCCAAGGACAGTGGAGTTCAGTGACGTGCTCCTGAACTAGAAGAATACTGAGCACCTGTTAGCAAGCTCTGGGAAGAAGAAAGAAGGGACTAGCCTGCATTACCCTAGGAAGTGTGGAGTGCTTATGCTACAAGTGCGGACAGGGCGAAGGGCGCAGTGGAAGGAATTCAGAAGTGCCTTAAGGATTGGATTATCCTGCACATTGTCACCGGTCACTGGCGACCGAAGTGTCACTATAGCTTTAGGCATAGTGATAGAAAAACCAGAGTCTTACTGGACCTTAGGTCGCAGCAAGCAGCCCTTGGAGTGTCAGTACGTAACAGGGGTCAGGTGGAATAGGAACTTTGAGCCTGATCAGCAAAAGCAAGAACCTAGTTCCATCAAAGGAAGGCTCCGACCACAAAACTGACCGGGCAGTACAGCTTTGGAGAAGCTGGAGAAATTGGAGTGAACTAGGCTTTATGCTGGTTGGACTCATCATTTTGGAAAGTAAAGGAGGCCCCCAACCTGTTCAGCTGTTATCTCAAAGCACATCCTCCACCCGACCAGCCTCCCTGGGACCTGCCTTATCTTCTGACAAGTAAAAGGTATGGAAAGACGCTGGATGGTGTGAGACTGACTTATTTATCTGCACCCGACATCATAACTTCCATAGACTTTGAGGGACCAGTCCCACCTGTAGGGGACCCGACATCTAGCTGCCTCACCATCCCCTCAGAGATCTACAGCAGCGCTGGTCTTAGTGATCAGAGAACTACAGGTGGCGTCACGAACTGTATATATACCTATCCCCTGTAAATAAACCCCCCCAACATACGCCTGACCGCCAGGGCCACAGACCGAGCCACCGCTACCTGTGACAACCCCATAGACTTCCATGGGCTCGGCTCTGAGTACCCCATTGCTCTGGTAACCCACAATTGTGGTGCGTGGTCACAACAAAAACTTGGCGTCACGAACAGGATGCGAAACTCGCAAAATTGCGAGCCCTGTGTGCCTGTGGAGGTGTTTTTGTGAAAAAGGACTGTTTGCTATTTTTGGCGCTAAACTCCGCCATTTTGCCGCCAAATTCGCGCCCTCAGGCGCTGGAGAAGAAGGTGGGCGTGGATTCGTGGGCGTGTGCCCCCCTGTGGCGCGAAGAAAATGCCTGCCCTCTCAAAGTGCTATTACAATATGCGATACTGCCCTACAGCAAAGGAGGTCCGCCTCCTCTTCACCTTCCCTGCGAAGAGGAGGAGACGCAAACCCTGCCTCCACGGAAGAGACGGGACTGTTCTAAAAGAAGATGAGAGTGTGTTCTGGAACATGATGAAGGCAGGATGTGTGCAGCCGAGCAGGGAAGCGGAGGAAGGCAGGCCCCGTTCCCCAGCCAAGCTGCCACTAGAAACGGAGCCATCTGTGGTCCTGCACCTGCAGCAAGCATTGCTGGAGATTGGAGAGGAAAATGCAAGATTGAAGAAGATGGTTTTGCAACAACCTGGCATGGAGGAGATCGAGAGACGCCGGCGTAACCAGATGCAGCGGCGGCTGTGGGACGCGGTGTTCTCTCCCCTCGACGACCCTCCACGATTTGAGTTACCAAAACTTCTGCTGCCCAAGGCTAAGGAGTAGAGTTGAGCGATACTTTCCGATATCCAAAAGTATCGGAATCGGAATGGTATCGCCGATACACAAAAAATATCGGCGATACCCAATACCGATACCGGAAATACAATGTAAGTCTATGGGAACAAAATATCGGAATTAAAAAAAACCCATTCTTGCCTTGTTGGTTAATTGTACATGAAGGAAAACAACAAAGAGTAATGTAGAATTTATTGGGGGAGGTTGAGGAGACATTAAAGGCATAGATGTTTAACACAATGCAATGGAATAGCATTAATATTTCTTTTTTTGAAATACGTTTGGATTGACGAAGAAATTGACAATGTTGTTAACCTTTTTTCTATTTTGTCAAATATGTCTGTTTCACAACTTCCATGCTCTTCACCTTTTTAACTTTTCACACACTTTCTCCTTCATAATCTTCAGCAGCATCATCTTTCTCATCAAATTATTCTTCATCTTCACCTTCTTAATCTTCTAAAACTTCTTGCTATTCATCTTTTTGTTAACATTACTTATATTGTTCTTATTAAACAGTTATTATTCTTCATATTCTACTTCTTCATCTTCTTCCTATTCATCCTTTTCATCATATTCTTATTTGTGACAGACATTCCTGTACTTGTAATCTGTAAAACTTTGAATTTTCATCCTTCCGTTCTTGCTGTCACAAAAGATTTTAATTACAACAGTATTTGTCCGCGTTCAGTTTAGCCTGCAGCAGCATCAGGCATTTTCCAGGGCACCACGAGGAGGAACGGACTCACCCCCATACACTGCTTAGTCTTCTTCTGCTTAGAATTTAGAGCATATATTTTGCTCTTCATTTTGGTCTTATACTTAATGTTCTTCTGCTTTTTGATCTTCTGCTTATTGTTCTTTCTGTCTCTTGTTCTGTATCTTGTAGTTTGTCTTAACCTTCTTTGTCCTGTTGGTGATGGTACAAAAGCTAATGGAAGTAACGAGGACCAGCTGACTGTGCTGGAACCCGGAGGGTCAGCAGAAGGAAAAGAGCCAATGGCACAACCGAGGACCAGCTGACGTTACTGGGACACGGTTACTAAGCAGGAGGTACCTGTGCTCCAAAGCACTACCAAGGACCAGCAGACGTTGCTGGAACTCGGATACCGACATGGAGGCACCTAGGCCAAAGGCACTGCGGAGAACCAGCTGACGGTACTGGAACCCGGATGGGTAGCAGAAGGTACAAGAGCCAATGAAAGTAACGAGGACCAGCTGACTGTGCTGGAACCCGGAGGGTCAGCAGAAGGAAAAGAGCCAATGGCACAACCGAGGACCAGCTGACGTTACTGGGACACGGTTACTAAGCAGGAGGTACCTGTGCTCCAAAGCACTACCAAGGACCAGCAGACGTTGCTGGAACTCGGATACCGACATGGAGGCACCTAGGCCAAAGGCACTGCGGAGAACCAGCTGACGGTACTGGAACCCGGACGGGTAGAAGAAGGTACAAGAGCCAATGCAAGTGACGAGGACCAGCTGACTGTGCTGGAACCCGGAGGGGCAGCAGAAGGAAAAGAGCCAAAGGCACAACCGAGGACCAGCTGACGTTACTGGGACATGGTTACTAAGCAGGAGGTACCTGTGCTCCAAAGCACTACCAAGAACCAGCAGACGTTGCTGGAACTCGGATACCGACATGGAGGCACCTAGGCCAAAGGCACTGCGGAGAACCAGCTGACGGTACTGGAACCCGGACGGGTAGAAGAAGGTACAAGAGCCAATGCAAGTGACGAGGACCAGCTGACTGTGCTGGAACCCGGAGGGGCAGCAGAAGGAAAAGAGCCAAAGGCACAACCGAGGACCAGCTGACATTACTGGGACATGGTTACTAAGCAGGAGGTACCTGTGCTCCAAAGCACTACCAAGGACCAGCAGACGTTGCTGGAACTCGGATACCGACATGGAGGCACCTAGGCCAAAGGCACTGCGGAGAACCAGCTGACGGTACTGGAACCCGGACGAGTAGAAGAAGGTACAAGAGCCAATGCAAGTGACGAGGACCAGCTGACTGTGCTGGAACCCGGAAGGGCAGCAGAAGGAAAAGAGCCAAAGGCACAACCGAGGACAAGCTGACGTTACTGGGACATGGTTACTAAGCAGGAGGTACCTGTGCTCCAAAGCACTACCAAGGACCAGCAGACGTTGCTGGAACTCGGATACTGACATGGAGGCACCTAGGCCAAAGGCACTGCGGAGAACCAGCTGACGGTACTGGAACCCGGATGGGTAGCAGAAGGTACCCATGGAAATTAAAGTTGAGGCAGCAGGACTATTTGCCGTTCACACAGCAGGGGAACAGCTGACATTACTGAACCCCAGTAACACAGGAGCAAGTGTAGACTGTGCTAACAGCACTTCCGAGAAACAACTGGCGGTGTTGTAACCCAGGGATGAGAAGAGAACAGGGTGGAGGCAGCAGGACTTTTTGCCGTTCACACAGCAGGGGAACAGCTGACATTACTGAACCCCAGTAACACGGGAGCAAGTGTTAACTGTGCTAACAGCACTTCCGAGAAACAACTGGCGGTGTTGTAGCCCAGGGATGAGAAGAGAACAGGGTGGAGGCAGCAGGACTTTTTGCCGTTCACACAGCAGGGGAACAGCTGACATTACTGAACCCCAGTAACACAGGAGCAAGTGTAGACTGTGCTAACAGCACTTCCGAGAAACAACTGGCGGTGTTGTAACCCAGGGATGAGAAGAGAACAGGGTGGAGGCAGCAGGACTTTTTGCCGTTCACACAGCAGGGGAACAGCTGACATTACTGAACCCCAGTAACACGGGAGCAAGTGTTAACTGTGATAACAGCACTTCCGAGAAACAACTGGCGGTGTTGTAGCCCAGGGATGAGAAGAGAACAGGGTGGAGGCAGCAGGACTTTTTTGCCGTTCACACAGCAGGGAACAGCTGACATTACTGAACCCCAGTAACACGGAGCAAGTGTTAACTGTGCTAACAGCACTTCCGAGAAACAACTGGCGTGTTGTAACCCAGGGATGAGAAGAGAACAGGGTGGAGGCAGCAGGACTTTTTGCCGTTCACACAGCAGGGAACAGCTGACATTACTGAACCCCAGTAACACGGGAGCAAGTGTAACTGTGCTAACAGCACTTCCGAGAAACAACTGGCGGTGTTGTAACCCAGGGATGAGAAGAGAACAGGTGGAGGCAGCAGGACTTTTTGCCGTTCACACAGCAGGGAACAGCTGACATTACTGAACCCCAGTAACACAGGAGCAAGGTTAACTGTGCTAACAGCACTTCCGAGAAACAACTGGCGGTGTTGTAACCCAGGGATGAGAAGAGAACAGGGTGGAGGCAGCAGGACTTTTTGCCGTTCACACAGCAGGGGAACAGCTGACATTACTGAACCCCAGTAACACGGAGCAAGTGTAACTGTGCTAACAGCACTTCCGAGAAACAACTGGCGGTGTTGTAACCCAGGGATGAGAAGAGAACAGGGTGAGGCAGCAGGACTTTTTGCCGTTCACACAGCAGGGGAACAGCTGACATTACTGAACCCCAGTAACACGGAGCAAGTGTTAACTGTGCTAACAGCACTTCCGAGAAACAACTGGCGGTGTTGTAGCCCAGGGATGAGAAGAGAACAGGTGGAGGCAGCAGGACTTTTTGCCGTTCACACAGCAGGGAACAGCTGACATTACTGAACCCCAGTAACAGGGAGCAAGTGTTAACTGTGCTAACAGCACTTCCGAGAAACAACTGGCGGTGTTGTAGCCCAGGGATGAGAAGAGAACAGGGTGGAGGCAGCAGGACTTTTTGCCGTTCACACAGCAGGGGAACAGCTGACATTACTGACCCCAGTAACACGGGAGCAAGTGTTAACTGTGCTAACAGCACTTCCGAGAAACAACTGGCGTGTTGTAGCCCAGGGATGAGAAGAGAACAGGGTGGAGGCAGCAGGACTTTTTGCCGTTCACACAGCAGGGGAACAGCTGACATTACTGAACCCCAGTAACACAGGAGCAAGTGTAGACTGTGCTAACAGCACTTCCGAGAAACAACTGGCGGTGTTGTAACCCAGGGATGAGAAGAGAACAGGGTGGAGGCAGCAGGACTTTTTGCCGTTCACACAGCAGGGAACAGCTGACATTACTGAACCCCAGTAACACAGGAGCAAGTGTAGACTGTGCTAACAGCACTTCCGAGAAACAACTGGCGGTGTTGTAACCCAGGGATGAGAAGAGAACAGGGTGGAGGCAGCAGGACTTTTTGCCGTTCACACAGCAGGGAACAGCTGACATTACTGAACCCCAGTAACACGGGAGCAAGTGTTAACTGTGCTAACAGCACTTCCGAGAAACAACTGGCGTGTTGTAGCCCAGGGATGAGAAGAGAACAGGGTGGAGGCAGCAGGACTTTTTGCCGTTCACACAGCAGGGAACAGCTGACATTACTGAACCCCAGTAACACAGAGTAAGTGTAGACTGTGCTAACAGCACTTCCGAGAAACAACTGGCGGTGTTGTAACCCAGGGATGAGAAGAGAACAGGGTGGAGGCAGCAGGACTTTTTGCCGTTCACACAGCAGGGGAACAGCTGACATTACTGAACCCCAGTAACACAGGAGCAAGTTTAGACTGTGCTAACAGCACTTCCGAGAAACAACTGGCGGTGTTGTAACCCAGGGATGAGAAGAGAACAGGTGGAGGCAGCAGGACTTTTTGCCGTTCACACAGCAGGGGAACAGCTGACATTACTGAACCCCAGTAACACAGGAGCAAGTGTAGACTGTGCTAACAGCACTTCCAAGCAACAACTGGCGGTGTTGGAGCCCAGGTCAAGGAGGATGTTTAAATACTAGATCAAGTATTTTCCTTGTTACGTGTCACTGTCAATTAAAAATGTCTATACTCCAAACAAGAGAAATATAACCTTTAGTACCATAAGATGATGATTTTACTTTAAAAAATATATGTAAATTAATAATTGACAAACATAAACGCATACATTAACATGTTGAAAAGCAATGCAAACCACAATAAAAATCGGTTAAATAATCTGCTATAACGGTTTTAAATAAAAGCATACAAGTACATATCAGAATCCATTAATGATGGATAAGTAACAGTATGTACACCATTTTCATTTGCTGAATAATATCACTAAAAAGTTTTTAAAAATATCTAAAATTTCCATCATGTAATACTGATAATATGTGCCAATCATTTATATTAACAAAAAAAACCTTTAAAAAGTGCATAGTGAAAACAGCTATTTATGCCTGACTGTGGACTTGCAAGCATGACAACGGATAGATAAGGTATATATAGATGAGACTGCATAGCCACAGATGGTGAATGGCGATGTAATACTGTACCTCAATAAAGTGTGCGTTACTACTACATCCTTTTTTTTATATAGCTTTATAAAAGGGTACGTGCATGTATGCTTGCGCCTTTGTTTGGACGCACAGACTGGCTTCCTGCTGTGACGCGTTGGAGCGTCTGTGCGTCTTATGACGCAGACTAACATTCACGGTGCGCATCGTTCATCATCGCAAGCGTACCGACAACACAAAGGCGTTGTCATGACTGCTTTACTCAGTAAACATGCACCTATGATGAAACATACACGCATGTGCCCTATTACATAACAAGCTACAAGAAAAATGCGTGTGAGGTGTGACACAGCTGTTTTGTTAAGGTACAGTATTATATCGACATTGTACAGGTGTCGCTATTCAGTCTGATAAATAGATATCATTCACCTATTCTATCAGTTGTCGTTCTTTCAGCACCACTTACAGGTATATATTTTGCTATTGTGACTATGCACTATTGACTTTACCAAGGTAATGCATGATTTTTGTTAGCGATTATCATGTTTACATGAAGGACCTTTATGATATGGGCTGTTAACTTTCTAATCAAATATGTATTTTTTAAAATGACACAAATATAAGTAATGTTGAAGAGGACTATTCCTACATGCATTGTTTGCACAATATTACAGGTGTACATCACGTCCCTTAATCAACATTGGATATTATATTTACTTGTATGCTTTTATTTCAAAGGCAAGAACACTGAAGTATAACCTTCGCACTGCAGCAGTTGTCAAAGTTCAACCCACATTATGCACTTCCAACATTGCAGTATTTGAGTCATCATGATGTGAGTTGGATTTGTCTAAGCTATGGAGTGACAAGGTTGACCATCAGTATCCTATAGCATAAGTAGGCTTTTGTGTTTGCATTTGTTTTCGACATGTGCATATCTGTAATAATATGTCACAATTATTTTGTTACAGATTGTGTGACAAAGACAAATCATTTTATGGTTTGAAAGTTGACGTTTCAAATGTTTACAGCTTAGAAATCATGGTGTAGCCTCATATCTATGTGTAGCACTAGACACTTTGAGATGTCATGTTTTTTTCACCATGATTAGGTAGCTAGCAGTAATTTTTGCCGGACACACAGCAGGGGAACAGCAGGCGTTACTGAACCCCACAAACACATCAGCGATTGTTTTCATCTGTGCATCTAACACTTCTGAGCAGCAACTGGCGCTGTTGAAGCCCAGGGTCAAGGAGGGTGTAGGCAGAGGCCTAGTATGAGACGTTTGAAGTTGAAGTTGTAGTTAGCAGCAGTAATTTTTGCCAGACACACAGCAGGGGAACAGCAGGCGTTACTGAACCCCACAAACACATCAGCGATTGTTTTCATCTGTGCATCTAACACTTCTGAGCAGCAACTGGCGCTGTTGAAGCCCAGGGTCAAGGAGGTTATTGCCTTGTTACGTGGCCATTGCAAATGTATGTACTTCAAACAAGAATAAATGAACTTTTACTACAACAATAAAATGATAAATTTCAATTACAAGAATAGAAAAATATTTATACTTGACAGTCCTCTGTGGTTGATAACGTTTAATGGCTAACTGAAAATATGGTAACAAATTCAAAGCTTTCGAGACTACTCAGGTGTCTTCATCAGGCTAAGAGTAAAGCCAAAAATAAAGAATCACATATTTCTACACACAACAGGACACAGGAATAGCTAAGACAAGTGAGGGAGGGACAAGTGAGGGGAGACCGGCAACAAAAAGGAGAACAAGGATGAATTATCAGCGCCACACAATCACAGATAAATTAATGAATTTACCTGTGGCAAAAGACTTTTGTATGCCCGGTCATAGCATCATGGATATGGAATTACTGGTATTAAAATATAACTTCAAATATGAGAAACGTACAAAGGTTTCAGAATATAAGCTCATCATGACCTTTGACACTGTTAGTGATGGAATGAATAGATCACATGGATTTATGTCATTCTATATCAATTAAGGAATCTGCGTCTATGCCCTTCCAGGGTCATGAAAACCCAAAAAAATACGCCAATGAGAGGGCAATCAAACTTTCTATCCTTATCTAGGAACTGTTCCAATATTTATGTTCATCCCTGTGAGATAATGACAGTTCTGATACACGTCACTTACTTGTCTTACCTATTGCACTATTCCTGTGTCCTGTTGTGTATAGAAATATGTGATGCTTAATTTTTTTAGTTAGTCTTTCCCTGATGAAGAGACGTGAGTAGCCTTGAAAGCTTGCAATTTGTTTCCATCTTTTCAGTTATCCATTAAAAGGTATCAACCACTGCTGACTCTGAAGTCTAAATATTTTTCTATCTACTGGCTAACACGGTACAAAGATACACATGTTTTCTAATTTCAAGAAGGAAAAATAAAGAAAATACAAATATAAACGCATATATGCACATGCCAAAAATAAATGGAACAACACAACACCCAAAAAATTGGTAACAAAATATAGTGTTGTAAATTTAAGAATAAAAGTCCATTTTTTTTTTTATGAATAATGCTTAAGGAACGCTATGTTAAACCATAACATAGTGAAGACAATGGATTTTGTAATAGTCACTCATCATCATCATCGCAAATTTTATGTGACAGTCACAGACATTTCAATTATTTAAGTTCATAAAATCGTAACTTTCTATAGCATGTATGACATGTCCAGCATGGACTCATCAATGTGATTGATGACACAATAATGTACAATAAAAAATAACCATTTAAAAAAACATTAGGCATTGTTTGTCACAATTTAAGTGTGTGCCTGCAAGTGTAGGTGAAACAAAGGCTACGGATAGCAAAGGTATATTCTATGTCTGTATCAGACAGTGGACAGCCTCTGATGGGTAATGCCGATGTTATACTGTACGTCAATAAAGTCTGCGGCTGAAATCATGCATTTTTTGCTTGTAGAGTGTTGAAGAGGGTAAAAGAATGTCTGGTTGCGCAAAGCTTTATCCGTCAACACTACCTTCCTACTGTCACGCGTAGGGTAGGGTAGCGTGTGGCAATTAGCTGACTATCAAATGTGAGGTTAGGCTGCGTTATTGCGCACTAGGGACGCAAAAAAAAATACAGCAGTAATAATTTAATGTGTAATACTCCACCTATGACAAACAAAAAAATTACGTTCCCTCTTTAACAATGTACAAGACTAACAAGCCTAATGGTTGACGCTGACTTAATTGAGATACAGTATTACATCAACATTGTCCATGAGTAACTATGCACTGTGATACCTATATACCAGTATTAATTTATATCTCTTGTGGTTGTTTCAACAGCACTTGCAGGTATAACTACCTATTGTCAGTATGCATGATGCACTTTCTAGATGTAATAATTTATTATTGGACATTATTACCATGTTTACATGCTGGCCATTTCATATATGGTGTTTGAAGTTACAGTTGGCATCAGTATGTGCATTTTATAATGTCTGTCATAAATAAAACTCGTGATGATGATGATGAGGATTTAATGATTCGTACATCCATTGACTGCATTATCT
Source organism: Oophaga sylvatica (assembly GCA_033576555.1). Taxonomy (NCBI): domain Eukaryota; kingdom Metazoa; phylum Chordata; class Amphibia; order Anura; family Dendrobatidae; genus Oophaga; species Oophaga sylvatica. The sequence continues at coordinate 87,305,445 of JARQOD010000001.1, forward strand.
TACAGGTACAGATAAAGTTCCTTAAAAAGCATTAATTCATAAGTCTGAAATGTACTTTTATGCATTAATTTCAAAATGTGAAGAGTAGACTATGTTTTATTTTTTGTTACCATTTCTAATAGACATGTGCAGATATGCGCTGTGATGACAAATTATTATTTGTCCATATTTGTCATAAAAATTTATCATTCTAGGCCTGCAAAACTTCACAATTTCATGTTTTCAGCATAACAAGCAGGGTGACGGCTCTTCCCTATTTGGAGCATGTTGGTCATGTGTTTTTCTGTCCATGTGTCGCGAACAGGAGACTTCTTGCCGTTCACACAGCAGGGGAACAGCTGGCGTTACTGAACCCCACTAACAGTAGAGCTTGTGTTTTGTTCTGTGGACACGACACTTCTGAGCAGCAACTGGCAGTGTTGGAGCCCAGGGAGTAGAGTTCAGGTGGTAGAAAGATGAACATAACAGGAGACATGGATAACGTTGCGAACCAGTTATTTAATCTGAATACGGACAGACAAATTCTGGCGAGATCCATGCCTTGTTCATTTTCAGAAAAGTAAGCCGGTCTACATTATCGGAGGATAGTCGCATGCGACGGTCTGTTAGTACACCACCTGCAGCACTAAAGACGCGCTCCGATAATACACTGGCAGCAGGGCAAGCCAGCACCTCCAATGCATACTGGCTAAGCTCTGGCCATGTATCCAGCTTAGAGACCCAAAACTTGAATGGGGAAGAGCCATCTGGGAGTACACTGAGAGGCAAAGCCAAGTAGTCTGTCACCATCTGACGGATACGTTGCCTCCCGCTGACTGGAGCCCTCTCGGATGGTGTAGACATTTCTGGTGCTGCCACAAAACTTTGCCACATTTTTAACATACTGGTCTTTCCCTGTGCAGAGGCACTGCGTGTGCTCCCTCTTGTTGCAGAGCTCTCTACACTGCCTCGACGCACAGAGCTGCTTTGTAAAGCAGTAGCAGCAGCAGTGCTCTCGGCAGTAAGGTAGAACATTAGGGATTGCACCAGTGTGTCTTGGTACTCCCGCATTTTACGCTCCCGGTTCAACGGTGTGATGAGGCTTTTGACATTGTCCCGGTAGCGAGGGTCTAGGAGGGTGTACACCCAATAATCAGACGTCGTGAGAATGTGGGCGATGCGGCGGTCGTTTCTTAGGCACTGCAGCATGAAATCAACCATGTGCTGCAGACTCCCAACTGGCAAAGAAACGCTGTCCTCTGCAAGAGGCGTTATCTCTGCCTGCTCTGCATCACCCCACCCTCGCTCTACATACTGACTAGAGCGTTGTGTACCTCCCTCTGGAGCGATGTCTTCCTCCTCCATTGACTCCTCCTCCTCATCCTCCTCACAAAGTGAGCCCTGCCCAGCCCTTTGTGAGGAACCACGTTGCGCTGACTTTCCAGAAGGTGATGGAATTTGTGACTCCTCATCCTCCACCTCTTCCAAAACCTCATCCCTTATTGCTTGCAGTGTTTTTTGAAGCAGGCAGATAAGGGGGACAGTCAGGCTGACTAGTGCATCATCTGCACTCGCCATCCGCGTTGACTCATCAAACGCACGCAAAACGTGGCACATGTCCTTCATAGTGGCCCACTCATTAATGGTGAAGTGTGGACGGCGCAAATTGCGTGTTGATTGCGCCTGATGCAGCTGATACTCCATAACTGCTGGCTGCTGCTCACACAACCGCTCCAACATATGTAACGTTGAATTCCACCTGGTGGATACGTCACATATGATGCGATGTTCAGGAAGGCGCAATCTGCGTTGCAGAGCTGCAATGCGCGATCTGGCCATGCTGGAACGTCGCAAGTGAGCGCACTCTAGGCGGACCTTGTGCAGCAGTGCATCAAGATCTGGATAGTCCCTCAAAAAACTCTGCACGACCAAGTTGAGCACATGTGCCAGACATGGTATGTGAGTGAGTTTGCCAAGGCCCAGAGCTGCCACCAGATTTCGGCCATTGTCACACACTACCAAGCCTGGCTGGAGATTCGCTGGCAAAAACCACACGTCGCTCTCCTGCTTGATGGCATTCCAGACCTCCTGCGCTGTGTGGCTTCGATTCCCCATGGGAATTAATTTCAGAACGGCCTGTTGCCGTTTGGCCACGGCTGTGCTCATATCGGTCGCATCAGGTAAGCGTCCACGGGTCCATGTGGAGGTAGACCGTGACGGCTCCTGCAGCGATGATTCTGAGGAACTGGAGTAGGAGGAGGAGTCAATGTGGACAGACTTTATTCCGGCAATCCTTGGAGTTGGCAGAACACGTACAGCGCCACTCGCAAGATGTGTACCCGGCTCCACAACATTCACCCAATGGGCAGTGAGTGAAAGGTATCGTCCCTGGCCATGGGTACTGGTCCACGCATCGGTGGTCAGGTGGACCTTGCTACTGACGGCGTTTAGTAGCGCATGTTTAATTTTTCCCTCAACATGCTTTTGCAGACCAGGGACGGCTTGCCTGCTGAAATAAAATCGGCTGGGCACATTGTATTGTGGGACTGCCAATGCCATTAATTCACGGAAACTGTCAGTCTCCACCAGCCTGAATGACAGCATTTCAAGGGACAGGAGTTTTGCAATGCCAGCATTCAGAGCCTGTGCTCGTGGATGGTTTGCCGAGTATGGCCGTCTTTTCTCCCATGCCTGTGCTACCGATGGCTGTTTTGTGGCCTGGGTGTGTGAGGATGACAGGGAACTTGCAGCTGTGGGTGGAATAACACTGTGTCTCTGGACAACAGTGACAGAGGTTCTTCCATGGCGATCCTGTGAGGAAGCCGAACCAGCTGTGTGTGAACTGGAGGAAGAGGCTCCAACACGAGCTGAAGATGTAGGTGCTGCTGTAGGTTGGCCTACATCTCCAGTGTGTCTTTGTAACTCAACAAAGTGCTTTGACCGCACATGTTTCCACATATTTGTTGTATTAAGGTTACTGACACTTTTACCTCTTTTAATTTTTTGATTACACAGCTTGCATTTGACATAGCAAATATCATCTGCAACTGTATCAAAAAAGGACCACGCAGAGCAAGTCCTGGGAGCGCCCGGTTTGGCTGTTGGAAGAGAACTGCTCCGAACGGGTGCCAAACTGGAGGCTACAGGCAAGCGAGTCTGCAGCCTACCTCTCCCTACTGTTTGGACCGTTGGGGCAATCTCTTCCTCAGAGCTGCTCCCACCACCTTCCTGTTCCTCACGCCATGTTGGGTCTTGGACCTCATCATCTCCACCACTACCCTCTTCCAACACCTGCTGTTGTTGGGTGGTCTGGCCAGCACCATGCTCAACAGAAACTGGCAACTGAGTCTCATCATCATCAGATGCGTTCTGCGGTGTGCTGACCATCGGCACTGGCTCACCCGCCTCTTCAGATTCAGAGAGACACAGCTGTTGCGCATCACTGCATACTGCCTCTTCTTCACATTCCAGAATGCTGCTTGGCTGGGCCCCTGTTTGCAAGCCAACAGATTCTGAGAACAGAAGCAGAGACTCAGCTGGCTCCTGTACAGAGCTCTCTGACTGCCTGGGCAATTTGGCAGGCGGTGAAGAGACTGATGGTTGTTCAACAGTGCTGTGGTCCTGAGAGGAGGTGGAAGCTATTGAAGTCGATGCATTGGCTGCCATCCAACCAACAACGGCTTCAATTTGTTCTTCACGCAGCAGGGGGTACGCTGAGCTCCTACAAAAGTGCGCATAAAGGAACGCTCACGGGGAAAACTGGTGGATGCTGTGTCACTGGGTGCGGCAGCAGCCACAGAATCCCCACGTCCTCTCCCTGCTGCAAATCCACGGCCTCGACCACGACCACGTGCCTTACTCACTGACTTCTTCATCTTGGTAGATTGATAAAGAAAGTCAGAAAAGTTATAAGGCCTAAGTGTGGTTATTCCTCACAGACTACAGTGAACCCTGCAGACAACTGTTCAGTATCTGTGAAAGGCCCCTTTGTGTACTTCTATAGTGTTTGCAACCAATGTATTGTATACGGATGGAAGCGCGTCACACTAATAGATTAGATTTTTTTCCACTAAAATGGAGCAGCACCAATTAGAGAAAAATGTGAAGGATGAGGCAGTGACACACGCTCAGCAGACTACAACCGGCAGTGGTTGAAGAACAAACTGGAGCGTAATCTGCACTCACAAAATGAAAAGCTCACAGACTACAGTGAACACTGAAACACAACTGTTCAGTAGCTGTTAAAGGCCCCTTTGTGTACTTCTATAGTGTTTGCAACCAATGTATTGTATACGGATGGAAGCGCGTCACACTAATAGATTAGATTTTTTTCCACTAAAATGGAGCAGCACCAATTAGAGAAAAATGTGAAGGATGAGGCAGTGACACACGCTCAGCAGACTACAACCGGCAGTGGTTGAAGAACAAACTGGAGCGTAATCTGCACTCACAAAATGAAAAGCTCACAGACTACAGTGAACACTGAAACACAACTGTTCAGTAGCTGTTAAAGGCCCCTTTGTGTACTTCTATAGTGTTTGCAACCAATGTATTGTATACGGATGGAAGCGCGTCACACTAATAGATTAGATTTTTTTCCACTAAAATGGAGCAGCACCAATTAGAGAAAAATGTGAAGGATGAGGCAGTGACACACGCTCAGCAGACTACAACCGGCAGTGGTTGAAGAACTAACTGGAGCGTAATCTGCACTCACAAAATTAAAAGCTCACAGACTACAGTGAACACTGAAACACAACTGTTCAGTAGCTGTTAAAGGCCCCTTTGTGTACTTCTATAGTGTTTGCAACCAATGTATTGTATACGGATGGAAGCGCGTCACACTAATAGATTAGATTTTTTTCCACTAAAATGGAGCAGCACCAATTAGAGAAAAATGTGAAGGATGAGGCAGTGACACACGCTCAGCAGACTACAACCGGCAGTGGTTGAAGAACTAACTGGAGCGTAATCTGCACTCACAAAATTAAAAGCTCACAGACTACAGTGAACACTGAAACACAACTGTTCAGTAGCTGTTAAAGGCCCCTTTGTGTACTTCTATAGTGTTTGCAACCAATGTATTGTATACGGATGGAAGCGCGTCACACTAATAGATTAGATTTTTTTCCACTAAAATGGAGCAGCACCAATTAGAGAAAAATGTGAAGGATGAGGCAGTGACACACGCTCAGCAGACTACAACCGGCAGTGGTTGAAGAACTAACTGGAGCGTAATCTGCACTCACAAAATTAAAAGCTCACAGACTACAGTAAACCCTGCAGACAACTGTTCAGTAGCTGTGAAAGGCTCCTTTCTGTACTTCTATAGTGTTTGCAACCAATGTATTGTATACGGATGGAAGCACGTCACACTAATAGATTTGATTTTTTTCTAATATAATGGAGCTGCACCAATTCCACAAAATAAAATAAAAAAAAAAAAGAGTCAGTGACACGTGCAGATGCCTACAAACAGCGGTGGATGCAGAGCAAACTGCAGCGTCACCTGCACTGTCACACACACACCTTGCACAGAGCTGTTAAAACAACACTGGCAAAATGAAGCTTTACACAGCGGTTGGTAAACTAGCCTGCCTCAAGCACAGTAGTACACAAAATCGCAATATCTAACTGTCCCTCAGAGTGAGCAGAGTAGCGTTCTGTCCCTAACTGAGTTCACAGCACAGTGACGCTAAAATGGCTGCGGCGCCTTTTATAGTGCATTCTGACATCATTTCAGCAGCCAATCACAGCCATGCCATTAGTTAAGATGACCGCAGCATTACAGGATGTGCCCACACTTCATAAGATTCATCATTGGCTGACTAACATCACATTGCCTCTCAAAGAATTATGGGAACTTCCGATTCCGGTATACGATATTGAAAAAGTATCGGAATTAAGTATCGGAATTCCGATAACGCGAATATCGGCCGATACCCGATACTTGCGGTATCGGAATGCTCAACACTACTAAGGAGCAACCGGAGGCTACCCCCAAAAGGACCGACCCTGAACCTACCGATGGAGCGGTGGAAGCGAAGGAGGTTGAGGAGGTACCGCCAGTTCCGGAACGCCCGCCCGGCCAGGAGGCCGCAGCAGATGATCGATCCCCGGTAGGGACACCGGAGGGGTCCTGTCCATCATTACCAGACGTCGACTGGGATGAGATGGCGCGCCTGGATGACGTCGCCTACGCCGCCCAGTGGGAACGTGAGTGGCAGCGTCGCGAAGAGGAACAGCGACGCCGGCAGGAGGAAGAGCGGGAAGCGCAGTGGAACCGGCAGCGGCAGTACGAGCAGCTGATCGCGGACAAGGAAAGTGTCCGCCGGGAAAAAGGTACTCTAAGGGAACCGCGGCGGCAGGGGTGTGTGACAGAGTTCCAGCTCCGGAAGGGCTGGGGCTTCATTAGAGAACCGGGCTTCTACCCAGGGGTCTTTGTCAGTCGCAGGGACGTAGAATCCCACCTGCCCATCGGCCATCCCGGGAGGGACCTAATCAATGGGGACATAGTCAACTACACACGGCACTGGGGTATGAAGGGATGGTATGCCCTTAATGTCACAATCGTCCGTGACCCCGTCCCTGACGCAGGTAACGTCACCATTGCCAGCGCATCCCAGTCTCAATCTACCGCTGCATCAGGCCGTGCCCCGGCATCGCCCCAGGAGAGAATATCACAGTTGGAAGCGCCCCCTGCATACTCTACTCTGCCAGTATCTCGCGCCAAATCGCAAACCGCGACCCCGTTTAAGTCGCAAATTATACCGCCGGACGTGGCGACACCAGCAGAGATGCCATCAGAATCTTGCAAGGATGACATACCCGTTGCGCCCCTAGTGGTTCGCACGAGGACTGTAGCGACCCAAACCCTGATAGCAGGTCACGACTTGTTGGTCATGGGATCTAAGGATCATCGTATTGTTCCAGCCCCCGGGGTGGAAAGTATAATGGAAGCCTGCAAGAAAATGTGAAGAACGGTAGGACCCAGACAGGGTTTACCGCAACAAAGAAAATGTAAAAAGTTTTGATAAAAGAAATAATTGCTGTATTGCACTTTATTGCTACGTATAGTGTTTACATAGTTTTATATATATTGAGTAGAATGCCCGGCTGGGTAAGCAGATAAAGAGAGTTTTGCACTTTATGGTATTTATGTGATAAGTGGTCGCATATTTGCACCAAGTTTATAGAGAATACTCTAGTTGAGTAAATAGAATCTGATATAATGTGAATTATTTGAAAATGTGTCTTATAATGGACTGCGTGGCTGAGGACTGAGCCAGCCCAGAAACTGTATCTGTAAATAGTTGCACTAAGGTGCATTATATTGGTTTTACATGAAACCACAGCACAATTACCTCTGAATATAAAACCCGTGTGGTGTGGCACTGAGCGAGGTCTGCAGTCAGATGTCCTGCAGCCCACCCAGGACCCACGTTGAAGGTTTGGTGCGGGTCCTTCACAAGAATATTGTTGATATGATATATTTATGAGAGAATCTTTTGTATTTTTCTATGCCTATTGTTATAATGCAACGTTCAAGAAACCCGTACCTCCCGGATGGGAAGAGTTAATGTTTATTGTTAATGAAAAACAAAATGTCTTCTTGTATTTCACAGCCCGGGAGTGCTGTATTTTACCATGGGGGAATGTGTAGCCCTGGTGTGAAGGCACACGCAGTACCCTGGAGAATGTGCGGAGAGGTAACAGTTTAATGTTCAATAAACATTCACTCCAACACACACTTAGACACACCCATAGGGTATAAAAGCTAGTGAGATCTAGCCAGTGAGTCAGTCTAGCCCGGGTGGCTCCTGAGTGAGTCATCCCACCTGTGTGCAGTCTGTGCAGGAAGAGAGAGGAGTTAGCAGCAGGACCTTCAGCCTCCTGTCCCAAGGACAGTGGAGTTCAGTGACGTGCTCCTGAACTAGAAGAATACTGAGCACCTGTTAGAAAGCTCTGGGAAGAAGAAAGAAGGGACTAGCCTGCATTACCCTAGGAAGTGTGGAGTGCTTATGCTACAAGCGCGGACAGGGCGAAGGGCGCAGTGGAAGGAATTCAGAAGTGCCTTAAGGATTGGATTATCCTGCACATTGTCACCGGTCACTGGCGACCGAAGTGTCACTATAGCTTTAAAGCATAGTGATAGAAAAACCAGAGTCTTACTGGACCTTAGGTCGCAGCAAGCAGCCCTTGGAGTGTCAGTACGTAACAGGGGTCAGGTGGAATAGGAACTTTGAGCCTGATCAGCAAAAGCAAGAACCTAGTTCCATCAAAGGAAGGCTCCGACCACAAAACTGACCGGGCAGTACAGCTTTGAAGAAGCTGGAGAAATTGGAGTGAACTAGGCTTTATGCTGGTTGGACTCATCATTTTGGAAAGTAAAGGAGGCCCCCAACCTGTTCAGCTGTTATCTCAAAGCACATCCTCCACCCGACCAGCCTCCCTGGGACCTGCCTTATCTTCTGACAAGTAAAAGGTATGGAAAGACGCTGGATGGTGTGAGACTGACTTATTTATCTGCACCCGACATCATAACTTCCATAGACTTTGAGGGACCAGTCCCACCTGTAGGGGACCCGACATCTAGCTGCCTCACCATCCCCTCAGAGATCTACAGCAGCGCTGGTCTTAGTGATCAGAGAACTACAGGTGGCGTCACGAACTTTATATATACCTATCCCCTGTAAATAAACCCCCCCAACATACGCCTGACCGCCAGGGCCACAGACCGAGCCACCGCTACCTGTGACAACCCCATAGACTTCCATGGGCTCGGCTCTGAGTACCCCATTGCTCTGGTAACCCACAATTGTGGTGCGTGGTCACAACAACCCCACATCCCACGACATGCACTCAGTGACCACAACTGACAGGAATGATCACCTTTATCAGAAAAAAAAGTTCCCATTAATGTCCCCAACAAATGATACGCTGAGACACCAGTTGGGGAAGCCGGTACTTGTTACAGCAACAAGATCCTAATGAGTCGCTTTCTATGGGGGATGTCACGGTAGACACTACTTGGTCAGTGGCCTGGGCGCTCATCCAAAAAAGGGGTTTTTATTTACAGGGGATAATGTTAGTGATTCGTGATGCCACCTGTGTTGTCTGGTGAGGATCACCAGCGCTGCAGCAGTCCACTGAGGCCGGTGTTGTGGCAGCTTAGATTGTATCGCTCCCCACAGGTGGAGCAGGCCTTCAGGGCAGCGTAAATGTAGTGATGCAGGACGGAGGGAGCCCAGCCGGGTATGAACAAGAATGGAAGCACACACACAAGTCACTTCTGTACCTTTACTGGAATTAGTGCAGGAACATCCTGGAGCGCTGTAGGGTGAAGGGTGCACATCCGGATTTTCCCCAGTGAGCAGGTGTAGGGACTCCTGTTGCTTGCCTCTCTGTAGTAAGTTTCTGACCTGCCTGTAGCTAGGCCTAACTTTGTCTCTGTCCTGCACCGGCTGACTTTGTGGTAGGGCCTTCTCCTGGAGTACACACTCCCTGCTTGTAGGGCCTCCGTGTCTCCTGGCTCTGTTACGTATCAGCTCTTTGGTGATCCTGAGACCTGTAGTTCTCCAGGATTTCCAGTTGTATCTTACTGGGTCGTAGAGATCCCTGTAAGCTCGGACCCGGTGTCCGGTATGTGCTTTCTGAGGTGAGCTGGTAAAGCTCCTCTGCCCCAATTCTACTCTCTCCTCTAGCCCTCGGCCTACTCAGGCCCTCACTAGGCTATACACACTGGCAGATAGCTGGCTGCCTCTTCTGCAGTTCTCTAGGGCGTCGGCACTCTCCTAGCTCGCGGGACAGAGCTACTTGTGTCTAGCTTGCAGGAGACTATTGCCCCCCTGATGAGCTATTAGCTGTGCTCTCTACTAGACTTTACTAGACTTCTGCTCTAACTTTTTTTGACTATTCACTATACCTAGCAGGGGGTTGACCTCTCGTGCTACGTATTGACCTGCGTGGTGCAGTGGTCTGTAAGGTATCAGTTACCCTGTCTGCTCTACGTGTGGGTAAGTTGTAAAATTGCCTTAACCTCTCTATGGGACTGGCAAGTGTACCATTGGCTGGGCCATCTGGCTCTGTTTCTGCCGGGGATCCTTCTTCTAGGGATTCTTCTTGAACAGGCTCTTCTGCGGCACTAGGCTCTTCTGCAGCACTTACAGGTTCAACTTGCTGTGGAGGATCTTCTGGCCGTTGGAAGAATTGGAGTACTGGGTTTATGACTGCTTCTCCGATTCAAGGCCAATCTGCTGGAAAGTCTCCCAAATCAGTATGTATTACTGCTTCTTCAGGTTCCTCCGAGGTGATGAAAGGCACTTCTTCTTGGGGCCTTAGCAGATCTGGACACAACTTCAGGTGGTCCCTAGATAGCGTTGCAGTCGTTCTCCCTCCATCATTGCTGATCAAACACGTCTTCCTGTTATCAAACTTTGAATTCAACACAGTGTAGGGCTCTCTCTCCCACTGGTCATCAAGTTTGTGGTTTTTCCTCTTTCTTTTCAGCACAACTTCACCAAGTGTGAAGGGTTCTGTGGGCGCACGTTTCTTGTAGTGGGCCTCCTGCTTGTCCCTCACCCGAGTGAGACTATCTTCGACGCAGGCCTGTACTCTTCTGTACTGCTCCTGTCTGGTCGTGTCCCAGTCCTCTGTGATCGCATCTGCTTCTGGTTCTACAACACCAAACTCCAAATCCATGGGCAGCTTTCCTGGTCTTGCCCGCATGAGATAAGCTGGGGTGCAATTGGTGCAACTCACAGGTATGTTATTGTACAGATCTACCAGGTCAGGTAGTCGATCGGGCCACTGGTTTCTCTACTCCAGTGGTAAGGTCTTCAGCAGGTCGATGACGATGCTGTTCATCTTTTCGCACAGACCATTGGTTTGAGGGTGGTACGGTGTAGTTCTTATCTTTTTACATCCGTACAGATGGCAGAACTCTTTGAACAACTCGGCCTCGAAGGCTGCGCCTTGGTCAGTTAGCACCTGCTCGGGGTATCCATGGGGTCTGCAGAAATAAGCTTGGAACATCTTAGCTGCTGTCTCTGCCGTCAGGTCTTTGACAGGGGCAACCACCAGGAACCTGGAGTAGTGATCCACCATGAACAGAGCTTAGGAGTATCCGGACCGGCTGGGTGACAACTTGACATGGTCCAGGGCCACGATCTCCAGGGTCGAGTCGTCTTGATGGGTTGCAGGGGTGCCTTCTGGCTGCTGTAGTCTTTTCTTCTGAGGCTACAGGGTCCACAGTCTCTGCACCACCTCTCAATTGAGTTGCGCATTCCCACCCAGTAGAATCGACACTTCAACAGGGTCTCTAGCTTTTCCAGCCAAAGTGTCCCGCCTGATCGTTGTAGGTCTCCAACACCATCTGGATGTCCGTCTTGGGGACTACTATCTGCCATACCATCTCATGGGTTTTTGGATTGACGTACCTCCGGCACAGCTTCTCACAGTAGATAAACAGCCGGCTTCTCTCATTCCACAGCTGCTTTGCTTGTGGAGAAGCATCCTTCTCCAGGGAGGAACCTTCTTGAGTTATCAGCTCCTTGATCCGGCTGACAACCGGGTCACTGTCCTGGGTCTCCTTCCAGCTGTGGTGAGGTAAAGGATTTAACATCTTACCACGCTGCCTTCTGAAGGCTCGTTGCTCGTGGTTCATTCCATTCCTGTGAAAGGCAGGTAGTTCGATCTCTGCCAAGTCATCCACTTCTTCTTCTGTGTCTGACTGGTGAGGCATCCTGGACAGGGCATCAGCGTTGGCGTTCTTGCGGACAGCCCAGTACTTGATTGTGAATTGGTAGTTTGACAGCCGAGCCATCCATCGTTGTTCCATGGCTCCCAGCTTGGCTGTTTCAAGATGCGTCAAGGGGTTATTGTCAGTGTAGGCAGTGAACTTGCTGGAGGCTAGGTAGTGCTTAAACCTTTCAGTAATGGCCCAGACCAGCGCCAGGAACTCCAACTTGAAGCTGCTATAGTTCTCTGGGTTCCTCTCAGTCGGGCGGAGCTTCCTGCTTGCATATGCGATGACTTTTCTAGGCCATTTTGCTTCTGACTTAGGACCGCTCCCAGTCCTTCATTGCTGGCATCCGTATACAGCAGGAACGGTTGGCTGTAGTCAGGGTAGGCTAGTATCTCATCACCTGTCAGGATCTCCTTCATTTCTTGAAATGATTCAGCCTGTTCTTTACCCCAGTGGAATGGAGGATTTCTGCTCTTGGGGGACTGTCCTACCAGGAGGTCGTGCAGAGGCGCTGCTTTCTTAGTGTAGTCTTTTACAAACCTCCGTAGTATCTTGTCAGTACCAGGAACTGACGCACCTCTTTGAGGTTCTTCGGCTCCGGCCATTTCTGGATGGCAGTGACCTTCTCTGGATCTGGCGCTATTCCCTCTGAACTGACAATGTGTCCCAGGTACTGTACCTTTTGCTTGAGCAGGGGCACTTTGAGGGCTTCAGTTTCATCCCATACCGGGACAGTGACTCAAATACTTCCGCCAGGCGCTTCAAGTGGTCTTCATATGTTTTGGAGTACACAATCACGTCATCCAGGTATAGTAACACAGTCTCAAAGTTGAAGTGTCCCAGGCAGCACTCCATCACTCTCTGGAACGTTCCGGGGGCACTGCAGAATTCAAACGACATTCTGTCGAACTCTCAGAGTCCCATCGGGGTGGTGAAGGCCGTCTTCTCCCGATCCTCCTCAGCCACAGCTACTTGCCAGTACCCACTTGTGAAGTCAAGGGTGGAAAAGTAATTGGCAGACTTTAAGGCAGCCAGAGATTCTTCAATACGTGGTAAAGGGTATGCATCTTTATGTGTAATGCGATTTACTTGTCTGTAATCACACACATTCTCAAGCTTCCATCCTTTTTTCCTGACTAGAAATAGGGGAGCTACCCAGGGACTACAACTATCCCTTATCACCCCTGCCTCCTTAATGTCATGCAACGTCTCCTTGGCTTTCTGGTAGAGTGCTGGAGGTATAGGCCTGTACCGTTCCTTAATGGGGGGATGGTTGCCTGTGGGCATGTGATGTTGCACCCCCTTAATCTTCCCAAAGTCAAGTGGGTGTTTGCTGAATACCTGTGCGTATTCCTGGGCCACCCGATGTACCCCCTGTTTCTGGTGAGCTGAAGTGGTGTCTGTCCCAACATGGATCTGCTGACACCAATCCTCCACCTGAGTTACCGGGTCATTATCCTCCTCTGGGTCTGGGGAGGCTAAGGACTCCATCGTGTGAATGGAGTTATTATCTACAGCATGTAACTTGGCAACAGTGGTATAACGTGGTAATCTGACTTCGTCTTCCCCACAGTTGAGAAGACAGACGGGCACCCTCCCATTGCGTACATCCACTACCCATCTAGCGGTTAAGAGTGTAGGTCTGTGCTCTGAGCAAAGGGGTTCTACTACTGCCTGGTATCTCTGTCCTTTCAGACCTATTGCTGCTCTACACCAGATAAGCATTTCACTCATTGGGGGGATCACAATGGGTATCGGGTCTGTTACCCGCACACTACCAATCTCACCACCGGTCAGCTCCACTTGCTGCTGGCACATCAGGGCCCGGATCTCCTTCTGGATTGCTCTCTTCTGCCCTGGTCTGGCAACATCAGCGAGCTGTTGAAGCAAAAACACAACCTCCTCCAAACAGTTACCAATAATGTTAGTGCCGAGTACCACATTCAGTCCATTTTCCTCATTGACAGTCTTCACTACAATAAGTCCCTGGTCCTTTAACTCCACCCTTCCCACTTTTACTGCTACATTCTTGACCCCAAGTAGGTCAAGAGGGAGGCCGTTAGAGGCGTATACTGCAAAGTTGGGGTTTGGAGAACTGTCCATGGACAAGTATTTGTTATAGAGGATATCAGGTATGATTGTTACCTGGGATCCGGTGTCCAGCAGGGCAGGTATTGCGATGCCATCCAGTATGATGGATAGGAAAGGTCTTCCTCCCACAAACCTGCAGTGCCAGTCTGAGGGGCCTGCTGAGTCTATTCCTGGGTGCTGGCTCTCGGACCCAGGATTTGCTGTTTAAAGGACACTAGCGTACGGTGTGACCTTCCTTCTGGCAGCAGTGGCAGACGAACTCTCGGTGAGAATGGCGCTGGTTGTTGGTCCTTCCAAGGGGTGGCGTTGTCCTCCTCCGGGGTGGCGATGTCTTCCTCCGGGGTGGCGATGTCCTCCTTCTCCTCCGGTTCATCCAGGGGACATCCTCAGGGCACTCGGCTAGCAGGATCTTTCCTTCTGTCTCCGACTCCGTCCGTAGTTGCAGGGCACTCATTACAGTGGCCAGGTTTCTGGTTAGCTGGCGCACTTCTGAGCGCAGACAGTCCAGCTCAGTAGGGGGCGCTACCTGCGTTTTGGCTTCAGCAACCAGCGGGGAAAAGGTGGGTGCTGCTGGCATTAGAGTGGCCTTACCCGGGTAACGTCGGATTGCAGTATCTGCTGTTTCCAGGGGTTGCAGTCCCTTTATAGCCATGTCCTTAAGGGCGTCAAAGGTAGCATTTGGATGATCCAAGGACCACCAACGCACAATCCTGCTCTCCGCTTGGGACCTCAGCCCCCGTACAAATTGTTCTTTTAGCATTTTACTCTCATTGGTGACGCTAATTGGATTAACCTGTTTTAGAGCTCGCAGGGCCCCTTGTAAATGGCAGGCATAGACCCGAACGCTGGCTCTGTTACGTATCAGCTCTTTGGTGATCCTGGGACCTGTAGTTCTCCAGGATTTCCGGTTGTATCTTACTGGGTCGTAGAGATCCCTGTAAGCTCGGACCCGGTGTCCGGTATGTGCTTTCTGGGGTGAGCTGGTAAAGCTCCTCTGCCCCCAATTCTACTCTCTCCTCTAGCCCTCGGCCTACTCGGGCCCTCACTAGGCTATACACACTGGCAGTTAGCTGGCTGCCTCTTCTGCAGCTCTCTAGGGCATCGGCACTCTCCTAGCTCGCGGGACTGAGCTACTTGTGTCTAGCTTGCAGGAGACTATTGCCCCCCTGATGAGCTATTAGCTGTGCTCTCTACTAGACTTTACTAGACTTCTGCTCTAACTTCCTGCCTCCACCCTCCTTTTATATCCCTATCAGGGCTCCCTCTGGTGGTCTGAGGTAGGGTGGAGGTGTGTGTATGCGCTGAGGTCCTCATGTGGAGAAATCCTTTACTGCACCCTTCTGGGATTTGTGGCACTAAGCGCAGCTGGGCGCCACAAAATATTTACCCCCAGCTCTGCTCCTCCTTGGGGAATGGCCTGCCGCACACAAAACAGCCTGAAGTGTAGTGATGCTAGAACTCTGCATGATATCCCGTCCTCCATATACACCACGTAATAAAGGGGTGCTCCCATTTGAACAGGTCATTACCTATCTGCGGGATAAGTTAGAACTTCTAGAATGGTGGAAGTACATCCGCAGGGAACCCACCTACTCCCTGTTAGTACCCTCACCCGACCACCCGACTTTCATTCTCTATGCAGGAGAAGGCTGAACACAGCGTTCCTGCAGTCCCCATTAGGCCGGAGTCACACTAGCGAGAAATGTGGACGAGTGCTATGCGATAAATAACAGCATTGAACTCGGACCAATGTTAATCTATTGGGCAGCTCCCATCATCCGATTTTTTCTCGCAATGCAAGTCTATGGGTACGAGAAAAAAATGGATTATACACGGACCACACGTGTGACTTGCGAGAAATACGCAAGACTGCTCCAGGTCACAGGTAATTGCATCAGGCATTGTGAGGAAGCTTTGGCATGCAAATTTGACTGGCAACCAGTACAAAAAAGCAGGAAGAACGCCTCCACGGATTCCTCCATCATGTCGACGGTAATTAATGTCGAGATGCTCATAGTTCTGGTC
The DNA here is from genome assembly GCA_033576555.1 of Oophaga sylvatica. NCBI lineage: Eukaryota > Metazoa > Chordata > Amphibia > Anura > Dendrobatidae > Oophaga > Oophaga sylvatica. Next base: position 87,321,286 of record JARQOD010000001.1, read on the forward strand.
CAAGAGAGGCCAGAACTATGGGATCAGAGGGACGCCCACTATGCGGACCGGGCACGCAAATAGGCAGCGTGGACAGATATTCCCGGATTATGTGGAACGATCTCGTGAGGCCAAAGACCAAATTAGTAAGTGCAATAATGCTCAAATGTGTAAAGTAAAATTATCAAATGTGTGTGCGCAATAATTTTACAACTCTTCCTATGGTATTTTGTAGTCAAAATATGTGGCCTCCTTTACAGTTAACACTTACAAAGTATTAGGCCACATTGCAATGTCGCAATATTTAGGCAATATAAACACATTGTTTGATTGAACAGTTGTGTTTTGTCTTACTTTGCAGTGAGTGATGTGACAAGACGTTGGTGCAGCTGTAGAGACCAATATAGGCGGGAGAGACAGCATTGGGCCAGAAGTGGAGATGGCGCACCCACAAAGCACAAATACATTTATTTTGACAGGCTCAATTTCCTAGCTCCTGTTATGGATCTGAGACCGTAAGTGCATGCCTTTAAACAGCATTCAAGTCATGTGGTTTTGGTCAAATAGTAATTTTTTTTTTTTAATTTAATAAAGCACCGACTTTAACCTTACGGAGAGGGAGACGGGTTCCGACTCGGAGGTTGTCATTGATCCGGTGGGTGATGGTGCTGAAGGGCCTGGACCATCTTCAGCAGCTTCAAGCTGCACCCAACCACCAGCACCAGCATCTGCAACCCAGGAGCAAAATCCAGAGGACCAGGGCAACAGTAGTAGCTCCACTTTGCCTCTGGATACCTCTCCCCAGGCTCCAGCCATCCCACGACGTGGCCGGCGCAGGAGAGAAGGAGCAGCTTCTGGAACCAGGAGGCAGGTGGACAGTGGTGTGTTGGACTACTTGGCAAGAGCTGCTCATGATGATGGTGAGGAAGCTTATGCCCACAGTCTGTCACGGTACCTCAGGCCAATTCCCCGTGAGTTTAGGCTGCATGCCAGAGGGGCAATCCAGATAATGATTGATGCCTGTACACCACCCAATAATCCCAACCCAGTATTTGAATTTTTGGAAAGGTGACAGCTTTCCAGTAACAACCAAATTCAAATGCTGTGAACAAAAAAAGTGCAGGGTCAATCACTGTCTGAGCCTCCTCCTCCCCGGATGTCAACACCTCCGCCACAGGATACCCCAACACAAAATTGGCCTCAACAGGTCCAATATATGGGCCAGAGCGCACCTGCCCAATATGGCCACTTTACCAGACCCCATGTTGGAGGCTGGTCCAAACATGGGTATTGTAGACATGGCCATATTGGGGGTTATGATCAAATTGCTCAGCCCTACAGTCACGACTACCCTCAATATCCTGATTACCACTACTCTAACTCACAGCAGGATCCTGCCATGATGCAACAGGGCCAAGCAACTTCTGCCAGCACACCAGGTGAGAGTGAGGTTGCCTAACAACCAAGGCCAAACACCCAAGCAGGACCCCCGCCTTCCCCACCCCCGACCTACCATAACTTGTAGGTTTTCATTTTTGTCACTAAACATGTGACTGCCTTATATTTTATTTTTGTATTATCCTTATTTTGTATATATTTTATGACAAATATGATGTGCACATTATGCCATATGGAAAAATTATGGGCAGTTATTTAAAAAAAAAAAAAAAAAGAAGAATTAAAACAGTTAATTCTATATGAGTGGTTGTTTATGTTAGTACACGGTAGGTAATGTGTAGCTTTCCAAAAATCAAACATGATGGCAGTAAGTAAACACACACACAATTTGTAGAGAACCAATTGTTGTTTTTATAATTGATGTAGTAAACTTTATTCTTGTATTTTCTGACATTATGTTGCTGTTTTTCATTTACCAACCTAAATGATATTGTTGCTATACATCCTCTTTTTTGGCTCTATATAATAATTTCAGGGGCTGCACCAATTTATTTGGTGAGAGAAAACGTCTATAGGTTAATAAATTAATATATTATGTAACACCTATTTAAAAAACAAAGGGGATTCTAGAGCATTCATTCTCATGAAGTATTTCTACTTTAGTGACTTGGTTGTTGATTTTCATATGCCACTTTAAAAAAAGTTCTTCGTTTGCTCTTTTGCAACTGTCTGTACACAGAAATAGCCACTACAGAAGAGCATGTCATAAGAGAGATGGCCATCTGACTAATGACACATGATTCTGCTCATTTGTCACTAGGAGTCCAGTGGGCGGTACTACCTATTGATTGACAGCTATCTCTATAAGCACAGTAGAATATAGACAAGTTGAACTGAATCTTTTCCCACAAGACTACAAAACTACATATCTTCAGGTCCTTCTGTCCTTTTCCCTGCTGCCAACTGATAGCGCTGCATCTACAATATGACAAGTTCCCTTTAAGCCCTAGCATTCCTACGTATGCTTGGATACTTCCCGGGTGTGTATTGTCCACATGTATTAATCATGTGCTTTGAAGGCAAAGATAATAAAGGTATATAAGTATCACATGCCTATATGTAGATAAGAGGCATGGGTGTTACATTTACCATTGGAGATAATAACAGAATACCATATTCCATTGTGATATCGTGGTAAACCCACCATTATATAACGCATTAATCCAAGATACTGCATTTGTTTATTATAGAAAAAAATGCTAAACAAGAGGCTTAATCTGTCGAATACGTTTTTATGTGAAAAGCATTTTTTATTTTTGTACTATATTTTGAGATATACAGTCAGGGACAGAAATATTTGGACAGTGACACAATTTTCGCGAGTTGGGCTCTGCATGCCACCACATTGGATTTGAAATGAAACCTCTACAACAGAATTCAAGTGCAGATTGTAACATTTAATTTGAAGGGTTGAACAAAAATATGTGTTAGAAAATGTAGGAATTGTACACATTTCTTTACAAACACTCCACATTTTAGGAGGTCAAAAGTAATTGGACAAATAAACATAACCCAAACAAAATATTTTTATTTTCAATATTTTGTGGCGAATCCTTTGGAGGCAATCACTGCCTTAAGTCTGGAACCCATGGACATCACCAAACTCTGGGTTTCCTCCTTCTTAATGCTTTGCCAGGCCTTTACAGCCGCAGCCTTCAGGTCTTGCTTGTTTGTGGGTCTTTCCCTCTTAAGTCTGGATTTGAGCAAGTGAAATGCATGCTCAATTGGGTTAAGATCTGGTGATTGACTTGGCCATTGAAGAATGTTCCACTTTTTTGCACTCATGAAGTCCTGTGTAGCTTTGGCTGTATGCTTGGGGTCATTATCCATCTGTACTATGAAGCGCCGTCCAATCAAGTTTGCAGCATTTGGCTGAATCTGGGCTGAAAGTATATCCCGGTACACTTCAGAATTCATCCGGCTACTCTTGTCTGCTGTTATGTCATCAATAAACACAAGTGACCCAGTGCCATTGAAAGCCATGCATGCCCATGCCATCACGTTGCCTCCACCATGTTTTACAGAGGATGTGGTGTGCCTTGGATCATGTGCCGTTCCCTTTCTTCTCCAAACTTTTGGCTTCCCATCATTCTGGTACAGGTTGATCTTTGTCTCATCTGTCCATAGAATACTTTTCCAGAACTGAGCTGGCTTCTGGAGGTGTTTTTCAGCAAATTTAACTCTGGCCTGTCTATTTTTGGAATTGATGAATGGTTTGCATCTAGATGTGAACCCTTTGTATTTACTTTCCTGGAGTCTTCTCTTTACTGTTGACTTAAGGGTATGCCACACTAAACAACATCGCTAACGGGATCGCTAAAAAACGTCACTATTTAGCGATCCCGTTAGCGATGTTGTTGTGTGCGGCATGCAGCAACGACGTGGCCCCTGCTGTGATCTCGTCCGTCGTCCTGATCGTTCCGGACCCTATTCTGATCGTCGGCGTCCCGCTGGGTAAGTATATATCGCTGAGTGTGGCACCTTTTTTAGCGATTTAGCGGTACTTTTGTACGCTAAAGTCGTTAAGGAGATCGCTAACCGCGATAGCGTCCTTAACGACATCGCTAAATGTGGCCGACACTAGCGATATTGTAAACGATCCCGCTAGCGATCTCATTAGTATGCGACGCTAACGAGATCGTTAGCGGGATCGTGTAGTGTGGCAGTACCTTTAGAGACAGATACACCTACTTCACTGAGAGTGTTCTGGACTTCAGTTGATGTTGTGAACGGGTTCTTCTTCACCAAAGAAAGTATGCGGCGATCATCCACCACTGTTGTCTTCCGTGGGCTCCCAGGTCTTTTTGGATTGATGAGTTCACCAGTGCTTTCTTTCTTTCTCAGGATGTACCAAATTGTAGATTTTGCCACTTCTAATGTTGTAGCAATTTCTTGGATGGGTTTTTTTCTGTTCTTGCAGCTTAAGGATGACTTGTTTCACCTGCATGGAGAGCTCCTGTGACCGCATGTTTCCTTCACAGCAAAACCTTCCAAATGCAAACACCACACCTCAAATCAACTCCGGCCCTTTCATCTGCTTAATTGAGAATGACATAACAAAGGGATTGCCCACACCTGTCCATGAAATAGCCTTGGAGTCATTTGTCCAATTACTTTTGGTCCCTTTAACCCCTTCCCGACCTTTGACACAGCGTATGCGTCATGAAAGTCGGTGCCATTCCGACCTATGACGCATACCCTGCGTCATGAAAGGATCTCGTCCCTGCGGGCCGGGAGACCGGGGTCACTCAAAGGTCACCCGACCCGCAGTTACAGGACCCTTTGTGCTTCACCACAGGGGGGTTGGCTTAACCCCCCCGTGGCCACGATCGCTCTGATTGGCTGTTAAAAGTGAAACAGCCAATCAGAGCAATCTGTAATATTTCACCAATTTAATTGGTGAAATATTACAATCCAGCCATGGCCGATGCTGCAATAGCATCTGCCATGGCTGGACACCGAGACCTGACCCCCCCACACCGAGTCACGGCGGCGATCGGCCGCCGCCACCGAAAGATGGCAGCGATCGGTCACCGCCGTCACTAACAGCTCCCCTCCTCCTTTGCTCCGGTGCCCCCACCTTCCGATCCCCCCCCCTAACCTTCCGACCACCCTACTCACCTCTCCCGATCCACCGATGTCCCTGGATCAGTCCCGGCGTCCGCCCGGGCCTCTTCATGGGCGCTGCCATCTTGGAAAATGGCGGGCGCATGCGCAGTGCGCCCGCCGGCCGGCGCATGCGCAGTGCGCCCCCCAGTGTCCAAAAATTTATTTTGATCACTGTGATAAACTGTCACAGTGATCAAAATAAAAAAAAGTAAATGAACCCCCCCTTTATCATAGGTAGGGACAAATAAAAAAAATAAAGATTTTTTTTTTTTTTTTTTTTTCCTATTAGGCCCTGTGCACACGTTGCGGATTTTGCTGCGGATCCGCGGCGTATTTTGCTGCGGATCCGCGGCGGATTTCGCTGCTGATCCGCGGCGGATCAGCAGCGAAATCAGCCGCGGATGCGCAGCGATATCCGCCGCAGATCAGCAGCGAAATCCGCCGCGGATCCGCAGCAAAATACGCCGCGGATCCGCAGCAAAATCCGCAACGTGTGGCGGATTTCGCTGCGGATCCGCGGCGGATTTCGCTGCAGATCCGCGGCGGATTTCGCTGCTGATCCGCGGCTGATTTCGCTGCTAATCCGCGGCTGATTTCGCTGCTGATCCGCAGCGGATTTCGCTGCGGATCCACGGCGGATTTCGCTGCTGATCCGCGGCGGATTTCGCTGCCGATCCGCAACTGATTTCGCTGCGGATCCGCGACTGATTTCGCTGCGGATCCGCGACTGATTTCGCTGCGAATCCGCAGCGGATTTTGCTGCTGATCCGCGGCGGATTTCGCTGCAGATCTGCGGCGGATTTCGCTGCTGATCCGCGGCTGATTTCGCTGCGCATCCGCAGCGGATTTTGCTGCTGATCCGCGGCGGATTTCGCTGCTGATCCGCGGCTGATCCGCGGCTGATTTCGCTGCTGAATCGCGGCGGATTTCGCTGCTGATCCGCGGCGGATTTCGCTGCTGATCCGCTGCGGATTTCGCTGCTGATGCGCTGCGGATTTCGCTGCTGATCTGCGGCGGATTTCGCTGCTGATTCGCTGCAGATCCGCGGCGGATTTTGCTGCGGATCCGCGGCTGATTATCTGCTGATTCATCTGCGCTAGCGGGTATAGCATAACGCGATCGCGTTATGCTATACCGTTACCAGCCAGTCACCGCTACGTGTTGAACGGGCTGGTAAAGCGCAATATGAACCCAGCCTTAGGGTTAGAACTAGGGTTAGGGTTAGCATTAGGGTTAAGGTTAGAATTACGGTTAGGGTTGGAATTTGGGTTAGGGTTGGAATTAGGGTTAGGGTTGGAATTAGGGTTAGGGTTGGAATTAGGGTTAGGCTTGTAGTTAGGTTTATGGTTAGAGTTGGGATTAGGGTTAGGGGTGTGTTGGGGTTAGGGTTATGATTAGGGTTTGTATTAGGGTTAGGTGTGTGTAGGGGTTAGGGTTGGGGTTAGGGGTGTGTTGGGGTTAGGGTTGGAGTTAGAATTGAGGGGTTTCCACTATTTAGGCACATCAGGAGGTCTCCATACGCGACATGGAGCCACCATTGATTCCTGCAAATTTTGCGTTCAAAAAGTCAAACAGTGCTCCCTTTATTCCAAGCCCCGACGTATGCCCAAACAGTGGTTTATCCCCACATATGGGGTATCAGCGTACTCGGGAAAAATTGCACAACTTTGGGGGTTCTAATTTCTCCTGTTAACATTGGGAAAAAAAATTGGGGACTAAAAATTATTTTTGTGGAAAAAAAAATGATTTTATATTTTCACGGCTCTGCGTTATAAACTTCTGTGAAGGACTTGGAGATTCAAAGTGCTTATCACACATCTATAGGAGTTCCTTGGGGGATCTAGTTTCCAAAATGGGGTCACTTGTGGGGAGTTTCTACTGTTTAGGCACATCAGGGACTCTGCAAACGTAACATGACGCCCGAAGACCATTCCATCAAGTGGGCATTTCAAAACGTCGCTACTTCCCATCCGAGCCCCGACGTGTGCCCATACAGTAGTTTTCTCCCCACATATGGGATATCAGCATACTCAGGACAAATTGTACAACAACTTTTGGGTCTAATTTCTCATGTTACCCTTGGGAAAATAAAAAAATTGGGGACTAAAAGATCCTGATTGTGGAAAAAATATGATTTTTTTATTTTCATGCCCGGGCGTTATAAACTTCTGTGTAGCCCTTGGGGGTTCAAAGTGCTCACCACACATCTAGATTAGTTCTTTGCCGGGTCTAGTTTCCAAAATGGGGTCACTTGTGGGGAGTTTCTACTGTTTAGGCACATCAGGGGCTCTGCAAACGTAACAAGATGCCCGCAGACCATTCCATCAAGTCGGCATTTCAAAGCGTCACTACATCCCTTCCGAGCCCTGACGTGTGCCCAAACAGTGGTTCCCCCTCACATATGGGGTACTAGCGTACTCAGGAGAAACTGGACAACAACTTTTGAGGTCCAATTTCTCCTGTAACCATTGTGAAAATAAAAAACAGTGGGCTAAAAAATCATTTTTTGAGAAAAAAAAATGATTTTTTATTTTCACGGCTCTGCGTTATAAACTTCTGTGAAGCACCTGGGGGTTCAAAGTGCTCACTATGCATCTAGATAAGTTCCTTAGGGGGTCTAGTTTCCAAAATGGGGTCACTTGTGGGGGAGCTCCAATGTTTAGGCACACAGGAACTCTCCAAATGCGACATGGCAACCGCTAAATATTCCAGCATATTTTCCATTCAAAAAGTCAAATGGCGCTCCTTCCCTTCTGAGCCCTGCCGTGCGCCCAAACAGTGGTTTATGACCACATATGAGGTATCTGTGTACTCAGGAGAAATTGCCCAACAAATTTTAGGATCCAATTTATACTGTTGCCCATGTGAAAATGAAAAAAACTGAGGCTAAAAGAAAATTTTTGTGAAAAAAAAGTACTTTCTTTTTTTTACGGATCAATTTGTGAAGCACCTGGGGGTTCAAAGTGCTCACTATGCATCTAGATAAGTTCCTTAGGGGGTCTAGTTTCCAAAATGGGGTCACTTGTGGGGGAGCTCCAATGTTTAGGCACACAGGGACTCTCCAAATGCGACATGGCAACCGCTAAATATTCCAGCATATTTTCCATTCAAAAAGTCAAATGGCGCTCCTTCCCTTCTGAGCCCTGCCGTGCGCCCAAACAGTGGTTTATGACCATATATGAGGTATCTGTGTACTCAGGAGAAATTGCCCAACAAATGTTAGGATCCAATTTATACTGTTGCCCATGTGAAAATGAAAAAACTGAGGCTAAAAGAAAATTTTTGTGAAAAAAAAGTACTTTCTTTTTTTTACAGATCAATTTGTGAAGCACCTGGGGGTTCAAAGTGATCACTATGCATCTAGATAAGTTCCTTAGGGGGTCTAGTTTCCAAAATGGGGTCACTTGTGGGGGAGCTCCAATGTTTACGCACACAGGAACTCTCCAAATGCGACATGGCAACCGCTAAATATTCCAGCATATTTTCCATTCAAAAAGTCAAATGGCGCTCCTTCCCTTCTGAGCCCTGCCGTGCGCCCATACAGTGGTTTATGACCACATATGAGGTATCTGTGTACTCAGGAGAAATTGCCCAACAAATTTAGGATCCAATTTATACTGTTGCCCATGTGAAAATGAAAATAACTGAGGCTAAAAGAAAATTTTTGTGAAAAAAAAGTACTTTCTTTTATTTACGGATCAATTTGTGAAGCACCTGGGAGTTCAAAGTGCTCACTATGCATCTAGATAAGTTCCTTAGGGGGTCTAGTTTCCAAAATGGGGTCACTTGTGGGGGAGCTCCAATGTTTAGGCACACAGGGACTCTCCAAATGCGACATGGCAACCGCTAAATATTCCAGCATATTTTCTATTCAAAAAGTCAAATGGCGCTCCTTCCCTTCTGAGCCCTGCCGTACGCCCAAACAGTGGTTTATGACCACATATGAGGTATCTGTGTACTCAGGAGAAATTGCCCAACAAATTTTAGGATCCAATTTATACTGTTGCCCATGTGAAAATGAAAAAAACTGAGGCTAAAAGAAAATTTTTGTGAAAAAAAAGTACTTTCTTTTTTTTTACGGATCAATTTGTGAAGCACCTTGGGGTTCAAAGTGCTCACTATGCATCTAGATAAGTTCCTTAGGGGGTCTAGTTTCCAAAATGGGGTCACTTGTGGGGGAGCTCCAATGTTTAGGCACACAGGGACTCTCCAAATGCGACATGGCAACCGCTAAATATTCCAGCATATTTTCCATTCAAAAAGTCAAATGGCGCTCCTTCCCTTCTGAGCCCTGCCGTGCGCCCAAACAGTGGTTTATGACCATATATGAGGTATCTGTGTACTCAGGAGAAATTGCCCAACAAATGTTAGGATCCAATTTATACTGTTGCCCATGTGAAAATGAAAAAACTGAGGCTAAAAGAAAATTTTTGTGAAAAAAAAGTACTTTCTTTTTTTTACAGATCAATTTGTGAAGCACCTGGGGGTTCAAAGTGATCACTATGCATCTAGATAAGTTCCTTAGGGGGTCTAGTTTCCAAAATGGGGTCACTTGTGGGGGAGCTCCAATGTTTACGCACACAGGAACTCTCCAAATGCGACATGGCAACCGCTAAATATTCCAGCATATTTTCCATTCAAAAAGTCAAATGGCGCTCCTTCCCTTCTGAGCCCTGCCGTGCGCCCATACAGTGGTTTATGACCACATATGAGGTATCTGTGTACTCAGGAGAAATTGCCCAACAAATTTTAGGATCCATTTTATCCTGATGCCCATGTAAAAATGAAAAAATTGATGCTAAAAGAAAATTTTTGTTGGAAAAATTAAAATGTCCATTTTTTCCTTCCACGTTGCTTTAGTTCCTGTGTCGCACCTGAAGGGTTAATAATCTTCTTGAATGTAGTTTTGAGTAGCTTGAGGGGTGCAGTTTTTATAAAGGTGTCACTTTGGGGTATTTTCTGCCATATAGACCCCTCAAAGTGACTTCAAATGTGAGGTGGTCCCTAAAAAAAATGGTTTTGTAAATTTTGCTGTAAAAATGAGAAATCGCTGGTCAACTTTTAACCCTTATAACTTCCTAACAAAAAAAAATGTTGTTCCCAAAATTGTGCTGATGTAAAGTAGACATGTGGGAAATGTTATTTATTAACTATTTTGTGCCACATAACTCTCTGGTTTAACAGAATAAAAATTAAAAATTTGAAAATTACAAAATTTTCAGAATTTTCGCCAAATTTCCATTTTTTTCACAAATAAACGCAAAAATTATCGACCTAAATTTACCACTAACATGAAGCCCAATATGTCACGAAAAAACAATCTCAGAATCGCTAGGATCCGTTGAAGCGTTCCTGAGTTATTACCTCATAAAGGGACACTGGTCAGAATTGCAAAAAATGGCAAGGTCTTTGAGGTCAAAATAGGCTGGGTCTTGAAGGGGTTAAAAACAGGGTGGCACATGTTAAGGAGCTGAAACTCCTAAACCCTTCATCCAATTTTAATGTGAATACCCTCAAATGAAAGCTGAAAGTCTGGACTTCAACTGCATCTGAATTGTTTTGTTGAAAATTCATTGTGGTAATGTCTAGAACCAAAATTAGATAAATGTTGTCTCTGTCCAAATATATATGGACCTAACTGTAGTATATACTGTTTGATTGCTAAGAAAGAAGCTAGTTTCTTTCTCCATATCAAAATTTCCTGTTTCTCCACAAAGTAATTTATGCAGATGATGATATATGGTTTTACAGCTCAGCGACCTAATCATTCGAGGGCTCTGCCTCTGCACTGCCCCTACGGTAGCAGTGATACTCTCTTCTGACGAGTAAAGTGATTGCGCTTCAACAGGCACTACTCCCAAAGTGACATTTGTGTCACATAGAATCATAGAATCATATAATGGTAAAGTTGGAAGGGACCTCCTGGGCCTTCTGGTCCAACCCCCTGCTCAAAGCAGGATTCACTAAATCATCCCAGACAGATGTCTGTCCAGCCTCTGTTTGAAGACTTCCATTGAAGGAGAACTCACCACCTCTTGTGGCAGCCTGTTCCACTCATTGATCACCCTAACTGTCAAAAAGTTTTTTCTAATATCTAATCTGTGTCTCCTCCCATTCAGTTTCATCCCATTGCTTCTAGTCTTTCCTTGTGCAAATGAGAATAAAGATGACCCTTCTACAATGTGACAGCCCTTGAGATATTTGTAGACAGCTATTAAGTCTCCTCTCAGTCTTCTCTTTTGCAAGCTAAACAATCCCAAATCCTGTAACCGTTCCTCATAGGACATGGTTTGCAGACCGGACACCATTCTGGTCGCTCTTCTCTGAACTTGCTCCAGTTTGTTGATGTCTTTTTTAAAATGTGGTGCCCAAAACTGGACACAGTATTCTAGATGAGGTCTGACCAAAGATGAGTAGAGGGCAATAATGACCTCATGTGATCTAGACTGTATGCTTCTGTTAATACATCCTAGAATTGTATTTGCCTTTTTTGCTGCTGCATCACACTGTTGACTCATGTTCAGTCTGTGATCTATTAGTATACCCAAGTCTTCTTCACATGTGCTGTTGCTTAGCCCTATTCCTCCCATTCTGTATACGCTTTTTTCATTTTTATTTCCCAGATGTAGTACTTTGCATTTTTCCCTGTTAAAAACCGTTCTGTTAGTTGCTGCCCACTGCTCCAGTTTATTTATATCTTTTTGAATCCTCTCTCTCTCTTCTCTAGTATTAGCTATCCCTCCAAGCTTTGTGTCATCAGCAAATTTAATCAGTTTACTCTCAATTCCTTCATCTAAATCATTGATAAAGATGTTAAACAATACAGGGCCCAAGACAGAGCCCTGTGGTACCCCACTTGATACATTCTTCCAACTGGATGTGCAGCCATTTGCTACCACTCTTTGGGTCCTATCACTAAGCCAGTTATGAATCCACCTAACAGTTGCCTTGTCCATTCAATACTTAGTCATTTTTTCAATAAGGATTGTGTGAGATACTTTGACAAATGCTTTACTGAAGTCAAGTTATAATATATCTACAGCATTTCCCTGCTCCACCCAGTCAGTGACTTATTAGTTACAAACCCATGCTGACTCTGATTAAGCACTTCATTCTTGTGCAGGTACTTACATACATGTTGTTTAATAATTTGTTCAAAGATCTTTCCTGGTATAGATATCAGACTCACCGGCCTATAGTTCCCTGGGTCCACCTTCTTCCCCTTTTTGACGATAGGAACAACATTTGCTCTTCCCCAGTCTTCTGGGACTTCTCCTGTTCTCCAAGAATTTTCAAAGATTATGGAGAGTGGTTCAAAAATTTCTTCTGCTATCTCCTTCAGTACTCTGGGGTGTAATTCATCTGGACCTGGAGACTTGAAAACATTTAACGCATCCAGGTAAAGCGTTGGGTTAAAAATGCTAATTTGCGCCTGGTGGTCGGTAGAAAGAAGGAAAAGCTTTATTAAACTCCAATTAGAGGAGTCCAGTAAGAGGTTTGTGAGCCAAAGCATGTGACAGTCACCAACATCACCATGAGTATGCAAGGAGAAGACAGGGCAGTGGGTACCTGTGCAATGTCGGGTCTGGAACTGGCGAGGCTGCGTCCAGTGTTGCAGGAGGGAAGGAAATGGGAGCCGTACGTGGTAAGCAGTGGGATGAGAGAGAGTGTAGCGCTGGAAAAGCCAGAGAGTTCCTGTTGGAGGAAGGAGAACGCAGGGGCCAACTGCACTCTGCAAAGTAAGGTGAAGCGTGGAGCAGAAACACGGAAGGGGTTCAGTGAGGGTTCTCGAGTACCAGTGAGCTCTCAGGGGACGGGTGCTGAGCGAAGCAGCATGGCGCGGGTGAACAGAGGAACAAGCTCCAGGAGCAGCATCGTGGAGTGTGTATCCAGCTATCGACGGGTGTGCAGCAGAGCACACGCCGAGTAGAGATTTATGCAGAGCTCCACACTTTGGCTCTGCAGATTAATAGATAAGGGGATCAATGGGCAGAACCGGTGACCACTCATTGCCGCCAGAAGTGGAAACGTGTATTGGACAGCACGGTGGCTCAGTGGATAGCACTACAGCCTTGCAGCGCTGGAGTCCTGGGTTCGAATCCCACCTAGGACAACATCTGCAAGGAGTTTGTATGTTCTCCCCGTGTTTGCGTGGGTTTCCTCCGGGTACTCCGGTTTCCTCCCACACTCCAAAAACATACAGATAGGGAATCTAGATTGTGAGCCCCATCGGGGACAGCGACGATAATGTGTGCAAACTGTAAAGCGCTGCGGAATATGTTAGCGCTATATAAAAATAAAGATTATTATTATTATTATTATTATTATTGGACGGGGAAGCCTGAAGACGTAGTGTCAGCCTCCACCAGCATTCCATCATCCATCGGTTGCACGCGATTAAAAGACAGCGGAGTCACGATAAGTTGAATTTGATAGTAAAACTTGCGTTGTATCACAATAACACTGTTTTCACCTGCTTGTCACCTTCCAGTTATCTCCCTGTTATCTCCCTGTGAGGAGTTTATTGCTGTAAATTAAACCACCCTCTTGTTAACCCTTGCTCTGCTTCCCTGCAATACTGCATCTTCTTACCTGTCTACAAGTAATGGGATGGGCTGTGTTGAGGTTCTAGGCAGTAGGCGCAGTATGGGTGGTTAGTGTGCTGTAATCAGGGCCGGCTCCAAGTTTTTGTGGGCCCGGGTTGAAAGAGTCTTACTGGGCCCCTTTAACACATTCATGATGCAAAGATATGGCAGAGAAATATTGGTATAGTAAAATGCCGAAGATTTCACTTCTTATAATATTTGAGTGATATCAATAACTCAGAAACCAGACAGAATAGTCCTCCATACTGTATTATGGGCACCACATAGTGCTCCATTCAGAATAATGAGCCTCATATATTGCTCCATACAGAATAACGGACCCCATATAATGCTCCATACAGTATATAACAACCCCTATATATTGTTCAATACAGCATAATGAGCCCCATATATTTCTCCATACAGTATAATGTGCCCCATATAATGCTCCATAATGATTAATGAGCCATATATATTGCTCTACACAGGATAATGAGCCCCATATATTGCTCCAAACAGTATTTTGGGCACCACATAGTGCTCCATACAGAATAATCAGCCCCATATATTGCTGCAAACAGTATTATGGGCACCACATAGTGCTCCATATAGAATAATGAGCCCCATATATTGCTGCAAACAGTATTATGGGCACCACATAGTGCTCCATACAGAATAATGTGCCCCATATAATACAGTATGATGAACCCCATATATTGCTTCATACAGTATAATTGAACCCATATATTGCTCTATACAGAATATTGTGCCCCATATAATGCTCCACACAGAATAATGAGCCCCATATATTGCTTCATACAGAATAATGGACACATTATAATGCTCCATACAGTATAATGAACCCCATATATTGCTCCATACAGAATAATAGACCCAATATAGTGCTCCATACAGCATAATGGACCCCATATAATGCTCTTTACAGAATGTACCCCATATAATGGTCCATACAGAATAATGGACCCCATATAAAGCTCCATACATAATGTTCCCCATATAATGCTCCATACAGTATATGATGGGCCCCATATAATCCTCTAGTATATGATGGACCCAATATAATGCTTCAAACATTAAGGCTGTGTTTCCACCATCAGGAAACACAGCGTATATGACGGAGCGGAAATTCCGCTCCGTCTAAGCCCCGCCCCTTTCTGACGCGCGCTCTTTCCGGAGGTGTTCAGGACACCTCGGAACACCTCCGGAAAGAGCGCAGGGCTACATAGCCCTGTGTTAATTATGTTGCGGCGACGCACCGTCGCCGCAATACGCGAGGACATGCTGCGGTCTGAAAAGACGCGCCGCATGTCCGTTTACGCAGGTTTGCCACCTGCGTATTGTTACGCATAGTGGAGACGGGATTCCTTGAAATCCCCTCCACTATGCTGTAACATCTGGACGCTGCGTGTTTGGCGCTGCGCCAGCGCACAGCGCCAAACACGCAGCGTTTCCTGACCGTGGAAACTCACCCTAAAAAGAAAAATGAAATACATCTTGTCGCTGGCCACTGCTCTGCTCCGGACTCCTCAGCATCGCCGTCTTCCGGCTCTCTGCGCTGTGACTGTTCAGGCAGAGGGTGCACAGATGTGATGTCATAGCGTCCTCTGACCTGAAACGTCACAGAGTCAGAAGACGCGGAAGACGCCGCAGCGGTGGAGCAGGGAGAGGTAAGTATTACAAGTCCCGGGGTCCTGAGCAAGCGGGAAGGCACACTCTCGGGCGCTGGCACCGGGCCCCCATAGCACGCTTGTGTCCCCAACTGCGAGTGGGCCCCCCGCCTGCTCAGGGACCCAACACTTGCCCGGGTGCTGACGCCGGCCCTGGCTGTAATGTGTGTAATTAATGACTATTTGGCTGTTTTGCTTTGTATGAAGATAATAAAGCTGATTGATTCCAGTTTTGAAGTTAATTTACCATGTTGGAGTGAAAGTCTTTTGTGCGGCAACCATGTATTCCAGGAGATGCCAATTTGCCCTCAAATTTGCACTAAACTTATTGATTATGCAGAAAATATGAAGATATTGCTTTGTTGTAGTATAATAATCCCATAATCTCTGATGTTGCACAAAATACTGTATTTAGGTGAGGCCCAATAATCTCCTTTTTTTATTATCTGTATTTACTGATTACCTATAGTATGCATGGAACTTTATCTATAGAATGACATCACACTATACAGTAGTTTGCAATTCATAGAGGTGGAAAAAACAACATGATAAAAGTTCAGTTCATGACAGGGGTTTTCCCAGAAAGAAAATATGCCATTGATATTGGATCAGTGGGATCTCAAATCACAGAGACCCCTGAATACAAAATGTCTCCACCTAATTGAAGTGAATGGCTGTTTTATAAAATGTTTAGAGCCTTTTGATGCATTTCCGCTGCACGACCTCGGCTGTTAACAATCAGCTAAATGTTTTCGGATCGACGGTCATTTAATAGCCCACTTAGACCGGCAGACTGCTCTTACTATGCCTGTGATTATTCTCGGCATCGCATGTTCTCACAGCACACTGCTGGGAACAAGGATTTTTATAATGAGTCTGTCAGTCGATTCATGGTGCCCAAAGTACGAGCAGCATGAAGTATAGTCTGGTTGCCCGATTCAGCCAGGTATGTTTTTTTCTAAAATGCACCAGTGTTTTACAGAAAATATAATGTAGCTTAAAGAGGTTTTCCCATGAAAAGTGTTCATTATAATCAATAGATTTTGAAATAATAATAATTTCCACAATTGGATGTGTCCAAAAAATATTCCTGTGCTGAGATAATGTTCCCCTGCTGTGTACTGTGTAATGGCTGTGTCTGACCGTACAGGGACATGGTCTGATCAAATCACATCTCCTGAGCAGGGAAGGAAGCAAAAGAGTATACAAACAGGGCAACACGGGATAACAGATGCTGTTTTCTGTGAGGTAAAACTTTTTAAAAACAAGCAAAAAATGTTTTTTTTAACACATTCAATTATGGAGCTTATTTTCATTCCCAAATCTATTGATTAAACTGTACTTTGCTTGTGGGAAAATCTCTTTAAGTATCCGGTCGGTGACCATAGACAGAGACAAGTCTAGTGCGGCGCACACTCCTTCCATCTTCTCCTCACATTGCTATAGGCCGTATATACTCGAATATAAGCCGAGATTTTCAGCCCATTTTTTAGGGCTGAAAGTCCCTCTCTCGGCTTATATTCGAGTCATATACCAGGGGTTGGCGGGGGAGGCGGAGCGCAGCTGTACTATATACTCACCCCTCCACCGGCGCGTTCTCTGCAGCCCCTGCTCTTCTCCCACGGTCCCGGCGCCAGTGTTCAGCGGTCAGGTAGTACCGCTCATTAAAGTCATGAATATGCACATATTCATGATTTTAATGAGCGGTAACACGTGACCGCTGAACACTGGCGCCGGGACCGTGGGAGAAGAGCAGGGACTGCAGAGACCGCGCCGGTGGAGGGGTGAGTATAAGCGATATTTACCTGTCCCGTTCCACCGCTGCTCGCTGCTGTGTTCTCGGGTCCTCTTGCTGCGATGTTCAGGCAGAGGGCACGATGACGTAGTTACTGCGCGCCGCGGCCTCTGCCTGATCGTTGACTGCTGGAGGACCCGGAAGATAGCGGTGAGCAGCGGTGGACCCGGTGACAGGTAAATCGCAGGTGCCGGGGCCCTGAGCGAGCAGTGACACCGGCACCTGTCCCCCATAGCGCGCCGGTGTCCCCGCCTGCTCAGGACACCGGCACCTGGCCCCCAGCGACGAGAGGTGAGTATGTCTTTTTTTTTTACGGTTGCAGCAGCAGCGGCAATTGAGGCCTATACTATGGAGCATCTATGGGGGCATAATACATGGGGCATCTATGGGGGCATAATCTATGGAGCATCTATGGGGGCATAATCTATGTGGCATCTATGGGGGCACAATCTATGGAGCATCTATGGGGGCACAATCTATGGAGCATCTATGGGGGCACAATCTATGTAGCATCTATGGGGGCACAATCTATGGAGCATCTATGGGGGCACAATCTATGGGGGCATAATCTATGGATCATCTATGGGGGCACAATCTATGGAGCATCTATGGGGGCATAATCTATAGAGCATCTATGGGGCACAATCTATGGATCATCTATGGGGGTGAGTCGCCCGTAGCCAGGGCCTGTGGGGTACTCGGCACCGAGCCCGTTCACTTCAATGGGGGATGTCACGGGTAGCACAGCTCGGTCCGTGGCCCTGGGGGCTCACCTCAATAAAAGGGGAATATTTACAGGGGATTATAGGTTTGTAGAAATGTTCGTGACGCCACCTGTGGTACCTGGTCAGGGTGACCAGCGCTGCAGGATAGATCCTCTGAGGGGTTGTTACTGGGCAGCAAGGTGTTAAGTCTTCCACAGGCAAGACTGATCCCTCAGGGTATATGGCGGTGTAGGGGTGCAGGAGCAATAAGGCAGACACACACATAAGAAAGTCTCTTTCTGTACCTTTACTGATGGTAGTTGCAGGCACGTCCCGGGAAGCTGTCAGGGTGGAGGATGCACGTCCAGTAATCCACTGAGTAGGTGTAGGGCCTCCGTACTCCTGTATGTGTGTGAGTTTCTGACCTGTATAAAACGAAGTCTAACTCTGTCTTCTCATATACGCCGGTTGACTTTGTGGTGGAGCCTTCTCTTGGATAGAACTTAGTCTCTAATG